>CM037094.1:5510342-6710342 GCA_020916435.1 Oxytropis ochrocephala | reverse complement strand
ACTTACTTTTCCGAAATTATGAAATGTGAAATGTGATTTTTGTAAATTTTCAGGGGTATTTTGTCCATTTGGGATATTATGGGGGTGAGATAGGGAAGGAGGGGGGTGAGAAAAATAAAACCCTAAAATTTAAAAGGAAACAGAATTAAATCAACATACCAAATATAAATAAGCTCAAATAAGGCATATGAAAAAAAATTCTTCAATTTGTTATTGGATTGCAAAATATATTTGTTTTCTTCCTCTCACAAGTGGTTAATTAAAAATATGAAGAGGCTTTTAATTCAAGATATGAATGTTGGCACCTAACTTGGTTGAGAAGATGGGATGATTATTGATTTAGTTGGGTTCTCCCAATCATGAATCATGATAGCAATGTTTGAGAAATCGATATTTTACCCACTACATCACTTCCAAAAGCTAGGCATGAAAAAGAAAACTAGTGTGAACAATTTATTTTAGTAACTACTTACTCCACTCACTATATTATAAACACACCACATTTATAGTGTTAGATGTAACTCATGTGAGGCGGTGTATTAGTTAAAAACTCATAACTCAATAACACTTAGATGAGATGGTTGAGTCTTTTCCAGCTTAATCAAAATTTTGGATTCAACTTCAGCTTTAGGCATGTGATAGGCCGCAAGTGCACGGTTCTATCGCGTAATAAAAAGTATCGATCCCACAGAGACTTTTGTGATTACCAATTTCTTTTTTAGTGGTGATTAGCTAAAAGGAATGATTTTAGTAGAAGGAGTGATTGTTTGATTTAAAATTCAGAAATTAAAATAATCTCGGGTTATAGTTTCATCACAACAATGAGGAACCAAAAATAATTCTTTAGACCATTCACCAAATTATATAGTAGTGTATTTCAAAGACAAGGCAAATGAATATAACTAATGTCTCCTTTCGTAGTACAAGAGCGTGTTTTGAACTAACAATCAAGCCTATTCTCATGGTTGATTGTCACCAAAACCCATTAAGCATAACACCTATATAATGTCTCAAGAGTTTCAAAACTATTCTCATGTTTTGATTCCCTTGTCTAATTTCATAGTTCCAACATCAAACTTCACCTCTCATTACCTCGTTTGATGTTTAAAATAAGATTTGAAGGACAATGAAATTAGATTGAAATATAAAACAATTTGGAGTGGAGAATAGTCTTGGGAATCACTAGGGACCTATCATTGGATTACTCCCAATAACCCAAGACCAAGTTTCTACTCACTCATAATTGAAAAATAAATTGCAAGAGTAATAATTGGCATAATGTAAATGACAAGAATGTAAATGATCAAGATAAAGTCACGAAAACTAAGAAAGAAAAAACTAAAGTGCGAAAAAATTAAAGAACAAGAAATAAAAGATGAAGAGAAAATTGCATAAACTTAGATTAAACTTTAGAGTAATTGTTTGCAATAGCCTAAGATGTCCTAAGCACTCGAAATTTAGTGCTTTATATAGCCAAAGAGAAGAGACAAGTCACTTAAGACAATTTACAAGCCATTAAAGAGCAAATCAGTAACATCTTTGGAATTGATGCAGCGTGCGCACTGTCGTGCCAAATCCAAAGACGTCGTGCAACCATCGGGTAAAACGACTTTGCTTGCCTTTTCTTATATTTTTCACTCTTTGTTTCTCTTTTTGACTTGAAACTTTGTTTTTGCTCTTTTTAAGCTTAAATCCTTCATTTTCCTCAAAGATAGACCTGAAATTAAAACTAACATTTTGTAGTAAAATAGCTCCAAAAATAGAACTAAAATTCCACAAATTTTATTTAATTCAAATACTAAAAACACTCTAAATTATGACTTATCAAACTCCCCCATGCTTAAATCCTTGCTTGTCCTCAAGCAAAACATTACAATTTATTTGGCAAATCTTTGAATGAAAATTATCGGCTTAGCACATGAATTAGAAATGATTTGGCGGTATCCAACAACATTTTTCTTCTCAGCTTAAGAAACTTTTCTGTTGAGCTTTATGTGCAGAGAAGATCAGTTTTGTGGTACTAGAACAACAAGTTAGATATCAACAGCCAAATTCCCTAGCATCTTTTGCTTGGGTCATCCACTTATATGCAAACAATGCAATTGCCACATTCGGTCTCAAAGAAGTGCCTCTTTTTCCCAGTAGCCAATCGGTCTCAAAAGGGTACTCAAAGTATTTCCCTAGTAGCTTATGAAGCCTCAAAAAGGTACTCAAAGTATTTCCCTAGTAACCTATGACCTCAAAGGGATGTTGGGCTAAATTGTTTAGATTCTTTTCTATTTTTTTTTCTCATTTTTTTTCTTTTTCAACTTCTTTCCATTTTCTTGCTCTTTTTAAGCAGCCCAACACAGACATTTCTCCAGAAACCAAAATGCAGTAAGTGTCACCAAGGGAACTAAGTGGTTTTTTTTTTTCCAGTCTTTCTTAGACATCCTAATACCAGAAACTATCTTAGCAGTGTGTGTGTGAACTCGACAATAAGTATCAAGAAGCATATCTAACAGTTGAACACCAGCCAGAACATTCAAATTGCTAAAAATCAAAAAAATTTATCAATGCCATAAAAAAAAATACTTCAAAGTTTCACAAGGATTTATCACATAAGAGGAGAAGATGACTCAACTACCAAATAAAGAAGAAGAAAAGACTAAAGTCACCCCCCCATGCTTGGACTAGACATTGTCCTCAATGTATAAAAAAGAAAAGCACATGAGAAGGGTAAAGAAAGCTTACATTGACTGGCATTTGTAGCTCTCCTTCTTATTCCAACAATGCAAAACAAAGGTAAACCTATGGGTTGCCTCCCACACAGCGCTCTTTTATGGTCATTAGCTTGACTTTTGCCCTTTATAGACTTATTCCTGGGTCCCATTGCTTGAAGCATAAAGACCAAGTGACACATGAAGAATGAAAACATATTCCAGGATCCCATGACTTGTAAAAAGGAAGTTGTGTAAGCAATAAGATCCTATTTTCAATTCTTCCTAGATCAAATTAATGTTATTTTTACAAAGGAATGTGAAAAATAAGATAAAGGGCACAAAATGTTGACATCAACACATTCATTTAAACCCATATATTTATCCAATGAAGAAATTTCAGTTTCCATTATGTTCTCCATCTCATGGTATATCTCTTGTGAATCATCTGGCACTACCACTTTAGTATTATTTCGATCTACCTCAACTACAATATTTTTCTCAAATTGTGTTTCTTGTAGTTTTTTGAATAACCCTCTTAAGCAAGGTGGTGGTGGTGGTGGTGGCAAAGATGACTCAAAAGATTCCCATTCCTCCTTGGAGAATGTAAATACATTTTTATGAAACCCTTTATAGCAACGTGGTGGTGGTGGCAAAGATTCCTCAAAATATTCCCATTCCTCCTTGGAGAATGTAAATACATGCTTATTCATATTAACAAGAAAAAGAAAACATTTAGTCTAACCGATACCAAAAAAATAAATCAATATCACAAAAGTCCCCGGCAACGGCGCCAAAAACTTGATAGGCCGCAAGTGCACGGTTCTATCGCGTAATAAAAAGTATCGATCCCACAGAGACTTTTGTGATTACCAATTTCTTTTTTAGTGGTGATTAGCTAAAAGGAATGATTTTAGTAGAAGGAGTGATTGTTTGATTTAAAATTCAGAAATTAAAATAATCTCGGGTTATAGTTTCATCACAACAATGAGGAACCAAAAATAATTCTTTAGACCATTCACCAAATTATATAGTAGTGTATTTCAAAGACAAGCGCAAATAATATAACTAATGTCTCCTTTCAGTACAAAGAGCGTGTTTTGAACTAACAATCAAGCCTATTCTCATGGTTGATTGTCACCAAAACCCATTAAGCATAACACCTATATAATGTCTCAAGAGTTTCAAAACTATTCTCATGTTTTGATTCCCTTGTCTAATTTCATAGTTCCAACATCAAACTTCACCTCTCGGTACCTCGTTTGATGTTTAAAATAAGATTTGAAGGACAATGAAATTAGATTGAAATATAAAACAATTTGGAGTGGAGAATAGTCTTGGGAATCACTAGGGACCTATCATTGGATTACTCCCAATAACCCAAGACCAAGTTTCTACTCACTCATAATTGAAAAATAAATTGCAAGAGTAATAATTGGCATAATGTAAATGACAAGAATGTAAATGATCAAGATAAAGTCAGAAAAACTAAGAAACAGAAAACTAAAGTGCGAGAAAAATTAAAGAACAAGAAATAAAAGATGAAGAGAAAATTGCATAAACTTAGATTAAACTTTAGAGTAATTGTTTGCAATAGCCTAAGATGTCCTAAGCACTCGAATTTCGTGCTTTATATAGCCAAAGAGAAGAGACAAGTCACTTAAGACAATTTACAAGCCATTAAAGAGCAAAAGCGTAACATCTTTGGAATCGATGCGATGTGCACGGGTCGTGCCAAATCCAAAGCCGCGGTCGTGCAACCATCGGGTAAAGCGACTTTGCTTTGCTTGCTTTTTTTATATTTTTCAAATTTTGTTTCTCTTTTGACTTGAAACTTTGTTTTGCTCTTTTTAAAGCTTAAATCCTTCATTTTCCTCAAAGATAGACTGAAATTAAAACTAACATTTTGTAGTAAAATAGCTCCAAAAATAGAACTAAAATTCCACAAATTTTATTTAATTCAAATACTAAAAACACTCTAAATTATGACTTATCAGCATGCAACAATGTTAAATCTCTTGAGCGAGAACTTTACAGCCTATTGTACTCTTACTTGGTTCGAGAAATTAGTCTCTATAATTACGCGTAAAAGATATTTGTTCTATACCAAAAGTTAAAAACTCATAATCTAGATGAATAAATTACATTTATAGGGTAGATTTAGAACATATTTATTATAGATTAAAAAATAAGTAATTTTTTTAAATAATTTAAAAATTAGTTTTTAGAAATTTTTATGAAAAACAGAAATTGTTTTGTGTTTCGGTAACATGATAAAAACTTGTTTTTTTTTTTAAATTATTCTATAAAAATATTTTTTTTTGTTATAAATCAGGTATCCTCTGCGCGTAATTACAGAGATTAATCCCTCGATTCGGGTAGGACCATGATAGACGGCAAAACTCCCCCTCAAGAGATTTAACAATACTGCATGCTCAAATCTAAAGATTTTTTTTTTTTTGAGATTCAAAGGGACGGACTAAAAGCCCGAAAAGGATTACACATAGATCAATGTAGGAGTAGAGACCCCCATTACATCAACATCAACTAACAACTTAGTATCTAAGGGAGGGTGCGTAAAAACAATGATTTGGTAAAGCTAAAAAAGATTTCTACCATCTCATCTAAGTATTTTTGAGTACTATAAAATGTTTTTATGAGAAACTTTTCTCATTTAAAGCAATTTTAAATAATTTTCGGATTCTAATTTTTTTTAAATGTTGTAACAAAATGAGGGATAAAAAACTGAAAACTTAATTCTCATTTTTATGCTCAATTAGAGGGGTGCTTTTAGGGAGTGATGAACAAATCAAATCACTCACCAGTAAGTTACTAAAATTAATTATAGGATGTAGTATCAAAATTCATCAACCGTTGAGATTTAATACTAGATGATTAAATTTTAACCACTCATAACATTTTACACGATATCTTACGACCAATTTTAGTGGTTCACAATGAGGGGTTTGATTTGCTCTCTCACCATAAAAAAAAGCAACCTTAAGATTACGTTTTTCCAAAAAATACAGAGAGTAAGTTTTTTTTGGTTAATTTTTTTTTTTTTCATTTATAGTTTTGTCAAAAAAAAAATTCATTTATAGTTAGTGTTTTTTTTAAAAATAAAATTATTTTACCAATATGGTTTAACACAACAGGTAGATACTTAGCCTTAACTATTTGGTCAAGAATTTGACCCTTGACCGGTGCGTATGGAAAAATACCTGATGGAGTAGTCAACTCCTTAAATAGATCTTAGTACGTCGAGAGATTAGTCACTACAGGTGTGTGCGCAGATGATACATTGGTTTAAAAAAAATAGGATTATTTTTGTTCATCTTCAAATATTTTGAGATTATTTTAAATTTTCTTAATGAGATGCAAAATATTCTGGATCTGGAAGACCAACTAACCAGGCCAGTCAAGCAAAGTCTTCACTCTGCTTTCAGTTCACGTTACAATTACATTCAACACTATTCTTCCCTCATTTCTCATTCCCTTCACCAATCAACCAAACCCCAATTTCAAATCATTTTCCATTTCAACTTCAAAAACCCCACAAACCATTCCACCATCTCCAAACAATAAAGGTACTTTGATCTGTGTCCGATTCAGGTTCGTCCACTCATTTGTATTCTGATTTTGTTTCTTCTTTATAGATCCTCTTTCAGACTGTTATTTGTGTTTAATTTATACACTGGCTTCATGTTCAAGTCTTGTGGTATCTGTAAATGTAATGAAATTTGACAAGAAAATCAATTGGGTATCTTAGTTAAGTGAATTTATCAAGTAAAGTTCTTAACTTTAATAAATTGGAATCATGAAGTTTCCATTTTTAGGTATTGTTGTTGCTATGTGTTTTGTTTGTGAATTTTGGGGTACTGTTGTTACTGGTATTCCATATTTCCCTGAGGAAATGAATCGATTTGATAGGAATTCTCATGAAACTTATAAGTATGATAGAATTAGTGAAGTTCAGAAGCAATGTGTATCTGTATTATCTGCTTCATCTGAATTGAGGTCTGAATATAGTGGTATGAAAGGGGAACTTTCTTTTGTTAATGGGGATTGGAAACAAAATGAAGGTAAATTTCCATTAATGCCCTTTGATGCTGGGAAATCTCCGGGGACTTTGTCCGAAAACCGTGATGGTAATCCGTTAAAGTTGGTGTCTTTTTGGGTAACAGATGTTGATCATGCTCATAGGTTGAAGAAATCTGTTCCTATTAATGGGTTTATGATGATTGGAATTACTAGAGATGGTAATTTTGTTGACAAAGCGTATGACGGGAATACCGATTTTCAGTTATGGCCTGGTCATTCTCAGCTTTCGATTCCCTTTCAAGGGATTTACACTGAATCAAAGAAGAATGGTGGGGAAAGGGCGTTGTGTTTGTTAGGTAACACTATGCTTCCAACTCGAGAAACCGCTTCTTCTAATCCATGGGAATGGATGAAGAATCCTGGTGATATACCTTTATCAGAAGATGATCAAATTCTGCTAGTTCTTCGCTATCCGTTGACATTCACTTTAACAAGTCGGATGATCAGCGGGGAGTTAAGAAGTTTGAACCGTGAATCGAATCCTAAATACTTTGATGTGGTTCGCATATCTTCGCAGTTGGGTAGCTCAGCTAAGTACACATTTAACTCACAACAAATTGTATCCAAAGCATGCAATCCTTACCCATATAAAGATAACATGACAAATAGTATCAGTAATGTCTACAAAGGGACAAGGTTTTGTGAAATCCTTGAAGAAATTACTAGAGAGAAACCTTTATCAGTAGTGCCAAATTGGAGATGCAATGGCACAGATGATTTCTGCAGTAAATTAGGTCCTTTTTTGTCAGACAAGGGAATCAAATCCACTGACGGAGGCTTTCAAGATGTTAAACTTTATATGCAGGATGTTGTTTGTGCCCAAGCAGCTAGTAAAAGTAATACCGGTTCTGCTAAGGTATCTGCGGTTTTTAGAGCGGTTTCTCCATCGGAGAATCAATATACTGCAGCAAAGAGATCGGGGATCAACAACATGTCGCTTGCGACTGAAGGGTTTTGGAAATCTTCTAGTGGACAGCTTTGCATGGTTGGTTGCCTTGGACTTGTTAACGGCACGGGAGTAACTGTAATACTCGGATCTGTTTGTATATACCTACGACTTTTTCCATAAAGCAACATAGTATTATTTTGGGAACTTTGTCTCCCATTAATAACGGTAGCGCCTTCTTTCCGCTATCATTTGAGCAGCTTGTGCTACCTACAGAGCTATGGAATTATTTCAAGTTAACTCATCCGAATTATAGTTACTCCGAAATTGATAGGGCTGGTGTTGTTCTCGAGAAAAACGAGCCTTTCAGTTTTACAACTGTTATCAAGAAATCCTTGCTAACATTCCCCAAACTTGAAGATAATGAGGCTTTCCAAGATAGTCTGTCCCTTCTTTCTGAAGATCTTACTTTTCATGTCTCGGGTTATCCTGATCCAATGCCTCGTGTCCAGGCACCAAGAGTCGAAATTCAGATGGAGATTCTCTCGGTTGGTCCCTTGTTTGGGCGCTACTGGTACACTCAAAATGGATCAACATGGGAACAGGAAACACCGTATCATGAAAATCCAGCTGGTTATACAGAAAAACAGCTTCTTTTGAATGTATCTGCACAACTCAGTCTTACTGGAAAAGGTTATAGTAATTTTTCTACGCTTTTTCTCGAAGGTCTTTATGATCCACATGTTGGAAAGATGTATTTAATTGGTTGCAGAGATGTGCGAGCGTCGTGGAAGGTCTTATATCAGAGCTATGATCTTGAGGACGGAATGGACTGTTTGATTGAGGTGATTGTGGCTTATCCTCCAACTACAACTCGGTGGCTAGTAAATCCAACAGCTACAATATCTATAGAAAGTCAAAGAACCGACGACGATGCCCTTCAGTTTGATTCAATAAAGCTCCAAACTTTTCCCATTATATACCGAAAGCAGCGTGAGGATGTCCTCTCACATAGAGGCGTCGAAGGGATTCTCCGGATCTTGACACTTTCGTTAGCAGTTGGATGCATTTTAAGCCAAATTTTCTATATAAAAGACAATGTGGATTCTCTTCCATATATATCTCTTGTTCTTCTAGGTGTTCAAGCTCTTGGTTATAGCATTCCGCTAGTCACAGGTGCAGAAGCTCTTTTCAAGAGAATGGTTTCCGAATCATATGATGCACTGCCATCTGATGCATTGGAGGAGAGTGAGTGGCTCCATGTCATCGATTACGCTGTGAAGCTGCTATTGATTGTATCGTTACTACTAACCCTGCGGCTTTTTCAAAAGGCGTGGAAGTCTCGCATCAGATTACAATCACGTAACTCTCTTGAACCACATCGTGTCCCCAGTGATAAATTGGTATGTCTTTGTTCCTTCATCATACATCTTATTGGTTACATACTTGTTCTAACGATTCACGGTGCGAAAACCAAACGGATACATATTAGAGCAAAGCCATATTTGGTTGGTAAACAGAATTCTCATTCGTCGCCAGAGTGGGCAACGGAATTGGAAGAATATGCAGGTCTCGTCCAAGACTTTTTCTTGTTACCTCAAATCATAGGGAACTTAATCTGGCAAATCAATTGTAAACCACTGAGAAAACTTTATTTTATTGGAATCACTATGGTCAGACTTTTTCCTCATATATATGATTACATCCGAGCTCCGGTTCCGAATCCATACTTTTCCGAAGACTCTGAATTTATCAATCCGAGTTTCGATTTTTACTCAAAATTCGGGGACATAGCTATTCCTGTTACTGCAATTATTCTTGCAGTTGTGGTCTATGTTCAACAAAGATGTGGATATGATAAGCTGAGTCAGGTTCTGAAATTTGGGAAGTATAAGCTTCTTCCAAGTTTTAGATATGAGAGGTTGGCTTCTAAGTCTTCTGAAACTGAACTAGTTTCAGGTGTTAATGATGATGATGATGATGATGATGGAAATGAGAAAGAACAAGTTGATGTAGAATGATATGTAGACACTGACAGAAAATGTTGTATACTTACTTGAAAAGTAGGGGAGATTTTGATTTGGGTGGATGTATTATTATTAAGTATGAGAAGTTGAGTTTTTCATACAGAATAAACAAGTAAATTGTGGTTTTACTATGCAACTTCTGATTCTTTATTCTCTAATTATTGCTGCTTAGTTATCCACTATTATTCTAGCAACTCCTACCTTGCTTATTGAGATACTCCCTCAATCACAGAATATAAATAAACAAACACTGGTCAACAAAAATTGATGTATCTGGTTCAAAATTTAGATCAGATACATCAATTTTCGTTGATCAGTTTTTTGTTTATATTCTTTAATAGAGTGGAGTAAAAGGTCTAAGGGTGGTTATTTGCTTATTATTTTTTATACGGGTAAATCTTGGACACATCTTTGCGAGGTTTTAAGGGTACACGAGGATTAGTGTGACTCGAACAACCAACTATTGAGGAGCAAGTTGTAGTTTTTTAAGCATACTCGCACATCATACAAAAAATAGAAATATCCAAGTAAGATTTTCTAGATTAGGACAAACAATTAGTAGGCATTGTCATCGAGCTTATAGCATTTCATTTTTTCTATCACTTTTATCCTTATTATTTTAATTAAAATCCTCATTTATCCACCATTAAATGAGGATTCTCTCTCATATTCAAACATTAATTACAACTGTCCATTTATGTCATTTTATATTTATAAGTTTGTTTAACCGCTAATTTTACCAAACACTTAAAATTCAACGCGCTAGTTTACCTGCTATCTGTTCATCCGCTATAAGCTAGTTTATCCGTTGTTCGCTCTTTTTTGCCAAACAGAGTGTTAGTTGAAGAGATTAAGAAATTAGGATTAATTGAAGAAAAAGAGAATAACTTAAATATTTCTCAAAATCAACAATATGAGAAGTTTTTCTGGGAGTTTGAAGTTTTTATTCAAGTTCAAAACAAATATTGCAATACATAGATCAAAATATTCAATATCTCGTAGTTGAATTGGTTTAATGGGGGTGTTGAATAGGTAGTTGAATGTGAGGTGGATTGTTTGTAGTTGAATAAATTAAACAGTTGAAAGCTGCCAAAGTTGTTTAAAAAAAAAAAAACCTGCACCTGTGGGGTCCGCGCGGAAGAAAAGGAAGGGATGTGATTGGTTGACGCAGGAAAGTGAATCTCACGCGCGCGCGTGAGCTTAGCGAGCGCAGGGGAGAGAAAAAAAAAAAAGTTGCGTGTCACATTCTGATTGGCTGTTGAGATTTTTCAGATTTTTATCTCATCCTAATTATTTGGGGTCAATTATTTTATAGTAAATCAATTTTTTATTTTTTATTTTTTTCACCAAAATTCATCATTTTTTTTTCTCTATAAATAGAGACTTGGTTCATTTGATTTGGACCACGAAAAAAAATTCGACATTTTCCCTCTAATTTTTGTATTTAGCCTTCTTTCAACTCTTGTTTGTAGCTCTAAACATCTTTTTAGTGAAATGGATCTCAACAATAACCCTTGTAACACCCAAAATTCTACTAATTACCCTTTCAACTACCCAAATCCCAACAACTATAGATTTCAAAATCAAACTTCCAACCAACAAGGTCCCCAAAATATACCAAATTATGGATTTCCTCCAAATTTCATCATGCCGTCATCTAATCCAAATTATCATCCATATTATGGAGCAATGATGCCATTTTCATCTCACGCACCCCCTTGTTATTCTTCTACTCCAATGGGAAATGAAAATGTTCCGAATGTTGGACTTGATGACTTTCCTGAATTTTCTACGCAAATGGCTCTTGGTGGAATGAGCGGTGGTCATGAAGCCACTCCAAATGCAGTGGATCCAACTCCTGCTCGCCGGAAAAGCTCTAAATGGACCAGTGAGCAAAATTTGGTTCTAATTAGTGGGTGGATTAAATATGGAACAGACAGTGTTGTTGGGAGAAACCAAAAAAGTGATTCATATTGGGGTAAAATTGCTGATTACTGTAATGAGCATTGCTCATTTGATCCTCCCCGTGATGGAGTTGCGTGTAGAAATCATTACAACTACATGAACAAAATACTTAATAAACGGATTGGCGCTTATGATAACGCTAAGCGTATGCAACAAAGCGGGTGGTCGGAGAATGATGTATTGGCAAAAGCGCATGAATTATATTCAAGTGCTAATGGTGGTGGAAGTTTCAATTTAATATCGAATGGCTCATTGCTCGTGATCAACCACGTTATGGTAGTCGGTGGGAGGAAATCGGCGGCTCGAAGTAGTGGATCTAAGAGAGCTCACGACGGTGATCCAACCGATTCCAACTCAGTAGAATCTAGTGCTCGCCCAATAGGGAGGGATGCGACTAAAAAAAGGGTAAAAAGAAAAGCAAGGCGCGACCTTGGATTCGGTCAATGAAGAGTGGAATGAATTCAAACAATTTAAGGAGAAAGAGTTGGAACGATTGGACAAAATAGCCATGAAGCAAGACGAGGCTAACCAATTGTTGAAAGAAAGTAATGAGGCTAAGAAGATGAAGATGTTTATGAAGCTAAATTCAAAGTAGCATCTCGATGGCCAAGAGAAGCAACACATTGGAAAAAAGTTAGGTCGCGATCTGTTTGGAAATTAAATGTTGTCAAGTCCTTGTTTGTATTTTGTCAATTTATGCTTTAGTGTTTGTGTTGTCAAGTCCTTGTTTGTATTTTGTCAATTTATGCTTTAGTGTTTGTGTTGTCAAATCCTTGTTTGTATTTTGTCAATTTATGCTTTAGTGTTTGTGTTGTCAAATCTCTGTTTGTATTTTGTAAATTTATGCTTTAGTGTTTGTGTTGTCAAGTCCTTGTTTTTATTATATATGTCACTTTGTTCCTTATCTTTTATTGAGTCCGTCCATTTCAACCACTCAATTTCTTATAAATGGGGGCTCATTCTTCCATTGATGTACCACAACAAAAAATCTCATATTACTAAAAAAAATATCAATGGATCCTTCAGAATTTCCTTTTGATATCGAAGCTTACAAAAGGCAGTCTGAAATCGAAGAGAGGTATATCGTCAACATGTTTAGGGAGCGTCGAAACCAAATAGAGGAAGGATATACATCTCGTGCCAAGAGAAAATATGTCAATAGAGATAATGCAGCGGCAAACCAAAGACTGATTGACGACTACTTTGCAGATCAACCTACATATGACGATGCAATGTTTAAATCGGCGATTTCGGATGCGAAACATGTTTTCCTTCGGATCGTTGGGGACCTATCTAGTAGTGACAACTACTTCACCCAAAAGAGTTGACGCAACCAATAAAGAAGGTATATCTCCATTAGCAAAATGTACCACGGCCATGCGAATGTTAGCATATGGTGTGGCGGCGATCGCGATCGATGAATACATCAAAATAGGATCTACTACGACTTTGGAGTGCTTGCGTGGATTCTCAGCAAAGGAATCATACAATTGTATGAGCCCGTGTATCTCGAGCCCCACTCAAGATGACACGCAAAGAATACTTCATGTTAGTGAAATCGCGGGGTTCCTGGGATGATTGGGAGTATTGATTGCATGCACTGGGAATGGAAAAATTGTCCTACAAACATGGGAAGGTCAATTTACTAGGGAGATAAAGGGAACCACCATCATTATTCTTGAAGCGATTGCAACTTATGATCTATGGATCTGGCATGCCTTTTTGGATGTCCGCACATTGAGCGATATAAGCGTTCTAGACCGTTCTCCGTGTTCGATGATGTTGAGCAGGAAATACTCCAAGAGTGAACTTCTTTGTGAATCAACGTCCGTATAATATGGCATACTATCTTCTTTGGCGGTATCTACCCTTCTTATCCGACTTTCGTCAAATCAATTAGACTTCCTCAAAGTGAACCGATAAGTTATTTGCAAAATATCGGGAGGATGTCGGAAGGACATCGAGCGTGCATTTGAGGTGTTGCGAGCTCGATTTAAAATCATTCGCGAACCACCCGTTTGTGGGACATAGACGATTTGGCTCTCATCATGAGGTCATGCATCATATTGCATAATATGATTGTTGAGGATGAGCGAGATACATATGCTCAGCATTGGACAGATTATGATCAATCTGAGGCAAGTGGGTCTAGTACACCGGAGCCATTCTCGACCGAGGTACTACCTGCATTTGCGAATCATGTGCGTGCTAGATCCGTGATGCGTGATTCAAATGTACATCACGAATTGCAAGCAGATCTAGTCAAACACATATGGGCAAAGTTCGAATGTTTAAGTGATTAAATAGTTTGTTTGTGAGTTGAGTCTATTGTACTAACTAAGTTATGTGTGTTTCATTTAGATGTGTTGTGTGCTTAGTGTATTGTATTGCATTTTAATTTTTTTTGAATTTTATTTGTTTTAATAATGACTTTCCCTATATCTGTATTTATTATTTGGAAGAAAGAAAAAAAAAATTAATTAAGAATATAAAATTAGAAAAATAAAATTAAAATGCATTATCAAATTAGAAAAAAAATTAACATAAATTATTTAACTCTTACTTATTTTAATTTAATTTCAATCGATAATTGTTATTAATATGTAATCACAAAAACAAAAACATAAAAGAAAATAAGAATATGAAATAAGAGTTGTGGGGTAGGGTGTTGAATTTTATTAAACAAAACCATTGTAGTGAGTAAAAGTTGAATGGGTGTTGAATTAATAAGTGGAAGAGAGAGAAGATGATGTGGAGTGTTAAAAAGTGAAAAAAGAGGGTGTTGAAAAATGGAGGGTGTTGAAACTATTGTAGATAGTCTTAGGATAGGTTAGAAAAGCCGGTTCCCAACTTGAGAAGTCATGTCTTGCTGCCACCACAATAAAAGCAAAGAGAAATTACAATGTATCAATATATTATTAATTAGAACCACAAATCTAGTTAAGCAACCACAAGATAAAGTATTTGGCCTTATGTTATGTCTCAACTGTTCATTTTTGCCAACCTCAAGACTCAATAGGTTGGCCTAGCGGAGCATGAAATGCAGGGACAGATCTAAGATTTTAAAATAGGGTGTTCCATTTCTTTCAATTGTACGATTTTACAAAAAAAAACAACAATAAAGTAATGTTTCAAAAAAATCAACTATAAAATAATGTTCCAAAATAAAATACCTTTTAATCCAAGTCTAATTGTATTTCCTCTTTATCATAGTTTGGAAGCGTTTATATATACAATTTAAGAAAAAAAATAACATTGGTAGTTTATAAAAAATATATTAGCGTATATACTACATATTGATCAAATTTGTACATTCAGTAACATTAGTAACAAATGGACTAGTGGTTATGTCTGCCGTTTGGTGCTTCTTGGGCATGGGTTCGATTCCCATGAAATTCATTGAAGCATGAATTTTGTGATCATTTCTTTTATTATAAGTGGACAAATCTAAAAACCGATTTTTTTTTAAAAAAATTTGGTTGAAGGGGGGATTGAACTCTGTAGATAACTAGTGCGGTGACTCGTCCGATGAACGGGGCCAATGAAGGGTTCTATAGAGAGAGTGGGCAATAGTTTAGCGTCACACTTTACATATTTTGGCTCAAAATTAATTTTAAATTTTGTTACAAAATTAACTTTTTTTAAATAAAATTCGTTATTAAGGAATAAACTTCGCATATTTAAATAATTAAATTTTTTCACACACTAAAGTACCCAAAAAGTATACTGTATAGTGTTACACTTTATATAATTTGTTACGAAATTAATGTTCGATTCCGTTACTAAGAAATAAACTTTACATATTTAAACAATTAAATTTTTTCAGACTGATGCAGAAAGGTACAATCAGATAGCGTTACACTTTTTATAATTTGTTCTGAAATTAATGTTCGATTCCAAAAGGGAGGAGGGGGGGGGTAGGGGTGGGGAGGGGGTAGGGGAGGGAGTGTGAAAGGGGGTTTGGAGGGAATTTTGGAGGGAATTGATGTAGGTCCCACAAGGGGAAGACTCATTAGGATTTATATTCTTAGATGCTCCAACCAGGAATTCTACCCACTACACCAAACAACTATTGTATTAAAGCATACACAAATTTATTATATATTTAGTATCCCGTATTATAATGTAGGGTACTTTAGTAATTTTAGATGAATTTTTGGGTGTTCCCGAGAACACGAGGAACACCCCCTAAATCTGCCTCTGATGACAAGAGTTGTATCTGAGATATTTTGGGTGTAACTCCCCACTAGTACCTTTAGGTGAGATAAATTACATTTGTAAGTGCTCAAAGAGCCTGAAGGTTTTTCTTACCTCATACACCCAAGAAGCAACTACATGATTCTCCTTTTAATTAAATACTTATAATAATTAAACAAACTACCCATGAATTTTTTGCCCCCAGGCAACTACACGATTGTACCCATACATGAACTTTTTTTGGTTTACAAAATCATATCTACTATATCTAACTATAACAATAATTAAACAAACAACACATCACATTTTTTAAGATTAAATTAGTCGTTATACATTCTTCTTCCATTCATCACTACTTCTAAAGTCTAATTTTAAAATTTTCTCCTTTCACATCCTAGCTCTTTCACTTTTCACTTCCACCTCCATCTCTTTTAAAGACACTTTCACTTTTAATCATTTCATTTCTAAAAAAACACTTTGGATCCTCTCCTTTCCACTCTCTTACATCTCCCTCCTTCCTCTCTATATCTCTCTTAACTTTACTCTCTCATCTTTATTTATAATTTTTAAATGATGAGAGAGAATGGATTTGGAGAGAGATAGAAAGATGAAGGGAGGTGTATGAAGGGTTGTAAGGAGAGGATCTTTATCAAAAAAAAAAAATTAAACTCAATTATGTCTTTCATCGAAATGGGAAGACTTAATCACTATTTGAACTGCTAATAAATATATATATAAAAAAACACGCAAAAAAAGTTTGTCATGCATTGACGCATAAAATAGTACTAGATAAGTATTTACCACTTATAAATATAAAAAAGGGATAATAATTGTTATTTATACATGACACGGTTTTTTTTATATACTCATAGATGGGACAATTGTTTCTCACTGATACATAAAAATGTATGGGATAAATATTTGTTACTCATAAATAAAACCACAAGTTAAATATTTGTCAAATATATATAAAAATACGGACAAATATTTGTCACTAATAATCATAGTTAGCCGTATAAATTATATACAGGACAAATATGAGCGGAAGAATATGTTACTATTTTGCTTTTGATTCTCAAAGAAAATAATATAATGGTTTTAATTGAGTTTGTCAATATAATCTCACAGTATTCGATGGGGAAACATGTATCGAAGGGCTACATATCTTTTTGTCAATCTACTATTCTACTATAATATACTATATTTACTTTTTTTTTTGACAAAATATACTATATTTACTATGATCATCTAATAATAATCTACTATATATACTCTACTATATCTACTATAATCTATCTATCTATCTACATTAAATGTTATCGGAATAACTTTTATATTATACTTATGTGTTACAATGAGAAAACGTTAAATATTATTGATATATTATCAAGCTCAACAATTTTGTAGTTAGGATAGGTTAGGAAAGCCGGTTCCCAAAAAAAACTTGAGAAGTCATGTCTTGCTGCCACCACAATAAAAGCAAAAGAGAAATTACAATGTATCAATATATTATTAACTAGTATTTTACGGGTGATACTGTATTTGTTATAATTTAATTTCTATGAAATTATTAACACATTAAAAGTTGCAAAATGTAATAAAAGAATAAGGAAAAACTCTATAAAAGACGATATTTCAAATTTATTAAAATAGTGTTGTGTTGCAAAAAGTTTTTAAAAAAAGTCGGCATCATCTTATAATATTAATAATAGAGTAAAAATGAGGAAAAATGAAAATGAGAGTAATAATGAAGGTATCTTCTTATAATAATGGTGCTCCCTTTGGTGCGGAAGAATCAAAAGCAAAATACATGTAAAAAAGTCGGAATTGAATCTGTTACTATTTTGCTTTTGAGTCTCAACGAAAATAATATAATGGTTTTAATTGAGTTTGTCGATATTGTCCCACTGTCTTCGATGGGGAAACATGTATTGAAGGGCTAAATATCCTTTTTATCCTTTTGTCAATCTACTATTTTACTATCATATACTATATTTACTATAATCTACTATAGTTTTCTATCTACTATAATCTACTATACTCAACTATGATCTATCTATCTACATTAAATGTTATCGGAATAATTTTTTATATTATGCTTATGTGTTACAATGGGGAAACGTTAAATGCTATTGATATAATTTCATTCCTATAAAAATGCAATAGATCTTTGATTTTATTTAAAAATACGATAAACATATTTGACTAAGAGCTCACGATAAACATATTTGACTAAGAGCTCATAAATTAGTTTTACTATTCAAATTATTTTTAGAATATTTGATACCTATATTACAATTTCGGTTTGAGACTATTTTATAAAAATAGCACGATGTTATTCGTGCGCATGTGCATATAGAGTAGGCACAAATTTATCAACAATCTATTTTTACTAAGTTTCCACTAACCCATGTAAATTAGGCATTAGGAAAAAAGCTTATGCAATTTGGTTTCAAAACTAATATTAGTACTCTTAACGAGATTTTTTTGTTTGTTTGTATAAACCATATATCCTATACAATTGTAGAGACAAATCTCTCGAGTCGGGTTGAACTATATGGGAGATAAAACTCTCCCTCAAGAGATTTAACATTGCTGCATGCTCAAGACTGGATTCGTACTCAGGTCATTGGTTAAGTTGTAAGAGACCTCTATCATCTCATCCAAATGCTCTTGCGTAGTACTCTCAACGAGATTGATATATAGAACTCAAACTACTACCTCCGATTCCTATTATAAGAAGATTTTTGGAATTAATTTTGGTTTTAAATATAAGAAACTCTTTTAGGTTTTAGTGTATATTTATTGCTTAAATACTAATTTTAACCTCATTGAATGTTCTATCTTTTCAGTTTTCAAGGTGAGTGGGAATAGTACACAAAAATCTATTGAGTTGAGTAGAGAGTATTTTGAACGCTGAACTTAAAAAGATAATAATTAAATAAGCTCATTGGTAGTGGTGATTTTTATTCAACGCCATGCACTTAAAAATCTATTCAGTTTCAAATTTCAACGCCATGCATTAAAAAAACGGTATATCTCAAATCAATAGGCCTATGCCAATAATACCCATGTATGGTACCGACCAATTGAAACCTCAAAGAAATACAGTTAGTTTAGTACAACAAAAATAGTAACCAAATTAATTATCATTAATATAACGGTATGTATGACTCGACATGCCTCATATATATTCTCTCCTTTACGTAACCTCAATATCAACTAATCTTGACTTTTCCATAGTGTACATGTTAGAACATAATAAAATTGCATATCAGTCTTCGATGATTAGTTTTTGCAGTTGCGCGTAAAGAATACCTAATTTACACTAAAAGATTAAAAATGCAAATTTATATTAAAAAGATCAAAAATACATATTAGTCTTTCTAGATGTGTATAGAAGATACTCGATTTACATCAAAAAGATTAAAAATATGTATTAGTCTCTGCAGTTGCACATAGAAGATCCCCAATTTATACCAAAAAGATAAAAAATGCATATAAGAGTTATCACTCACCTGTATGTGTATCAAATATCAAGGTATAAATAGGCTATGTCTTCTTCTCTTCATTCTCATATTCTCATTTTAAGGAAACCAAAGCTAATATACATATACAAGAACCCATTATTCTTTTAATGTGCTCTATCTCTTAGTTTCATATTCTTCTGTAAAGAAAAGTACTGCAATATTATTAGCATTGAGAAGGCTTCTATATTTTGGTGGCAGAAATGGATGGAGGAGGGTATATATATAGAGCAAGTAGTAGTATAAGAGGGAGTTCTGGTTCAACATATTTCTCGAGATCCTTGCGGCGAAGATGATGATGAAGAAGCTCTCAAATGGGCTGCACTTGAAAAACTTCCTACTTACAATCGTTTAAGGAAAGGTTTGTTGACAACATCACATGGAGTTGCCAATGAAATCGATGTAACTAAACTTGGATTTCAAGAAAGACAGAAATTGTTGAACAGGTTGATCAATGCTGCTGAAGAGGATAATCAGAAGTTTTTGTCGAAGCTCAAAGAACGAATTGATAGGTAACAAATAGTGATAGTGATCTCTTCTCTTCTCTCTTTACTTTTCATTCTTCAAACTTTGTAATATTCTCGTGGTTTAAATATCATTTTAGTCCCTATAAATATAACGATTTTTTGTTTTAGTCTCCTTAAAATACCTTTTTTTTAGTACCTGCAATTTATAAAACCACCACTTTTAGTCCACAGAGTATTTTTCGTGTTCGTGACTTCTTTTTTAGTCTCTTGAAATATAACAGATTTTCATTTTCGTCCTTGTGAATATAGCTAATTTTTCTTTTTAGTTCCTGGTCACGTAATAAAAAAAACCACATCAGCATTTTTAAAAACAAAAAACACTTGAGGGACTAAAAGTAATGGTTACTAAAATTGCAGGAACTAAAACAGAAAAATATTTTTTACATGAACTATAACTAAAAATCGCTATATTTACGAGAGACTAAAATGATATTTAAATCTATTATTGTTTACAAGCTAGCAGTTATTATATATTCAAGTATTCAACCTCTTTTTTTTTTTTTTTTTTTTTTCAGAGTTGGGATTGATATTCCAACAGTTGAAGTTAGATATGAGAACCTATGTGTTGATGCAGAGGCTAATGTGGGAAGTCGAGCTTTGCCAACTTTTCTGAACTTTACTATTGGCATAGTGGAGGTAAATTTAATAAGATTATAGCTCAAAAATGTGTTTCTCAATTAATTTTTTGGAACTGGATCTTGGGCAGTCAACATTTTGGTATACTTAGGCAATCAACACATTTGGACCGTTCGATATCGATCAAAACGGTCTAGATTTGCAACTTTAAAAACAGGTAAAAGCATAAAGTTAAAATCTGGACCATCTGATCAATATCGAACATTCCAAATCTACTAACTGCACAAAATAGGGATCCTAGTTTTTTTGTGTTGTGTTTCTTTGTTCTGCATTTTGTCTCACACTCATACAACCTTTCTCTCTTTGGTCTTCTAGAGTTTACTTACTTCTCTGCATATTCTATCACGCAAAAAGAAACATGTGACTATACTTAAAGATGTTAGCGGAATAGTCAAACCTCGACGCATGACATTGCTTCTAGGTCCACCAAGTTCTGGAAAGACCACACTCCTTTTGGCTTTGTCAGGAAAACTTGATAAAACTCTCAAGGTGCAAAGCAATATGCCTTAGCTTAACAAATACTACTCCTGATTCACTTTATAAGCGAAAATGCAGTTTTTAATTCAATGAAGTCTATATTATTGACCAAATACATCAATTATTCAATGTATCAAAAACTGCATCGTCTCTTATAAAGTGGACCAGAGGTAATATGTAATGTGCTCTTTCATCTTCTGATAGAAAGTGGTAATTTTCATCTAACCGATAAGCACTTGTGTTTCAAGGTATCTGGGAATGTGACTTATAATGGACATGGAATGAATGAGTTTGTACCTCAAAGAACTGCTGCATATATTAGCCAACATGATGTTCATATTGGAGAAATGACTGTGAGAGAAACATTGGCTTTTTCAGCAAGGTGTCAAGGGGTTGGATCACGTTATGGTTAGCTACTCCTAATACTAAGATCTTGTCATTTCTTTTTACTCGTACCAATTTATTTTCATACCTAATTTGAGTATAAAATGTGTTTAGTATGGCTCATATGGAGTATCTATGGGGTTGGGGGCAGGAGTATTGTTTTAATCTGGACTGAGATATTATAAATACCACTTGTAACACTAAAACCCTAGTTTTATTATGAAATAAGATGGAACTACAACTACTCTGTAATCGCAGACGTAGGCATATTTGACCGAACTGTGTAACCAAGATCATGTCCTTGTTCTTGTGTTATTCGTTTCTTTATTTCTTCATTCATTTATTGTTGTTCTAACAAAATGTTACTATTACATTTTTGTTGATGTACAGACTTACTATCTGAGTTGTCTAGAAGAGAAAAAGAAGCAAAGATTAAACCAGACCCAGATATAGATGTCTACATGAAGGTAAAGAAACTATATATTATTAATCTTTATTGCACTAAAAGAAGCTATTTCTAAAGCAGTGGATATAATAAAAATCTCTGCATTTAATTGACTTATGATATACCAGGCAGCTTCAACTGAAGGCCAGGAAGCAAGTCTGCTAACAGATTACGTATTGAAGGTAACGCAAGAATAAGTATGTTTATGCTTCAATTAAAACTAAGACATTACATTTCAAAACACGACTATATAAATATCTACTGTAGAAGAATAGAAAAAGCGGAAAGACAGACACATTAGAATAAGGTATTTACTAGAAAATTTTGCAGATCTTGGGGTTGGATATATGTGCTGATACAATGGTGGGAGATGAAATGCGGCGCGGTATATCTGGAGGGCAAAGAAAGCGAGTTACGACTGGGGAAATGCTAGTTGGACCAGCAAAAGTTCTATTTATGGATGAAATATCTACTGGCTTGGATAGTTCCACAACTTTTCAAATTGTGAACTCTCTCAGACAATATGTTCACATATTTAGTGGAACAGCAGTTATATCTTTGCTCCAGCCAGCACCAGAAGCTTATGAACTTTTTGATGACATTATTCTTATATCTGATGGTCAAATTGTTTACCAAGGACCACGTGAATATGTTCTTGACTTCTTTGAATTCATGGGTTTTAAATGTCCTGAGAGAAAAGGTGTTGCTGACTTTCTTCAAGAAGTAAGTCAAAATTTATCTTTCTATCCTTCACTTGAAATTTTTTAACTTCTTCATAAACATCTATAAAGGTATGTTTGATTCCTGAATAGGTAAATACTGAACTTGACAAGATGCAAAGACAATACCGGACATAACATGATGACAGTCTTCGATCGATGAATAAGATCTTGAAAACTTTTTGTGTCGTACACAGTTTGATGTACAATTGACAGCACAAGTAAAAAAAAAATTACTGTAATTTTCTTTACGATATTTATCTCTTGCTGCAGGTAACTTCAAGAAAGGATCAAGAGCAATATTGGGTATGCAGAGATGAACCATACAGGTTTGTAACTGTTACTCAATTTGCCAAGGCATTTCAGTCATTCCATGTTGGGAGGAGAATTAGAGAAGAATTATCAATTCCATTTGACAAGTCTAATAACCACCCAGCAGCATTAACCACTAAAAAGTATGGTGTTAACAAGAAGGAACTATTGAAGGCCAACTTCTCAAGAGAGTATTTGCTTATGAAAAGGAATTCATTCGTTCACTTCTTCAAGATGTTTCAGGTAGGTTCTAACTTAATTTGTTTATTTATAATTTACGTAGCACTGATACTCTAGGTTGAAGATGTCTCTGGTGTGCGACACGTGCCGTGTCAGACACCAACACCGACACTAACACTTTATTTACTTCCATTTTTCAAATTAAAATCAGTGTCTACATGTCTCTGTCAATGTTGGTGCTCTGTAGTTTATAATTTATTGATAAATGAAAATGTATTTGATTTTTAACTTGTGAATGTTCTGTGATTTATAGATTACTATGATGGCAATAATTACTATGACACTCTTTATAAGAAGTGAGATGCATAGAGATTCTGTGAAGGATGGAAATGTCTATCTTGGTGCTTTATTTTTCTCAATAATAGTGCTTATGTTTAATGGAACTGCTGAGCTTACAATGACCATTGTAAAGCTTCCAACATTCTTCAAGCAAAGAGACCACCTATTTTATCCTTCATGGTCATATGCCATTCCCTCATGGATCCTCAGAATTCCTATTACATTTGTGGAAGCTTCTATCTGGGAATTTCTCACCTATTATATAATTGGATTTGATCCAAATATTTGGAGGTAAAGTTTTTTGCTTGCATACACCCCTCATTCGAAAGTTTATTATTTTGTCGTCCGAAAGCTTATTTCCGGTAAAAAAATCACTTTTTTGAAAGTGCTGACTTCAAAAACATAGTGTCAATAGTTGCACCTATCTATTTGCAACATGTGTGCTCTCTCTGAACCTATTTATAATCAAAAAATGCAATTTTAGGTTTATTGAATAACTGATGTATCTGGTAGTATTAATGGTTTGAAGTCTTGCAATTTATGCAGATTTCTTAAGCAGTATCTTCTGCTAATACTGATAAACCAGACAGCTTCTGGATTGTTCAGAGCTATTGCAGCACTTTGTAGGAACCTTATTGTGGCTTCAATAACTGGGTTCTACACACTCCTAATATTTTTTACATTGGGTGGCTTTATTTTGTCAAGAGGTGAGTTAAAGTTAATAGATGTTACAAACTTATTGCATCTATCATGCAATGGAACTTGTTATTAATGTTTTTTTTTCTTCTTTTCATTGGCAATGAAAAAGAGGATATCAAGAGTTGGTGGATTTGGGGTTATTGGATTTCACCTTTAATGTATGGACAGAATGCTATAGTGGTGAATGAGTTCCTTGGAAATAGTTGGAACAAGGTAAATGTCTTAAACTTACAACTTCAGAAATAATTTACTTTTTTTAGCAGAAACTTGTGGCCTATGAAGCACCGACACAGACACGAATACCTGATACGACACAGACACGAACACACATACACCGGTTTTAGTCTTAAAAATACAAGTAATTGAGGTGTCGGTGTCTATGTTGGCACGATACATGTCGGACACTGGACACGTCTTCAACCAGAAGTGTCGGTGCAATAGAGGTTGTGGCTTATTTCATTCTCTCTTCAATTGCAGTTTAGTCCAAATTCAAATAAAACACTGGGAATTCAAGTTTTGGAGTCTCGTGGGTTCTTCACACATGCATATTGGTATTGGATAGGGATTGGTGCATTGATTGGTTTTATGTTCCTTTGGAACATTGTATACACTCTGGCTCTCACTTACCTTGATCGTGAGTATCTTTACATTTTGTTGTTTAAGATTATCATTGTCATGCAGAACATTACTAACATATATACATGTCTTTTTAAGCATTTGACAAGCCACAGGCAACAATAAGAGAGGAATCAGAAGGAAGTAATACACTTAATGAGAGAGACCAAGAAGTTGAATTAAGACACAGAAAGAGAAGAGGAATGGTTTTACCTTTTGAACCATATTGTATCAGCTTTGATGAAATTGTATACTCTGTTGACATGCCACAAGTAAGTCATTTTCAAAGTTATGATTAACATTTGGTTTACTAATAGTGTTTTGAGTTTAGACACTTATTCTTGGGATTTTGATTGACAGGAAATGAAGGATCAAGGTGTAATGGATGATAGGTTAGTGCTTTTAAAGGGTGTTAGTGGTGCATTTAGGCCTGGTGTTCTAACAGCCTTGATGGGTGTAAGTGGAGCTGGTAAAACTACTCTCATGGATGTTTTGGCTGGTAGGAAAACTAGTGGATATATTGATGGGAGTATAAAAATTTCGGGCTACCCTAAAAAGCAAGAAACGTTCGCTCGAATCTCTGGTTATTGCGAGCAAAATGATATCCACTCTCCTCATGTTACTGTCTATGAATCCTTACTCTACTCAGCATCACTTCGTTTACCAGCTAAAGTTGATTCCAATACCAGAAAGGTTAGTACTTACATCTCAGACACCTACACCTCTGTTTGGTAAGACCAATCGGCAAGCTTATAGCAGATGAACTCTTTGTAAGTGTTTGGCACGACTACCTTATAACGTTTTTTCAAACGTTACTTGAAATAGCGTTTGAGCTTATAGCTTATAGCCTTTCATTTTTCCTCACATTTTTACCCTTATTACTTTAATTAAGTTCTTAACTTATTCACCATTAAATGAATACTCTCTCTCATTTTTAAACAATAATTACAAATGTTCATTTATGCCATTTTGCATTTAAAAGATAGTTCAACCACTAATTTTACCAAACACTTTAAATTCAACCTGCCAGCTTATCCACTATCAGCTCAACCGCTATAAGCTATCTTATCTGTTGTAAGCTAGCTTATCCGCCATCCACTATTTTTTGCCAAACTGAGCCCTAATGGCTTTTCTTTTTTACTTAATTTAGTATGGTCCTAAGAAAAATTTACAAAGTTTGAGCTGGTTATTAACCAAAAATAAATAACTTGCTTTGCAAACTAAGAATGATTTTTCAAGCTTTTGATCTAATATATGGATGTAGATGTTCATTGAGGAAGTAATGGAACTAGTGGAGCTAGATCCATTGAGGAACTCATTAGTTGGCTTGCCTGGTGTGAGTGGTCTCTCAACTGAACAAAGAAAGAGGCTAACTATTGCAGTTGAATTAGTGGCCAATCCATCCATAATTTTCATGGATGAGCCAACATCTGGATTAGATGCTAGAGCTGCTGCAATTGTTATGAGAACTGTTAGGAACACAGTTGACACAGGAAGAACAGTTGTTTGCACCATCCATCAGCCTAGTATTGACATATTTGAAGCTTTTGATGAGGTAAGAGATGATATGATAAAATGAGAAAGTGTTTTAAATTTGTTCTTCCTATGGACTTTAATCTAACACATGTTAAATGTGATTCTAGTTGTTCTTAATGAAAAGTGGAGGACAAGAAATATATGTTGGGCCCTTGGGCCGTCATTCTAGTCAATTGATCAACTACTTTGAGGTTGGATTTTGATGTAACTTTAATTCAATATTATTGTAAGTGGAGAAGCATCCTTATTATTCTTATATTTGTTATTGTTCATTCAGAGCATTGAAGGGGTTAGTAAAATCAAAGATGGTTATAACCCAGCTACGTGGATGTTGGAAGTTACAACTCCAGCACAAGAAATTTCTTTAGGTGTTGATTTTCATGAGATATACAAAAACTCTGAGCTGTATAGGTAAGCTATAATATATAATACTACCTCCGGTTCACTTTATAACAGACAATGCTGCAGTTTTTGGTACATTGAATAACCGATGTATCTTATCTATATTATAGACCAAATGCATGGGTTATTCAATGAATCAAAACTGCATTGTCTCTTATAAAGTGGACCGGAGATAGTATATGGATATGAATTTGTTAAATGTAGTACCTGCAGTCATATTGGAAAGAGGCTTATATTGTTTTACATTGTTCTTCAGGAGAAATAAGCAACTCATAGCAGAATTGGGAAAACCTTCCCCTGGTTCAAAAGATCTTCATTTCTCTACTCAATACTCACAGCCATTTTGGGTCCAATGCTTGGCTTGCTTATGGAAACAACATTGGTCATATTGGCGCAACCCACCATACACTGCTGTGAGATTTTTCTTTTCTACATTCATAGCCTTGCTGTTTGGAACAATGTTCTGGGACCTCGGAGGCAAATAGTAAGTGAAACTTGAATAATCTGAAAAATAAGATATGTTAGAGTTAGAAGACATATACAATAAGTGTTTGAAAGCACATATACCATAAGTGTTTATTGAATAAGCACTTACTTAAGCTATTTATGCAAACACTGTATTTGATTCTGTTTTCCATTTGCATTCTGATTCCTTTTGTGGCTTGCAGCTCAAGAGGGCAAGACCTGTCTAATGCCATGGGTTCAATGTATACTGCTGTTCTTTTCATTGGGGTTCAGAATTCTGCCTCTGTACAACCAGTGGTATCTGTTGAAAGAACAGTCTTTTACAGAGAAAGAGCTGCTGGAATGTATTCTGCATTACCCTATGCACTTGCACAGGTAATCAAATCACTATTCTTCACCTATGAAGCGCTGATCGGTTTTAATTTGAAAAATGGAAGTAATTTAAGTGCCAGTGTCGGTGCTACAAACACAAAATTTGCACTATGCTTTATTTACATACCCTACCCATATTAACACAATTTATTCTCTTTTGTCCCAGGTTATAATAGAGCTTCCTTATATTTTTGCACAAGCTATATCATATGGTGTCATAGTTTATGCCATGATTGGATTTGAGTGGACTTTAGAAAAGTTCTTTTGGTACATGTTTTTCATGTACTTCACATTTTGCTACTTCACCTTCTATGGCATGATGGCTGTGGCAGTTACACCAGATCACCATGTCGCTTCAATTGTTGCAGCTGCATTTTATGGAATTTGGAACCTCTTTTCAGGATTTGTCATCCCGAGACCTGTAAGTATATTAATTCCCAACCTTTAAATACATCGAAAAATACCTATGAAAGGATTCGATGGAAGCATTTATGTTCATGCTAACTGTTATTTTACCTTTTTGATAACAGAGAATGCCTGTGTGGTGGAGGTGGTACTACTGGGCATGTCCTGTGGCATGGACACTATATGGATTGCTTGCATCACAATTTGGAGACATAACTGATATAATGGAATTAGAACAAGTGTCAGTGCAAGAATATATAAGAATGTATTTTGGTATCAAACACGATTTCGTAGGGGTTTGTGCAGTTGTGGTTTTTGGGATAGCAGTACTCTTTGCTTCTATTTTTGCTGTTTCAATCAAGATCTTCAATTTCCAACAACGATAGATTACGCGTGTTTGGATCCTCTCCAACGCTGCACCTTCGACATCACTAAAAACAAGTGCAAGAGAAGGGAGAAGATAATGGACAGTTCAATTTGATAGCGAAAAATTAAGATAGAGATAGATAGATTGTTGTACAAGCTGTAGATGAGTGTTTGAAATAGAGTATTATTTATATTTTCAAACATTTTTCCAGCTTATCTGTATTCTAATAACTAGTAATAGTTGTGTCCATCATGTTCATGCAGCATTTTCCTTGAAGTTTCTTATTAAAATTTACTTGTAGTCAGAAGAAATATATGAATTTTTGAAGCATTCATTTATTTGGCAATCAGCATAAAAAGGGCACCTGGCTTAAATGTCCCAATTCCATTAATTTTTTTTTTGTCTGATTGGTGGGTGACAAGTGTCAGGACCTAACACAGACACACACAAACGTGAAAACCAATGAACGATATACAGGGGGACCGAACCCAGCAACTGAGTGTCCATAAATGACATTTCTTCCGCTGTGACGAATCAGCCTCGGACCCCTATTCCATTAATCAGATAAGAATAAATATACAATACACCAACATTCATAGAACAAATACTGGTGAATATACTCCTAATGTTGCACCTAACAACATTCATAGAACAACTATTGTCTATTAGTACCTTCTTTTAAGGCAGGTCTTCCATACTCAAACACACTTGAATCTAAGCCACTTTGAATTAAAATTTCTAGTGAGTAACCCCCATTTTATTTTGCAAGTTTACCTTTGCACAAAAACTAAATCAGCGCCACTTAACCAAACAACCCCTTAAATGAAATAATTAATTTTAGGCTCTTGATATAAAGACACATAAGTTCACTTCAATATAACGCCAGCAAAAGTTGATTCCAATACAAGAAAGGCTCTTCATTGAAGTATTTTTACAAACAGCTTACGGGCTTACTTGTGTGCCTCTCCCGCCCTAATTAAAGACAACCAAACTCTCTCCTTTGATGGCGGGAGAAGACATATAACTTTAGATGATTTTAGGTATGGAGTGGAGAGAGAATGTACAAAAATATAGAGCAAAAATATGAGAGAGAGTAAAGACAAATGCAAATGCATTTTCTCACATTCAAGGTAGACAATCGTTTCCGACTTTTATATGTTGTAACTTAGCTTCCTTTAGATGTCTTTTTGAATAGAGAAAAAGAAGATAAGATGAGAGAGAGTACTATATATTATAGAGAGAAAGACACCAAATGTACCAAAGTTTGAAATCATGCATTAATTCCTTTAGATGTTTACATGTTTAATTAATGTACATTGTCACGGTAAACACATTAGGGACTAAATTGGTAACAAAATGACTAACAAAAAACACATTTAAGGATCAAAATGACTCATTAAATAAACACTTGATGATGTGTTTATAATTTCGATATATTCAGAGACTATAATGACAACGTTTCACACATTTAGGGACCAAAATGATTGTTTTCCGTTTAACTCATCTGAGAATAATAAGAGGCTTGGACCCGACCCACAATCTATCGGATATAAATCTTGTCATGATTAGATCGATGAATTATTTACGATTGAGAATTAGCACTAATTGTAAGAAACAAATTATTTAAAATGTTATATCACTTAATTTGCATCTACTTGGTCATGATCGATTTAATGACGTTTTCATTTTTTTGGTTGAAAATGACGATTCATTTCTTATTAAATCAATCATACAATGCCCTAATAATTTTTTTTTGGTGAATACGTCATAAATTAAGAATGATAAAGTTTTCAATTAAATAGTTATTACGTACAATGAATAAATTAATGGAGATTATAAACAAAATGTCACATATCAATATTATACCAAATGAAAGATAACCAATAAAAAAACAAATGGAAAGGGAAGATAATGAAACCAAAAAGTCGAAAAATCGTACCATTGCTTATTTTTTTAAAACAAATCGCACCATTGATGATGTGGTCAATTTTGGAAATGAAAGTGATGGCAAAGAAAATAAATTAAAAGATTGTATAAGAAAAGAAATAAAGTAGAAATCGAGATGATGATAACTTGAGTTGTTTGTATAAGAAACATATTTCAAAGGAAATAAATAAATACCATCTTAAAATCATATATATGCCATTAAGTTCCTTTTAAGAGTATAATTGATCTTGAAATCAAATTTTGGATTCAAGAGTCGGTTATGTGTAGGAAATGTGAAACCCTAATCTCTAATGGTAGACAAATTTACTTAGTCGATGCCTGAATGGAAATTTTGAGATGTAAAAGATTTACTATGCATTAACCGTAGATGTAAAAGGTTTCCTTTGCATCGACTGAAGGGTGCTCAAGTATGTACGTGTTCACATAGCGTACATTTTTGGAGTGTTAGATGTTTAAGTTACTTGTGCATGGATCATTTTAGAAAATAGCCAAAGAGTTTTGAGATATTTGAAAGCAGCCAACTGTCTTAACTTTAATAACAATAGGATCCCGGTAAAGTTGGAACATATTGACATCAAGTTTCTAGTAGTAAATGAGAGAATACAACGTGAATAAATTTTTACCGAACACTTAAGAACAAACTTCATGATAGCATACCCTCAAACATAACTTCGACTCAAGGTCTTTTATGAGCACATTACTCATGTGGGTGAAATACAATATGGAGATTCTTAAATTTAATTGGAACACTTATTCAAGTAAAATAATCACTTATTGCACAAACAAACTCTACGGCCTAAACATCAAATCAAACCAAGGAAGGTTGACTTAGTTGGTAAGGAGTTGGCTCACAAGGTCGTGGGTTCAACTCCCGCTGCCGATGTGAGGACCTCTTTGGTGGGTGATCTGAAATCTCTCTCTGTATGCATTTCAGAAATTCTCGAGCTCTTTCGACTTCATGTGAGTGGCCTGGGCCAACTCACCTAAACTTTTTAATCTCAACAAAAAAAAAAAAACATCAAATCAAATTATAAGATATATATATATAATAAGTTCAAAAAAAAGATCCTCAAGCAAAAACCCAAAGATCCTCCAGCTAGTTAAGTCCAAAAGAATTCCTCATCATCTCAATACAATATAATTTAGTCGTACACAAAATAAATTTGTTAATGTTATCGATGTCGTTATTACAATGTAGAGTATATACCTACTATTATATAACCTACCTTAAATTAAGCATTGTAATCAAATTAAGGGGAAATTAAGGAAGAAAATATGGGCTCAGAAACCACTCCAAAGCTTCCAATAATTGATTTCACTAACATCAATTTAAAAGCTAATAGTCCCAATTGGGAGTTAGTGAAGTCCCAAGTCTACAAAGCACTAGTAGAATATGGTTGTTTTGAAGCAATTTTTGATAAAGTTCCTTTAGATCTTCGTAAAGCCATATTTGCTTCACTTGAAGAACTCTTTGATCTCCCTCTACAAACTAAGCAACTCAATGTGTCTAAAAAACCCTATCATGGCTATGTTGGTCAATATCCTATGGTTCCACTTTTTGAAAGCATGGGCCTTGATGATGCAAATTTCTCTAACAAAGTAGAAAACATCACCAATATCCTCTGGCCTCATGGAAACCAAAATTTTAGGCAAGTGCACATTATAATTTAACTCGAGTGTGACGGTTGATATTGTGTGTAGTGTTTATTTGTTATTTCATTTAAGCTGACCAAAAAAATATTTTAATTTTGCAGCAAGAGTATTCATTCCTTCTCTAAGCAACTAACAGAGTTGGATCGGATTATTAGAAAGATGATTTTGGAGAGTTTGGGTGTTGAGAAATATTTGGAGGAGCATATGGACTCAACCAATTATCTTCTTCGAGTTATGAAATACAAAGGCCCTCAAACTAGTGAGACAAAATTAGGTCTCAGTCCGCACACAGACAAAAATATTGTGACCATATTGTACCAAAATCAAGTGGAGGGTTTAGAGGTGCTAACCAAAGATGGAAAATGGATTAGCTACAAGCCTTCCCAAGATAACTTTGTAGTCATGATTGGTGATTCTCTCCATGTAAGTTCCTTTCACCTTATTACCTCCTTAAAAAAATCATCATTTAAATTTATTACTACTAGTTACCATGTTTTAAATTGAGGTTGCGGTCACAAGCACACCATGATTTTGGATATTGCAGAGAATCACAGTAAAATACAACTGATATGATCTCAATCCTGATCACAAAAATATCAAAAACCCTAATGTCGTACTTCGGATTGTAGTTGCAAACTACTTTTTAAAAGGGCAACTAGTCTTTTTTAGTACATAACCCTACTATAACTACTACAATTATACAACTACTATTGAATCATATTGAAATTTTATCAAATTCATAAGGGTTGGTTGTCCTATGATATTTGTAGGCGTGGTCAAATGGCAGGCTACACTCGCCGTTTCATCGTGTGATGATGAGTGGGAATGAGGCGAGATACTCCACAGGGTTATTCTCTGTCCCCAAAGGAGGAAGCATTATAAAAGCCCCAGAGGAATTGGTGGATGAAGAACGCCCTCTTTTCTTTAAGCCATTTGATCATGTTGAGTTCCTCAAGTATTATTACACTGAAAAAGGTCAAAAAGATCAGTTTGCTCTACGCACTCATTGTGGTGTTTGAGCTAGATGATGCCACTGAGGGTGTGCTATTAAAAATAATAGTGATGGCACAGTGCACGCCGACGCCGTAACTCTACTGCTTCGCTGGCTAGAGACGATGGCACAGTGGTGGAGGATCTAAGGGAGTTGGGTATCGTTGCCTTGTCCTACTTTACAACCCTCTTTGAAGGGGCACAAAGTAATTATAACTCAGTCTTGGATTTTTTGAATGCGAAGGTGACAAATGACGATAATGCAGCTTTGTTGGCTTCTTTTGATATTGGTGAGTTCAAGTCAGCATTATTCCAAATGCACTCTGATAAAGCTCCAGGTTAGGATGGCCTAAATCCGACTTTCTTTAAACGTTTTTGGAATCTTGTTAATCCGAGTAGGTTCCCAGGAAAGAGAGGTGGGTCACAATGGACACACTTAAATACCAAGTCTTTCCTTAGTCAGAACTTTCCCCAAACAACAGTATTTAAGTTTTTTTATTTTTTAAAATAAACCGAAGATATTACTGGGATGAGTTGCGAACTAGGTCGCTTTCTTTAAGACATTTCGTGGCACTACTCAAAGGTGCAAGTAGGCTATCAACCACGACGTCCCGGGATAAAACAAATTTTAAGATTACCTTTACAAATTTTCACTGCACTGTGACAAATTCGCTCTAGAAATACACCCTCAATATGGTTTATACAAAACCACTCTATATGGTTTAAAACCACTCTTAGCTTGGATAAAATCTCAAGCTTTCAAAGTAACAAGAAAGTTTTATAAGGGAGAAGAGAGAAAAAGTTGTGAAGAAAATTCTTGATTCACAAACTCTTTGGTGCAAGGATCAAGTGAGGAGGAGCACTCCTTATATAGTGAAAAATTTAGAGAGCACCGTTGGAAATTCATGAGCCAACGGCTCTATCCATAATTCCACCAAAAAAAACGGTTCCGGTTTAATGACAAAAAAAACCGTTACAATTTGTGTTGGAAAAAACGGTTTTTGGTCAACAAAAATAATTTCATTTCTTTTAAAAAATTATTTCCGGAAAAAAATAATACACCACAAGCCAAGCCAAGCCGGCCGGTCGGACGGCGGCACGCGCGTGTGGTGGTCACTTTGTGTGTGTCCTCACCCATCCACACAATTGGGTACCCCTTGGGGCCCAACCCAAAGGGGTGAGGTTCCCACTTATAAACACTCACATAGTGTCTATTCCAAGCAATGTGGGACTTTTTCAATTCACACACAATTCATTTAAATTTCCAACAATCCCCCACTTAAATTTAAAAAGAAGTTTTAAGAGATAGCGTCAAACGCTTCTATAAGATTGTGCATAAGCAAAGGTGTCTACGACTTGAACCTTTACATAGTGGTTAGGATTTCGATTCAACAAGAGTGACTCGTAGTCTTGAACTCTATCTCGAACATCAAAACCACACACAACCTTTTCTATGGGTGTATTCTTATAAGCCCGTGCTTTTATGGCCTTGCATGTCTATCCCAGTTTAGTGAACGCTCTAGGAATCCTGCCAACGATTCCATAGGAAGCGGCCCCACTTCCACACTCACAAAGGTGAGTCTATCAAGAGTACTCCTGTAGCTAGGTACTCCACTCCACATAGAGTATAGATCTCATTAAGAGTTTCTATTAGCTCAACCTTAAGTCGCTTCAGGAATCATGCTTCTTTACTCATTATATCATGTTATTACCCATTGAACCTAATTCTTGGGATCTCCAGTCTTTTAGGTCAGGTTACCATCGTGAGTGACTCATGATTCTAATGGCAGTAGTCCCATCCTTTGAGATGTATTTTGGACTTTCTCCCTAGCTAATCCTTTCGTCAAAGGATCAGCTAAGTTCATATCAGTGCGTACATGATCCACTTTCACAGCTCCTTTTGAGATACATTCTCTCACAGTGTTGTGCTTACGACGTATTTGTCGTCTCTTACCGTTATAATAACGGTTCTTTATTTTTGCAATAGTCGCGGTACTATCGCAGTGGATCAACACAGCTGGCATTGGTTTTTCCCATAAGGGAATCTCTGCTAGTAAGCATCTTAGCCAAGTAGCTTCTTCACTAGCAGTTGCTAGTGCTATTATTTCAAACTCCATAGTAGACTAAGCCAATATGGTCTGTTTCTTAGATTTCCAGGATACAGCGCCACCAGCTATACTAAATATATAGCCACTAGTTGCTTTGGAATCATCTGATAAAGTATTCCAATCAGCATCACTGTACCCTTCAAGTACAGCTGGAAATATTTGATAATGTAATCCGAGATTCATAGTCCTTTTAAGGTATCTCATGACTCTCTCAATAGCGTGTCAATGCTCTATACTAGGTCGACTAGTAAACCTGCACAACAATCCCACAACATAGGCAATGCCGGGTCTAGTACAATCAGTGGCATACCTTAGGCTGCCAATGATGCTCACATATTCCGTTTGTCTTACACTTTCACCAGTGTTCTTAAAAAGTTTGACACTCGGATCGTATGATGAACATGCAGGTTTACAATCAAAATAGTTGTATTTCTTTAGGATCTTCTCAATATAATGAGATTGATCCAAAGAAATTCCTTTCTCGGACCTAGTAATCTTAATACCAAGTATTACACTTGCTTCTCCGAGGTCTTTCATATCAAAGTTGTTACACAACAGTGATTTCACTTTATTTACGGCATGAATGTTTGATCCAAATATGAGTAAGTCGTCTACATAGAGACATATGATAGTGCAAATGTCATTTTCGGTTTTGTAATAAATGCATTTGTCACTTTCATTCACTTTAAACCCATTCGATACAATTAGATTATCAAACTTCTCATGCCACTGTTTAGGAGCTTGTTTTAGACCATACAGAGACTTATCCAACTTACAGACCTTGTGTTCTTGCCCATGAACTACAAACCCTTCAGGTTGTTCCATATAAATTTCTTCTTCTAATTCACCATTTAAAAAAGCAGTTTTAACATCCATTTGGTGTACTTCCAAATTGTGAATTGCGGCCAACGAAATTAGTACCCTTATGGATGTTATTCTAGAAACAGGTGAATATGTGTCGAAGAAATCTATATTCTCTCTTTGTCTAAAACCTTTGGCTACAAGGCGAGCCTTGTACTTATCAACAGTGCCATCAGGTTTTAGTTTCTTTTTCAAAATCCATTTACAACCAATGGGTTTGCAACCAGGAGGCAAGTCCAGTAAGTGCCATGTCTTATTAGACTCTAGAGAATCCATCTCATCATTGATGGCTTCTTGCCACAAATCTGCATCCAAAGAAGACAATGCTTCTTGAATGCTCATTGGATCCTCTTCTAATGTATAGACCAAATAATCTGGTCATAGTCTTTAGCAACACGTGCTCTCTTACCTCTTAGAGGTTCTATTTCCCTTTGTTCGTTGTTTTCAACGTTTTTAGGCACATAAACTTGACTAGTTCCAGTGCCCCCACAATTTCTAGATTTAAAAGGGAATTCATTTTTATAGAAGTCAACATCATTTGACTCTATGATCACTTTAGCTTTAAGGTCATAGAACCTGTAAGCTTTACTGTTTACTGCATACCAAATGAATACACATTCATAGGCTCTACTGGCGAGTTTAACTCTTTTTGGATCTGGGATCCTGACATAAGTCAAGCAACCCCAGATTCGAAAATAAGACACATTTGGTTGTCTTTTATTTATGATCTCATAAGGTGAAATTTTGCTCTTAGACTTTGGAAGTCTATTTAGGACATAAAAAACAGTTAGCAAAATTTCCCCCCACCAGTGAGATGCAGCTCCTGAATAGAGCATTATAGAAACTACCAATTCGGTAAATGTTCTATTCTTTCTTTCTGCTTTACCATTCATTTCGGGAGAATATGGTGCAGTCGTTTCATGTATGATTCCCTTTGATTTATAAAAATCATTAAACAATTGGGAATCATATTTAGTTCCTCTATGACTTCGAAAACGCTTTATCTTTTTGCTAAATTGGTTTTCAACTTCGTTTACAAAAATTTTGAACATGTCATGCGCTTCACTTTTATTTTTCATAAGATATACAAAAGTGTAGTCTGAGCAATCGTCAATAAAAGTAATAAAATATCGATTACCATTTCTGGTTAACATTCCATCTAACTCGCATATATCAGAATGAATTAAATCCAAGGGCTCAGATTCTCTCATTACTGATTTATGCGATGTTTTCGTAATTTTTGCTTGACTACAAAATTCGCATTTTTGAAAATCATTTAAAGATAACTTGGGAATTAATCCTAAGTTACTCATGTTTGAAATAACGCGCTTGTTAACATGACAAAAACGAGCATGCCAAATATTAAAATTACAAAGCATATAAGCAAAAGGAGAAGTTTTATTCATTTCAACATTCAACTTAAACATGCCATCAGTGGCGTACCCTTTCCCAACAAATACATTATTTTTGGTCAAAGTAAATAAATCCCCCCCAATAGTTTGAGTAAACCCTGCCTTGTTCAGAAGGAAACCAGAAACCAAATTCTTCCTTATCTCTGGAGTGTGCTTCACATCTTTCAGAATCAGAGTCTTTCCAGAAGTGAATTTCAATTCCACATCTCCAATATCAGCAACATTAGTGGTGTGAGCATCGCCCAGCAGCATTTTCTTATTATCAGCAGCTGTGTATGTTTTGAACATAGCACGGTCATTGCACACATGGATGGATGATCCAGTGTCCAACCACCAACCTTCAGATCCACCAACAAGGTTGATTTCAGAAATCATAGCAATAAATTGTTCTTCAGTCAGGTTAGCCTGCATAGCAGGATTTGGCTTGTTCCTGCACTTGTGTGCCATATGACCCGCTTTCCCACAGTTGAAACAAGTGAAGGGAGGAGCAGCATCATTCTTGGGTTGTGGTGGTGGTTGTGGCTTAGGATTTGGGGCCTTAGGAAGGTTCCCATTCTTGTTGCGGTTCTTTTGAATCTGATTACGGTTCTGATTCTTAAATGGTTTGGCAGTTGGCTTCAGAACCGCTCCTGGTTTCTTGTTTGAAACAAACAAGACTTCATCTTTCTGATCTTGCTTCTGAGAATCCTCCTCAATTCGGAGTCAGGTAATCAAACTTTCCAGAGAAAACTCTTTGGTTTTGTGCCTCAGAGAATTCTTGAAATCCTTCCATGAAGGAGGAAGTTTGTCAATAATAGCAGCTACTTGAAATTGTTCATCTAAGGCCATGCCTTCAGAGATAATATCATGAGCTATTTTCTGTATCTCATGTGACTGAAACTCTACAGATTTTTCATCTGTCATCTTGTAGTTCAGATAGCGGCTAACAGCATATTTCTTAGCACCCGCTTCTTCAGTATCATATTTCTTTTTCAGAGCATTCAATACATCCCTGGCAGAATTGCAAGAACTGTAATAATCATAAAGATCATCAGCAAGTCCATTAAGAATAAAATTCTTACAGAGATAGTCATGCTCCTTCCATACGAGTATTTCTTTAGCTGTCTTATCCTTTTCTTCTGGTATGGCTGTTTCATCTGCCACTGGAATGTCATCAGTCAAGATATTGGCAACCTTTTTCATAGTTAAGAAAAAGAGCATTTTTGGTTGCCAACGCTTGAAGTGACCTCCCTCAAACCGGAATGGTTTGTTGAAGTCAGAGGCAGCGGAACCAGTACCAGTAATTTATTCGGTTGTCATGGCTGACTTAGAAACGTCTTAAAATTGTTAATCCGAGTAGGTTCCCAGGAAAGAGAGGTGGACCACAATTGGGGGCGTTTGTTTCAAGTTATGTAAAATTACTCCCAGGAATAACATTCTCAGGAACATGATGATAGGAATAATAATCCTAGATATCTTCTCAAAAAAAGTGTTTGGTAAATTTTTAAACATTCTTGGGAATAAGGTAGTTATAGAAATTAAATAAATTTTTATTTTTAATTTTTCACATAATCATCATGGGAATCCTTATTACCAACATTTTTCATGGGAATGTTAGAGGTTATTGGAAGTTATCTCACTCCTAGGAATCCTCATGCCAAGGAATAATTTTTTTCAAACTTGTAACAAACACGGGAATGTTCATTCCTAACCCATGAATTCCCAGGAATCTTAGTTCTAGACTCGAAACAAACGCCTCTTTCCTTAGCCATAACTTTCCCCAAACAACAGTATTTAAGTTTTTTTATTTTTTAAAATAAACCGAAGATATTACTGGGATGAGTCGCAGACCAGGTCGCTTTCTTTAAGAAGTTTCGTGGCACTACTCAAAGGTGCAAGTAGGCTATCAACCACGACGTCCCCAGGATAAAACAGCCCAGTTACACTGTTACGAATTTTCACTGCACTGTGACAAATTCACTCTAGAAATACACCCTCAATATGGTTTATACAAAACCACTCTATATGGTTTAAAACCACTCTTAGCTTGGATAAAATCTCAAGCTTTCAAAGTAACACGAAAGTTTTATAAGGGAGAAGAGAGAAAAAGTTGTGAAGAAAATTCTTGATTCACAAACTCTTTGGTGCAAGGATCAAGTGAGGAGGAGCACTCCTTATATAGTGAAAAATTTAGAGAGCACCGTTGGAAATTCATGAGCCAACGGCTCTATCCATAATTCCACCAAAAAAAATGGTTTCGGTTTAACGACAAAAAAACTGTTACAATTTGTGTTGGAAAAAATGGTTTTGGTCAACAAAAATAATACACCACAAGCCAAGCCGGTCGGTTGGACGGACGGCGGCGGCGCGCGCGCATGTGTGGTGGTGACTTTGTGTGTGTCCTCACCTATCCACAAAATTGGGTACCCCTTGGGGCCCAACCCAATGGGGTGAGGTTCCCACTTATAAACACTCACATAGTGTCTATTCCAAGCAATGTGGGACTTTTTCAATTCACACACAATTCATTTAAATTTCCAACATCTTTGTGGCCCTGAATTATTCCACTCCAGTTACTTGGTTGAATAATGGTGAGTATCCTCCTATGTTAAATGATGCCAATACTGTGTTAATTCCCAAAGTTGACAACCCTACAACTATGCGTGACTTGAGACCAATTGCTCTATGTAATGTGATTTACCAAATTATATCCAAAGTCCGGGCAAATAGGTTGAAAGTAGTCCTCCATAAATGTATTTCTACAGAGCAGTCAGCCTTTATGGCGGGTAGATCGATTCTTGATAACTTCATGGTTGCTATAGAAGCGATCCACCATATGAAGTGCAAGGTTCAAGGGAAGATGGGGGAGGTTGCGCTGAAAATTGATATTAGCAAGGCTTATGACAGGGTGGATTGGGGGATACTTGAGGGGAGTTATGTTGAACATGGGGTTCGATATGAAGTGGGTTGATTGGATGATGTTGTGTGTAGAAACGGTTCAATACTCAATGCTTATGAACGGTGAGAGAGCTGGTTCAGTCTTGTAACACCCCGGAAATAATTTAATTAAATTATTTAATTGAATTATTGATTTTATTGGAAACGTGATTAAATTAATTAAAATGAAGGGCGTGGTTCAGGAAGTGGAACGAGTATTGGGGGTAATGTTGGCAACTCGGGGGTGGTGAAGAATGGCCCAGGAAGCCCAAGCCCAATAGCTAGGCGCTCCTGAGGCTCCTGAAGCTAAGGGGGTTAGGGTTGGCGCCTCACTCCTTGCATCAGAGAAAGAAAACAAAACCTGAGAGAGTGAGAAGAGAGAGAGAGAGCTCAGCACTAAGAAGAAGAGGAAGGAAGGAATCGTCTCAAGTTTTCGTTAGGTAAGAGCTCTCAATCATTCATTATCGTTTTCTCTCCTTTTCCTAATGATGTAGCCTTAATCTCTAATTTCCGTGGTGTTGATGTTTTCATTGATCAAAGAGGAGGAGATCGCGAATTGTCAAGGGAGAAGGAGAAGCTTGTTCGATTGAGTTGCTGTAGTTTTGTGTACGTGTTCTCATTCATATTCCGGAGCGTTCATATTCAAGGTAAGGGTGAGCTTTTCGTTTAACATAATTGGGTATAGGTAGAGTTTTATGGGGTTTTGTGAGTTAGATATTGTTGACAAATTGATAAATGCTAATGATTACTTGATGAATTCGATGATTCCTGATGAATGTTTGCATAGTTTGGTTGATTTTTATGAGATTGATGACGTTGGAAGAATATATTGTGTTGAATGAAATTGATGTTGGTTTGATATATATGATTGATTGAGTGTGCCTGGATGATTCTGAAACTGTTATGTTTGTAATTGTGATTCGTAAACAAACATAAGAATCGAGTAATTTTTCCCAAAGTGAAGCTTAAAAATCGATTCTGGGCTCTATCTGAAGCGTAAATCGATTTCCTCCTTTAGACACATGAGCAAGAAATCGATTTCCCACTTCAAAATGGAAGTAAGGAATCGATTTCCCACTTCAAAATGGAAGTAAGGAATCGATTTCCCACTTCCAAGTGGAAGCAAGGAACCGATTCCCCCTTTAAAATAAAAACAAGGAATCGATTTCCCATTTTAAAAATGAAAGCTATGAATCAATCCCTCTTTTGAAAACAAGTAGCTATAAATCGATTACTCTTTTGAACGTCCTAGGTGTTCTTCCCGAATTGAAACGTGACGATTCTTAACAAAAAATTTGTGATGCTATGTTATATAAATGAGTCTCGGTGAAATGTTATACTACTAGTGTGCTAATTGACTATGGCTAGACTGTGGTTTACCACTAAGGTCAGAATTTCTTTCGTTGGTGTATTTACGAGGGCATCACTGAGAGTCTTGCAAAGGTGGCCAATGCCTGTTGCAAGTAGTATCAGTTACCTGAGTAATCCCATAGTCAATCAGTACACTATTTTATAGCACCCTAAACCAAAGGATAACTGAAACATATATATATATATATATACCCTCTATAATGATGTTGGTGTGTACGATTATGATGAATTGCGGTGAATGTTCACTATGAGTATAATGATGATGATGTTGTAGTATGAATTGTGTGAAATGTGACGAGTTCACTCTATGAGTGATTAGGACGATGTGATGTCTATGAGTGATGAATCATGAAGAATACACTCTATGAGTGTTTTGTGATGATGATGGTGGGTATTCTGATGAAATGCACATGTGTATATAGAATCTCATGGCATGTGCATAATTGTGAAGAATAGGCTTCGGCCTCCAGTGAAGAATAGGCTTCGGCCTCTTAATTGTGATGAATATGGTACCATCATGCATATGCCCTTGTGTGGGTTGCATTTTCATACATAATCATAAGCGTGAGTTGTTCTTTGTTTGTGATTGGAGCCGGTGTTGTGTGATTATGATGTGGTGATGATGATGATACCGTGTGATTGCCTGCTCGCATTCCTCTATTATGTATCTGATTGTGTTTTATTGAAATTCTCACCCCTTCTGCTTGGAATGTTGCTCTATTGTGGCAACGCTGCAGGTAACCGCGAGTGAAGGTCTAGCTGCTTCTTGTTAGCTGTCGGGAAGTCTGTTTGTGTCGCTCTACGTCTGTAGCACCTAGGGGCGTATTTTGGGATTGATGTTAAATTACTTAACTGTATGAGGTTTATTTGAGGATTATGAGACGTGTTTGAGTGGACTAGTGAGTCAATATTTATTTCCGCTGTGATGAGATGATTTTTGAAGTTTTAACGTTATGATGTATGTGTTGTTGCACAAACTTAATGGTGCATAAAATGAGTTTAATTTAATCACTACTAGAAAAAAGGCTTTTTATATCGGTTAAAAACGGCTTTTCATATCGGTTCTGTAACCGATATAGATAAAGGGGATATTAAAAAGACGCTTTCTATATCGGTTAATGAACCGATATGAAAAATGTTTTTTATATCGGTTCCTTTTAGACCCGTTATAGAAACTTAGTTTTTAAGCCAATAGACGCGTTTTTTTATATCGGTTTCTTAGTTAAACCGATATGGAAAATCGTTTTTTATATCAGTTTTAAATGTAACCGATATGAATTGTGTATTATTAATATCAGGTTATATTAGAACCGATATTAAAAGTGGATTTTTTTAAAGAAAACTAATCATGAGGCATACAACCTCAATCAACATACCAAAAATCCTCAATCGGTGAGGCATAATATTCAAAGACATGGTTCTTTCTCTTTTACCTAAAATCCTATAACTTCAAAAACTAAAGGCATAATATCATATTAAATCAAGAATTATATTAAAACAAACTAAAGTCCTAGTTAATTAGCGTCTTCAAAGTAAATGCAACAGCCACGTTAAAAATCTCCACTAAATATTTATGAAGTGTCAGTACTTATTCACAGCTTGGTTACCAAGTAAGGTAGCAGAATGTGCAAGTTTACATATCTTACTGAAATTACACTCTGCATCGCCTCTTTATCAAATATTGCATCTGACAAAACAACCGATGATGCTCCTCGCATAATATATTCCCCAATAGAATCTACATACAATTAGAGAGAGATAAAGTCATTCACATTGAATAGTTATGCCAATGGCATTTACTTTAATCTGCTAACTAAAATGCATACTTTGTGAATATGAACATGTATGGATGAGTTTAGTACTATAGATATCATCAAAAGTCGCCACATAAAAAGTCTTCTAGAGACTCATTGCTTAAAATTGTTTTGAATATTGTGGTTGGTAACTAGTTAGTTCGTCAAAAGACGTTTCTAGAAGCGATATCATGCCTATAAATTTCTCCCATTGTGTCTTATGGCATCAGAACTTAAAATCAATAAGTATATAACTCCATAGGAAAACCTGTGAAACTACCTATTGTTATTCCCTGAGAAGCAACCATAGAGATATGAGGAAAGGGCTTCTTGAGTGCTGCTATGTACTTAAAACCTCCAAGTGCAGAAACTGGATAAACCTATTACATCAAAAGCCAAATAAAATTTAAATATACATTGCACTTAATTTGAAAACGTGTTCATAATGTGAAGTAAATGCATGTAAATGAAGTAATCAATTGATCTCAGATGGAATCTTCATAATGTGAACTATAACCCTTAATGTATAAAAAGAAAAATTAATTGAACATGGGTTAGATCTAAATAAGAAAAATCATTCAGATTTTTTTTTACATCTCTTGATTACCTATTTACTGGTCAAATCTTTCATTGGCTTAATCCTTTTTTGCCTCCCTCTCTCCGCTCATTTCACTAATACCAAATTTAGAATTAAGTATCTATGGTACACTTACGAAGAAACTTGTGAAAAGAGCTGAAAACATCCAATAAAGTTTTTGATTCAAAAAAGAAATAAGTAGTTTGGAGACTGGTATTTATGTGTATGCAAATTAGGGGGTGCTTTTCCAAATAAAGCAGATACATAAAATGAAAAATTGAAGAAATGGAAAAATGCAAAGCCAAATAAAACCAAAATTGTTTCTTGATCTCTCGCAAAAAGTAATGCATGTCTGTTTGAATGAAAGTATTCTTCTTATCTCAACATTCTTCGACATGATAAATATAAAAGAACAACGAAAATTCGAAAAGGCTTATACCTTGACCATTTTAGCACTGCATCATATGCGGACAATATCTCGCATTGCAAACGATGATCATTAAACGGTTGTCAAATGAACGGTAGAAAAACACAATGGAGATGCAAGAACAAATCATGAAATCTGCAATGCGGCTTGAGCCTAAAAATTGACACTTACTTACATTGGAGTCATTGCCCGGGAATATATAAAACTTCATCACTCTGAACATAATTCATAATATCACGAAAAACAAGTTTAAATAAAACTGCATGTTGGTAAAACATCCTAGTACCTTCTCAAACAACAAAATGTGATCGTCAATAAGCATTTTGATCTAACACAAGCAGGTATCATACATGACATTTAGTATATGTGAATCAAATTTCAAACCTTAACACTTGCAGGACTCATTAGAAATTTAGCTCCAAAGATTAATAGCGACTTTTGCATCCTCAATCACGAGAACAGTTCCAACCTAAGGGCGGATATCTGTTGAGTTCGAATCGGAGATAATCACCTCAAACTATTGGAATCAAAGAACATCGACGACACCTAGACATTGGGTTAGTTCATGAAATATATCAAAGAACATTGACGGCACGTGAGAAACCACAAAGAAACTTAAAGGATGAAAGCATACCCCTAGAGCCATTGAAGGATGCTCCTTCACCAGCTGGCGAAGAACCTACATAGACCAGAAGCGTATTATGAATTTTAAACCTCAAAACAAAGAAAGCTGCAGATAAAAGAAGTTAGGCAAACCACCTCGAACACACAGGGTAGACATCACAATCTCCAACTACACACAAATGAACAAAGATGATGATACGAATCACACCATTAAAATAGACGGCTGAGTATGTTATATTCCATGCAAATCTATTTACCCTAAATTATTGTTTCACAAACTGCAGACCAAGATGTACCAGTTTCACAAATTTTATATATACACTTCAACAATCAAAGAAAAGAGTCCAAAGTAATATGTATCATTTCAAATTCCATAAAGTGAGGAAGTTTCACAAATCAAGTAATATGTGCTTCAATTTTGATATGAATTGATGAGACAAAATAAAAGAAGAAGAAGAAGAAAAGTAAACTTACAATCGAATGCCACTGCTATTGCAAAAGCATTTGCGACTTCCAAAGCAACTTCTCGCACTATATGTCGGTGAAAAATAAAAAGTAAGCTTCAAAAATATAGTCTTGACTTGTGGTAAACATAATTCAAATGTTCTTGACTTGTGGTGAAAAAATTTCATAGAACATATGTTCTTCTCCAAAAAATTCATCACAGAAGTTATATATGCAGATGAAAGGAAATAATGTCAACATGCATTCAACAAGGGATTTTATGCAGATTAGCATTTTTTATGACAATATTAAGCCGCATAGCAAACCGGTAAAATCCACATTACTGGGAAAAGAGGGTTTTGCTTGCACAAATCGTTGGGTTTTGAGAAAAGCGCGAAGGTTAATGAATCGTACCTGGAAAAGCGATTAGGGACGAAATCGAAGGAAGGAGATGAACTGGCGAAGCAGCAGCATTAGCGATTTGAGAAAAGCTCTAACGAGAGGGCTCCAACGATGACGGCGCAACAGCAGTGAGAGGGTTTTTTTCGTTGCAGCGCAGTGAGAGAGAGAACCGTCGAGGTTTTGCTTGCAGTGAGAGTGAGAGCCGTCGAGGGTTTCAGCTGCAGTGAGAGTGAGAGCCGTCGAGGGTTTCACCACGGTGAGAGAGCGTACGTCGAGGGTTTTTGCGCTTTCAGAGCGAGAATGAGAATGAAGGTAACGCGTACGCGAATAAAATTTTAAGGGTTTTCCATATCTGTTTCACTGGAGCCGATATGGATAAAAGGGTTTTCCATATCTGTTTCACTGGAGCCGATATGGATAAATGTAAATTAGAGTTTCCATAGAGTTTCCATATCGGTTAGAGCATGAACCGATATAGAAAATGTGCTCATAATTTCAAAAATGCCACCGCCTCTTCTTTCATATCGGTTATAGTGTGAACCGTTATTAATTGCTGATGTAAAATCCATTTTTTCTAGTAGTGAATGAAGATGTAACATTTCTTTCTACTACTTAAATAATATTTGAAAACGGTAGAATACTCTGATAATGACGTTGGAAATTAAGGGGTAGAAAAAGGGTGTTACACTAGTGGTATCAGAGCAGTTCGGTCTGTCCGGCCGGTGGTTGAGTCGTCAAATTGAGTAACATTCGAGCTTTGTTACTCGTTTCTGATTTTTGTTTTCTGTTGCAGTACTAGAATGGCAGGACGGAACGATGATGCACTTGCTGCTGCCTTGCAGGCTATTGCTGGGGTTGTGGGTAACATACCCAATGCTATTGGTGATGGAACGCGTAGTTTGGCTACGTTCCAGCGTGAGAACCCTCCTACTTTTGAAGGCGGGTATAATCCTGATGGTGCCCTTGAGTGGCTAAGTGAGATGGAGCGGATCTTCCGCGTTATGGATTGCACCGATGCTCAGAAGGTTCGCTATGGCACACACATGTTGAAGAAAGAGGCTTATGATTGGTGCAGGGCAGCTAGTCAGAGGTTGACGACTGCCAATGAGGAGATTACTTGGGCTGTGTTTGAGAGGGAATTCAAGAGAAAGTACTATCCGGAGGATGTCCGCGGGAAAAAGGAGGTTGAGTTTCTGAGACTTGAGCAAGGTAGCATGACTGTCACTGAGTATGCTGCAAAGTTTACTGAGTTGTCTAAGTTTTATCCTCGTTATGACGGAGAGGGGGCTGAGTTCTCCAAATGCATCAAGTTTGAAAACGGGTTGCGTGCTGACATTAAGAGAGCCATAGGGTATCAGCAGATCCGTGTGTTCCCATTGTTGGTTAATAGTGCCAGAATTTTTGAAGAAGACAATAATGCCTTCTCCAGAGTTATGAGGGAAAAGCAAAAGAATTTTTCGGGTCGTGGTAAGCCTTATGAGGTGCCTGCTGGTAAAGGCAAGGGAAAGTTTGTTGGTAAGTCGGTCGGTGGGCCTAAGCGAAGTGGGGGAGATGTTGCAGCCAGTGTTACTTGTTACACGTGTGGGAAAGCAGGCCATAAGAGTCCAGATTGCCCAAACAAGGAGAAGAAGAGATGTTATAAGTGTGGGAAGGAGGGACACATGTCCTTCAACTGTGATAAGAAGGATGTGGTATGCTTCAATTGTGAAGAGAGTGGTCACGTCAGTACACAGTGTCCTAAACTCAAGAAAGAGAAGTCGTATGGAAAAGTATTTGCTCTAGCTGGGTCTGACGTAGTGAACGAGATTCGAGGTACGTGCTATATCAATAATACTCCTCTTGTTGCTATTGTTGATACTGGTGCTACCCATAGTTTTATTGTTGATGCATGTGTTGAGAACTTAAGCCTTGTTTTATCTGATATGTTGAGGGAGATGGTTATCGATACTCCAGCTAAGGGTTCGGTGACTACCTCCGTTGTTTGTGCTAAATGCCCTGTATCTATGTATGATAGAGAATTTTTAGTTGATCTGATCTGTTTGCCGCTGAGTGGGATGGATGTCATTCTGGGTATGGACTGGTTAGTTGATAACCATGTTCATATCAATTGTCGTGAAAGATCCGTGAGTTTTGCTTCGCATGAAGAGAAGTGCAGTTTCATATCTGCGTCACTACACCGAATGATGAGAGAAGAGGTTCATTGTTTTCTCTATTAGCATCGTTGTCTGAGAGAGCCAAGCGAAGATTGATGAATTGCCGATGGTGCGTGAGTTTTCTCGAGAGGTGTTCCTCGATGAGATTCCGGATGTACCACCGAGAGAGAAGTGGAGTTTACTATTGATCCGGTTCCCGGCACTAAGCTTTGTGTCTATGGCACCATATAGAATGTCCGCACTTTGAGTTGGCATGAATTGAAAAAGCAACTTGAAGATTTGTTAGAAAAGAAGTTTGTGAGACCGAGTGTGTCACCTTGGGGAGCCCCAGTGTTGCTAGTGAAAAAGAAAGATGGTAGTATGAGGTTGTATGTAGACTATCGGTAGTTAAATAAAGTTACAATCAAGAATAAGTACCCGTTGCCGAGGATTGATGACTTGATGGATCAATTAGTGGGTGCTAAAGTATTTAGCAAGATTGACTTAAGGTCTGGTTATCACCAGATCAAGGTCAAGGATGAAGATGTTCCGAAGACGGCATTCAGGACAAGATATGGGCACTATGAGTATTCTGTTATGCCTTTCGGTGTGACTAATGCGCCGGGAGTATTCATGGGATACATGAACCAAATTTTCCGTGAGTACTTGGACAAGTTTGTGGTGGTTTTCATTGATGACATTCTGATTTACTCTAAGTCAGAAGAGGAGCATGTGGAACATCTGAGGTTGGTGTTAGAAATTCTGAGGAGTCGAAAGTTATATGCCAAGTTGTCCAAGTGTGAATTTTGGTTGAAAAGGGTCAGTTTTCTCGGTCACGTGATTTCTAGTGAAGGGATTGCGGTGGATCCTTCCAAAGTTGATGCAGTATTGCAGTGGGAGTCTCCAAAGTCGGTTACTGAAATAAGGAGTTTTCTGGGATTAGCTGGCTATTATAGAAGATTCATTGAGGGGTTTTCGAAGTTGGCTCTGCCATTGACCCAATTAACTTGCAAGGGCAAAGCTTTTGTTTGGGATGACCGATGTGAAGAAAGTTTCAATGAGCTGAAAAGAAGATTGACTACATCTCCAGTGTTGACCTTACCTAGTCCGGTCGAGCCGTTTGTAGTATACTGTGACGCTTCCAAGATGGGTTTGGGTGGCGTGCTTATGCAGAATGGGAAGGTGGTCGCTTATGCGTCGAGGCAATTAAGGACTCATGAGAAGAATTACCCCACTCATGACTTAGAACTTGCCGCTGTGGTATTCGCATTAAAAATTTGGAGACATTATTTGTATGGATCGAGATTTGAGGTGTTCAGTGATCACAAGAGTCTGCGGTATCTGTTCGATCAGAAAGAGTTAAATATGAGACAGCGCCGGTGGTTAGAATTATTGAAGGATTATGATTTTGAATTGAGTTATCACCCGTAAAGCTAATGTGGTTGCGGATGCTTTGAGTCGGAAGACCTTGCATATGTCGGCATTGATGGCTAGAGAGCTTGAGCTGATTGAGCAATTCAGAGACATGAGTTTAGTTTGTGAAGTCACACCTCGAGTGTCGGGTTGGGCATGTTGAGAATTGGCAATGATTTTATGGCTAGTATCCCGGAAGCCGCGAAGTTAGATGTGAAATTGGTTGATGTGATGAGTGGGATCGATCGATGCAGGAATGAGGACTTTGGGATAGATGCGCGAGAATGTGTTGAGATATCGAGGAGAATTTGTGTTCTCCGAAGATGAAGAAATGAGGAAGGCGATCCTCGAGGAAGGCCACAAGAGTAAGTTGAGTATCCATCCGGAGCAACAAAAATGTATCAAGATCTCAAAAGATTTTCTCGGTGGCCTGGATTGAGCGCGTGATGTGGCAAGGTTTGTGTATTCGTGTTTGACTGTCGCCGAAATCGAAGGTCGAGCATCGAAGCTGCGGGAATGATGCAACCGCTTGAATGTCCCGGAGTGGAAGTGGGATAGTATCTCCATGGATTTTGTGATCAGGTTACCCAATACGGTGAGAGGGCATGATTCAATTTGGGTGGTTGTGGATAGATTGACAAAATCGCTCATTTCATTCCGATCGGTATTAAGTATCCGTTTCGAGATTGGCGAGATCTACATTCGGTGATTGTGAAGCTACATGGCATTCCTTGTGCATTGTGTCGGATAGAGACCCACGGTTTACTTCGAATTTTGGAGTAGTTTGCGAGAAAGGAGTTGGGTTCAAATTGAGGTTGAGTTCACTTTATCATCCTCAAACCGACGAGCGATGAGAGAGGACAATTCAATCATTGGAAGATCTGTTGAGGTCGTGTGTTCTAGAAGCGAGGAGGTGCGTGGGATACTCATCTCCCTTGATCGAGTTTACATACAACAATAGTTATCACCCGATGATCGGAATGGCACCGTTTGAGGCATTGTATGGTCGGAGGTGTAGGACTCGGTATGTTGTTGGTACGAGGCGGAGAAAGTTTAGTGCTTGGACTGAAATGGTTAGAGAAACCACCGAGAAAGTGAAGATGATCCGAGAGAAAATGAAAGCGTCTCGAGTAGGCGGAAGAGCTACCATGATAAGAGAAGGAAGGATTTAGAGTTTGAGGCGGGTGACCACGTGTTCTTGAGGTCACACCTATGACCGTGTCGGCGTCTTGCCAAATCAAAGAAGTTGACTCTCGCTTCATTGGGCCGTATCAGATTACGGAAAGAGTTGGAGGTGTTGCATATCGGGTGGCCTTGCCACCTAATCTTTCGAACTTGCACGACGTGTTTCACGTGTCGCAGCTTCGGAAGTATATTGCAGATTCGTCTCATGTGATTCAACCGGATGACGTAGAGGTGCGGGATAATCTCACTGTGGAGACCGTGCCTGTACGAATTGAGGATTGGGAAGTGAAGACCCTTCGAGGTAAGAAGATCAATCTGGTGAAAGTTGTATGGTTTGGTGCAGCTGGTGAAAGCCTGACGTGGGAGCTGGAGGATAAGATGCGAGAGTCGTATCCAGAGTTATTTGAGTCAGGTATGTTTTCGAGGACGAAAAATCCTAAGTGGGGGAGAATTGTAACACCCCGGAAATAATTTAATTAAATTATTTAATTGAATTATTGATTTTATTGGAAACGTGATTAAATTAATTAAAATGAAGTGCGTGGTTCGGGGAAGTGGAGCGAGTATTGGGGGTAATGTTGGCAACTCGGGGGTGGTGAAGAATGGCCCAGGAAGCCCAAGCCCAATAGCTAGGCGCTCCTGAGGCTCCTGAAGCTAAGGGGGTTAGGGTTGGCGCCTCACTCCTTGCATCAGATAAAGAAAACAAAACCTGAGAGAGTGAGAAGAGAGAGCTCGGCCAGCTAAGAAGAAGAGGAAGGAAGGAATCGTCTCAAGTTTTCGTTAGGTAAGAGCTCTCAATCATTCATTATCGTTTTCTCTCCTTTTCCTAATGATGTAGCCTTAATCTCTAATTTCCGTGGTGTTGATGTTTTCATTGATCAAAGAGGAGGAGATCACGAATTGTCAAGGGAGAAGGAGAAGCTTGTTCGATTGAGTTGCTGTAGTTTTGTGTACGTGTTCTCATTCATATTCCGGAGCGTTCATATTCAAGGTAAGGGTGAGCTTTTCGTTTAACATAATTGGGTATAGGTAGAGTTTTATGGGGTTTTGTGAGTTAGATATTGTTGACAAATTGATAAATGCTAATGATTACTTGATGAATTCGATGATTCCTGATGAATGTTTGCATAGTTTGGTTGATTTTTATGAGATTGATGACGTTGGAAGAATATATTGTGTTGAATGAAATTGATGTTGGTTTGATATATATGATTGATTGAGTGTGCCTGGATGATTCTGAAACTGTTATGTTTGTAATTGTGATTCGTAAACAAACATAAGAATCGAGTAATTTTTCCCAAAGTGAAGCTTAAAAATCGATTCTGGGCTCTATACAGAAGCCAGAAATCGATTTCCTCCTTTAGACACATGAGCAAGAAATCGATTTCCCACTTCAAAATGGAAGTAAGGAATCGATTTCCCACTTCAAAATGGAAGTAAGGAATCGATTTCCCACTTCCAAGTGGAAGCAAGGAACCGATTCCCCCTTTAAAATAAAAACAAGGAATCGATTTCCCATTTTAAAAATGAAAGCTATGAATCAATCCCTCTTTTGAAAACAAGTAGCTATAAATCGATTACTCTTTTGAACGTCCTAGGTGTTCTTCCCGAATTGAAACGTGACGATTCTTAACAAAAAATTTGTGATGCTATGTTATATAAATGAGTCTCGGTGAAATGTTATACTACTAGTGTGCTAATTGACTATGGCTAGACTGTGGTTTACCACTAAGGTCAGAATTTCTTTCGCTGGTGTATTTACGAGGGCATCACTGAGAGTCTTGCAAAGGTGGCCAATGCTCATTTGCAAGTAGTATCGATTACAGAGTAATCCCATAGTCAATCAAGACACTATTTTTATAGCACCCTAAACCAAAGGATAATCAAACATATATATATATATATAATGATGTTGGTGTGTACGATTATGATGAATTGCGGTGAATGTTCACTATGAGTATAATGATGATGATGTTGTAGTATGAATTGTGTGAAATGTGACGAGTTCACTCTATGAGTGATTAGGACGATGTGATGTCTATGAGTGATGAACTGCGAAGAATACACTCTATGAGTGTTTTGTGATGATGATGGTGGGTATTCTGATGAAATGCACATGTGTATATAGAATCTCATGGCATGTGCATAATTGTGAAGAATAGGCTTGGCCTCCAAAGAAAGAATAGGCTTCGCCTCTTAATTGTGATGAATATGGTACCATCATGCATATGCCCTTGTGTGGGTTGCATTTTCATACATAATCATAACTGTGAGTTGTTGCTGTTTGTGATTGGAGCTGGTGTTGTGTGATTATGATGTGGTGATGATGATGATACCGTGTGATTGCCTGCTCGCATTCCTCTATTATGTATCTGATTGTGTTTTATTGAAATTCTCACCCCTTCTGCTTGGAATGTTGCTCTATTGTGGCAACGCAGCAGCAGTAACCGCAGTGAAGGTCTAGGCGCTTCTTGTTAGTCATTGTCGGAAGTCTCTGCTTTGTGTCGCTCTCTGATACCGTAGCACCTAGGGGGCGTATTTTGGGATTGATGTTAAATTACTTAATTGTATGAGGTTTATTTGAGGATTATGAGACGTGTTTGAGTGGACTAGTGAGTCAATATTTATTTCCGCTGTGATGAGATGATTTTTGAAGTTTTAACATTATGATGTATGTGTTGTTGCACAAACTTAATGGTGCATAAAATGAGTTTAATTTAATGAAGATGTAACATTTCTTTCTACTACTTAAATAATATTTGAAAACGGTAGAATACTCTGATAATGACGTTGGAAATTAAGGGGTAGAAAAGGGGTGTTACAAGTCTCACCTGGGAGAGGTCTCAGGCAGAGTGACCCATTGTCACCTTACCGTTATATATTGTGTGTTGAGGGACTTATACTACTCTACATAAAAATCGTGAGGCTAGAGGTGACCTTCATGGGATCAAAGTGTGTTGAGGAGCTCCTATCCTGACACATTTACTTTTTGCAGATGACTGCTTCTTGTTTTACATGACTGGTGATAGGGAGAGTCAAACTTTAAAGGAGGTGTTAACTACCTGTGAAGCGGCTTCAGGCCAATCTATCAATCTGCAGAAGTCAGAAAATTTCTTTAGCAGGAACACCAACAATGAAACCAAAGATCGCAACTCCGGGTGTGTCTGAATGTCTAGGCACAGGTAAATACTTGGGCATGCCATTCATGGTAGGCCGCAGTAAGAAACAGGTGTTCAATTTTCTGAGAGACAGAGTTTGGCGCAAGATTTCGCATTGGTCAGGGCGTCATTTGTCTAAGGCAGGGAGAGAGGTTCTAGTAAAGTTAGTGGCTCAGGCAATCCCAGCTTATTGTATGAGTACTTTTCTGATCCCCACTACTATTGGTGAGGAAATGGAAAGAATGATCAACTCCTTTTGGTGGGGTTCTAATAGGAGTTTTGGTAGAGGAATTAACTGGCTTAATTGGGATAAACTGACAATGCGTAAGGAATTTGGTGGTATGGGGTTTCGTCACTTCCATGGTTCCAACTTAGCCATGCTAGGGAAGCAAGGTTGGCGTTTATGCAACAACCAGGATGCTATTGTTACTCGTGTCTTCAAAGCTAAATATTCTAATGGGAACTTCTTGGGGGCTCGCTTGGGCCATAATCCCAGCTATGTTTGGCGTAATATCCATTCTTCACAGGCTTTGGGTAAATATGGGGCGCGATGGAAGATCGGGGATGACACTAAATATTTGGAGAGACCCATGGGTGAAGGGGGCGCAAATTCCTTTGTTACCTCCCTGGTGGTTCCGGGTACCGAGGACTTGAATGTCAGTTCTCTTTTTGATGCGCAAACAGGTGTCTAAGATTCTGAATTCTTACAACAACTTTTCACACCGAAAGATCAATCCAGATTTTCTTCCTCATTACTTCGGTGTCATGACCCAACGGATTCGTTGTTATGGAATCCAAGTCGGATGGATTGTATTCTGTTAGTTCTGCCTATTATGTGGCTAAGAATGTTATTACCAATTCTTCTCATCTTCGCATTACAGGTGATTGGAGTACCTTATGGAAACTCAATATTCCATCTAAGCTGAAAATCCATCTTTGGCAAACAGCCCGAGGTGTATTTCCAATCTCAGATGTTGTCATGTCCCGTGCCCAGATGAGTGTCCTCTCTGCGACGCTTTAATTGAAGATGAGCGCCATATTTTTCTTGATTGTTCGCGAGCTGAAGATGTTTGGCGCAGTTGTGGTTTGTGGCATGTAACTAGCGCTGGCATTTTGCCAACCGATAGCTACAAAGACTGCTTCTTCAAACTATTGTCGTTATTTCAGGGCGTCTCCCGTACGTGTTTTGCTATGATGATTTGGTGCCTTTGGTAAAAAAGGAATGAAAAGGTATGGGAGAATATTTCCAAACCAGTGAGAATCTCTATTCAAAGTGCTTTAGATCTGCTCTAATCTTGGCAGAAGGCAAAGCGTACGAAAGCCTCAAACCAGGTTCCTTCTTCCTTGTTGCGCCCTCCTCCTATTTCTACTTGGGTTCACCCAGCAGCTGGTATGGTAAAGTGCAATGTTGACGCTGCTTTGTTTGATGATGGACGGTATGGAATCGGTATGTGTATTCGTAATGAAGGGGGCGACTTTGTGAAAGCTAAAACTATTTGGTATCATGGTCAACCCCAGCCACAAGAAGTTGAAGCCTTGGGTCTATTAGAAGTGTTTACTTGGTTACAAGAGTCAAATGTCCAGAATGTGACCATCGAGCTTGATTGCAAAGCGGTAGTAGATGGTGTTTATGGTTCGTCTAATCTTGTTACCGAATATGGAGCTATATTACGCTCTTGTCGGCTACTTTTATCTTCTCTAGGAAATTACCTTGTTAGTTTTACCAGGAGGCAAGCGAATCTTGTTGCTCACACTCTTGCGAGAGCATTAAGTTCTTATGCTAGCTCCCACGTTTTTGATTATATTCCCACTTGTATTGACTCTTTGATTATGAATGAAATGCTATAAGTTTGTTTTGGTCAAAAAAAATGAGTTTTAAATGTGAGATTAAAAAAATTAAGAGATGATGTGAGTGAGCCCACAAAAAATAAAAAGTGAAATAGAATAATTGGGAATAACATATTTGTTCTAAATAAAATGAGTTTTAAAAAAGGGTATTTGGTATTTTGTAGTGGTTTTTGATTACATGTATGTATATAGTTGATATACTATTTCTCTTCTTACTCTCTCTTCAACCAAACAAAAGAGAAGAACTCTCTTCTCTTTCTATTATCTTCTCTCATACCAAACAACATATTTAAACTACTCTATTTCTCTCTAACTTTCTCACTCTCTCTCACCTTTTTTTTCTCTTTCCTATTTCTCTTTTTGAGAAATGCTAGCAACACTCTCTTTTGCACATTCTCTTCAACACTCACTTCATGATCGGTTAAAACTCATGTGGTCCCACTAAATTAATGAGCCACTTTTTCAAAGTGGTGGGACACACATGAATTTTAGCCAATCATAGCATGAGTGTTGGAGAGAGTGTGCAAAAGAGAGTGTTGCTAGCATTTCTCTTTTCCTTAAACCAAACATAACATAAGTTTAATTCTTAGTATGTGGTTTGGGCCTAACTCAATTCTATAAAACCAGTTTGTAAAATGAGGGTTGCCCTTTCATTATATATTCTTTTGAGACCATATCTTTAGTCAATGTGGGACTTGAATTTTTCCATACACACCCCCTCACGCGCAACACTATTGGGTTGGATGCGTGGATAATAATGGGGGTGGCTTGAAGAATCTAGGATAGATTTTGATACCATCTTAGAATGTGGTTTGGGGCTAACTCAATCTTACAAAACCGGTTTGTAAAGTGAATGTTGCTCTTTCATTACTTTTTTGAGGGGTAAATAGCCAATTTGGTCCCTGAAAGTGTAACTCGCTGTCAATTTGGTCCCTCAATCAAACAAAAATGCAAAAAGGTCCCTCAATGTGTAATCCGTCAGTCACGTTAGTCCCTCCCGTTAATGTGTGTTGTTAACTCCGTTAATCCGTCTGTTACTATCAGTTTAGTCCCTTAAAGATGTCACTTACTGTCAGTTTGGTCCTTGAAACATATACGTGAATTCATTTTAGTCCGTCGAATCTTAAGTTACTTCTGCAAAATTTTAAAACAGAATTTACTAGCAGATGAAGTTGAATCATCAACTATTGAAGTTTAAGCATCAATCTGTTATGAGATTTAGGTTGACAAATTCCATCGTCAATTTCGTGAATCATCTTCACCTTAACAATACATCAAGTCTTTCGAATTGTTTCAAGTTAAATTTCACCCAAATTCCCAATTATCATCAAACTAATCAACTGGGATCAACTTGATTTTAATCGAATCATTGGTCAAAGTCAATTTATAATATTTATTTTGGTATACAAGTAAATTTATAATTTTAATTGAATATTCATTTTTCACAGTAGTTTTATAACTAAGTCTTTTAATATTTAAAATTGTAAATATAATATCAGATGATCACTCTTTTACGATCTAAGATTACAATAAATTAATTTAAAATATTAGTATTACTTTTATCAATATTTACCCCTTTTTTGAGACTATATCTTTAATCAATGTTGGACTTGCGTTTTTCCTAGAACATCGTTCTAAAACAAGCAAAAGCACTTTGGGCATGTGATACCCACACACCCCACTACTTGATCACCGGATAACCATTGTTTCATGCTTTGTATTATACCACCAATAGAACACCTTCCTCATCAGCTCAACACATTACAAAAATGAATCAAAAATATATTAATTACTTATGTATATTAAAACTAAAATATCGCTCGCAATAAAGGACATTGGTGGTATATAGGATGTAGTGGAATGAAGTGGAATGATATGAGGTTTCATTGTTTGGGTCTTTAAAAAAATGAAGAAATGGAATGAAACTTAATGGAATGTATTCCATCCTACTCCACCACATTACCCCCACTTTCCCCCCAAATTGGGGAGTATGGGATGGAATCACTCCTCTAATTAGATTATTACGAATCTGCCCTTCTTAAATTAATATTATATTCACACAAACTACTCATATTTATGATTTTTTCCCTGCACCTACTTTTCGTTCTTTTTTTCTTCCTGACGAAACAAAACCTTCTATCTATACTAGGACGATTATCCGTGCGATACACGGGGAGGTGATTAATAGACCTACAGATGTAGTTTCGAAAAAACATCAACATTTTATAAGAGAGATATAAAAATACGCAACACATATATAAGACGAAGAGGCAACAATAGCCTTTGGTGGGATGAGCAACAATGTCGGTCCAAAAATATAGAGTGGAGGTATATTGGTAAACAGTGGGGTACAAAATGAGGGGTACATTTTGATAATATAAAAAAATTTTGGACAAATAAAAAATTTGTCAGGGGTATGTCGGTCCAAAAATATAGAGTGGGGGTATATTGGTAAATAGTGAGGTACAAAATATAGAGTGGGGGTATGTCAGTCCAAAAATATAGAGTGGGGGTATATTAGTAAACAGTGGGGTACAAATGAGGGGTATATATTGGTAAATGGTGGGAATAAAATTTTCCCACCAAAAGTGGATAAAAAAAAGTGTTGGACCAAAAAAAAATTGTCAGGGGTATGTCGGTCCAAAATATAGAGTGGGGGTATATTGGTAAACAGTGAGGTACAAAATGAGGGGTATATTGGTAAATGGTGGGGTACAAAATATAGAGTGGGGGTATGTCGGTCCAAAAATATAGAGTGGTGGTATATTGGTAAACAGTGGGGTACAAAATGAGGGGTATATTGGTAAATGGTGGGGCACAAAATATAGAGTGGGGGTATAAAAAAAGTACATAAAGGCACTTATAAAAAAAAAAAAAAAGTAGAGTGGGGGTATATTGGTAAACAGTGAGGTACAAAATGAGGGGTATATTGGTAAATGGTGGGAATAAAATTTTCCCACCAAAAGTGGATAAAAAAAAAGTGTTGGACCAAAAAAAAATTCAAATATAGAGTGGGGGTATGTCGGTCCAAAAATATAGAGTGGGGGTATATTGGTAAACAGTGGGGTACAAAATGAGGGGTACATTTTGATAATAATAAAAAAAGTGTTGGAGAAAAAAAAATTGTCAGGGGTATGTCGTTCCAAAAATATATAGTGGGGGGTATATTGGTAAACAGTGGGGTACAAAATGAGGGGTATATTGGTAAATGGTGGGACACAAAATATAGAGTGGGGGTATGTTGGTCCAAAAATATAGAGTGGGGGTATATTGGTAAATAATGAGGTACAAAATAAGGGGTATATTGGTAAATGGTGGGGTACAAAATATAGAGTAGGCGTATGTCGGTCCAAAAATATAGAGTGGGGGTATATTGGTAAACAGTGGGGTACAAAATGAGGGATATATTGGTAAATGGTGGGACACAAAATATAGAGTGGGGGTATAAAAAAAATACATAAAAGCATTTATAAAAAAATAAAAAAAAAGTTTTCCCCCATGGAGAGAATATGCGACCTTGTATTAATAAAGAAGGATTGTAAAATATACCAAAGACCTCATGAAAATAATAAAACAATCAAGCAAAGACGTAAAGGCTAGAGTAATATTTTTGTATATGTTATGTTCATGTACTTTTTTAATTCTTCATATATCAATTCAAAGATGATTTGTGTGTAATTTCAATTATTCTCCTACACAGTTCATGAATTTTTAAATAATTTCTTTAATTTGTCAAAAAATGTAATTTACTTCTTGTCAAATAATGTAGTTTACTTTTTATTATGAGAAAAATGTAATTTACCTGATAATATGATGAACTTCTCATAAATATTATTCTTTTATTAAATAATAATAAGAGATAGATTATGAATAATGTTTTTGTTAGATAAGGGTAAGAAAGGAATAAAAGAGTATAATCTATTCCGCTCCGTTTATTGTCCAAACAATGGAGTCGAAACTTTGTTCCCCTCCATCGTAAAATTCCCAAACAATGGAAAGAGAATTTTATTCCATTCCGTTCCGCTCCGCTCCGCTCCGCTCCATTCCATTCCGCTTAATTCCATTTCATTCTGTTAAGTTGGGTGTATCCAAACATACCATTGGATTGGTGGTATGGGATAGAATGGAGTGGAACACTTTTATGTTCCATTGTTTGGATTGTCAATAAATGGATGGAATGGAGAGGTAACCAATGGAATTGATTCCATTCCATTCCATTCCATCACTTACCCTCATTTTTGTTCCCCTCCAAATTGGGAGGTAAGGAATGGAATCAACTATTGTTTCATTTTAAAATTACTAAATTACTAATTTATCCCTTATTTCGTTACCTTTGCTTGAGCTTCTATTCTTCACTCATCTCCAGTCTCTTCTAAAACAAGGATTATGAATCATCGTTTTTGATACTGACCTAACTGCTGCACCATGATTTATGAACTTTTAAAATCGTTAGCTTTTTTACGTTCAACAACAGTTTATTTCTGTAAAAAAAATCAACATTGTTTTATATATTGTCTTTGCTTCTCAATTATTTTTTGGGTTACGTTCACTGTTGGAACCAAAACAGTGAGAGAATTTGAGTGAAATCGTATTCTGTTATTGAAGAAGATGAGTTTTCAAGGTTTTATACAATAGAGGTTCTTTAGCTGAACAATAACAGAAACGAAAACAAAAAATACTAACTCAATTAGGGTTTTGCTTTTCTCACACCCCCTCCTACTCTTTCACACCCCTTAACTCTAAATATTCCAAAAATACCCTTAAGTAGAGTGTGTGTTTTCACCGATTCGGGGATGGGCAACCAAATATATTCGGTTGAGGTCAACCGAACAGGTAAAAAGGTGAATGTGGTGTGAGAGTCCATTTTTGTAATAAAATAGGGTGTTCGAACACTCTCATGCGAACCTGTTCGCATGACCCCATGCGAACAGGTGAAATTATGCACAAGAGGGTGTGAAGTCAAGATTTAACACACACGAACGATGTCATTCGAACCTGTTCGAAGGCCCGTGTTAGAACAGGTGAAATTTCGTGAAAAAAAGAGGTTTTGGCTGACCTTTTGGTCTTTTCACACCCTTATGGGGTGTGTTTTGAGTAGGAAGGGGTGTGGGAAAAGCAAACGCCCTCAATTAATGAGTCTAATTGGACTGGGCCAAGTCCTCTATACACAGGCCCAAAGCAACAGTACAACAATGCTAATAACCACTCAAATGAGCCCAATTACACCCAACATATCCTCCCTTAAACCTGATACACATATCAGACAATATCTGGTTTATTTTCTGTCATTCCCATCCAAGTTCTAAGTTGTACAAACTCCTTCAGCCTTAGAGGCTTGGTCATGATATCAGCTAATTGCAGTTCAGACTTGCAAAATTGTAACTCAATTACCCCCTCCTTCACAAGATCACGCAAATAGTGAAAACTTGCATCTTCCATGCAACACAGGATTTTTGGACACCTTGATTGCAGAACTATTATCACACTTGATTGGAGTACTACTACACTGTTTCTGTCCAAGATCTTCCATAATTTTCCTCAGCCAAACCGCTTGTGTGGCACATGAAGCAACTGATATAAATTCAGCTTCAGTAGTTGACAAGGTGACAACTGCTTGTTTCTTTGAAGACCAAGAGATTGCTCCATTTCCCAGCATAAAGATGTATCCACCAATGCTCTTTCTGTCGTCCTTATCCCCTGCATAATCAGAGTCTGCATAACCTAGCAGCTCTGTGTTCTTTCCTTTACTGTACAAGATACCAAAATCAATTGTTCCCTTAAGATACCTCATGATTTTCTTCACTGCAAGGTGGTGTTCAGTGGTTGGTTTCTATCTACTAGCCAGGCACACAGAATACATCAAATCGGGTCTGTTGGCAGTGATATACATCAAACTGCCCACCATTTGTTTATACTTGGTGCTATCAAACATCTCACCACTGCCTGCTAAAGATAGAGTATTTCCAGGTACAATAGGAGTTTTTACTACATTGGCTTCACTCATATTGAACATTGCCAGTATTTCTTTGGCATACTTAGACTGATTGATGAAAATTCCAGTATCACTCTGCACTACCTCTACTCCTAGGTGTTGCGCTCGAAAAAGTCCCCGAGGGGTTTTTATTCGTTTACAACTTTTAAAACAATGAAGTCGCCACCAATATTTTTTATAAGGAAAATATTGAAGAAAAACCCTTTTGGGAAGGCAAATGGTCTTTTGGAAAACCTAAGATTTGGGTTCGGGGGTCGGTTAGGCATGGGGAAGGTATTAGCACCCCACATCTCCTTTCTACTGAAAGGAAACCTTTAATTAAACATGATTTTAAGCGTTGATTTGAAAAGTACTTAAATTTGCCTCTCGATTAAATAGACTTAAGGAATTTTTATTCGCGGCGCTTGACGAGAGTTAGCCGCTTTGAGTTTTTGGAAGGAAAATCGTTTTTAGTTTGTCGTGCTTGACGGAGGGGATCCGCTCCTACGTATCTCCAGGTGCGATGGAGAATTCAAAGCTACGTAGTTCTAGGTTTTTATTTTTATTTTGTATCTTGTTTAATTGTGAAAACTGAGCTTTCATGATGATCAATTGAGCAAAGGCTCCAAGTGACCCCCATTAGCACTCCATTGTTAATAATCGTGCAAGCAAAGGCTTCGCAGGACTACTAACAAAGTTTTTTGATTTATTGAAAAAAAATTTAGACAAATTAGGCACTCATGATGATCAATTGAGCAAAGGCTCCAAGTGATCATCACTAGGTCCTCATTGTTAATGATCGTGCAAGCAAAGGCTTCGCAAGACCATTAACAAAGTTTTGATTTGATGAAAAGTATTTAGAAAAATTAGGCATTCGTGATGATCAATTGAGCAAAGGCTCCAAGTGATCACCATTAGTTCCTCATTGTTAATGATCGTGCAAGCAAAGGCTTCGCAAGGTCATTAACAAAGTTTTGATTTAATAAAAAAATATTCGAGTTAAAAGAATTAAAAACGAGAAAAGGGTGAAAACTTGCAAAATGGGGGTGTCATTAGTTACGGGGGGTGGTATAACTAAGCAGGGGGTGTAAGCAGCAAGCCCAGTTCGCATATGGGAGCCTAGTATGCGAAACTGGGCTTAAGTTGGGGGGAGGCGTACGCGTGAATAAGCAGGGTGCAAATAGTATTCTGAATTAAAAAAAAATGAAAAAAAAAGAAAGCCCAATACATAACCCTAAACCTAACAACCGAGAACCCTAAAAAATTTCAACCCTTCCCTTCCTTCACAAGCTGCTGCGGCGCAGCTAGAGAGAGAGGGCCAAAACGCGAAACTTGCGCGGGGAGAGAGAAAGAAGGCGAGACCATCGCCTGAATCCACGCAGTGAGCGAGAGAGACGTACGGAGAGCGACGGGAGAAAGAGGCGATGAAGGGTGGTTCAGAAACGAAGGGTCACGGTGGTGGGCTGTTGGTGAACGACGAAGGTGAAGGGGTGCGAAGGTGGTGATTGAGTTCGGTTTGGGTAGTTTTCGTGGCTGCAGGAATGGTTTTGGGGGGTTGCGACGGTGAAGGAGGCAGTTTCGTGAATGGTTCAAGATCAACGGCCACCGTGAACGGTGGCGGGATCGTATGGGTGAGTCTTTTACTTCGGTTCTGGATATTTCATATCTCACTGTTACTCTTTCATTTTAAATTTTGTGTTCTCTGGTTGTTGGAACATGTATTTTCATATCTAAAAACAAATCGTATTTATCCCATAACTACTTGGATATTTTCTGGACATTTCATTTTCTGGTTGTTCTCTGGTTGTTCATTTTAAATTTTGTGTTCCCTGATCCATTTCAAAACAATTCATATTTATCACATGACTACTTGGAAGATGTATTTTCATGTATAAAAAGTACCAACCTGACCTCCTATTGCCAAAGGAACGAGATCTGTGTTGATGTTGTTGGTGTTCTATTGCCTCTCTACTGCTGTGTTTCGTATTCCTCCTAGTAACTGCTTCTCAGATTTCAAAAGAAACTGTGTTTGTGTGATTAGGGTTTCGGTGTAAAACCCTAATCGTTTTTTGGTGCTATTTACCTCGAAAATCGTGTCTTTTTCTGCTGCTGTTGACTGCTCTTTTATACTAAAATTCTAGGTTTTTTGCATTAATTGCTCTTTGACTGGGCCTTGAATCTTTTCAGGTCTGGATCCAAGCCCAGCAGCTTGGAGAGCAGCTGCTGGAACCCCAGATTTGCTGCTGCTGCTGCCTTTTATTATATTTTTTGTATTTTCGGATTTATTTATTTTTGTATATTTTTTGTTATTATTTTTTTGTATTTTTTGGACATTTGGACTCTCCTAAGTTGTAATAAAAATTAAATAGTATTTTTTGACATTTTCTGACTATATATATGCTCAAAATAAAATAACTGCACAAAATAAGATTAATAATGAGAAAAAGAGTCGGGCCAAACACATAGACGAGAACGGGCCCGACTAGACAAACACGCTAAAACGAGACCCAAAATAGAAGAAATGAGCTCATTAATTAAAAACACTAAAATTAACTCAGAATTGCATTCTTAAGCCTGAATTGAAAAGACAAGTCAAATTCCTAAAAAAAATGACTTTTGGTGGACTCACTTATGTACGACTAAACCCAAATACGAAGATTAAATTAAAGCACGCACGAAAAGATCGATCATTCGCGTGCCTGCTTAATTTAAACAACAGTATTTCGATTTAGTGGAGCTGGATAACTAAAATTGGCTTAAGTTAAGAGGACGGACAAAATTGGGGTATTACAGCTGCCCCTCTTTATTTCACATTTCGCCAAAAAATGTGAATTGGCCTTTTCATATTTGTTGGTGAAATGGAAATAAAGATATAGAAATAATACTATTTTTGTCCGTTTCAGAAAAACTCAAATCTTTTTGTTATTTTCCTTTTGAGAGAGGGGGTTAACACTTGTCGCATTAACGAGAAAGCAATAAATTGGAAAAGGCAGTAAATTGGAAAAAGCGGTAAATTGGGAATTCGGAGGTTGCCTAAAACCTTTTAACGGACTCTTGTCGAGTCCGAGCTCTGGGGGTGGCCTTTTCGAGCGGCCGATCAACATCAGGTCCGGAACTGATTTGATCAATGGATTTCTTGTTTGTGCCTTAGGTGACACAACTAATCCGAAGGACTTAACGGTCGATGGATCCATCGCGTGCTCGCATACACGATGTTGTGATCTGTGGAAGGAGTTCACTAACTCTGTGGGAGTTCACTAACTCTGGGTTGATGGAGTTTACGAACTCTGGGTTGATGGAGTTTACAAACTCTGGGGGTGGCCTTTTCGAGCGGCCGATCAACATCGTCCGAATCGATTTGATCAATGGATTTACGCCAGCCTTAGGTGACACAACTAATCCGAAGGACTTAACGAAGTCTGATGGATCCATCGCGTGCTCGTACACGATGTTGTGATCTGTGGAAGGAGTTCACTAACTCTGTGGGAGTTCACTAACTCTGGGTTGATGGAGTTTACGAACTCTGGGTTGATGGAGTTTACAAACTCTGGGTTGATGGAGTTTACGAACTCTGGGTGGATGGAGTTTACGAACTCCGTGTCATGGTGACTTTCTAAAAATGAGATTTTGGGACTCTCTGGTCCGAAGTAACTTTTCTTTTGAATGGTGCATGAAATGCATGCACACGAATGCAAGGATTGATTTTGATGGGATGCTCTTTCTGTTTGATTATTCTTTCGCTCTTCAGAGATGCAAATTTGAAAGTGTAATACACTACTGTTTGATGCCATGGAGTGATGGATGGTATGGATGATATGAGAATGATGAATGAGATGAAGATGTTGCGTTCTTTTGTGTTCCGTCTTCTGTGATTTTTCTTCTTTTTTTTGCTTATTCTGTTTTTCTTTAAGCAGCTTTCTTTTTTCTGCTTATTTGTTGTTTTTTTTCTTTTTTTTGGTTAAATCCATCTGCCGGACGGAAGTTGCCCTAGGACGATGATCACGCGAGGATTGCGCACTAGTTCGTCACGACTGTTTTTTTTGCAATTTTATTCACTTGGGAAATCATTTCTTTCTGTATTTTTCAAAGATTTCGTAATGATCCTGTAATGCTCTGAATGTGCACATGTTTTGCAAATCAATTTCATCAATCATAAAAAAATTATCATCTTGAAAGAAACTGAATAAATGAAAGCAGAGATACGAAAAGCACATATATGAAAGAAAAGTTTAGACTTTTATTGATATAGAAATTGGACGTGCAGAAAGTCACGCCAATTGAAAGTGCATTACAATCTTTCTTTTAAACTGAGAAAATACAAGAGAAAGGAACAGATCTCGTGATTTCACCTCTGAAGTAACGGTGCCCGCCGTCCATACTCATAACTTTGATCACCCTCTTATCCAAACCTTTGGGAGTGCTGATTGCCTTTTCTTTTTTCAAGCCCAAGTTTTCTGACCCTAATTTTTGCCTGGATCGCCCTTTGCGGGTTTTCAATCCACCGGGTCGCTCTGATTTTGCCTAGGCCGCCCTTTGCGGGTTTTCAACCTAGCGAGCTAATTTTTCCTTGGCTTATCTTTCTCTTTTTTCGTCTATTTTTCTAGGCATAATACTTCTTGACCACATCTGAGTTCACTGGATTTGGAATCTCATCTCCGTCCATGTTTGCCAGGATTAGAGCTCCTCTTGAGAATGCCTTCTTCACCACATAAGGTCCTTCATATTTGGGAGCCCATTTGCCCCTGGGGTCCGTCTGTATCGGCAAGATCTGCTTGAGTACAAGATCTCCCTCTTGGAATTCACGAGGACGGACTCTTTTGTCAAAAGCCCTTATCATCCTCTGTTGGTATAACTGTCCATGACACATTGCGGCTACCCGTTTTTCGTCAATGAGGTTCAACTGGTCAAGACGGGACTGAACCCATTATGCTTCATCAAATTTTGTCTCCATTAACACCCGCAGGGATGGTATTTCAACTTCAATGGGGAGGACTGCCTCCGACCCAAAAACCAGTGAGTAGGGGGTTGCCCCGGTTGAGGTGCGCACCGAGGTTCTGTAACCATGCAGGGCAAAAGGGAGCATCTCATGCCAATCCTTGTATGTTACCACCATCTTTTGCACAATCTTCTTGATGTTCTTGTTAGCTGCCTCAACTGCCCCATTCATCTTTGGGCGGTAGGGAGAAGAATTGTGATGCTGTATTTTGAAGTCTTCACCTAAGTCCTTCATCATTCTGCTGTTCAAATTACTGCCGTTGTCTGTGATAATCTTGTTTGGAAGACCATAGCGGCAAACCAAATCTTTCTTGATGAACTTAGCTATCACTGAGCTTGTTACATTGGGATAAGAAGCAGCCTCCACCCACTTAGTGAAGTAGTCAATGGCAACCAAAATGAAACGGTGACCATTTGAAGCTTTGGGTTCAATGGGACCAATGATGTCCATGCCCCACATTGAGAATGGCCATGGTGCACTCAAGACATTCAGAGAAGTCGGAGGTACACGAGTGTGATCTGCATAGATTTGACATTTATGGCATCTTCTCACAAAACTGTAACAGTCTGACTCCATCTGCAACCAGTAGTAACCAGCTCTAAGGATTTTTCTAGCCATTGTGTGCCCACTGGAGTGAACCCCAAATGAACCCTCATGAACATCTCGCATAATCTTTATCGACTCTCTTGATTTACACACCGAGGAGTACCAAGTCATAGTTTCTCTTGTAAAGGACGTCTCCACTCAAGAAGAAACTCGCGATAGTCTCCGAAGTGTTCTCTTGTCATTCTATGTAGCTCCGGAGGATACTCTGCTTTTGTGATGTCTTGCTTGATGTCATGGTACCAAGGCTTACTATCTCGATTCCCTTCGATTGCCATACGATGTAGTGATAAGCGGGTAGACCTGCATCTTTGGATTCTCGATAGGTCGTCAAATTTTTGTCACAAATAACGTTGAACATAGAAGACAAAGTTGCCAAAGCATCCGCCAACCGATTCTCATTGCGGGGTATGTCTTTGGAAAGTGATTTCCTCAAAGGGCTTGATTAATTCTTGAATATAGTCACGGTAAGGAATCAAATCAGGATTTCTTGTTTCCCAATCCCCTTTTACCTGGTGGACAACTAGAGCTGAATCTCCGTACACGTCGAGCCTCTTGACTTTCCAATCGAGAGTCGCTGGATACCTAGGATACACGCCGTGATCTCGCAATATTGTTTGTGACATAGAAGCTTAGCTCGGCGAGAAATGGTATGAAGCGGTTATCCGGAGAGATCAACACAGCTCGACCCCGTGCCCCCACATGTTAGAGGCACCGTCAAACAACATTCTCCACCTTTCGTTATCTTGAGACTTCCCTTCGTCAAATAATGCCATAATGTCCTCATCCGGGAATTCACATTGCATTGATTGGTAATCCTCAACCGGTTGATGTGCGGTAATCTGCCAAATGTGCTACCTCTAATTGCTTTCGAGTTACGTGCACACGAGGGTCATACTCGATGAAGCATTTGCCAACGAGCAATTCTACCCGTGAGCGCAGTTTTCTCAAATATGTACTTGATTGGATCCATTTTGGATACCAACTAGGTAGTGTGACTCAAAGATATACTGTCTCGATCGATCACGCGGCCAGTGCTGAGAGCACAACAAGTCTTCTCAATGGTGAATACCTTGCCTCACACTGCCTGTGAACTTCTTGCTCGGGTAGTAGATTGCGTGTTCTTTCTTTCCCGACTCATCGTGTTGCCCTCAAAGACGCACCCCATAGTAGAATTGTCTAGCACAAAGAGGTATAGGATAAGAGGCCCGCTGACACATGTGGCATTAGGGTCGTGGATTTTGGAGGTACACCTTGATTTTCTCAAATGCTTCTTGACATTTATCATTCCACTTCATCTCTTGGTTTTTGCACAACAATTTGAAAATTGGTTCGCAAGTTGCAGTCAACTGAAATATGAATCGAGAGATGTAATTCAGTCTTCCTAGGAAACCACTGACTTCTTTCTCTGTTTTAGGCGCCGCATCTCCGCACTGCTCGCACTTTGTCCGGTCCACCTCAATTCCCTCTCTCGCTAACGATGAAACCCAACAACTTCCCCGACCTAACCCCAAAGGTGCACTTAGCGGGTTCAACCTGAGTTTGTATTTTCTGAGACTCTCGAACAGCTTCTGCAGGTTAACCACATGCTCTTCATCAGTTTTTGATTTGGCGATCATGTCATCCACATAGACTTCAATCTCCTTATGCATCATGTCATGGAATAGGGTTACCATCGCTCTTTGATAGGTTGCCCCGCATTCTTCAACCCGAAAGGCATGACCTTGTAATGAGAAAAAGTCCCCAAGGGTTATGAAGGTGGTTTTCTCATATCCTCTGGAGCCATTTTGATCCGTTATAGCCCGAATACCCATCCATGAAGGAGAACATCGAATGTTGAGCAAAGATTACTATCTACCAAGACATCAATGTGGGGTAGGGAAATCATCTTTAGGGCTTGCTCTGTTCAAATCACGGTAGTCGACACACATTCGAACCTTTCCATCTTTCTTGGGGGCCGAACGATGTTTGCTACCCCACTCGGGGTATTTTGCCACGACTAAGAATCTCGCATCAAACTGTTTCTTGACCTCATCCCCGATTTTCAAAGACATTTCAGCTTCATTCGCCTCGGCTTACTTTTCTGGGAGGACATCCTCGATCTTCTCGGCAATGCGTGCTCAACAATATCTCGTGCTCAACCCCGGCATGTCCCGATAAGTCCATGCGAATACGTCAACGTAGTCAAGCGGTGAATCAACTTTTTGCGCTTTATCCTCCATTGCGCACTAAACCTTGACCTCTTTTCTGTCTTTCGGTGCCCAGTTGATCATTTCTGTGGATTCCCCATGGGGCTCAATGACTTTTTCTTCTTGCTCTACCATTCTCATGATTTCCGAGGAGTATCCCAATCGTCCTCAACGTCTCCTCGGCTTGATTAACCGGGTAATCAAAGTCACAGATGAGTTATGGGCATTATTATTTTCGAGAGATTATTTTTGATCTGCATTAAAATGGAGCGCGAATAAAGACAAAGAAGAGACACACAAAAACGAAAGATGAAGACGAAATTTTATTGAAAATTCAAAATAACATTTTATTGATTGATGAGTCTTGACAAAAACATGTGTGCCCGAATGAAATGTTCCAAGGCCTTGGGCAGAGCCGAGGAATCTACATTACAATGAAAATTACTTTAAATTGAAAAATACGGAAATCCATGGTCTCCCGGTTTTGCGGCTTCTCTCCAACAAAGACAAAGAATGAGTTAACAACAACACACCACACTCGAGCTTGATCCTTCTTCAACCACATTAACTTGTCCGGGTTCAAGGAACGGACTGGTGGTTACATTGGGTTGTTGAAATGATATAGTCTTTGCATCAAGTAATTCTTGCACCACATACTTGAATGCTTTACAATCCTCCACCACATGACCTACTGCCCCAGAATGAAAGGCGCAGGTAGCATTTGCGTTGTATCCCCTGGGATAGGGAGGTTGGTACGGCTTCATCTGACGGGTGTTGATTATTTTGTTGGTGATGAGATAATTAAACAAGTCCGTGTAGGACATGGGAATAGGATCGAAGACAACAGGCTTCCTTTCATTATAGTTCCTGATGATCGATAGTTTGATTGAAACGGTACATGCGGCGTGCTGCTGAGAAGGAAATGGAATAGCTTGCGGAGGATTATCGTGTGATGGACCACCGCCCCCGATAATCGCATTGGTTTCACCTCCTCTTTCTTCTTGTAGGTCGAGAAAAGGCTTTTTCTCGATTGGAAGGAGGTGTTGGGCCATGAGCTATTCTTCCTCTGCGCATGCCGTTCTCTACTCTTTCCCCTGTGACGACCATTTCAGAGAAATTTGAGGCTACGCTGCCAACCAACCTATCATAATACACCGCAGGAAGGGTCTCCATAAACATGTGGACCATTTCTTTGTCCAGCAGAGGAGGTTTTACTTGAGCAATGAGGCTTCTCCACCTCTCGAGCGTACTCCTTAAAAGACTCATTATCTCTCTTAGCCATGCATTGTAAATGAGTCTGTCCGAGCCAAATCATTGTTGTATCTTGGTATCGACGCATAAAAGCATCTGCCATGTCCTTCCAGCAGCGGATATTGGTTGGCTCCAACTGCATGTACCACTCAAGAGGAGCTCCAGCTAAACTTTCCTGAAAGCAGTGCATCATCAGGTTATCATCCCGGGCATAGGCAGTCATTTTCCTAAGCGATACATTGTCACATGACCGATCGGGCAAGTCGTCCTCTCAGTATTTATCAAAAATTGGCGCTTTGAATTTGGGAGGCAAGACTAGATTAGGGACCAAACACGGCTCATGGGCATTTACGGCCGTGAACTCGCTCTCCTTCTACAGCTCTCAATCTCTCCTCAGCATCGATCATCGACTTACGGTTTCAGTAGGGTAATTCTGAGGGAAACCATTCACACCGTAATGAGGATTATTCATCGTCACTACGACTGGGTTCACGTGTGGGTCACGTGAGTGAATTGTATTCCCAGGGATTGGTCCCTGAACTTGGGGATGGACCGTGGCCAATTGAAACCCGCCGGAGTTCCCGGAGCGATGAAGAGGATTGGGATCTGGATGCGGCTTGAGGCGTCCCCTGCTCCAACTTCATTCGCAACTACGTCAGTGAGCTTGCCCGCGCGGCTTGGAGGATCTCCTCCGTGATTTGTGTCAGCAGCAGGAGGCGTGTAGCCTAGTGGGAGGCCAAAGAAAGGCCATTGCACTTTGCTTGAAGGGGCTTGAGGATCCCCGAGCCGGGAGGGGGAGGAGGATTGTCCACCCCAAAGAATAGTAGCTTCAGCTGTACCAACATTTCTTAAGGCGCTCAGCACTCTTATGACCTCTGCCATTTGAGCTTTTATGATTTCCATCTCAGCTTGAAGGACTTGATTCCCTTGATTCTGACCATGCTGACCCTGACCATTAGGATTTGGATCTCCGGAATTCCGGCATTCGATGTGGCGATGGATTACCCCGATCGTCGCGCCTTGATTGTTGTCCATGTTCCTTGCTTGCGCAGCGCAGCGTCAAATAGTGATGTCTAACCAGCTTGCCTGATTTTCTGTTGACGGAACACGCTTATGAACACAGGAATGAATAATGAATGCAATGCTTTAATGCATGAAGAATGCAAATGACGAAAGTTTTTTCCTTTTTCCAGATTTTGTTAGATGCAAATGCAATGGTGCGAGAATGATGTGAATGCGAAAATGATGTGGATGCGAAATGACATGGAAAAATGGTAATAAAATGAGGTTTAATTGGTGGTACTTTTGAACATTTTCAAGATATACGTGCATGCCACCTCATGTAGGTGTTTATGAGGCAAAAAGAAAAATTACTTTCTACAACTTTTGAAATGGAGTTTGAGAAAAGGAGTGCTTAAGCTAAATGCAACAAACAAAGGCGTGCCCCGTGTCCTACGAATGGTGGGAATCCTAGGGTCTAAAGTCGACGAAAAGGGTAATCCTCCCATGTAAGTTCTAATCACTTCCTCACAATGGCAACCAAGAGCTAAAGTCTTCCTCATGATAACACCCACAATCGTGAGAAAGCTACCGAGTGTGAGGCATCATGACAAAGCGTACTCTTGGGCGGAACTTTCATGAGAGCCATACAGGACAAAGGTCTACGAATGGCGATCACTAGTCGTTCCCACTCTCCTAGGTTTTGTTTCGGACCTTGGGTTTTAGGCCCCACTCAACGCTCACAAGTATAGGGTGTGTGTGTGTGTCTTTGAGGGCACAATACCTAGAAATAGCTACCCTCCCCACACCGCAAATGAAAATTGAATGTAGTCGGACAAAAGCAAAAAATAACATGTTGTCTACCCTAGGGTTTAACATCAAATAAGTCGACCTAGAGTTTCAACAAAGAACCAATTGCATTGCTTACCTCAAGAAAGGGAACCAAGAAGGGGGGAACATGATAAGAGTGGGGGATATGCATGAAGAACTAAGCAAATAAGATAAACGGGGAAGCAATCATAGGAGAGGAAGAAGCGAATGCATATGGATGCAACAATGCTTGTATGAGAAAGAAATAGAGGCAAAACAAGATATTCAAATAAAACACATAAATCACATATTTAATTAATTAGGCTCGACCCTCTTTTAAAAATTTTTTATTCCCAGTGAAGTCGCCAGCTGTTGCGCTCGAAAAAGTCCCCGAGGGGTTTTTATTCGTTTACAACTTTTAAAACAATGAAGTCGCCACCAATATTTTTTATAAGGAAAATATTGAAGAAAAACCCTTTTGGGAAGGCAAATGGTCTTTTGGAAAACTGGAAGATTTGGGTTCGGGGGTCGGTTAGGCATGGGGAAGGTATTAGCACCCCACATCTCCTTTCTACTGAAAGGGAACCTTTAATTAAACATGATTTTAAGCGTTGATTTGAAAAGTTCTTAAATTTGCCTCTCGATTAAATAGACTTAAGGAATTTTTATTCGCGGCGCTTGACGAGAGTTAGCCGCTTTGAGTTTTTGGAAGGAAAATCGTTTTTAGTTTGTCGTGCTTGACGGAGGGGATCCGCTCCTACGTATCTCCAGGTGCGATGGAGAATTCAAAGCTACGTAGTTCTAGGTTTTTATTTTTATTTTGTATCTTGTTTAATTGTGAAAATTGAGCTTTCATGATGATCAATTGAGCAAAGGCTCCAAGTGACCCCCATTAGCACTCCATTGTTAATAATCGTGCAAGCAAAGGCTTCGCAGGACTACTAACAAAGTTTTTTGATTTATTGAAAAAAAAATTAGACAAATTAGGCACTCATGATGATCAATTGAGCAAAGGCTCCAAGTGATCATCACTAGGTCCTCATTGTTAATGATCGTGCAAGCAAAGGCTTCGCAAGACCATTAACAAAGTTTTGATTTGATGAAAAGTATTTAGAAAAATTAGGCATTCGTGATGATCAATTGAGCAAAGGCTCCATGTGATCACCATTAGTTCCTCATTGTTAATGATCGTGCAAGCAAAGGCTTCGCAAGGTCATTAACAAAGTTTTGATTTAATAAAAAAATATTCGAGTTAAAAGAATTAAAAACGAGAAAAGGGTGAAAACTTGCAAAATGGGGGTGTCATTAGTTACGGGGGGTGGTATAACTAAGCGGGGGTATAAGCTAAGCCGGTTCGCATATGGGAGCCCATTATGCGGCGGGCTTAAGTTGGGGGAGGCGACGCGTGAATAAGCAGGGTGCAAATAGTATTCCCTTAAAAATGAAAAAAAAAGCCCAATACATAACCCTAAACCTAACAACCGAGAACCCTAAAAAATTTCAACCCTTCCCTTCCTTCACAAGCTGCTGCGGCGCAGCGAGAGAGAGAGGGCCAAAACGCGAAACTTGCGCGGGGAGAGAGAAAGAAGGCGAGACCATCGCCTGAATCGACGTAGTGAGCGAGAGAGACGTACGGAGAGCGAAGGGAGAAAGAGGCGATGAAGGGTGGTTCAGAAACGAAGGGTCACGGTGGTGGGCTGTTGGTGAACGGCGAAGGTGAAGGGGTGCGAAGGTGGTGATTGAGTTCGGTTTGGGTAGTTTTCGTGGCTGCAGGAATGGTTTTGGGGGGTTGCGACGGTGAAGGAGGCAGTTTCGTGAATGGTTCAAGATCAACGGCCACCGTGAACGGTGGCCGGGACTGTAAGGTGAGTCTTTTACTTCGATTCTGGATATTTCATATCTCACTGTTACTCTTTCATTTTAAATTTTGTGTTCTCTTGTTGTTGGAACATGTATTTTCATATCTAAAAACAAATCGTATTTATCCCATAACTACTTGGATATTTTCTGGACATTTCATTTTCTGGTTGTTCTCTGGTTGTTCATTTTAAATTTTGTTTTCCCTGATCCATTTCAAAACAATTCATATTTATCACATGACTACTTGGAAGATGTATTTTCATGTATAAAAAGTACCAACCTGACCTCCTATTGCCAAAGGAACGAGATCTGTGTTGATGTTGTTGGTGTTCTATTGCCTCTCTACTGCTGTGTTCCGTATTCCTCCTAGTAACTGCTTCTCAGATTTCAAAAAAAACTGTGTTTGTGTGATTAGGGTTTCGGTGTAAAACCCTAATCGTTTTTTGGTGCTGTTTACCTCGAAAATCGTGTCTTTTTCTGCTGCTGTTGACTGCTCTTTTATACTAAAATTCTAGGTTTTTTGCATTAATTGCTCTTTGACTGGGCCTTGAATCTTTTCAGGTCTGGATCCAAGCCCAGCAGCTTGGAGAGCAGCTGCTGGAACCCCAGATTTGCTGCTGCTGCTGCCTTTTATTATATTTTTTGTATTTTCAGATTTATTTATTTTTGTATATTTTTTGTTATTATTTTTTTGTATTTTTTGGACATTTGGACTCTCCTAAGTTGTAATAAAAATTAAATAGTATTTTTTGACATTTTCTGACTATATATATGCTCAAAATAAAATAACTGCACAAAATAAGATTAATAATGAGAAAAAGAGTCGGGCCAAACACATAGACGAGAACGAGCCCGACTAGACAAACACGCTAAAACGAGACCCAAAATAGAAGAAATGAACTCATTAATTAAAAACACTAAAATTAACTCAGAATTGCATTCTTAAGCCTGAATTGAAAAGACAAGTCAAATTCCTAAAAAAAAATGACTTTTGGTGGACTCACTTATGTACGACTAAACCCAAATACGAAGATTAAATTAAAGCACGCACGAAAAGATCGATCATTCGCGTGCCTGCTTAATTTAAACAACGGTATTTCGATTTAGTTGAGCTGGATAACTAAAATTGGCTTAAGTTAAGAGGACGGACAAAATTGGGGTATTACACTAGGAAATAGGACATCTTTCCTAGATCTGACATATCAAACTCAGCCTTTATGGAGGACTTAAAGCTGTCAAACATACTAGGATCATTACCAGTAAAAATCAGATCATCAACATATAAACTCACAATCAAAATACCTCTGCCAGCAATTGTCTTTACAAAGAGAGTGTATTCTGAATGGCACTTGGTGAATCCTTCCTTTGTGAAATAGCTCTCCACCTTGCTATACCAAGCCCTTGGGGCTTGTTTCAAGCCATAGAGTACTTTGTGCAGCTTGTACACCTTGTTTTCTGCCCCTTTCTTCTCAAATCCTTGTGGCTGATTCACATATACAATTTCTGTAATTTCACCATATAAAAATGGACTTTTTACATCCAATTGTTAGATGATCCACCCTTTCATGGCTGCTAGAGCAATTATAGTCCGTATAGTGTCCCATCTAGCTACTGGTGCGAATACTTCTTTGTAATCAACCCCTTGTTTTTGAGAATACCCTTTTGCCACTAGTCTTGCCTTGTGTTTCTCAATTTCTCCTTTTTCATTTAGCTTGGTCTTGTAGATCCACTTTAATCCAATTGCTTTGCATTCTTTGGAAGATCAACTATCTCCCATGTGTCATTCTTCTCAATTGAAGCAAGTTCAAGTTGCATAGCTTTCCTCCACTTTTCTTCTTTTACAACATCTTCAAACAGCACTGGATCATTGTTCTGGGCAATAGCAGCCAGACTGTATTCATCAATGTTAAGTTCTTCACCATTCTCTGCAGTTATGTAGTCTCGTAGATAGCCTGGTTTCCTCCTTATCCTCCCTACAACAGGACTATCTTCATGAGTTTCTTCACCTGGATCAACATTATCAGCTTCTACAGTGTCTTCATGAGTTGCTGAATTTGATGAATCACTGTTAGTGTCACTGGAGGCATGTTCATCTGCAAAATCATCATCATTATCCTCTATTCTGGTGCCTTCATTTATCACTTCAAAAGTTGTTTCAGTGGAATTCTTCTCCTAGTTCCAATGTTTCTCTTCATCGAATACTACATCCCTGCTGATAAGAATCTTGTTGGAGATTGGATCATATAGCCTATAGGCTTTGGATTCCTCACTTACACCAAGTAAAATGCACTGTTTGCTCTTGTCATCTAACTTTCTTCTCTAAGAATCATGCACATGCACATAACCAATGCAACCAAATGTTCTAAACCAATGCACAGATGGTTTCAGGCCACTCCAAGCCTCTTCAGGGGTCAGGTCAGTAACTGCAACTGTAGGACTCCTATTTTGTACAAATATGGACCAATGCATGCAGTGTTGCTGCATTGACTGTACTCCCCGTGGGAATTTCAGTCACCTTTACAATAGAACCTCCATCATCTTCTTTCAACGAGACATTCAGTCACATTTACAATAAATCCAAATGCTACCTGAAGACATAAATGTTTTTAGAAATACTACATCAAGGATAATTACCCCTATGTATGTTTTACCCCTATGTATGTTTTACCCCCTACGTACGAAAACTTCTTAGTGTGACCTTCCCAATAAATGGTACACTTGAGTAGCGCCATTACCAATGTAATTATGTCATCTACATTTCGAAGCACGTGACTACAAAGTTGATATGACTATTCAACACAACAATACCCCACATGTCCAACATTGATGGTGTGTTTGGATGGTGGAGGGAAATATTGTTAAAGGAAATATTGGTGAAGGAATGAATAGCTTAGAAAGTGGATTGAAAATGAGATGATTCTTCTTCTTCTTTCCATTCTTCTTCTTTTGATTCTTCTTCTTCCAAATCAGTGCCCAAGACGCTGGTGTCTTTGTAGGCTATGATTCTGTCTCCAGCTTCCACACACAACTAACGCAACTCACCTCCTTCACATGCACAACCATCAAAAAATTAAGTTATACTCAAAATTCAAGAAGTATTCATGAACAATAACCCCAAACATCCATAAGTCTTAAGCAAATCATGGAAGTAAACACCACAAAATGTCAAGAAAACAATAAAACTCATCTAAAGCTTAATGTTACCAACATATATGTTAAATCAACACCAATACAAGTAAAGAAGTCTTAATGTTCATACTTGATTTAAGAACAAAATTAGTTTATCTCTTGCAAACTATAGAAGTATTCCCAATCATCATAAAAGTGAAATACAATTAGTCATATAGAGGAACAAATACTGAAAACAAATCTCATAAAGGGATACCTTAATTTGGGTTTGATTCAGTCTTTATAAGCCGGGCTTGAAAAATATCGAAGTAATTTGTGGCTGCCCAATTTTGATTCAATCTTTATAACCAAGACACTATGATTCAAAGAAAATGAATGTAAAATTGTAGGGTGATCTTCTTCTATATCATCAGAAGTTCATGCTAATAATACCAAAATCTTGCTTTTCTTAGTCATTCTGAGGAACCTACACACTGCTTCCACCGTCTTCCACTCACTTCTCTTTCCAAACTTGCATTGGACTTTCTCAGTTTTGCCTGTTAGCTTTATTTCTTTCCGGTGGTGGTCGCCGGAGCAAGGTGGTTGATCAGGATATTTTTTGAGGGGTTTTAATGCGTACAATGAGGGGATTCCAAATATCATGTTAGTTTTCTGGTTAGAAGTCTATGGTGGCCAGAAACGTGGAAGAAGGAGTAGATGCAAAAGTTTTCCGATCTACTTTGTTTCTGAAAAAGGTTGAGACTTTCTTGTAGAGGAGAAGGAGACAAACAAAATGGTGATCTTGGTAGGGAGGGGGTGGCCGGAGTTGGCCGGAAAGTGAGACTAAGGCGGTGGTCATTTTTCAAGACGGTTCCTTTTTGAAAAATAATAAGATAGGAAGATAGAGGGGGTGGAGGAGATGAAGAAAATGTAGTTAATATTTGAAAAAGAAGTTGAAATCGGTCGGATGTGAGAGAATAGGTGGAGAGCGGCCATGGGAGAGAAGAATGAGAGAAATGGAGAGAGGAGGGCAAGAGGGAGACGAGAGACAGATAGAGAGAGAGAATTCCTTGTTTTGGTGATTTGAAAGAGAGAGAGATTGGAGCATATACTTTTTGGAATTTAGTTAATAGGAACTACACTTGATAATTGCATTATTTACAAAAGTACCGCTCACACTTTTTACGTACAACGTTTTTGGCGGGAGTTTTCCCACTTCTCATGCAGAGAGAGAAGTTGATTTTCAAGCAGCTTGACTTCCTGCTATTATATGTGCGGGATAACTTTTCAAAATTAACAGTATTAAATATTAATGATTGAAGAGTTATGCATAAAACATTAATTTGAGGCAAATTTGGAATAAAAATATGAATATTATAATTCTAAAAAAATCCATTGTCCTTTTTTCTTTCTTATTATAGGTTAATTTTTTGTATTTGTATTTAATGAATGTTGATAATTATTAAAGTTCTTTAGACTTTTTCTTCTTATTTTATCTGCGGAGGATGTTCAATTTAAATGTCTTTATTAAAATTCATTTTAAATTTATAATATTTGTTATTTAATTAATATTTATAATTTAATTTTTATTCACAGTTATTAGATTTTATATTTTGCAAAGTAACATCATTTGCCTAATGGCATAAGCTACCTTTGGGCACGGGGGACAACCCTATGCTCCTTAGCCTGTTGATTATCACAGTTGACAAACTCGATGTTGACCAGTGCAATATTTTCTTTCAAGTACGATGCAATATTATTCTTTCAAAAAAAATTAATTACTCGATTATACGATGAAGTTTAGCCAACCCGTGCATCGCACGGGTTATGGGGCTAGTGAGAATATATAACTTTTAACATCTAAACCGTACAAAATGCAAGGAAAAAATATACAGGTAGAAATAAATACTGCACGATTAAGAAGCAAAGTAGGCAACATATAAGTAAACCATTAAAAGATCAGAAGCACCAATTTAACCATCAGGTTTTAACTATAATACAAAACCTTATTCTTGGCTGCGCTTAACCCATAGAATTCCAGTGTCTAGACCAAGTGCCATTTGCAATAAGACTTTCCAGGAGCACCACTTTCCCATTCCAGTGCTCCATACTCATTCTCAAACTGTCAATGCAAATAAATTTGCATTTTTCAATAGAAAAATTTGCTGAAACAAACGTTATAAGTAATCAAAAATTGGTGCACAAAAATTTGCATTTCCATTTCAGTTTGCAGATTAAGAAGAAAATGATAAAAAAGAATACAGACATGATTTACCTTTCTGTTCCCTTAAGAAGCTCCACCTACCACCACTGATGCTGAAAAAGAACACATCGAAAGCCAAAGTAAAAAAGAAGGGGAAGTTGCGTAGAAAAGGGAGGAAGACAGAGCAGTAAGTTTAACTCGACCCTGCAGATTACGAACCGACGATATGGTGTTATGCTGGCCGACGCGATGTCTCCGCTCTCGGTAACGGAGGGGCCAGGTTGGGTTGTGGGGAAAGTGTTGATGATTTGAGGTAGAGGACTGGCTTGAATTTCTGGTTTTTATCAGAGAGAGAACCTTATGTTCTTGACTTCTCGATATGAATAATTTAATTTGCTTTTCATGTTATTGTTGACAGAGCGGTAACCGCCTTCCGCTAAGGTATGTTTGGATAATTTAAAACGAACGGAACGGAACAAAAGGGAATGGAGTGGAATGAAATGAAGCGGAATGAAATAAAGTTCCCACTCCATTGTTTGAGAATTTTACAACGGAACGGAATAAAATTCTCACTCCATTGTTTGGACACTCAACGGAATGGAACGAATTATAATTTTTTTATTCCTTTCTTACCTTTTGTTCCTAACTATTCCCTTGAGTAGGGTTTAGCAAGAACACAAGAATAATAGAAAATAAGAGAGTATAGAATGAGTAATCTAGAGAATGTTCGTCCCCTTCATTGGCCTCAAGGGCTTTATATTTATATTACAAAGTGTCATTAAGGCTCATTAATGCCCATAAACGTACATGAATGCCGCGAGATCTCAGGCGAGATTCTCGAGCTTGCCTAATATGTCTAACTGGACTTCCACTCGTAGCCGAGCTTACAAGAGACGTCGGCCTTTCGGCCGAGGGATGTGTTGCCGATCCGATACTTCGTGGCAAGGCGCGAGTGGTCCTTGCGTCGCGAGTCTTCGTCTTCTGTGCCCGGATGAGCCTCGGCTAGGAGGCGTGTCGTATCCGAGCCTTCCTAGGCGGTCGGTGGGAACACGGATCCCTCGGCGGCGAGCACTTTGTGCGAAGGCGTTCCAAGGTGCTTTGGCTCATCCTCGGTTCCTGTAGTCCCTCATTCCATGTGCTTTGTGGTAACCCGCCTGTCTTTGCTTTTAGCGTTTTGGGTTCTGGTTTTGCATGGGTTTTGCGTTTTCTTTGACTTGGTCAGTTTTTGACTTGCATGGTTTCTGTTACATCATAAACGTAACCCCTAGGGGTTTTCGTTCTTCCCTTGTATTAATAGGGGTTTTTCGTCGCTTTGGTTGTTCATGGCTTTTTTGCATGCTCCACCTTATTGTGAGGTCGCATCCCCTGCTTTGAGTCTTTTGAACAACCATATCTGCCGCAGGCTTGTGAGGGTTGTCAAGAGGTTTAAAGTGGGGGTTATTGATCTTCGCGAACTCTGGCTCTTTTCTTTTGCAGGTGATTCATCTTTGAGCGTTGGGGTTGTTCGGGAGGCTCGAGATGATCGCGGGAAATCTCGTCGGCAGTGCGGTGGCGACGCTTCACCGCTTCTACGTGGGATTCCGCCGTAATTGGCCGGCAATCCTTGAGTTGGCTCTGGTGTTGCTTTCGGCTTGGAGAGGGGAGTGGTCCTCCTGATGGAAGCTTGGAGTTCTTCCCTTTCTTCTGGGGGATAGCTTTCCGCGTTGCTCCCTGGTGCTGATTCAGATCATCGGGTGTGGCGACCAGGCCAGGAAGCTTATCGGAAGACACTTCAAGTTCGACGGTTCCTGCAATAAAGATATCCAAGGGGTCCTCGATCATGATGACAGGGCATGCGTTAGTGGCTTATTCTTTTGTAATCATTTCGGATTTTCACTTCGTTGTAGTGTATTGGAATGTATCATGACAAGTTTAATAGTAATAAAGACCTTCCCTTTTGTTATTGTCTTGGCATCTTCACTTTTCTTTCTGGCATGCGATCGATCACTTTTCCCTTGTCCTCCGAGTTCTTTCCTAGCCGATGGCATTGTGGCCCCTCTGACTTCAACTGTCTTGCCTTGCCTTCTGGAAGTCAGTCGTGTTGGTCAGGAAGTGATGTGTGGCCGAACCTTCATGGCCGGTCGGCTGGGAACACAGTCCCTCGAGTGGTAAGTGCATTGCACGAAGGCACTCTAAGATAGCTGCAGCTTGTCGCGACGTTCCTAGTCCCTCGATTGAGGGTCCTTGGTGTTTCCAGTTGTCCTGTCTTTAACGCTTTGGAACTTTGACTTCTTTGGAGTTTTCATGCTTGAATGGTCAGCTACCCGCTTTGGCTGACGTTTGTTTCTATATCATCATGAATGTCTGTTGTGAAAGTTTGGTCTTCCCTTGCTATATAAGAAGGGGTTTAGGTCTTCACTTCTGCTATCGATGGCTTTTCCTATTGTTGCAATTCCTCATGGTGCTGAGATTGCTCCTGTACTCAATCGGTTGCATACTCGATTGGTTGTGTTTATTTTTTGTTTATGTTTAGTTCCCCTTTTACTCCACTTACTTGTTGTGCTCTTCGGAATTCTTCATTTGCACTTTTTCTTTGAAAGCGCCTTGTGTTGCACCTTTTCTTGATAGCGTCTTATGTTTACTTGGGCTGAAAGCGTCTTGTGTTGCGCTTTTTTCGTCGGCTTGTTTCACCGGTTGTGCGAATGGCCTTGTTGGTGAAAGCCATCTATTCGTCAATGATATCCTCTTCGGCGATGTTGTCGTGTTCGGCAAACGTCTTCAATAAGCAGTACAATTGAGAAGTATCCCCTCTTGGGCCGAAAATATTGCTTCTGCCTTCACTTTATGTTGATTTCAAAGCAATTCAAACTTAAAGGTGATCCAATACCCTGATAAGTAAAACCATGCAAGCAAGTGACAACAACGTTTGGCGGCAGTGCTCGTCTTTTGTCTTCTATTATGTTGGCGGCATGATTGAATTGTCAGATTTTTGTTGTCTCCTTGCTGTAACACAACATTGTTATCATTGTCTGCATCCTTGTTTTGTTTTTTTTTCTTTTGACAGCTGATCAAGTTGTTACTCCTCTTTGGTGAGTGTGTTTGAGTTGGAGTACATTGTGGTTGGTAGCCAAGAGTCCATGGCTGAAGATAGAGTTTAGTGTTGGTACTACAGACAGGTTGGTAGCAGTAAAACCAGTTTGTTCAACCGGCAAACTTGGTCCTTGAGCAATGGGGTTTCGCTAATCAGCTTCATCTTTTCTTCCAGATTGGATTTTCGCTTCAAATTTGCACTTCAAGTTTCGATTCGAACCTCAGTCGCCCCTCTTTTAACTCGGCGTACCATTTCTTCAAGATTGCCTATGAGTTGGTTGCTTCGCTGCTGCTTTACTATCCATGTTTAGTGTTCACTGAAATTATTTTATGCATACAGTGCACACTATCAAAAATTAAGATAATACATCATTTGAAAAGTTAACAAACAATTATCATCATGATTGCAGAATGTAAGGTTCTTCTTTTGCATGCGTCATTACTAAGATAATCATCTGGAGCATTGTTTCAAAGTTCACTGATAATATATGCCATCCTTAATAGATCCATCCTATGCATTATTATGAAATCATGTATAGACAAGGCATGGAAAGAAAGCACCTGATAAGCGAACAAGCAGCGGCATTGGGCCATGGCGTTTGGCAGTAGTGCTCGACAAAGGTGTTCGGCAGTGGTGTTTGGTGCTAATGAGCCTGGTCTGGGTCATCGGGGAGTAACTTGTGTGGTGAACCTGTTGGGTTTTCCTTCGATTTCTGACTTCCTTTATTTTTTGGTCGGACGAGGGTCTTCTTCATGCGCAACGCTCGGCGAGTGCCGGGGCGAGTTTGGTAACACTAGCTTAGCAGATGTTCTTGGTGAATAATATTCTTCACTTTTACTCAGTCGGTCTCCCCTATTGTCTTCTTTTCATTTCCTGCAAATTGCTTTGATTCCCATTGAAGACCGTAACTTACTCGACTTTATACTTTGTCCTTGTTGATCAGAGATCATAATAATTTGGAGGAACCTTTTCGACTTCTGGATGAAGATGTTGGGTATGAGACCGATTGAGCTTCGTCAATGTTGTTTTGAAATTGAACCTATCAGAAAAAAATTTCCCACACGAGGATCACCAATGAAAATAATATTCTTTTACACAAGCTAAATACCATAATGATGAATTCAAAATTGATACAAGCATCTAGCAAAGTGTACTATACACAAAGATGGCCTTTTAATGCATAATGTTTGCAATCTGAAATAGAAGCAGGTTCAAATTTTAACCGCCCCATCTCTTCTTTTTATTGGTGATACTTCTTTTCATCTTATCACAAGATCACATGTTCAAAGAAATCATATCGTTTTATGGTCCAACAGTAATTATAATGTCCCAATGGGACTATCTTGTTATTACATTATGCATAGATAAACCAAGGAAAGAAAGCACCTGATTGGGAAAGGAACATGCTTGAAAGTGATGGTAGAGGAACCAGGAGAAATAATGTTTTCATCGGGACTTCTTTGATGTTGATGTCTGTTCATATTGTACCGCTACTCTCATCACGGTTATGTGTCCGGGACGAGTTCAAGAAGACTAACAAAGATGTTCAAATTTATCGTCTTCTGAATTTTCGGTTTTCGTTTTCGATCGGTTTGGTTTCCTCGACCGATTGGCTCCTTTATTTTTGGTTGGCCGATTGATAGTCTCATTTTTGCTCTGCCGGCCTTCCTTTGGATGGCTTCCTTTGACTTGGTGATGCTCAAATGTTCTACTAACTTTACCTTTGGGTGAGATACTTTGTTGTTTTGAGTGACTGCTGATGTTTTTTTTTTTTTTTGGTCTCTCCATAAGCATAAAGGAGCCTCTTACCAATTAAACCCTCAAACCATCGGCAATAGCAATATCAGATCCTTGAGCCATCGGCGGTGCTCTGTTCATTTCACCGAGCGCATCATCAGATTCAGATCCCATCAGCAACTGCGTCATCGGTGCTATGATCCATGTCTATGGGAATAAACGGAGCAAATCACTCGGGGAGATCGGAGGAGATCGGTTGCCACGAACAAGATCGGGTGAAGATCGAAAGACTTGCTGGTTTCGGTTATGGCGTTCGGCACAGCGCTCGACTACACCGGATCAGCGCTGATGATCCTAGTTCAACCGTTATTGGTTGGGCTACCTTTCTGAGAGTTACTCAAAGTAAATGATTAGTAACTTCAAAACAATTATAATTTGCTCACCGTCACTATGGCACCTAAAATGATTAATTGTCTTAAAAAACATTTATGGTCTCAAGCCATTTCTTTCTCATTTGAAAACAACCGATTGATTTGATGCAATCAAATAAATAATCAAATTAAATTATCATAAAAATATTAAAAGGTTAATTGCTATTTATTTTTGCAATAAATGTGATTCTCGGCAACAAGAAAATCATAAACGTAAAAAACAATCCTGCACATAGTGAATATTTGGCCTTCAATCAAAACTTAAAGGTACTTCACTGGCCAAACAATGTTGAAGAAAAAAAAAAGGAAGAATAATATTGAAAAGTCCTTATGTTTTGTGATCTCATATATGGAAGTTGAAATGCCAAACACTATCTTTGAAATACACCACACCGATCGGTATCACACATGGATGATGACGAATGATAAAATTATCTAGCAGCCGATGAGTATCATTTATACGATTGATTTTAAAAATGAGGAACCATGATTGAGAGTAAGGTGAACTTATCTGGACATGCAAATTTGGCCATGGTGGTTGTCGGCTAACAGGCTCCGATCAAACTTCTTGCTTCAAGGATTAGTTGTGGGTTTCGAATAAGTTGATTCATCATCTTGTTTTCGTTGAGGGAGGCTTGTGGTGAAGAGATGAATGATCCTTCATGTCTCGCGGTTGTTTTTAGTATTTTTCTCCAACTCTAACAACGGTGACTTGATGCAAGTGAGATCTTCCATCAATTGTCGCCGACAGAGAGGAGCTTAGGTGAGAGAATGTCCATCAGACTATGTGGCCAGGGATGAGTTTTACCGTGGCCCCACGGTGGGCGCCAATGTTCCTAACTATTCCCTTGAGTAGGGTTTAGCAAGAACACAAGAATAATAGAAAATAAGAGAGTATAGAATGAGTAATCTAGAGAATGTTCGTCCCCTTCATTGGCCTCAAGGGCTTTATATTTATATTACAAGGTGTCATTAAGACTCATTAATGCCCATAAACGTACATGAATGTCGCAAGATCTCAGGCGAGATTCTCGGGCTTGCCTAATATGTCTAACTGGACTTCCACTCGTAGCCGAGCTTACAAGAGACGTCGGCCTTTCGGCCGAGGGATGTGTTGCCGACTGATACTTCGGTGGCAAGGGCGAGGTGGTCCTTGCGTGCGAGTCTTCGTCTTCTAGGCCCAGATGAGTCGACTAGGAGGCGTATCGTATCCGAGCCTTCCTAGGCGGTCGGCTGGGAACACCTTTAATAAATAACATTATTTAAAAATACTTACTACTGTAAACGATAAATCTTTGTAATAAGTGATATGTATACTAAATTAGAAATTGATATACGTTGAATGAAACATTATTTAAATTATATATTACCATATATAATTGGAGCACATAAAAAGTGAATGTGGTATATTAGAAAACAATGAGACAGCTTGGTCAAATAAAACAAGAAAACAATGAGACAGCAACGAAGGAGACCAAAAGCATATATATATATATATATATATATATATATATATATATATATATATATATATATATATATATATATATATATATATATAACATATCATGAACATGCGTAAAATGAAATAATCAAAACAGTGGAAGTAAATGCGATGAAGGCGTAATCCAATAGAAACCACAAATGTTATAAATACAGGGGTAAAGATGTAATGATCTAATTAGTGTGGGTGATTCCATCCCATACCCCCAAATTGGAGGGGAACAAAAATGAGGGGATTTGATGGAATAGGATGGATGGGTTCCATCAAGTTCCATTCCATTCCATACATTTATTAAATACTCAAACAATGAAACCACATTTCATCCCATTCTATACCACCAATCCAAACATACTCTAAGATAGTGGAAAACAAATGTAAATAACCTCAACTGCACAGTCAGTTTAAAAGTTAATAATTTAAATTTCTGTCTGGTGTATTTAACTAAGGGTACTATTGGAATGTGAGGTTGAGATTGAAGGGCAATAAGGGAAAGAAAATCCGACACCAAAGTTGGACATTTTTTTTTGGAAGACCCTTTATTAATTAATAATTGCTCATGAAAATGGAAAACAAGCCTGCATTTCGTCCTCTCTCTCCTACTTTCTCACTCAAACAACTCACTGCGTAGTCATTATCTCCACCAGCTATCATCATGTCATAGTCTCTCTTCTCCGGCAACTACTCTGCCTTATATCCTTCTCCACCAGCTATCATCTCATCCCGCCGGAACCCTCACCCGACGAAACCGCAACCGCCGGAACCGTCGCCTCCGACGGTCTGAAATGGATGAAGAATCAAGCTGTGCTGTTTCCTTCGGATCGTTGATTTCTGCACCGAAACCGTCCAGAACCGTCCGATCTCCACCCCTACAAAGTATGAAAAAGTCTAGGCCTAAAAAAATTGCAGGCCCAAAAAAGCCCATTACAGTTACAGTAATAATAAAAACCCTAAAAAACCTTCTTCATTCTCCAAACATTCACCAAAGAAACTTCCCCACTGTTACCCTCCTCCCTTCACAACCACAATGATGAAATATACACACATTCACCAAAGAAAAAAAATGAAGAAACGTCGACTCCGAACAAGCAACGAAGCAAACATCACTTCAAAAAAATGCAGACGCGAAAAGGGAACGCTGCTCGAACAGATTGGTTCTGATTTCGAAAAACACACGGAAAATCAGTGGATTTACGAAAACGACGAGATGGTTTACCGAACCATATCTTACGTTCCCGTCCTCTACAACATCTTTGAGAGGATCTTCGTCAATACTGCTGAAAGCGTACGGATATTTCCTGACATGGATTATCTTAGGGTTAACATTGATCCTGTAAAGAACACTGTTTCGGTTTATCATACTGGACGAGGTCTTCCTGCGGATACTCATAGGAAAGAGAAGGTTGTTGAAGCTACTATGCTGACGGAGAAGGACTTCTGCACTAAGTTTGTTATCGAGATTTCTGATGGCCTCCGCTTGACAAAGTTTAAACAGGTTTTCGTTGATTCCTGATTTAGGATTTAGGGTTTCGTTGGGATTTGTTGATTTAGGGTACGTTTGGGAGGGGGTTTTAGGAGGGGAGGAGAGGGGAAGACTTAGAAAAGATTAGTCTATATTTTAATATGCATTTGAGATTTTAAAAAAGTAAAAGAATAACATGATAGATAACAATAAAACAATTTTAGTCACACTTCACTTCTCCTTATTGACGTGTTATAGCTTACTCAATTTAGATGATTTTTGTTAGGGTTTTCAATTTTGATTTTAATTGGTATTTTGTTTATTTAGGATCTTGCTAGGGTTTTGAAATTTGATTTTAATTGATGGTTGCAGTGTTTGATTGTGGTTGGTTTCATTTCTATGCTAACATTGCAGAATCATTGTACTGCCTCCTTTGGTTTTTGGCTTTGATTTTGTTAGGATTTTTAATTTTTGACTTTAGGGTTTTCATTTCTGACTTCAATTGAAATAAATTAATGTCGGTGCATGGTTTCATTTTGGTGCCAACAACTTAGAATCAATAATAGATTGCTTCATTATCCAAAAAATAAACAATAGATTGGTTCAATTTATGCTTTTATTTGAATGGTTGGTTTTAGTTGCTTGTGAATCCCGAAGCTTTTTTTTCTTTTTATTTATTTTTTTGGTTGATGATTGGATTCATTTTTGGTTGTGCTTTAATGAAGGTGTTTACAAACAATATGAGGGGAAAGTCTAGGCCGAAAGTTACAAAATACAAAGCGGAGGACAGGGAGGACTGGACCAAGCTGACCTTCAAGCCGAACTTGAAGAAGTTTAAAATGGCACATCTTGAAGATGATGCTGTTGCTTTGATGAAAAAGTGTGTGTTGGACATGGCTGAAAGTCTTGGAAAGACTGTCAATGTTGAACTTAATGACAGGTTGATCCGTATTGTTGAGTCTTTTGAAGATTATGATGCTCTCTGCATGAAATATACCGAGAAGTTCAGACCATTAAATGCAATGGAGCTGGCACTCAGTGAGGAAAATGCTATAAATTGGCGCACCTGGAATCGTTATTTTGAGGTTTGATGTTTACAAGTAGTGGAATTTGCTACCAACAGTAATTTACTCTCCTAAGTTGTATCTGCTAACAAAATTTTACCACTTGTTTCTGCAGCATGGCAACGAGCTCATAGTGTTCTCCAGACCCGCCGATCTAAAGTCCATTCCCTCGGTGGTTGATGGCCTAACACCCGATCAAAGGAAGGTTCTTTTCTGTGCATTTGAGAGAAAGTTGTATGAAAATACTCATGTCGGCGAATTTATTGGTTATATGTCTCGGCACTTTCTCTCTGCTTGTTACGATAGTGAGAAAACTTTAGGTTGCGCAATTATTGAAATGGCACAGGATTTTGTGGGCAGCAACAACATCAATCTCCTCAAACCAAACGGTCAATTTGGTACTCGTGACTTTGTGAGTTGAATGAAACTGTATTATTATATTTTGTTGCAATAGTGCCTTTTTTGAAATTTATATTTACCGGGTGATTTCCTCTTCCAGGGAGGTAAAGACCATGGAAGTGCCAGATGGAACTACACTGAACTTAATCCTCTTACTCGGTTTCTCTTCCATGAGGACGATGACAAGCTTCTTCATCACTTGAATGAGGATGGGACGAGGTCAATTGAACCGAACTGGTAATTTGTTTCCTCCTGTCTTTCTTAAAAGGCTATTTAATTAAGTTTATAGATTTGTAATTAGTAACTAGTAACAAGTAAACCACCAAGGAACACCATATACTTGGAACTTATTCAAATTCTGCTTGTCCACATAGGTACATTCCCATTATACCTTTGGTTCTGGTCAATGGTAGTGGGATCGGAGTAGGATGGACTTCTATTCCCTGTTATGATCCACTGAAAATTATTGACAATGTGAAGCGTTGGTTGAAATGTGAGCATATGGTGCCAATGGATCCATCTTACAGAAGATTCAAAGGAACAATTCAGAACACTGCCAACAAAGGTGAGTATAGAGTCAGTGGTCTTATGGAGGAAATAGATGGACAACCCAACAGTTTTAAAATCACAGAGCTGCCAATCGGAATGTGGACTGAAGATTACACGGAGTTCCTTCGCTCCATATCTTCTGATTGGTCACCTTATGTCAAGGATCCTCTCATTGAGGTAACACGTCTTGATCATTTTTTCACCACATACACATTAGGTTCATTTTTTTTTTTATTTGATAAATTTCTTTATGCAGGACTTCAGTCATAATGTGAAGGATTATGAAAATGTGTATATAGAAGTCAAGATCAAGCCTGACAAAATAAATTCGCTCAGGAAGCTCAGCCCAGAAGAATTATGTGAGAAATTTAAATTGATCAGCACAGTTAGCACAAATAACATGCATCTTTTTGATGCGCATGGGGAAATTAAAAAATTTGACAGTCCTGAACAAAGTAAGCATTCGTTTTCCAGAGTTGTTTTGAAGAACAATAATATCACGAAGTGTGTTTTGTGTACTCATTATTTTGTATCATTTCTTGTGCAGTTCTGAAAGAGTTCTGTGAACTACGGCTGCCTTATTATGATAAACGAAAGGTGAATTATTGTGACAACGAGTCGTATACATTGATATATTCTGGACCTATTATTGATATGAACTGAAATGGAACTTCGTGCAGGAGGAGATACTGGACAACCTTAGGAAACATATTGTGAGGTTGGAAAACAGATCTAGGTTTATAGGAGCGGTTTTGAAAAGAGATATTAACATTATAAACCGCCAAAGAGATGAGTTCAACTCGGAGCTGGAGAAGAAAGGTTTTGTTCGCATAGTGGAATTCGGTGGCTACGATTACCTGACACAGCTTAATCTTTGGTTTTATGATAAACAAAATGCTAGAAAGCTGGTAGCTAAGAAGGTGGAAAAGATGGTTGAGTTTTTTGTTTTGAATGAAAAATGCAACACTGAGATGTGGGAGATGGATCTTGATGAGCTTAAAAAGAAAATTGAAGTAGGTGAAAAATACTTAAATTCTTAACTTGAATGCTGTATATGTTATCTCTTAATTATTCTTTTTTACGGGTTTCAGGAGATAAATAGAATAGAGGCAGAGGAAGAAAGAAAAAGATCAAGCCAAACTTTGACCCAAAAAACAGAAAAAAGCCAAGCAGGTAAAACAGCAAAGACCCAAAATGTTGTGCCTGAGAATGATAATACTTCAATGGTAGTTCCAATGGATGTTGGTAAGCCTGAGCTGTTAGTACTATTATTATTATTATTATTATTATTATTATTTAATGTGATATGATTCATAAGCATCACATGTAATCTTTCGGTTTCTGATATTTGGGTTTTGATCTTTTTTCCACATGAGATGTAGTTGAAGTCGCTAAGCCAGAAGGCAGAGCAGGTTCTTCGAAAACTACGAAGGTATGCCAATTGCCGAATTTCTATAATTGCATGTTTTCTTACCAACTATGTTGAGTACTTACATTCTCATATGAATGATCAGGATGATATTGCTAATCTTGAACGATGCCTAGATGCATATATCAAATTATCTTCATCTAGTGAAATAACAGGAGGTACATGTTTTTGGGCTGTAGTAGTTAAATGTGTTCTGGATCTTTCAATCCTTTGTGATGATAATTCTTAAGTTTGTATATCCTTCCCGCAGCCATTCGAAGTGAGTTTGCTGCCACTAAGAAGAGAATAAAAGAGATGTTGAAGGAAATGAAAACTGGGGCTCTGGGTCTAGCCAAACATTTTTTTAGTAGTTTGTCAGAGAGTAGTGAATCAGAAACTGATGAGGGTGTGATTATAGTCAATGGCAAATATATTATTAGTGACGATGATAGTGAAGGAAAATATATTATTAGTGACGATGATAGTGATGAATCAGAGAGTGGCCCTATTATTGATGACAATGCAGCTGGTTCTGATTCTGATGACAATGCAGCATTACATGATAGTGACTCTGATTCTGATTCTGATTCTGATGACAGTGCAGCTGATTCTGATGACTTGCATCGTTATCCTTCTGATTTTGAATTAGATTAAGACTTGGACTATTGCTGTAGGAGACATTAAGAACAGTAGTCAAACTCTTTGGGCTTTATTTTGAAATCTTTCTTATAAACCCTTCCAAGTAGTCTGGTGTAATAATAAATTATTCACAAACTAGTTGGAATGATTTTGACTATAACACATGTTTTATTAATAGTATTTGTATGTTTTATTCTATTTTTATGTCAGGATTTCGTTTAAATTGACATTTCGTGTGGTGTTATTAGAAGAATCTAGTAGAAGATTAAGACTTAGACTATATTGCTGGTTATGATGACTTAGAAGATTACCCTCCCTTCTTCCCTCATTCTCAGATTTTGAAAAGAAGAGTAGTGAGGTATATATGAGAGAGAGAGAGAGAGAGAGAGAGAGAGAGAGAGAGCAATCGATGGAAACCCTAACTTCCTCAAATGATGTAAACAGGTGAGTTCGTTCTCAAGATGTTTTAGAATCATTTTCAGCAACAGAACAAACTACAAGTCATCAATCACCTCTTTATCATTGTGTTTTTTAATGTGATTCTCTGATGGTACCTATATATGTCTTCTTATATATACTTAATGATCAATACATAGTAAAAATTATGTTCATATACTTACGCTAGACATGGACTTTTAAAGCTAAATCATTTGTAAGACATTTACAGTACATTAAAGAGAAAGGAGGGTCTCAGTTAGGAAAATCACAAACTCTTTTTAGTATATATGCAAGTGTGAAGAAGAAGATGCTGCCAATGACAGACAAGACCCACAAGCAAAACCACCACCTGTTAAGAAGACAACCAAGTCCATATACACAATATTGAGAACTGCACTGTTCTCATGTCTAAATACATAGTTCACATGTTACAGAAAACTACATTATCATATCAAAATAAGCACTTAAGACATAAATAGTCAGAGTAGAACAGAAGTTGTTGTTATAACAAAACATATCATCAAACATTGTTGAAAACATATGATAAATATGAGAGACTAGACTCAACAGAGAAGGTTCAAGGAAGGTGCTAATGGCCTAAAAAGGTTTAGGTAAGGTAAATAAGCTAGGCCAATTTAGGGTTGTTTTTTTGGTACCCCCACCATTACCCCATATACCCCCACCAAATTGTGAACCCCAAAATACCCCTTTGCAATCTTTTTTTTTTTTAAAAAGACCAATTGTATATATGTTTTTTGGACATATATACGATGCCTACTATTAACGTATCGTATATATGTCTTTAAGACGTATATGTGATTGGCCGTGTAAGATTCAATCGTATATACGCTTTAAGGACATATATACGATGCGTTAATAGTAGGCATCGTATATATGTCCAAAAAACATATATACGATGGCTTTGTAAATGTTTAGGGTTTTTTTTGTTGTAAAAAAAAAATTAACGGTTATTTTCAAAGTTGATCAACGGTGTAGATTGTACCGACAAAATCAACGGTTGATAATCTTTTACCTTAACTATAAATACCAATACCCACCCTCACTATTTTCACACCAAAAATTGAACTTCCTTCTCTCACACAACACAAGTCAAGATGATGCAGGCTTTGCTAATGTCATATTACGAGCTTTCTTCTATCGCTATTGTTCATTCTAATTTGGGTCTCATTGATCATCAAGGCATCATCTTGCAAGAAGATGGTGTTAGTTTCGATGGAAGAGATGTTATGCAGTGTAGGTTAAAACACTGCATATCATTTACTGCTCTTAAGCAGAAACTAATACGGATGGTGGTTCAACCTGAGAATGACGAGCATGAGATAATTCGTATCGTTTATCAGAAACCGGAATGGACTGATGAAGGTCTTTACTGGTCTACCATGGATGTCAACAGCGAGGATGATCTCCGAGACATGATGTCCATTCATATTAGGTTTAAATGGAAGACTTACATTCATCTGTACGTCGAAACCAGAAGGACCGTCGCTGAGATCCTTCGTCGTTTAACTCCACCAGCTCAGTAGTTTCTTTTTATATGTCTATTTTTATTCTACTTGTTTATGTTTTATCGCTTGTGTAAGTTTGTTTAATCGAATCAATGAAATCGAAAATTTAAATAAACTCGTAAAATATAACACAATAATAAAGTGCTAACATCAATGTAACAAGAGTACAGATACAACAAAGTACAAATAAAAAATCCCTAACGTCCTCGTGGTCCCCTTCCCCGTCCTCGTGCTCGTGTCAAGTCTGGTGGTGCCATCCCCACGAGCCGATACAGTCTCTGATACACCCGACTGCACATTAAGGATCTCGCCATCACGAATCGCCTCCCTAACACCCTCCACAACGTCGCACATCCACTCAGGATCGTCGTATCGTAGCTCAGGGGAGGGTGTCCAGACTACTGGTGATGGTGGAGCCAGTAGTAGTCTGTGGATAGATGCACGGACGTACCAGTCTGGGTACCTAGGTACAGTCTGATCCGCCCGCTGAGCAAAACCAGTAGTGCGCAGAATGTCATCCACAGAAGCCATGAAGTTGGTGAGCAGAAAGGCGCATTTAGTATGACTCGGACGACCTCTGAGAGGGTCACGCGGGATGATCTGAACATACCCAAACTGCCGCAGGCACCTATCAGGCATGTAAGGAACTCTAAAATCAGCCTAGCTGATGAACCCCCTGTAAAGGGAGATCTGGTCGAAGGGTCTAACATCCCTGTGCTCCTCAAAAGGTCGCCAGCAGACATCCTCTGGTCGCATGTCATCAAGCATCCTCCTGTAGTGGTTGAGCTTCAAGTGATCTGACTTCTTCTTCCTAAAGCGTCTAGCTAGTGGCTCTGCACCCTGTATATGACCAGCCAACCTCACTGCCATGTGGGGGAAGTACCACATAATCCAAGACTGAAATGCAAAAAATAAACAACAGGTTTAATTAAAAAACAATTTACCCAAAGACAGTGTAAATTAAGAAAAAAAATATAGTTTACATTCATACCTGGAATAGACTGGCATACCCTCCACACTGCGTCGTCTCCCTCAAAGACGCAGTGTTCAAGGTGTAACGCCCCAAATAATTTAATTATTGTATTGGTATAGTCATATTAAATAATAATAGGGTCTTTCATTTAAATCAGGGGGTGGTGTATAGTAATTAAGTAAAAGGTAAAAAGAGGCCCGTGACCCAAAAGCCCAATGATATAATCACTAGGGTTAGAGCCAATTGCTCATTTAGAGAGCAAAAGAAAAGAAAGAAAGAAAAAGGAAGAGAAAGTAAGAGAGAAAGAGAGAAAGCAAAGGAGAAAGAAGGAGAGGATGAGAAAGGCTAGGGTTGCAATCTTCCAAGGCTAGGAATTGTGATCATCTAAGGCTAAGGTAAGGGTGGGGTTCTTTCTTTATAATAGGGTATATGATGGGTGTTATGTGGGGGAGTAGGATTCTTGATTAAGTGTAGTGCCTACATGATGTTTGATGAAATGTTTTTCGTGGTATGTGCAATTTATTGGTGTTGAAATTGATATTTGTGGATTGTTTATGGTAAAAAGTCAAGAGAGAGAAAGAAAGAAGTCTTGTGCCGCCTAGCTGCGCCGCCATTTGGGTGGGTTTCGGCGCTGGAGTGCGCCAACTGTGTGCTCGTGTGCGCCATTGTGTTACTTGTCTCGATCTGTGTTACTGTTGTCTTTGCTGTGTCTCAGTATGTGTTACTGTTGTGTTATGCATGTCTCAGGCCCATGTTACTGTTGTCTTTGCACATGTCTCGATCTCTACATTTACTGTTGTCTTTTACTGTGTCTCAGTTGTGTTGCTTGTTGTCTTTGCACATGTGTCTCGGCCGTGTTACTGTTGTCTTTGCTGTGTCTCGATCTGTGTTACTGTTATCTTTGCTGTGTCTCGATCTGTGTTACTGTTATCTTTGCTGTGTCTCGATCTGTGTTTACTGTTGTCTTTACTGTTTCTTAAATGTGTTACTGTTGTGCTATCTGTGTCTCGATCATGTTACTGTTATCTTTACTGTGTCTCGATCTGTGTTACTGTTGTCTTGCATGTGTCTCCTCTGTGTTACTGTTGTCTTGTCACGCAGTCTCAGTATGTTACTGTTGTCTTTACTGTGTCTCGATCTGTGTTGTACATTGTCTTTGCCGTGTCTCGATCTGTGTTACTGTTGTCTTTGCAGTGTCTCGATCATGTTACTGATGTCTTTGCATGTGTCTCGATCTGTGTTACTGTTGTCTTTGCACATGTCTCGATCTTTGTTGCATGTTGTCTTTGCTTGTGTCTCGATCTGAGTTACTGTTGTCTTTGCACAATGTCTCGATCTGTGTTACTGTTGTCTCATGTCTCAGGTATGTTACTGTTGTCTTTGCATGTGTCTCGATCTGTGTTACTGTTGTCTTTGTGTGTCTCGATCTGTGTTACTGTTGTCTTTGCTGTGTCTCGATCTGTGTTACTGTTGTCTTTGCATGTGTCTTAGTATGTGTTTCTGTTGTCTTCTTTGTTGTGCGAAAAGGTGATGTGCAAATATACACAATCGCAACAAGTAATACAATGATAAGTAAGATCGTCTCCACAGGGATTGTTGAGTTTACTTCTATAATTAAATTAGTAAATTAACTAGTGAGTAAAACAAGTGACAATAACAAGTTATAGAATCATTAATGTCCTCAACATAAAAGTACAAAAGCAAATAAGATAGATGGTAAGTAGAATTTCAGAGTGAGAGTAGTTGGAATGCTCTTTGCTAAGTAAATTCCCAGAAGTAAAGCGTTATAACGTCACACGCTGTCGCAATTGATTTTGTGTTTTTCAGTCACTGAGGCTAGGGTTTCATTACAAGAAGCCTATGTCTAAGTTCTAAATAAGTTCACCCATGTATAATAAAGAACCCACAGCTTTTGCCCTATGAACTATTGCCTTTCTATGTCTAGATTTTGCAAACATTGGTTAAATGTCTTTAATTAAACAACCTTTCGTTCATATCAATCTTTGAGTTCGATTCATGGACCATGTCTGTACCCATGAATATACCCATTTTAGCTGATCAATTCTAAAACAAGTTTGGAAGAATTAACATACAAAGATTGAAACTTAAAACATTAAACGTTAATAACGAAATACTAAAGATTCATTACAAAGCTCAAAGCAATCCAACTACAAGAGAATCAACTCATGATGAGCAACAACACAAGAAATACAGCATAAAAGTGTTACCTAAAGCCATAAAACTGAAATCACAAAGAGATGGAAAACACTCCAAATGATGACAGCTCCTGTGCCGCTACAGCGCCTGCCGTTATAACGTCTCTCTCAACACTGCAGAAAATCTACATTTTATTGTGAAAATGGAGCTTGGACGAAAATGTAGTGCAAGAGAGTTATTTCTAACTCTTCTTGTGAAAACATGAAGAAGATGAAGTTTTTGACTTCTCTATATAGAAAATATCTCCCAAAAAAGGTGACAAACCATCCCACCAACTATTTTCATCTTCCATTACAAAATAGACAAGTGTCCTATAAAGTACAAAGTTGGTGGCTGCTGCAGGAACTGTTCTGATCTGCTTTCAGTGATTCGACATGCTTTGCAAAAGCTGTTTTCGTTTTCTCTTTCATCGATTCACGAGAATCCAACGCTATAACGTCTCGACGCTATAACGCTTTGATGCTATAACAACTGAACAAACACATTAAAAATAACAAGAAAGCACCAAAAGTTCCAATTTGTCACATAATCAGTTCCTAACCCTCTTTTACACTAAACAACATATATTTACTTAATTAAACAACAATATTACTTAAGAACATGAATTAATTTAAGTAATAAGAGCATAAATAACTCATATAAATATGAGTTATCACCGCTCGTGTCCCGATGCTGTGTTGCTGTTGTCTTTGCACGTGTCTCGATCTGTGTTACTGTTGTCTTTTACTATGTCTCAGTCTGTGTTGCCTATTGTGCTGCCTGTGTGGTCCGTTTTGGTGCTGCCATTGGGCGCCAAAACTGTGTCTGTTTGCTCTTTGTGTTGCGTTCTTTGGGTTGCAATCGGGCGCCAATTTTGTGCTACTGTCTTTGTGTTGCATGTTGCCTTCATGTTGCCACGGGCGCCATTTCTTTGTGTCATGTTGCGCCACAGTGCATCTTATGTTCTTCTTTGGCGCCATTTACATCTTGTGTTGTGCCCAATGTTGCGTGTTTGTGCTGTCTGGTTCGGTGTGGTGTGTTGATGTTGACTCTGTAAACCTTTTTGGTGATGTTGGTGTTATTGGTGATGTTATAACCGGTGATGTGCCTATTGTGTTGGCTAAGGTGATAGGTGATGGGTCTATGACCATTTGTTGTTGTTGGTGTTGTTGTGTCGCATGCAATTCATATGCATTATTTGGTGATATAAGGCTTCGGCCTTCGAGCTATAGGTGATGATGATGATGCTCAAACTTGGCGATGATGCCCATAGTGGCTAAATTTATTGGTGATGAATGGTACCACATGCATATGCCCGTTGGTGTGGGTTGCATCTCATGCATTTATTCATATCGTTGGTGATGCTCCTTGGTTGTTGTATATAGATGTTGCTGTTGTTGTGTATTGATGTGGTTGTAAAGTGGTAGATATAGTTGCTATAACTCTAGCATATTGCTTATCATACATGCTATTATATTGTGAGATATCTCACCCCTTCTGTTTGAATGTTACCCCTATGTTGGTAACGTGCATGTGATAGCGAGTGAAGGTTCGTCTACCTTCTCCAGTTGAGTCGGTGTCGTCGCTCTGATACGTAGCACTAAGGGGGGGGGGGCGAACACTAGTTTATTTGATTGTCTTTTAACTATTCGATTGCTGAACTTTGAATTGATGATGTTATGGTTGTAACTTTCGCTGCGTAGTGACATTAAATGTGTGTTTTGAGGGTTCGTCCCATTTATGACGTGCTATGTACCACGCTAAACGTTATGTAGTGAAAAATGTTTTTGAAACTCTGATTCTCGTTTTAAATTTACCGGGTAGAAAATGGGGCGTTACACAAGGACTCATACATGGGAGCTAATGCAACTGCACCCCATGCATAGCCTCCAAGAACCTCTGGACTCAAATCAGCCAGGTAGATCAGCCACTTAGCTCAGCTCTGTCTCTAGTCTTCGTAGTGAATATACTGTTGGTCAGAAGCAGAAGCAGGTAAGCCCTCATAGCAACTGTCATGTCACCCCCCTCCGCCTGATTACGCTCAAAAATCTGGAGCAACCAAGAGAAATAGTAATATGGACCTCCTTTGGTGTTGGTAACAGCCTAAGTCCGTGAAACACCAAGATAGCTCTCTACAAGCTGTATGGCATACTCCGATGTGACAGTGATGGTGGGAGGTGTGGCATAGTCCCCCTGGATGGGAAGATGCAACAAGCAGAAGACGTCATCTAGAGTGATCGTCATTTCACCAAATGGTAAGTGAAATGACGAAGTATCTGAGTGCCATCTCTCGATAAAAGGCGACAGCAACTCATGGTCTACTGTGGCGTGGCCAGTCTGGAGATGTAACGCCCAAAAATTAATTAGGTGAATTATTCAACTAATTTAATTAGGTGATTATTTAATTAATTTAATTAAGCGATTATTTAGCTAAAGTAATTAAGTGATTGTTTTAGTTGTCTATATTAAACTAAATATAGGGTAATTAAATGGTGAGTATTTTAGTTAAGCGGGATAAGTAAGATGGGATTTATTTTATTACAAGAGGTGAATTAAATTAATTGGGGAGGTGTAAATAAGGCCCAAGGGCCATTAGTGAGCCCAATTTCTAGTCATAAACCTAGGGGTTCCTAAGGTAGAGACTCATTGTGTCTCATTCAAAGAAAAAAAGAAAAATTAGAGAGAGATCGAGGAGAAGAGGAAGGCCGACGACAGCCAAGAGAAGAAAGGAGGAGACTTTCTCTTGAGTTTTGCTTGGTAAGTGGAGTGTTTTAGTCCATTCTTCTCCATTTTTTCTTCCTCTTTTTAGTGTGGTAGTTTTAACACCTCATTTTCATTCTTTGTTGATTCTCCATTGTTACCCAAGGAGGGAGAGGTCACGTTTTCCAGCTGAAAGGAGGGTAGGAGTACTTCACTTTGTTGGTTCTTGGTGTTGGGTTGAAAGTTTCTAGCTCATTCAAGGTTAGGGGGCTCTACTTTACCTATATAATAACTTGTATGATATGTGTTATGTGTGGAATAGCTCTAGGATGATTTGATTGTTTGGGTTGTGTTAATTCTATGTTGGTTGTTGTGTTGATGTTTAAATTGGTGACATTATGATGCTTGATGTTGGAAATAAATGTATTATTAAATGTGCATGCAAAGTGTTTGATAAAATGCTTCAATGTGATGAAATAAGAGATTATGTGGATTAAATAATGTTGATTAATTATTCAAGTAAGTGTTGTGAATTGGGTAATGAATTATTGGATTGAGATGTTGTTGGAGTGTATGTGATTGTTGAGGAAAAATCATGGGAGAATGGCGTGAATAGTGCAGGAGGCGCCACTAGGCTAAGAAATGGCGCCTAGACATATCTTTATCACGGTTTGGGGTTCTTTGAAAAGCAGGGGCGCCATTTGCTAGGCAAAATGGCGCCGTATATCTGTGCGGTGCGGGGTGTGTGTGTGGATGCGGGCGCAATTCCCTAGGAATTTGGCGCTGGTGGAGTCTTTGGATGCGCGCGTGGCTGAACTTGTGGGGAGGCGCCAGATTCATCGGGAACTTGGCGCCCGGTGTGTGTGTGTGTGTGTGTGTTCATGTGCACAGGCGCGCCGATTGCTAGGAACTTGGCGCGTGTGAGTGCGCTGCGCGCGTGCGTGCGTGTGTGTGCGTGAGTGTGGGTAGCACGGGCGCCAAATGAGGCGCCATTACTCGCGCAATGTGTGCGCGCGTGCGGTGTGCTGCGTGCGTGGTTGCGAGTGGCACGGTATGGGCGCCAAAATGGCTGCCCTTGCGCCTAGTTGTGCGCCTTTGTCTTGGGTGTGTGCTAGAGGGGCGCGAAATGGTCGCCCTTGGCGCTATTGGTGCCTAAGAGTGTCTAAGTGTTGTTTTGGTCCTTGAGTCTAAAATAGTCCTTAAGTGTCAAATTAGTCCCCGAGTATTAAAATAATCCTAATGGTGTCAAAATAGTCCTTGAGTGCTAGTATGGTCCTTAGGTGCTAAATTAATCTTTGGTGTGTCAAAATGGTCCTTGAGTGTTGAAAAGGTCCTTAGATGGGATTTAATTCTTGGTGTGAGATTTAATGTAATAAATGAGGTGTGGGGTATTGTGGTGATGATTAAGCGATGTGTAGGCTTCGGCCAAAGCGACGGGTTGTGTTGTGGTGATGATTAAGCGATGTGTAGGCTTCGGCCAAAGCGACGAGTTGTGTTGTGGAGATGATTGAGTGATGAGTCAACGAATGTTGTGGTAAATGTATTGTGTTGTGGTGCATTGTCATGGTGTCGCATAAATCATACATATAAAGCGATGTGGGCTTCGGCCAAAGCGACGGGGGCTTCGGCCAAAGCGATGGGTGCCCTTGAGGCTTATAGCGACGGTGATGGATCCACATGTATATTGCATACATGCATACACTCATATGGTCTTAGTAAATCTTGGTGATGCTTGAGTGTTCCATTACTAATATTTCTTGGTGTTGTGATTATATGGTAAATGCCTTAATTGTTGTGGACTGGTGTTGCTAGTTGCTTTCCTATTATAATGTTTATCCTACTTGTTATTATTTATGTAAAGAGACTCACCCTACTGCGTCGTGTTGCCTCGTATGCCGGCAACCTGCAGGTGACGGTGACTAAAGGTGTTTAGAGATCCTTCTTCTAGTGTGGTCGAGTCGGCTCTGATACGTAGCACCGGGGGGGAAATATTTAGTAGTTGTTATTTTATTCCACTGTTGTACTACTTTATTCTCAGACTTGTTGATGCTATGTATCATATACTGGAGTTTTACTTTAATTAATATTTCGGAGTATTGTAAGGTGTTTTGAAGAAATGTAGTACTCTCTTCGTGGTGCGTGGAAAAATATATATTTTTGAAAACTCTGATTTTATAATCGATTAATTAATAGTAAATAGAAAGGGGGTGTTACAATAGTGGTATCAGAGCAGTTCGGTCCGTCCGGCCAAGTTGTCGAGTCTGTTAACCCTCGAGTCTTGGTACTCGTTCTAAATCATAATTATGTTCTTTGTTTATTACCAATTAACTTTGTTGGTTTGTTCATTCATTGACGTGCCTTGTGACTTATTTGTTAGATTGCGATTGAAAGTTATATTGCGTTATTGAGGTATATGTGACTGAACTGTGTAACTGGTGGTTGTAGCATTGATTTTGTCTATTCGTGACTGTTGTCTGTATCAATCGGGTATGTGTGATTAAAAGAGTTCTAACGACGTCAAAGGAGTGAAAGTCGTGACGACGCCTTCGCACTCCGGACTGCGTTAAAAGTCTTTTAATGTGATAAATTTGAAAGGAAGTAGTTTTTGTGACCTTAATTAATTGGTTGCATGAGTAGGAGGGACTGATCACCCCAAATACTCATCCCAATGAAAGAGGCGACAATAACTCGTGGTTATTATTGAATTTGGATGCATGCACTAATTTTAATTTGATTGGTTGCTTGATTAGCTTGTTAGAATATAAAAAGTAATTTTATATGACCTAACCTTGGTGAGTTATGCACTGGAAAATATTTGCAGTATTATTTGTTGATTAATTGTTGCGCTTGATTGACATTTCTGCTATAGGTTGATTGTTGTTGTGATGTATAGGAATTTTAGTTGACTTGTGCTTAATTGTTTCGAAGATTGTATGCCAAAATGAAATAATGTGTAAGGCTATATTTTCATTAACTCAATTAAGATTGCATAACTTGAAGTTTTGACATTTCCAGTGTTTCAATTCAGCTTGTTTCGTGAGCATGATATGATTTGTCAAAAATGAAACGATTAACTTTCCTTACCTTCTGAGTGTATGTCGGAAACTAAATTTTGAACTAATAAGTAGTTGTTTATGTGGTTGCATATTCGTGTGATAGTAAGCTTTGGGGTTTGCATATAGTTTCCCTTTTTGGACAAAACTGTAAGTTCTATGATTTTCAAAAAGAAACGGTACTTGGAAAATTCTATGCTATTGGAAAACAAATGTGATGTCCAAATTAGTGTTGTATTTGGTTTTCAAGTTGTTCTAAGATTTTATTTCAAAATGTGACATAAATTCGGCTTTTGAACCGATTAGGTGGTGATTTAATGATGTTTGAAAAATTATGAGATTGGACATAAATCGCATGATTAAATGAGTTAAAAATTTTATGCTCCGAGAATGTGAGTCCAATAATAATTGTCAAGGTTTTAGAAACAAATGTAAACAATTTTAAGTACTTCTTGACTGTGAACTATAATTGGGTAATTGTGTTCGTTGTATGACTTAACTTTGACATTGCTATCACTAGTATTAATTGTCACTGCTTGAAAATTGTTTTACGTGGAATATAAATCTAATGATGAAAACTGTGCAATAGGATATTTTGTGTACTTCCATGTCTTGATTTGTTTTCCTTGCTAAATGTTGACAAGAGTATTTAATTTCATTTGGTTAAACTAATATCAAGTCTTGAATCAAAGCAATTGTTTTATGATGCATGTATTAATTATATTCTTTGTGATATGAAATCAATTCAATTTGATAGAATTATATGTTCCACGATATTTCCTAGGGGAGTTGTAAAATCGCATGTTAGCCAACCCTTAGGAAATGAAGAAATCGAAGATGATGCCTACGTATTTAAATCTTTTCGGACTTGAGTGTTTAAATCGTTGCATGATTGGTTTTGCTTATTTGGTGCTTGATGAAATGCATAAGTATGTGATGATTATAATTGATTTGTTGATTGATCATGATGAGTTTTACTTGTTTACGAATTCGTGCGTGTCTGGACACTATTTCAGTCTTTTGAAAACTGGTACTGTTTGGTTGAGTCAAAAATTATGTGGCTGAGTGTTCTCGAAAATAGACTTAAAGCCGGTCGTTTTGGCACTAGTTTCGTTAAATTCGGAGTTGTGTAGCTCCAGTTATGAATCTCCAAAGTCGAGTCAAATTTCTAGAGTCAAACTGTGAGTAGGTTCGGTTTTTGCAAGTTTTACATACTCAAAGAACTCCGTTTTGAACGATTCTTTTTCCATTAGAAACTATACTCAAAATGCTTTTATTCGGGCTGAAGTTTTGTCTCATTTGGCCAAGTTTAAGTCAGTTTAGCGTAAAATGAAATAGGAGGACAGAATCTGTCAAGTCTGAAAACTGTTTGGGTGGTTTCTAAAAACTGTACTAATTGGCTCATTGTTTTGAAACTTTAATGATATATTCAGAAACTACACATCCGAGGCTTTCCAACAAGTATTTATTTGTCGAAATCCGATGTCGTTTACTATTTTAATTAATTCGCCAAAGTAGGCGCAAAGTTACAGAATTTTCTGCACCCGAGTTTAAGTGACTAATTTGAACGTTGAATAAAATGATTAATTGTGGAATAGATTGAACTTGAATTTTGTTGTTATGATCGTGTTAATTGTTGATGAGAATGATGTTGGTTATATGATAAATTGTTGAGATTGGTATTGTTGCGTAATTTCGGTTGTTAGGGTTGTTGGGCTTCTGGCCATAATTGTGGTTGTCTCTTGTGTTGGGTAGTCGGGTAGGATTTTGACAACCTACAGGTTGGAATAATTAATTGGGGAGTAAGAGTGTAGAGAAGAGTGTTTGATCTGTTGTGTGTACGATAGGACTTGGATGATAACGGTTAGAGGAGAGTTCGGGCAAGAAGCCAAGTGGGGGAGACGCTGCTGCGGGGATTGTGTGTTAAGCCGGGGCCTAAGAGTCCAGATTGCTTGGTCAAGAAGTGTTTCGAGTGTGGTAAGGAAGGTCGTGTAGCTGCTAAGTGTGAGAAGAGGATGTGGTGCATACATGGTGTGGAGAAGCGGGGCACATTAGTACCAAGTGTCAAAAGCCGAAGAAGGAAAAGTATAGCGGGAGAGTGGTTGTCCTGGCGTGTTCGGAGCCTATGGAGGAGTGATGGTTACATTTAGAGGTTAGCGTTACATTTAGGGTGCTTTACTAGAAATCTATTGGTGCGTGTTTAAGTTTACATGTCCATGATAGTTAGATTTTCGAGGGCGAAAATATTCTAAGTGGGGGAGAGTTGTAACGCCCAAAAATTAATTAGGTGAATTATTCAACTAATTTAATTAGGTGATTATTTAATTAATTTAATTAAGCGATTATTTAGCTAAAGTAATTAAGTGATTGTTTTAGTTGTCTATATTAAACTAAATATAGGGTAATTAAATGGTGAGTATTTTAGTTAAGCGGGATAAGTAAGATGGGATTTATTTTATTACAAGAGGTGAATTAAATTAATTGGGGAGGTGTAAATAAGGCCCAAGGGCCATTAGTGAGCCCAATTTCTAGTCATAAACCTAGGGGTTCCTAAGGTAGAGACTCATTGTGTCTCATTCAAAGAAAAAAAAGAAAACTTAGAGAGAGAGAGAGAGAAGAGGAAGGTACTACAGCGAAAGAGAGAAGAAAGGAGGAGACTTTCTCTTGAGTTTTGCTTGGTAAGTGGAGTGTTTTAGTCCATTCTTCTCCATTTTTCTTCCTCTTTTTAGTGTGGTAGTTTTAACACCTCATTTTCATTCTTTGTTGATTCTCCATTGTTACCCAAGGAGGGAGAGGTCACGTTTTCCAGCTGAAAGGAGGGTAGGAGTACTTCACTTTGTTGGTTCTTGGTGTTGGGTTGAAAGTTTCTAGCTCATTCAAGGTTAGGGGGCTCTACTTTACCTATATAATAACTTGTATGATATGTGTTATGTGTGGATAGCTCTAGGATGATTTGATTGTTTGGGTTGTGTTAATTCTATGTTGGTTGTTGTGTTGATGTTTAAATTGGTGACATTCTGATGCTTGATGTTGGAAATAAATGTATTATTAAATGTGCATGCAAAGTGTTTGATAAAATGCTTCAATGTGATGAAATAAGAGATTATGTGGATTAAATAATGTTGATTAATTATTCAAGTAAGTGTTGTGAATTGGGTAATGAATTATTGGATTGAGATGTTGTTGGAGTGTATGTGATTGTTGAGGAAAAATCATGGGAGAATGGTGTGAATAGTGCAGGAGGCGCCACTAGGCTAAGGAAATGGCGCCTAGACATATCTCATCACACGGTTTGGGGTTCTTTGAGAAAAGCAGGGCGCCATTTGCTAGGCAAACCGGTGCCGTATACTGTGTGCAAGGTGTGCGGTGTGTGTGGGATGCAGGGGCGCCAATTCCCTAGGAATTTGGCGCCTGGTGGGTGCTGGATGCGCGCGGTGGCTGAACTTGTGCAGGGGAGGGCGCCAGTTCACTGGGAACTTGGCGCCCAGTGTGTGTGTGTGCGTGTGTGTTTGTGCACAGGGCGCCAGTTTGCTAGGAACTTGGCGCCTGTGAGTGCGCTGGGTGCGTGCACTGTGTGTGCGTGAGTGTGGGTAGCACGGGCGCCAAATGAGGCGCCATTCTGCGCCATGTGTGCGCGTGCCAGTGTGCCTGCGTGCGTGGTTCTGGAGTGGCACGGTATGGGGCGCCAAAATGGCTGCCCTTGGCGCCTAGCTGTGCGCCTTGTCTTGGGTGTGTGCTAGAGGGGGCGCCAAATGGCTACCCCTTGGCGCCTATTGGTGCCTAAGAGTGTCTAAGTGTTGTTTTGGTCCCTTGGAGTCTAAAATAGTCCTTAAGTGTCAAATTAGTCCCTGAGTATTAAAATAATCCTAATGGTGTCAAAATAGTCCTTGAGTGCTAGTATGGTCCTTAGGTGCTAAATTAATCTTTGGTGTGTCAAAATGGTCCTTGAGTGTTGAAAAGGTCCTTAGATGGGATTTAATTCTTGGTGTGAGATTTAATGTAATAAATGAGGTGTGGGGTATTGTGGTGATGATTAAGCGATGTGTAGGCTTCGGCCAAAGCGACGGGTTGTGTTGTGGTGATGATTAAGCGATGTGTAGGCTTCGGCCAAAGCGACGGGTTGTGTTGTGGAGATGATTGAGTGATGAGTCAACGAATGTTGTGGTAAATGTATTGTGTTGTGGTGCATTGTCATGGTGTCGCATAAATCATACATATAAAGCGATGTGGGCTTCAGCCAAAGCGACGGGGGCTTCGGCCAAAGCGATGGGTGCCCTTGAGGCTTATAGCGACGGTGATGGATCCACATGCATATTGCATACATGCATACACTCATACGGTCTTAGTAAATCTTGGTGATGCTTGAGTGTTCCATTACTAATATTTCTTGGTGTTGTGATTATATGGTAAATGCCTTAATTGTTGTGGATTGGTGTTGCTAGTTGCTTTCCTATTATAATGCTTATCCTACTTGTTATTATTTATGTAAAGAGACTCACCTCTATCAAGCGTCGTGTTGCCTCGTATCATGCCGCAAGAACTCTGCAGTGACTGATGACTAAAGGTGTTTAGAGATCCTTCTTCTAGTGTGGTCGAAGTCTGGCTCGATCACGTAGCACCTGGGGAAATATTTAGTAGTTGTTATTTTATTCCACTCGTTGTACTACTTTATTCTCGGACTTGTTGGTGCTATGTATCATATCTTTGAGTTTTACTTTAATTAATATTTGAGTATTGTAAGGTGTTTTGAAGAAATGTAGTACTCTCTTCTTCGTGGTGCGTGGAAAAATATATATTTTTGAAAACTCGATTTTATAATCGATTAATTAATAGTAAATAGAAAGGGGGTGTTACGGGAGAAGTGGGGCGATCTGAGTCCCGACCACCGTGGTACTGTTGAGTAGGGCACAGTCTCAGTAGTTGCTGCACTGGTATGGACTTTGTTGCCATGAGCCCATACTTTCACAACACGCTGATACTCCTGAATTAAAATTAAATAAATGATGTAAGCAAAAAGTGCAGACTATGTGAGTTAAATAAATTATTTATGCAAAAAAATTCAACTTACCTGGTTAGCGCGTACTGAAGTACAGACATGATCTGCCAGGTCAGTGAAGAGAGAGGGCTGATGCTCAGGCTGATCCTCCTGATGCCCCTAATCCTGCTGAGGCTGCTCCTCCTCCTGATGCTTAAACATAGACTCATCTGAGAACAACGAATCAGTTTGAGACCCCTCATGCCCCTGAGCCTGCTCCTGCTGATACTCCGGAGCTGGGGAATGGTACTGTAGAGGCTGGGGGATATACTGGTGCATGGAAAACACATACACTTGTGTGCAAGTATACACTGTCCAAAAACAAGTAGTAAAAAAGATCGAACCCACAGAGATTGAAAAACTCACTTTTAAAATAATATAAAGTAATAAAGTGTAAAGTCACTAAGTAACAAAATAATTTTTGATTTTGTTTGATGATCACAACTAAGTTAGAAAGAAAGCAAAGTAAAAATGTTAATAGTGTAAAAGTGAAAAGCTAGTTGGAATGTCTTCATCAAGTAATTTACTTATAAGTGTATGATGCAGTATGTGATGCAGCTGCACTGAATGCTGTTGCATTAGCTATGTGCCTTTCGGTCACTTTCTTCAGAGTATCATTACTAGCTCTTATGATCCTTTTTCTATGCAGTAAAGAAAGGGGTGTTAGTGCCAATCTTGCCTCCTAACAATTATCCAATTTGCTTAAGTGAATTCACTCTTGTATTTTAAGTACCCACAATTATTCTATGGACTATACTATCCTATGTCTAGGACTTAGCATGGTTTTCACAAAGTTTTCTTTATGTAAAACACTCACCCATATTAGTTCTTGAGTTCTTAATTGTAAGCCATTTCTGGTCATTTACAAATCTACTTATTCTAAGTGATCAAGTTCAAAATAAGTTTTGAAAAGATTATCAAGCAAGAACTAAAGTGCAAACATACATACATACATCATACTTACTTAAAAGCTCATTAAATGATTAGAACATTCCAACTAAGAAAGATTTAGCTAACAAGAGACATTGCAAGATATATATAAACTGAATAGACCATGTTTATATATATAGAAATCACAAAAGAGAAACAACAAGAGTAAAGTTACAAATGTTGAAAACCTTTGTATGAAGTCTTCTAGCAATGCACTAGCATTACTCCTTAGCACTATACAAACACTATGAAAATGAGTTAAGGAGGATTTATGAATTCCTTCCTCTTCCTCTAAAAATATAAAAACTAACTATGTATATTGAAATTTTGATCTAACTTATGGATTGTGATATATTTCCAAATGAAGATGTGAGGTCCTTTTATAGCCTTCAAGTGAGGTGCTTCCTTCCTTCATGTTGAAGTCATCTTGAGTGGATCATAGCTGTAGTTGCTTTCAGAGGTTTATCCATGTTGAAATCTTTGACTAATCACATAGGGCGGTTCATTGATGTGTGAACATGTGTCCCTATGTTGGTGACTCTTCAAAGCTATGCCTATAGCTATGTGTGAATGGTAGGCGCCTACTATACAAGGTGGGATGGCATCGGAGAATCGAGCGAGAGGTCATCACTTTGCATGTGGGTGCATATGAAACAGTCGCTTATTCACCAAGTAGTGCGCTTTTGATGCGAGGATCGGTCAGAGGAGCATTGATGCACGATTAGCATTGAGACCAGCACCAACAAAACATCAAACATACCACAATATATCCAAAATGGCCTAATAATAACTATAACCATTCAAATCACTCAAGATATCATATATCACATAAAATACTATATAAACTCTTTATTATTACTTGAAAGAGAGCAAATATTAAGTTTAAACATATGAAATACTCTATATAAAATTGAGTTATCACACCCCCAAACTTAAACCATTGCTTGTCCGCAAGTAATGACAAAGACAAACTATAAAAACTAAAATTCTAGAAGATAGATCAACTTGAATTTTTGATTTTTATGAGGAGTTCCCTATGAACTTCATTTCTTAACAATCTTTTCTTTTGCCTTTATTTCTTCAAAATTACCAAAGCTATTCAAACTCTTTTGTGTGTGTGTGAACCCACTGAGTTGAGATTGGTTCCAAGACTAAGTGAAAAATTTCCTCCTAGCCTTTGAAAGGATTGGTTCATCTTTGGTCACACCAAAATATTTTTCAAAAGAGAGATTAGACTCACAAAATTTTCTCAAGTGTCGGGGAGTTCTAATATCAAAAGGGCTTGGTTGAATCTTTCAAAGCTTTTGAGCCAATGCATTTTTCTATTTTTTGTGTGGATCTTTTGAGCGGATGCAAATACTTCTTTGAAGTGTTTTTGTGCATTGATTTTTTCTCGCATTTTGCTTTTTCTTGATGCAGATTTACATTGATGCAAACAGACCGATAATGCTTTTCTTTTTCTAGCTCATATTACCTTCCTCACCGACCTCCGGATGCAAATGCACTTTGGCACGATTCTTTGACCTCCGGATGCATATATTTTTTCTTTGCACTTTGCACAGAGTTCGATTTTTGAACTATCCTCCGAGATACATTTATTCTGCATGGCACAGTGTCTTTGACCTCCGGATGCATTCATGTACTTAAACACGGTATAGTATCAAAAGATTCGTGATATGGCTTGTCCACATTTTTGTTTTCTTTTTCTACATTGTTTACTCTTCACTTTTGAAATTCAGCCTTTGTTTTCATAAAACACCCCCAAACTTAATTCTTTAAGCTCTTCTTTCTTTTTAGTAAAGCTTTGTTTTGACCTAAGCTTACCAAAAATTCCCCTTGCATCAGATTGATCTTTAAATAGCAAGGTTCTTTTCACAAACTCAGTTTTGAAGTGTTGAAGTAAAAATAATTTTGGTTTTTCTGAGAAATAAGGCTTCTTTATCTCTTTTTCATCATAAAAATTCCATCCATAGGGCTTTCACCATGTTTTTGAAAAACTGATCTTTTCTACTAAAATATTTAGATACTACTTTGTTAAGTACATCTAATATTTAAACAAACTAAAAACTATTTAAAACATATATATATTTACTATCTAAAACATATTAATTAAACACACAACATATTAGATAGAAACAAACATAATTAAACATAACATAACATGCAAAATATAACATAACATGCAAATCCCCCCCCAAACTTAAGGGGTTGCAGTGCCCTCACTGCAAATTTGTTTAGAAATACAAATCATTTGTTCAAAATAGGGGAGAGGGATTAAAAACAACCAGGGAAATAGTTTAAACAGAATTAACACAAGCTATAGTAGTAGTAGGTGAAAGCTTGTAAATGATACTCATTTCTTGGCTCCACTCCTGATTCTGGTGCTTTGTCTGCTTGGAGGAGTGTGTTTCACCTTCTGCTTCTTCTCCTTGGGCTTGCTTGGTGTTGCTTCTGTAGGTGCAGATGCACCTCCTACTTCTGGTGTAGTTGCATGAATTTGTTCTTGAACTGATGCAGTGCATCGATTACGATCGCATCGATTTCTTCCTCTTAGGTGTTAATTTTGCTCGCTTTCCTGCGCAGTTGCTTGAAGAATTTCTCGAGTGTTGTGCATTGCTTCCCTCTTCTGTTTAGCCATTTCTTCCGTAACCATTTTAATTGTTGCCTCATCATGCACAGCTTGTTGCTGTTGTGATGCAGCGACAAGTGATGCAGAGAGCATCATTCTCGCATCACAACAGTTTGAGTTCTTGTCTCCTTTGCGGATGATTCTTCTTCTTTGTTTTGTTTGTTGAGTCCTTCTTCTTCTCTTTCCCCGCACAATCTCTTTCTCAAGAGCGAAACAACATTAGAAATAATGTTGCTTGGGTCGAAAAAATACCGCTTGTTCTGTTGGCATAACAGGGTTGGTTCTTCTGTGTGAGTTGTTTTCTGTGGTTCTTTTCTTGGAGAGGGTGGTGGAGGGGTTGTTTGTGGTGGTGATTGTGATAGGACTGGTGGATCATTGAGGGAGGGTAATGGTGATTTTGGGATAGAGGATGATTCTTGGTTTGGTGAAATGATGGGTGTTTTGGCAATTGGTGAAGTGATAGGGGTTTCTTGTTGGGTTGATCTTTGAGGTTTGTTTGGCATATTTCTGCCTAGCAATTTCTTCTAAAATTACTCCTCTAGTCTGCTCCTCTTCTTCTTCATCAATTTCCTCCTCACTCTCTTCTTCTTCTTCTTCAACTTCTTTTATTTCCTCATCCATTTGTTTTTCCAATTCCTCATCCTCAGTCGTCGAATCATATAAATCTTCCACAACAGTGTTCTACCACAACCTTCTTCAGACTTTGAATTGCTTTCTAGTCACCTTCTTCTTGGTGCTAGGTTCCTCTACCTTCTCCTTACCTTTTCCTTCTTCTTCAACTTCTCTCTCCTCTTCTTCTTCTCCTTCACATCTCAATACCCAACTTGGGAATTCAGGGGCATTCACTTGGCCCACAAGATCAAAGATCTTGTCAAAGACCAATTGAAGCCAGTCATGTTGATCATTTTGAAATTTCCAGACAGCCCTCTGCTTCTGCATGTAATGCTCTTGCATTGCAGGTGCAGGCCTCTCACATTTCTCAATTTCTCCTTCACTTCAAAGACTCAAATTACTGGGGGAAATTTCCTTTGTTCATTAGCGGCTATAGGGGACGACTTCTTTCATGCATAATTCGGTTATAAGACAAGGGAAAAACAGAAATCCCTTTGATTTTGTTGAGCATGCAAGAATTTCCCTAGCTATCAATCATTTATGTCTACATTTCCTCGGAGAGAATTGTATCTAGCAAGATCAATCTCTCTTTGGTCATAGCATATGTATGTGAAGTAGGCAGAATTGAATTGGCTATGAACAAATGCCAATTACCTAATGCATTTATCAAATAATTGCTTCTAAGCTTAATCTCATTAGGTGTAAATTTTTCCCACACAGCCCCTGGTATAGCAATCCTATTCCTTATTTCTTCCATTTCTTTCTTAAAGGATTTGGCCACTCTATTCTCAAAATCATTCCCATTATACTTCAGCATATAATGTTCATTTAATTTCTTGGCATGGAAATGTACAATTTTACCTCTCACCATGGAAGTGTAAGAATGTTCTGCTCCTTCTTGTGGTGTGATTCCAGCATAGAACTCTCTCACTATGTCTTCAATGTAACCTCCTCTTGGTAGCACGAAGTGGTCCCAATTGAGATTTGGCCACTGTTGACATGAATGATGGGCTAGCCTTCTTCAAATCATACCCTCTCTCGGGCAATAGATGCATGTTCCAAAGATGAACATTGTCATCATTTCTTGCTGTTGATTCCTTGGCTTTGCCTTTCTTTAATGATGATGATCCTTCATGCATGGCTTTCTTTTCCTTCTGAGGAGTTCTAGCCTGCTTGCCTGATGATTTCTGTGCTGATTGTTTCTTCACCATTTGTAATTGCTTTGAATTTCTAGGTTTTGATTGCTTGTGTGATTTGAGAAAAAATTGGAGAAGAGAATGTGAAGAGTGGTTTGTGTTTCAGATGAGAGAAATTGTGAGATTGCGAATGAAAGGGTAACGGTAACAAACTTTAAGGCTTTATGTTTCAGGAAGAAGGAAGTTAGTGGGTGTATTAGGTAGCCGTTAGCATTGCGTCTTCGCGCATGCATCATGCCATGTGTCTTACTTTGGCTACCAATGTGTCATTAATCTTGCTTAACCTTCCTTTAACCTTCTTGAAGCCTTATGATTCACACTTAACCAATTTTTTCAAGTTTATAAAATTACGATGCGAGGGCACGTTTTCCTCAATGCAGTGCATTTGATGCACTGCATTAGTTTCTGCATTTCTGCAAAACAACTAAAAACATAAAATTGCACAAAAATAATTAAAAACAATGGGTTGCCTCCCATTAAGCGCTTGTTTTAAGAGTCTTGTCAGCCTGACTACCTCTTTTTGCTTAGAGATTTTGTAAATAGGTGGTGATTTTGTCTCTCACCACATGTTCACCATAGTACATTTTAACTCTCTGACCATTCACCTTGAAGACAGTATTTGAGGATTTATCAAATAAGTCTACTGCTCCATGTGGATAAACCTTTATCAACTTAAATGGTCCTGACCACCTTGACCTTAGTTTTCCAGGAAATAGCTTCAACCTAGAGTTGTATAGCAGAACTAGTCCTCCTTCTTTCAATTCTCTTCTGTGAATTTTCTTGTCATGCCATTTCTTAGTCTTAGCTTTGTAGATTTCAGCATTCTCATAAGAGGTTTGCCTAATTTCTTCTAACTCATCAAGCTCTATCATTCTCTTTTTACCTGCCTTGTTCAAATTGAAATTGAGCTTCTTGATAGCCCAATAAGATTTGTTTTCCAATTCTACAGGTAAATGGCATGCTTTTCCATAGACTAATTTGTAAGGGGACATTCCTAAGGGTGTTTTGAATGCTGTTCTATATGCCCATAAAGCATCATCCAAATGTAAAGACCAATCTTTCCTATTTGGACTAACCATTTTTTCTAGCATTCTCTTAATTTCCCTATTGGATAATTCTGCTTGTCCACTAGTTTGAGGATGGTATGCTGTAGCTATCTTATGCTTAACTCCATATTTAGCTAGAAGGTTTTCTATGATCTTATTGCAAAACTGTGAGCCTTCATCATTAATGATAGCTCCAGGAGTTCCAAATCTAGTGAATATATTTCTTTGAAGAAACTTACTCACTGATTTAGCATCATTATTAGGTAATGCTACTGCCTCTACCCATTTGGACACATAATCAACAGCTACTAAGATATATAAATTGCCAAAAGAGGGTGGAAAAGGTCCCATGAAATCCATGCCCCAAACATCAAATAATTCAATTTCTAAAATATTTGTTCTAGGCATTTCATGTTTATCAGAAATATTTCCTGCTCTTTGACATTTATCACAGTATTTGACCATAAAATAAGCATCTTTAAATAAAGTAGGCCAAAAATAACCAGACTGTAATACCTTAGCTGTTGTTCTAGTACTTCCAAAGTGTCCTCCATAAGGTGCGAGAATGGCAATGCGTAAGCAACGCTTGTTGCTCCTCTTCGGTATCGCGTTCCTCATTAATTGATCGGGGCACAAATTGTAAAGGAATGGATCATCCCAATAGTATTGTTTAACCATGTGGAAGAATTTTTTCCTTTGTTGATATGTCATACTCACTGGTACTACTTTGCTTGCAAGGAAATTTACAATATCAGCAAACCATGGTGCGGTGCATTTGATGCTCTGCATTGCTTATAGCAAATGCGCTTTCATGTTTTGCATTGACCGTGATTGCCAATAGTTTCTCATCTGGAAAGCTTTCCTTGATTTCTTCTCCTTGTGTACCAAGTGATTCTCCTTCAATCCTTGATAAATGGTCTGCATTACTTGGTTTTCTACTCCTTTCTTGTCTCTAATTTCAAGATCAAATTCTTGTAGGAGTAAAATCCACCTTATCACCCTTGGCTTTGCATCTTTCTTTGAAATTAGATACTTAATGGCGTAGTGATCGGTATAGACAATAATTTTAGTGCCAACTAAGTATGATCTAAATTTTTCAAATGCAAAGACCACAAAACTAATAATTCCTTTTACTCAGAATCGTGTAATTCACTGAGCTTCAATTAATGTCTTGCTAGCATAATAAATGGAATGAAAGACTTTGTCATACCTTTGCACTAGGATCGCTCCTACTTGCAAAGTCACTAGCATCACACATTAATTCAAATGGCTCGCTCAATGCTGGAGTTACTATAATTGGTCTTTGTCACCAATGCCTTTCTAAGCTTGTCAAAAGCTTCTATACAAGATTCATCAAAGTTGAATTCTACATCATGTTGCGAAGCATACATAATGGTTTTGAGATTTTTGAAAAATCTTTGATAAACCTTCTATAAAACCAAAGATGGCCTAAGAAGCTCCCGATACCTTTAACTGTATTTGGTGGTGGTAAATTTTCAATGACATCAACTTTAGCTTTGTCTAACTCTAGACCTTTCTTTGAAATTCTATGTCCTAGCACTATGCCTTCTTGTACCATGAAATGGCACTTTTCCCAGTTTAAGACTAAATTTGTTTCCTCACATCTCTTGAGAATTTGTTCCAAATTTGCTAAACAAACTTGAAATGTTTCTCCAAAGATAGAGAAATCATCCATGAATACTTCCATTGATTGCTCAATGAAATCGAGAATATAGACATCATGCATCTTTGGAATGTAGCAGGTGCATTACATAAGCCAAATGGCATCCTTCTAAAGGCAAAGGTTCCATAAGGGCATGTAAAGGTGGTTTTGTGTTGATCCTTAGGCTCAATGGCTATTTGATTATAGCTCATAGCCATCTAGGAAACAATAGAATTCTTTCCTGCTAATCTATCTAACATTTGGTCTATGAATGGTAAAGGAAAGTGATCCTTTTTGGTAGCTTTGTTGAGTTTTACTCGTAATCCATACTGATTCTCCACCTGTGATGATTCTAGTTGGTATCAACTCATTCTTTTCATTGGCTATTCTTGTCACACCCCCTTTCTTTGGTACACATTGGACAGACTTTACCAAGCACATGCGATATGGGGTATATGATTCCAAAGATCTAGCCACTTAATGATTTCCTTTTCACAACCTCTATCATAATAGGATTTAGTCTTCTTTGACTCTCTATGCTATTTTTGGAATTTTCTTCCAAAATAACTCTATGCATGCATATAGAAGGACTAATTCCTTTGATATCTGCCATTTGCCAACCTATAGCTTTGGTATGCTTCTTGAGAGTACTAATGAGATCACTCTCTGTTTTGATGTTAAATCGTAAGCAATGATAACAGTAAAAGTCTCATTTGTTCCTAAGAATGCATACTTAAGGTGTTCAGCAAAGATATCTTTAATTCTAACTTAGGAGGTTGTTCTATTGAGGGTAAGTTCTTCTTGAGAATTGGATCCTCAAGGTTGAGTGGTTCATAAGTCCTAGCCCATACTTCCTTACAAGAGTTTTCTATTGGTAGATTCTCTTTTTGTAGTATTTCATCATCTAGCAATGCAGCCGCATCTAATGCATCTGCATTGGCTAAGTGATCATACTGTTTGTAAAATTGTTTTTCTACCAATTGATCTAGAGAGAATAAGGATGAACACTCTTCTGTATCCTCTGCAGGATACTTCATAGCATTCATTACATTGAATTTTATCTCTTGATCATTCACTCTCATAGTGAGCTCACCTTTCTGCACATCAATTATGGTTTTACCAGTTGCTAGAAATGGTCTACCTAGGATAATAGGCACTTCCTTATCTGCATCAAAGTCAAGGATAACAAAATCTACAGGAAATACGAATTTATCTACCTTAACTAGGATGTCTTCTATGATACCTTCAGGGTAGGCTATTGATCTATCTGCTAATTGAAGTGTCACAGTGGTTGTGTAACGCCCCAAAATAATTAAGTAGTTATTAAATTAAATTACTTAGGTGTTTCATGGAGTAGTTATAATAAAACAATAGGATGGTGTTTTAATTAAACGAGAAAAGGAGAAGTATCAATAATTAGGGGTGGTAAGTATCGACCAAGAGCCCAAGCCCAATGACTTAGGCTCCTAGGGTTGGTGCAATTCGCACCAATTGAGAAAAGAAAGAAAGAAAACGAAAGAAGGGAGAAAGGAGAAGGGAAATCGGCGCTAGGGAGAAGAGGAAGGAGAGAGAGAGAACCGTGAACCAAGCCCTAGGTGTGATCGTGAGAAGGAGAGGAGAAGTGTTGAATTAGTGGATTGTTGGGGTTTTGTAGGTGACTTGTGGAAATCTTCCATTTTCGTGAAAAACCTAAGGTAAGGGAGTCTCACTCTATAATAGAGGAGATAATGGGTTATATGTATGTTATAGGGGTTGTTTTATGTTAATTGGTGATTATATGATGATTTGTTTTCTTGAATTTGATGAATTTGTTGGTAAAATTGATTTAGAGCGTGAGTTAGGGTTTTACAATGTGTGATTTCGTGATTTTGATGCAATTGATGATTTGGGTGTGCAATTGTTTGTTAATTGGTGAAATTGGAGGTGTTAGAATGATTATAATGTGGATTGGTTTGAGAGAATTTGTAGAATTTGGGGATTTTTGATGTTGGGCGCCATATGGCTAGGAATGGTGCGCCCAGTGCATCGTGAGCGAGGTTTCGGGAATGTTGAAGTGCAGGCGCGCCAATTTCCTAGAGAAATGGCGCTTTGTGTCAGAGCAAGCGATGTCTGGGTGAGTGAGTTCTTTGTCAGGCGCTGCATGTGGGTATTTTGGAGCCGGTGAGTGCAACTTGTATTTCTAAACATATTTTCTCGTGCCAACTTTTGTATTCACCTGCCAACTTTCAATTTTAAGTGTTTTGGCTCAGAGTGGTTTTCGATTGCAAGTGTATTTTTGAAAATGTCCCAGAGGGCTCGTTTTAGGTGTGTTTTGGAGCCCGGTGAGTGCAACTTGTATTTCTAAACATATTTTCTCGTGCCAACTTTTGTATTCACCTGCCAACTTTCAATTTTAAGTGTTTTGGCTCGAGTGGTTTTCTGATTGCAAGTGTATTTTTGAAAATGTCCCGGTAGGGCTCGTTTTGGGTGTGTTTTGGAGCCCGGTGAGTGCAACTTGTATTTCTAAACATATTTTCTCGTGCCAACTTTTGTATTCACCTGCCAACTTTCAATTTTAAGTGTTTTGGCTCGAATGGTTTTCTGATTTCAAGTGTATTTTTGAAAATGTCCCGGTAGGGCTCGTTTTATGTGTGTTTTGGAGCCCGGGGAGTGAAACTTACTTTCTAGGCATATTTCCCTGTGCCAAATTTTGTGTTTACCTGCCCAAATTCATTTTTAAACATTTTGGCTCGGGTGGTTTTTTTGGTTTGAAAGTGTTGGGTGAGCTGTCAATGTGGGGCGCCAACCGTCTTTGCTGTGTCTTGTTTTGTGTGTCCAAATCGTGTGCGAGTTTGTGTCTAGGTCTGTGTTGCCCGGGGGCGCCAGTTGCTAGGAAAGTGGCGCCCGGTGGTCGTGTTGCCACGAGGCGCCAAAATGCCGAGTTCTGGCGCTAGTCTTTGTGTTGCACCGGGCGCGCCGAATGTGGGAAAAATGGCGCTGGTGCCGCCAAGTGCCTAAGAGGGTGTCTTTGTTTTGGTCCCTAGGTGACGATTTGGTCCCTAGATGATTGTTTTGGTCCTAAGTGGTGGTTTAGGTCCCCGAGTAAGGTTGAGTGCCTAGAGGAGAATAGTCCGTGGGACATAATGGTGTTGAGGGTTTATAAAGAGGTGATTGAGCATGCCATGGGGGCATGGGCGGTGGGCCAAGCCGGGGGCTATAAAATGAGATTGACAACGAGGTAAGAGTAATGGGTGTATTGAATTGTTTGAAATGATGTTTGTGATGTACATGGAGTCTCATGCATACATTGGGCTGCGGTCGTAGAGTTTATAATATGATGTGTGAAGTTCGAGGCGGCGGGGGCCTTATAAAATGATAGTGAAGCTTTGAGGCGGCGGGGGCCTTATAAAGTGATTGTGAAGCTTCGAGGCGGCGGTGGGCCAATGGTACCACATGCATACCAACATTGCATACATTCCCATTAGTGCATGAATGTTGTTGGTGATGTTTGGCGTGTTTGAGTGTCTTTGTAAACTATGCTTATATATTGCTTATTATCACTTTTATTATATAGTTCGAGACTCACCCTTTCTGTTGTTATTTACCACGTGAGTCGGGAGTGAGGGCTTTCTACTTCACTACTCCCAGAGTCGGCCTCGCTCACGATCGTAGCACCTAGGGGTCGGGGTTTAGGCCGTTGTTGCTTGTTTTGCTCCTTGTTGAGCCTTATGTATTTGTTTTGATATTCTTTGGATTATCTTTGTTGAGATAATGATTACTTTCATTGCAATATGTGAAACTATATTTCTATGAGTTGATCTCGGTGTTACGTATTCGGATTTTGTTTATGATAAAGAGTTGTGACGCTCCATTTCATTGAGTATTAAATTATGTTATACTATTAGTGTGCTGAATGACTATGGCTAAACTGTGGTTCGCCACTAAGGCTAGATTTTCTTTCGCTGGTGTATTTACAAGGGGCATCATCGAGAGCCTTGCAAAGGTGGCCAATGCCTCGCTGCAAGTAGTATCGATTACACCGAGTAATCCCATAGTCAGCCAGTGCACTATTTTATAACACACTAAGCTAAAAGATGACCAGAAAAGATTTTTGTATACTCTGATTTTTGATTTAAATTGCCGGGTAGAAATGGGGTGTTACATTAGTGGTATCAGAGCAATGGTCGGTCCTTCCGACCAAGTTGTCGAGTCGTCGTGTCAGTCGGCAGTCGAGTGCTGCCGTCTAGTTCTAACCAATGGTTGTGTGGTAGTGATGTTCCTGCAGGTAAAAAGTGACTGGAGACTGCTTATGGTAAGAGAACTAGTGGGGAGATACCTGCTTTGGTAATGTGTCTTTGTCTTGCTTTCTGATCGTGAACCATGTCTCTGTTGTTTTGTTCAAAATCTTCTTGTCGTATGAACCTTGAAATTGAATTGAGATACGATGCGTGGGATGTTCTAGCCTTAATTGAATGTTGAGTTGTATGTGGTGATTGAATTGTGTGTTTAGATGATAAACGAAATTGAAAATAAATTGAGAGGATGCTATGTGTAGTGACTAAAAATTGTATGCTGTTGCTGTTTTGAAAAGAATAAAAATGCCGCTGTTTTGTCAATTTAAAATGTCGCTGTTTGCCAACCAAATGAGTTGCTGTATTACGGTTTATTTTTATAGAATGAGTTGTTGTTTTATGAAATAAGTGTAGTGCGGTTTTGTGAAGATGAAGTGCTGTTTTTATAAGTTAGGGTGCTGTCTGCCGTTTTAATTGAGGTATGAGCTGCTGCAATTTTTTAAAAAAAATACTTATACGGCCGTTTTACAAAAATGAAGCGCTATTTTTATCTTTGAAAGAGGTCTTTGTTTTCCACTCTGCTTCTTCTTCTTTGTTTTTTGCGCCATTGTTGTAGCGTGTGTTATGCCTGCTTTTTTCTTCTTTGTTTACTTATAATTAAAATACCGTTCTATTCAATTTTAATGTGATGTTTCCCATTTGAAATGTAGTATTTTCTAAAAGAAAAGAGTGTATTTTCTAAAATATAAAGTGATGATTAAATTGAATCGAATCGAATTGATAATGGTTCATAGAGTTGATAATCTGGATTTGATGCTTTCAAATAAATCAAGGTTACAATTCTATTTAAAATAAATGGTGTGCTATTTGTGATGTTTCAAGTCATTTGTTCTATTTTTTTAAAGTGACTAGTGTCTTTGTATTATATTGTTCAAAGTTCTTTGTCTTGTTTTTTTAGAGTAAGAGGGGGTCATTTTTATGTTGTAAGGGTGTTGTTTTGAAGTTGTATGCGAGTTAAAATGCGATGTTTTCAAAAACAAAAGGGATGTCATATAACTTAAGACGAGATGCTTTCTCTGATTAAATTGTGATGTTTTCCACTCTTTAAAGGTGATGTTTTCTAAGCACAAAAAGCGAGATGTTTCTCTAAACTAAACGTGATGTCTTCCAAAATAAATGTGAGGTTCTAAGGCTAAGTGATAACGCAATGGGTTGAGACGTTTTGAAAGGAAATTAATGTTTTGAAAGCATGTAACCTATGCATCCCCACGGGTGTATAGGCGCCAAATTCTAATTGTGCGTAAAGTGGCTGTTCTGGCTTCAAAATAAGAATGTGTTGTTTTTCTACAATCTAACGTGCTGTTTTCTGAATAACTTGAAGTGCCGAGTTCTTGAAATTAAAACGATGTTTGTACTCGTGTTTTAATTTTATTTGACAATGGGTAATTGATCAAAGTTGTAGTGTTAAGTATTTTATCTTCCCTTCTACGAAGCTAGGTAGAATGCGTCTCACTTACTTCTTTATTAACCCAAAGAAAAAGATTTTTGAGCTGCTTTGAGCTATGCGTCATAAAATGGATAGGCTCCTTATTAGCTTGTTATTCCATGGAACCAAAAACCTATAGGTATCATCATTTGACCATGTTGGATTGACGGTGAGTTCGTTACATTTGAAAATTGGTTTTATGAAAGAATTTTTCCGTTGGCTCTCATTTTTGGGTGGTATTTCTAATTCTATTGAAGTTGTGAAGTGTATAGGTCCTATGACAGTGTATCCTTCTAGTTTTCAATTAGACGATAGTAAAGAATTGTTCCACACTCTTGATGTTGCACACTTGAACACTTTGATTTCCTTCTCGAGTATGACTGCTTGGTGTTAAGTGTTTGGAGTCCGTTTCTCTTTGCCTTTGTAATCTATTCGAGTCTAGTTACTCCTCTTTTCACATGTTTAAATAAATGTAAATGTTTAGTGTTTGATTGGTGGAATTATGTTTCATTGAAATTTAGGAAATATGACTGTAGAGGTGACTAGAATAAATGCATGCTTAAACTAATTGTGAACTCTAATTGTCTACAACCGATTTTATTGTCTCGATTTTGGTTGTTACTTCCCTAATTGTGTTACGTGGTTTTGTAAGTTGAAAATGAACTGAGTTATGAGATTGTTTGTGAACCCCTAATAAACAAATTTTACGATTGGATACAATATTGGTATCAAACTTATTTTTAATAAACGAATTCCTATTAGATTATTTCGCATTGTGCCAATTGTGTTGTGTGGTTTAATGAGCTAAATATGGAATGCATGTTAAGGATAGAATGCATGTTGGTATCATTGTAGATATTGTTCTTACACATTTGCTTTTATGGAACTCCCAAGTTAATGACGTTAATTGAGTACCCTATGTGACATCTTTGGTATGATCTTCATGTGTGATTAAATATTATTATTTTTGTAGAGATCGTTTAAATTGAATTGTTTTGGTGTGTTTGTCGTGTCTCAAACTTGAATTATGAATATAAAATAATGCCGTTGCCTTGAGGAATGAGTAAAAGAGCCAACAAGTAGGGTAACATTTTGTGTGCAGAAATATTGTATGCCACATTAAAAGGGAATGCAATGGGATTAGAGTTAGTAATTAACCTTATGTTAATATTTTGATGCTTTCCTATTTGAATAAGAAATAATTACTATTGACGAATTTAAGAGTATAAAGAATTATTTGGATTCGAATAACTAAATGTGCGGGTAAACCATGTGTGTGTCCTTGTCACTATCTTCTTTATAATATGTGATGTATGACTATGCTTTGGTATCATTGTGATGAGCTACCTAGCTTTGTGACAAGTGAGAATGGTGCGCATTTGATGTTTTGACCGCACTATGATTGTGGTTGGGATATGTGGTTGTGTGTGTTGTGTTCTCGGTGTCCCTTGTCGATCTTCGACGGGACACAGTGGTGAATCTTACTTGCTTGCTTAGTTGAATAGGTTAGATGTAATCTCGGGTATGAACTGGTTAGAGCATAACCATGTCCATGATTAATTGTCGTAGTAAGTCGGTGGGTTTTGGAGGTGACGAGTCTGGTTATTATTTCTGGAGTTACCTGGCTGAATAAGTAGGAGGGACGGCCGCCCAATCACTTACCGCCCGTGTCGAGGAAATAATGATCGACAATGTGGATAGTGCTAGTTGTCTAGGTGGTTGTAGTTTGTGAGTGGGAGGGTGTTTAGTCTGCTGCCAAGTATGCGATAGATTTTGGAGGAGGACGGTTAGAGATGAAGAAGAGATTTGGTAGTGTTTCGGGGGTTTGACTAGATTTTCGAGGGCGAAAATGTTCTAAGTGGGGGAGAGTTGTAACGCCCCAAAATAATTAAGTAGTTATTAAATTAAATTACTTAGGTGTTTCATGGAGTAGTTATAATAAAACAATAGGATGGTGTTTTAATTAAGCGAGAAAAGGAGAAGTATCAATAATTAGGGTGGTAAGTATCGACCCAGAGCCCAAGCCCAATGACTTAGGCTCCTGGGGTTGGTGCAATTCGCACCAATTGAGAAAAGAAAGAAAGAAAACGAAAGAAGGGAGAAAGGAGAAGGAAATCGGGCGCTAGGGAGAAGAGGGAAGGAGAGAGAACCGTGAACCAAGCCCTAGGTGTGATCGTGAGAAGGAGAGGAGAAGTGTTGAATTGCGTGGATTGTTGGGGTTTTGTAGGTGACTTGTGGAAATCTTCCATTTTCGTGAAAAACCTAAGGTAAGGGAGTCTCACTCTATAATAGAGGAGATAATGGGTTATATGTATGTTATAGGGAATGTTTTATGTTAATTGGTGATTATATGATGATTTGTTTTCTTGAATTTGATGAATTTGTTGGTAAAATTGATTTAGAGCGTGAGTTAGGGTTTTACAATGTGTGATTTCGTGATTTTGATGCAATTGATGATTTGGGTGTGCAATTGTTTGTTAATTGGTGAAATTGGAGGTGTTAGAATGATTATAATGTGGATTGGTTTGAGAGAATTTGTAGAATTTGGGGATTTTTGATGTTGGGGCGCCATATGGCTAGGAATGGTGCGCCCAGTCTTATGCAGAGGTTTCGGGAATGTTGAAGTGCGGGCGCCAATTTCCTAGAGAAATGGCGCTGTGTCACTGTATGCAATGTCCGGGTGAGTGAGTTCTCTGTCTGGGCGCCAGAATGTGGGTATTTTGGAGCCCGGGGAGTGCAACTTGTATTTCTAAACATATTTTCTCGTGCCAACTTTTGTATTCACCTGCCAACTTTCAATTTTAAGTGTTTTGGCTCGAGTGGTTTTCTGATTGCAAGTGTATTTTTGAAAATGTCCCGGTAGGGCTCTCGTTTTGGGTGTGTTTTGGAGCCCGGTGAGTGCAACTTGTATTTCTAAACATATTTTCTCGTGCCAACTTTTGTATTCACCTGCCAACTTTCAATTTTAAGTGTTTTGGCTCGAGTGGTTTTCTGATTGCAAGTGTATTTTTGAAAATGTCCCGGTAGGGCTCGTTTTGGGTGTGTTTTGGAGCCCGGTGAGTGCAACTTGTATTTCTAAACATATTTTCTCGTGCCAACTTTTGTATTCACCTGCCAACTTTCAATTTTAAGTGTTTTGGCTCGAATGGTTTTCTGATTTCAAGTGTATTTTTGAAAATGTCCCGTAGAGGCCTCGTTTTATGTGTGTTTTGGAGCCCGGGAGTGAAACTTACTTTCTAGGCATATTTCCCTGTGCCAAATTTTGTGTTTACCTGCCCAAATTCATTTTTAAACATTTTGGCTCGGGTGGTTTTTGGTTTGAAAGTGTTGGGTGAGCTGGGTCAACAGGGGCGCCAACCGTCTTTCGTGTCTTGTTTTTTGTGTCCAAATCGTATGCGAGTTTGTGTCTAGGTCTGTGTTGCCCGAGGGCGCCAGTTGCTAGGAAAGTGGCGCCCGGGGCGTGTGTTGCCACGGGGGCGCCAAAATCTTTGAGTTCTGGCGCTAGTCTTTGTGTTGCACCGGGCGCGAGAATGTGGGAAAAATGGCGCTGGTGCTTTGCCAAGTGCCTAAGAGGTCTTTGTTTTGGTCCCTAGGTGACGCTTTTGGTCCCTAGATGATTGTTTTGGTCCTAAGTGGTGGTTTAGGTCCACTGAGTAAGGTTGAGTGCCTAGAGGAGAATAGTCAGGTGGGACATAATGGTGTTGAGGGTTTATAAAGAGGTGATTGAGCATGCCATGGGGGCATGGGCCGGTGGGCCAAGCCAGGAGGGCTATAAAATGAGATTGACACTGAGGTAAGAGTAATGGGTGTATTGAATTGTTTGAAAAGATGTTTGTGATGTACATGGAGTCTCATGCATACATTGGGCTGTGATCGTAGAGTTTATAATATGATGTGTGAAGCTTTGAGGCGCGGCGGGGGCCTTATAAAATGATAGTGAAGCCTGAGGGCGGCCGGGGGGCCTTATAAAGTGATTGTGAAGCCTGAGGGCGGCCGGTGGGCCAATGGTACCACATGCATACCAACATTGCATACATTCCCATTAGTGCATGAATGATGTTGACTGATGTTTGGCGTGTTTGAGTGTGCTGTAAACTATGCTTATATATTGCTTATTATCACTTTTATTATATAGTTCGAGACTCACCCTTTCTGTTGTTATTTACCACAGGTAGTCAGGAGTGAGGGCTTTCTACCTTCACTACTCCCGAGTCGATGCGCTTTCGATCGTAGCACCTGGGGTGGGGTTTAGAATCTGTTGTTGCTTGTTTTGCTCCTTGTTGAGCCTTATGTATTTGTTTTGATATTGCTGGATTATCTTGGTTGAGATAATGATTACTTTCGCTGCAATATGTGAAACTATATTTCTATGAGTTGATCTACTGGTGTTACGTATTCGGATTTTGTTTATGATAAAGAGTTGTGACGCTCCATTTCATTGAGTATTAAATTATGTTATACTATTAGTGTCTTTGAATGACTATGGCTAAAGCGTGGTTCGCCACTAAGGCTAGATTTTCTTTCGAATTGTATTTACAAGGGCATCACCGAGAGCCTTGCAAAGGTGGCCAATGCACATTGCAAGTAGTATCGCTTACAGAGTAATCCCATAGTCAGCCAGTGCACTATTTTATAACACACTAAGCTAAAAGATGACCAGGAAAGATTTTTGTATACTCTGAATTTTGATTTAAATTGCCGGGTAGAAATGGGGTGTTACAGGTTGGTTTTGCATTTCCTATTTCTAACTGGTCAAAAATAGATTTAGGCATCAAGTTAATGCTTGCACCTAAATCACATAAAGCTTTACCAAGATAGGATTTTCCTATAGAAAATGGAATTGTAAAACTACCTGATCCTTCAATTTCCTAGGGATCTTATTTTGCATAAGCAAACTACAATCTTCTTTCATAACTGCATTTCAAACTCACCTAATCTTCTTCTCTTAGTAAGCACATCCTTCATAAATTTTGCATAATTTGGCATTTGTTGGAGGGCTTCTACTAAGGGAACATTGATGTGTAATTGTTTTAGTACCTCTAGGAATTTACCAAACCGCTTCTCCTCATGTGCTTTTTTCACTTTTGAGGGTAAGGAGGAGGAGGGTATTCAGTACTAACTTAGGTAGTGGACTTTGAACTTCTTGTGATGCAGAGCACTAGATGCTTCGCATTGGTTTCTTTTTGATTTTTGGCTTTTTCTCCCTTATCTACACTTTCCTTTTCATTTAACTCTACCGGATCCTTACCACTTCTCAATGAAATAGCCTTAACTCGCTCCTTTCCTTTGGTTTGGGAAGGAGTAGCCTCTGATTTGAAGGTAAGGCTCCTTGTGGCCTTTGATACAGAGTGTGGCTAATTGACCAACTTGATTCTCTAAGTTCTTAATGGAAGCATCTTGGGTTTGTCTAGCAGTTCTAGATTCACCTATAAATGCTTTAAGGTGAGCTTCTTTGGTTATCAGTGGTAGGTTGAGAGTTTCTTTGGTTATTCTGAGTGGGAATCTGGTGGGTTGGTTGGTGTAGTTGGAGCGGTTCTGGGTGCAGTGCACTATTGTTGCTCCATCTAAAATTTGGGTGATCTTTCCAACCGAGGATTATAAGTGTTGGAATAAGGGTTGTTATTCCTATTATAACCTACATAATTTACAGAGATAGGGTTGCTAGAACACTCCTCATACAAGTGACCTCCTCCACAAGTACACACACTAGGTGTGCACGGAGGTACTTGTTCTCTCTCACTGCAATAATGAAGAGCTTTACGGTGATGCAAATGCATTAGATGCTTGATAGCATTGCGAAGTGAAGTTTTTCATCAAATTAGCTAGAGTGGCTACTTGAGCGGATAAGGCGGATATATCATTGATTTCATGTACCCCCGATGGTTTCTTTTGGGCACTTACCCTCTCATTAGGCCAACTAGAGCTATTAGTCGCTATTCTATCAATTAATTCACATGCTTCATTGTATGACAGATTTAATAACACTCCACCGAGATGATGCATCAAGCATTATTCTGGTTTGAGGTTCTAAACCATTATAAAATGTTTCCATTTGAATAATAACAGTAAACCATGATGAGGACATTTTCTCAAAAGTTCCTTCCATCTTTCCCATGCTTCAAATAAAGACTTAAACTCTTTTTGTCTAAAAGATGTAATATCATTTCTTAACTTTGGCATTTTTGATAGGTGGGAAATATTTTCCTAAATTTTTTTCACCATTTCATTCCATGAATGAATAGAGTTAGGCTCTAAAGAATTTAGCCAAGCCTTAGCTCTATCTTTCAAAGAATATGGAAATAACCTTAATCTAAATGCATTTTCACCGACACGGTAAAATAAAATTACTACATACTTCTAGAAATTGCCTTAAATGCAAATGAGGATCTTCATGAGGAGATCCTCCAAATTGACCAATAGTTTGAAGCATTTGAAACATCATAGGCTTAAATTCAAAATGCATGGCATCAATATGAGGTCTATTTATACTAGTTTGCATGTTTTGATGATCAAACTAAGCATAATCCCTCATAGGTCTATCTCTATCATTAATCATACCTATGTGATCCATGTGGATGAGATTTTCTCTATGAACTTCTTCTTCAGTAGCATGCTGTGAACCAAGGCCATGTGTGCGCGTGCCAGTGTGCCTGCGTGTGTGGTTCTGGAGTGGCACGGTATGGGGCGCCAAAATGGCTGCCCTTGGCGCCTAGCTGTGCGCCTTGTCTTGGGTGTGTGCTAGAGGGGGCGCCAAATGGCTGCCCCTTGGCGCCTATTGGTGCCTAAGAGTGTCTAAGTGTTGTTTTGGTCCCTTGGAGTCTAAAATAGTCCTTAAGTGTCAAATTAGTCCCTGAGTATTAAAATAATCCTAATGGTGTCAAAATAGTCCTTGAGTGCTAGTATGGTCCTTAGGTGCTAAATTAATCTTTGGTGTGTCAAAATGGTCCTTGAGTGTTGAAAAGGTCCTTAGATGGGATTTAATTCTTGGTGTGAGATTTAATGTAATAAATGAGGTGTGGGGTATTGTGGTGATGATTAAGCGATGTGTAGGCTTCGGCCAAAGCGACGGGTTGTGTTGTGGTGATGATTAAGCGATGTGTAGGCTTCGGCCAAAGCGACGGGTTGTGTTGTGGAGATGATTGAGTGATGAGTCAACGAATGTTGTGGTAAATGTATTGTGTTGTGGTGCATTGTCATGGTGTCGCATAAATCATACATATAAAGCGATGTGGGCTTGACCCAAAGCGGCGAGGGCTTCGGCAAAGCGATGGGTGCCCTTGAGGCTTATAAGCGGCGGTGATGGATCCACATGCATATTGCATACATGCATACACTCATACGGTCTTAGTAAATCTTGGTGATGCTTGAGTGTTCCATTACTAATATTTCTTGGTGTTGTGATTATATGGTAAATGCCTTAATTGTTGTGGATTGGTGTTGCTAGTTGCTTTCCTATTATAATGCTTATCCTACTTGTTATTATTTATGTAAAGAGACTCACCCTACTGCGTCGTGTTGCCTCGTATCTGCAGAACCTGCGGTGTGACTGACTAAAGGTGTTTAGAGATCCTTCTTCTAGTGTGGTCGAGTCGGCTCTGATACGTAGCACCGGGGGGGAAATATTTAGTAGTTGTTATTTTATTCCACTGTTGTACTACTTTATTCTCAGACTTGTTGGTGCTATGTATCATATACTGGAGTTTTACTTTAATTAATATTTCGGAGTATTGTAAGGTGTTTTGAAGAAATGTAGCACTCTCTTCGTGGTGCGTGGAAAAATATATATTTTTGAAAACTCTGATTTTATAATCGATTAATTAATAGTAAATAGAAAGGGGGTGTTACAGGAGAAGTGGGGCGATGCGAGTCCCGACCAGCGTGGTACATTTGAAGTAGGGCACTGTCTCAGAAGGCTGCAGCCTGGTATGGACTTTGTTGCCATGAGCCCATACTTTCACAACACGCTGATACTCCTGAATTAAAATTAAATAAATGATGTAAGCAAAAAGTGCAGACTATGTGAGTTAAATAAATTATTTATGCAAAAAAATTCAACTTACCTGGTTAGCGCGTACTGAAGTACAGACATGATCTGCCAGGTCAGTGAAGAGAGAGGGCTGATGCTCAGGCTGATCCTCCTGATGCCCCTGATCCTGCTGAGGCTGCTCCTCCTCCTGATGCTTAAACATAGACTCATCTGAGAACAACGAATCAGTCTGAGACCCCTCATGCCCCTGAGCCTGCTCCTGCTGATACTCCAGAGCTGGGGAATGGTACTGTAGAGGCTGGGGGATATATTGGTGCATGGAAAACACATACACTTGTGTGCAAGTATACACTGTCCAAAAACAAGTAGTAAAAAAGATCGAACCCACAGAGATTGAAAAACTCACTTTAAAAATAATATAAAGTAATAAAGTGTAAAGTCACTAAGTAACAAAATAATTTTGGATTTTGTTTGATGATCACAACTAAGTTAGAAAGAAAGCAAAGTAAAAATGTTGATAGTGTAAAAGAGAAAAGCTAGTTGGAATGTCTTCATCAAGTAATTTACTTATAAGTGTATGATGCGGTATGTGATGCGGTTTGCCTGAATCTTTGTTGCATTAGCTATGTGCCTTTCGGTCCACTTTCTTGAGTATCATTACTAGCTCTTATGATCCTTTTTCTATGCAAAGAAAAAGAAGGGGTGTTAGTGCCAATCTTGCCTCCTAACAATTATCCAATTTGCTTAAGTGAATTCACTCTTGTATTTTAAGTACCCACAATTATTCTATGGACTATACTATCCTATGTCTAGGACTTAGCATGGTTTTCACAAAGTTTTCTTTATGTAAAACACTCACCCATATTAGTTCTTGAGTTCTTAATTGTAAGCCATTTCTGGTCATTTACAAATCTACTTATTCTAAGTGATCAAGTTCAAAATAAGTTTTGAAAAGATTATCAAGCAAGAACTAAAGTGCAAACATACATACATACATCATACTTACTTAAAAGCTCATTAAATGATTAGAACATTCCAACTAAGAAAGGTTTAGCTAACAAGAAACATTGCAAGATATATATAAACTGAATAGACCATGTTTATATATATAGAAATCACAAAAGAGAAACAACAAGAGTAAAGTTACAAATGTTGAAAACCTTTGTATGAAGTCTTCTAGCAATGCACTAGCATTACTCCTTAGCACTATACAAACACTATGAAAATAAGTTAAGGAGAATTTATGAATTCCTTCCTCTTCCTCTAAAAATATAAAAACTAACTATGTATATTGAAATTTTGATCTAACTTATGGATTGTGATATATTTCCAAATGAAGATGTGAGGTCCTTTTATAGCCTTCAAGTGAGGTGCTTCCTTCCTTCATGTTGAAGTCATCTTGAGTGGATCATAGTGTAGTTGCTTACCGAGAGGTTTATCCATGTTGAAATCTTTGACTAATCACATAGGGCGGTTCATTGATGTGTGAACATGTGTCCCTATGTTGGTGACTCTTCAAAGCTATGCCTATAGCTATGTGTGAATGGTAGGCGCCTACTATACAAGGTGGGATGGCATCGAGAAACCGAGGCGAGAGGTCATCACTTTGCATGTGGGTGCATATGAAACAGTCGCTTATTCACCAAGTAGTGCGGTTTTGATGTAGGATCGGTCAGAGGAGCATTGATGCAGATTAGCTTTGAGATCTGATCAACAAAACATCAAACATACCACAATATATCCAAAATGGCCTAATAATAACTATAACCATTCAAATCACTCAAGATATCATATATCACATAAAATACTATATAAACTCTTTATTATTACTTGAAAGAGAGCAAATACTAAGTTTAAACATATGAAATACTCTATATAAAATAGAGTTATCATATACTGACGAGGCTGGGGCTGGTACTGAGGAGGCTGAGGCTGGTACTGAGGAGGCTGGGAAGTGTACTGAGGAGGCGGCCTCCCCCGATACCAATCCTCATGCTGACTCTGCTGTAAGAAATCCCCGTGATAGAAATCTCCAAACGGCCCGATCATGAGGCGGGGATGGTACTCATTGCCTCGGCCGGTGAGTCTTGAGCTACGCCACTGTCGATATCTGTCTCCTCGCAGAAGCATGCAACTGGTTATGCCTCTAAGTCCTCGTGCTAAGAGCAGCTGAAGATGACTCCCTTCTGTATTTGATAGGAGTTACCTCCCATCTCCCTCTCTGACTCGGACGACTGTCCCTGTGACTGCGCTGCGTACAGAATCTTGCATGCAAACAAAAAAAAATTAGTAAAAAAAATAATAATTAAAATGCATCGTATATACATCAATAACAGGGTATATACGATGCTTACTATTTCTGAATCGTAGATATGTGCTGGTGAGGTATATGTGATTGGATGAAATCTGGGTCAATCGTAGATATGTGCTGGTGATGTATCTACGATGTGAAAAAAATTGGGAATTGTATATAGGTGGTTGTGGGGTTATATGCGAGTGGCTAAAATAGGGGTCAATCGTATATACGTTTCTGAGATGTATATGCGAGTGACCGGTGGTCAATCGTAGGTATGACCAATAATGTGAAGAAATTGGGATTTTGTAAAAACACAGGGGTATTTTGGTACTTTCACAGGGTGTGTGGGGGTATGGAGGGAAAAGGTGGGGTACAAAAAAGCCCGCCAATTTATTATGGCAAAGTCTAACTTGGCCCACTTCCGCACCTTCGCAGTCAACCTAGTTTTCTATTCATTAAAAATATATTTTCGGAAAAATACTATCTCCTTCTCATTTTATCTGTCCTACTAATAATATTTGTCTGTCTCAAATTATTTGCTTTAAATATCAAAACAATATTTATTACCTTTTTCCAACAATACCTCTTCACTTATTATTGGTATCTCTACCTTATATTAATTAGTTCATCTACCTAACTGTTCTTTGATAGAGTTTCATTGATGAACTCAAATTATAACAATAGAGACCGGATAGCTTTTTGTCTATCCCGGCGTGTCTAGTTTACATGTGTTTTGTGTACAAGAATGTGTTCCCCTATATCTGTACCCTAAGCCTTCTATATATAGAGTCTGAGTAACCTCCTGGCGGTTACTGAGGGTGGTTTCTTTATCTTCCCTCCGGATGGGCCTAGTCGGACCTCTTCTTGCATTGGGCCGAGGTCTTCATGTAAAGTTGGAAGATGGTCCGCCTTGTGGTGTGCCGAGCCCAAAAGTCCATGACGGTCCACAACCCCCCAAGTACGAGCTCTGTAAAGGTGAAGCGCTTAAATTTCTTGATTGTTGTCGAGTTCTTTTGGAGTCTTCGTCAAAATTTATTTGACATTGCACCTTGAAATGCACCTGCAAATATATGAGAAGAAGAGCAGTAGTCCATTCGACTTAACCAGTGCACATGAATATACATTGATATTTAATTCGACTTTGTCATATCGTTAAAATCATGAACTCAGGCCGCAACCAAATCATCGAAGTTAAATTTAAATAAAAATGGATGAATAAATTACCCTCTAACCGAATGTCATCATTATCATTGCGGTTATGTCTTTGGCCGAGTTGATGACGAACTCGCCGGTTTTGATGAGTGCATAAGAAATTATATGCTCATATTATAATTAATTAAATACTAGTAAGGAGAGATAAAACTTGGTGTTAGTTTGTTTGGTTATTCTTGATATGGTCTCAAGTGTATAATTTGTTTCCGAGTTCCTTTGTAACTCGATTGTTTCAGCTCCCTCTGGTGTGCGCGAGTTCGACTTAGATGGCTGATAAACTCCAATTTAGTGCATTTTTAGTGATATTTTTGAGTCACTTTTAGAGCAATTATTATCAATTGTATAAGTTACAAACTTAATTTGTGAAAAGGAATAAAAACTCAACTTAATCTTTATACTCAAATAAATTATATATATATATATATATATATATATATATATATATATATATATATATATATATATATATATATATATATATATATATATATATATATATATATATATATATAGATAAAAGGAAGGAAGTTGCGGCCAATTTAAAAAGAGGCGTGGAAAACAATTGCATCATGGTGGGCCAATTGGAAGTGATCCAGCCCATTAAAGCAAGAGAAGAAGAAATTGGCCCATGGCCAATTGAATGAATAAAGCCACGTGAAGAGAAAGAAAAGGAGGGACGATGAGGGTTAGGATCCTATCCATTTAATGGAGGGTTCCATTCGGAGAGAGTGTGACACAATAAATATTTTAATATTATTTTAAAAATAATATTAAAATATTCATTGTGTCACTCTCTCTCCAAATGGAACCCTACATTAAATGGAGAGGATCCCAACCCGGACGATGAGATGATAATCTTGGTGAGCACGGAAACCTAGGAGGAGGAATATAAAAAGGGAAGAGCCGTGAATCATCAGGACACAAAAAAGAATTGAATTAAGAGCAGACGCAAATAAGAGAAAAGAAAGGGAAAACTGCGCACAGAAACCGAGGCGGGGCAATTGAAGCAAATCAGCGCACAACCACTGATAGGAGCTTCGCCGGACTGAGAGATTGAAGGTTTTGGGTACCCGTTCTTGACACCGTGAGAGAGCTTTGGAGCAGAATACAGAGACGGAATACAAAATCCGAATTTACTCAATCTCCAGGTTATTTTTATATTCTGTATTTCATGCCTTTTAATTTTGATCCAATGTTCTTGAACACTATGAGTAGTTAATTCCTCTTCTAGGGTCTTAGGTGGATCTTGCTTGATTAGAGACCTTTTTTATGTTTTGATTTATGCTTTGAATTTCCAATTTTTATTTTAATTAGTATTATCCTATTGCTTTATCACATAATTAGGATTGACAACCATTTGCATGTTTATAATCAATTAGTTGATTAGCGACCGTACTACAACTAGTTGGTGGACCTATAGGATAATTGAGACTATAATTAATGAATGACCAAACTTTAATTTAGTCTTCCAATCATTCAACCTTTTTGTACTTTATGCTTTCCTTAAATTTAAATTCTAGCATGACCAAACTAGGGTTAATTTAGGGAAAAAAATATTAATCGCGAATGACCAAACGGGTTAATAGCTTTAGTAAAGGGATTGGTAATTCAATAAAATAAGGGGATTCAGGTAGGATTAGACATAGAGGAATCAAACCTTACAAGTGAAACCGTGACCCTAGGCTTCTCTCCATTGATCAAACTTTACAATTTAAATTCTTGCTATTTACTTCTTGTTATTTTAGTTTTTACAATCACCAAACATTTGTTCGTCTAAATAATAACTAATCTTGAGTAGTTTGGTACTTATTAATTAATCCTTGTGGAGACGATATTTTTATACTACTTCCGCGATAGAGTACACTTGCTCAAGGTGTGTCTTTGACGCAACAAGTTTTTGGCGCCGTTGCCGGGGATTAATTTAATAATATTAAACAAAAGAGATTTTTTATTGCTTTAGACATTTTTTTTTTCTTGTTTTAGTCTGTTTTAGTTTAATTTAATAAAATGAAAAAAAATATTTACATATTTTTGTCATTTAGTTTATTAGTTTATTTTTTTTTGTTACTATTATTTTTATTATTACTTGTGCATGCTCACCTGCTCCCAGGAGCCTATTTTGGTTTTTGATCCAGAAATTGAAAGAACTACTCGAAGGATAAGAAAAGAGACAAGAGTGATGGCTGCCAATCCGAGAAGAACTCTTCGAGACTACTTCACTCCGACATCGAATATCACTACGAGCATAGTCAACCCAACTGTGCAAGCCACTAATTTTGAGCTCAAACCAAGCTTGATTCAAATGGTTCAGAATTCGACTATGTTCAGAGGTGCACCAACAGAAGACCCGCACACCCATCTTACAAACTTCTTGAGGGTGGCAGACTCGGTAATTTGCAATGGTGTCACCCCTGATGCTATTAGAGTGAGATTGTTTCCATGGTCCTTGGCTGACAAGGCATCCGCTGGCTAGACTCTCAACTCACTTGAGTCAATTACGAGTTTGGGAACAACTGAAGCAAAAATTCTTGACCAAATATTTTCCCCCAGGTAAGACTAAGATCCGAGGTGCAATAATCAGCTTTGCTCAAGTCGAGCAAGAATCTTTACATGAGGCTTGGGAAAGGTTTCAAGACTTACTCCGAAGTTGTCCTCATCATGGATTTGAGAAGTGGCAACTACTTGAATACTTTTGCAACGAATTATCTTCTCAAAATAGGGGAATTGTTAATATGGCTTGTGGCGGCTCTCTATTGAATGGGGAACCTGCGATAGTATATGACTTAATTGCAGAAATAGCAGCTGATAATGCCCAATGGGAGACAACTGACAGACACGTTAAGAAATCAGTTGGGATGTACAAGGTTGAGGATGAAACTAGTCTTGATATAAAACTAGATGTTCTCTCTAAACAGGTGCAATCTTTGATGAAGGTACAAGCTCAATCTACTCCAATAGTTGCCTCCACTAGTGGCATCACAAATAATCTTTGGGGAGGCCCAACTGAAGAAGTCAACTATCTTGGTCAGAAGAAAAGTGAGTTAAGGCACAGTATGCAAGATTCTTTAGTTAGATACATGGAAAAAGTTGGACATCCGTGCATGGGTGTTTTAGCCAATTACATGGACAGGACTGATGAGAGGTTACAATCTATTGAAGATCTGATAAAAGCACAAAATCGACCAACTGCTTCAACTGAGGAGGCCAGTTATGTTCAGAATTCCAACCGAGCCAAAATGATCCTTATTCAAACACTTACAATCCGGGTTGGAGAAATCACCCCAATTTCTCTTGGGGAGGACAACAAAAGGGGCAAAACTCAAATTCCTATAAGCCACCACATGTGCAAAGGCAGGAAGAGAAGAAACCAGATATTGATGAAAGAGTTGGAGCCTGGAGGGCCAAATTGGAGCCATCAACAACGAGTTTGGAAGTCTGAAGGGTCAAATTGGAGCCATGAACAACAAATTTGGAAGCCTGGAGGGTCAAATCTCAAATCTCATTACTATGTTGTCCCAAAGGCCTCAAGGCTCACTGCCTATCCAGACTGAGCCTAATCCAAGAAACGAGCAGTGCAAGGCTGTCACTCTTAGGAGTGGCAAGGAGCTGGTTCAAGAAAACAATCAAGATGGGCGGGCGCCCGAGAAAGAAATACAAGCTCCTACTGAGGGGAGTACTTCTGAGGAAAGCAAAAAGGAAAGGGAGAAATATGAGCAAGCAAAGGTAAATGTTCCTTATCCTCAAAGACTTAAAAATGAGCAGAATGATAAGCAGTTTTCTAGATTTCTTGAAATATTTAGAAAATTGCATATCAACATTCCTTTTGCTGAAGCTATTGCTCAAATGCCTAAATATGCTAAATTTTTAAAAGAAATTATTTCTAATAAAAGGAAATTAGAAGACTTTGAGACAGTTAGGCTTAATGAGGAATGTTCTGCTATAGTTTTAAAAAAGTTGCCACCTAAGCTTAAAGATCCAGGTAGTTTTATTATCCCTTGTACAATTGGTAACTCTCATTTTGAAAAGGCATTATGTGATTTAGGAGCAAGTATAAATTTGATGCCTTTTTCTGTTTTTAGAAAACTTGGTTTGCAGGAACCCCATCCTACTAACATCACTTTGCACTTAGCTGATAGATCCATTGCCCACCCCCGTGGAGTGGTGGAAGATGTTTTAGTTAAGGTTGATAAGTTTATTTTCCCTGCTGATTTTGTTGTTTTGGATATGGAAGAAGATGAGGAAGTCCCAATTATTTTGGGGCGTCCTTTCTTAGCTACAGGAAAAAGCTTAATTGATGTTCAGCAAGGAAAATTGACTTTGAGACTTGGAGATGAGGAAGTTGTATTTCAAGTCTTGAATTCATTAAAAAATCCTTCCTCATTTGCTTCTTGTAATTTTATTCAAGCTAGAGATATTAATGATGTGATTACCTCTGACAATTTTGATGATTTTAGAATTCAGGATCCTCTAGAAAAAGTACTTACTTTACAGAGATCGGGCATGCTTTGCGGGGGTGGTGAGGAAGAAGAGTTCTTAATGTTTTTGCAGGCTCACCACCCTCAGAAGAATTGTAGTAACCGTGGATTTGAGGAATTGGAATGGGGTAACACTCCAAATCCCAAAGCTTCAATTGAAGAGGCTCCTGAGCTTGAATTAAAGCCTCTTCCTTCAAATGTAAAATATGCTTTCTTGCACCCCCCCTTCCTCTTTGCCTGTGATTATTGCTACAGATTTGACAGACACCATGGAGGATAATCTTTTGAGGGTATTAAGGGCCAACAAAGAGGCCTTTGGATGGTCAATTCATGATATAAAAGGCATTAGTCCCTCAATTTGCACTCACAAGATCTACATGGAGGATGAATACCAACCTCGAGCACTACCTCAACGCCGCCTTAATCCTAACATGAAAGAGGTGGTAAAAAAGGAAGTAATTAAGCTTCTTGATGCAGGTATCATCTATCCTATCTCTGATAGCAAGTGGGTAAGTCCTGTTCAATGTGTTCCTAAAAAGGGAGGTACTACTGTGATGGAAAATGATAAAAATGAATTAATTGCAGTTAGAAAAACTACCGGGTGGCGTATGTGCATTGATTATAGAAAATTAAATGATGCCACCCGGAAAGATCACTTCCCCCTTCCCTTTATTGATCAAATGCTTGAGAGAGTGGCAGGACATGATTATTATTGTTGTTTGGATGGATATTCCGGTTATTTGCAAATATCAGTGGCTTCTGAGGATCAAGAAAAAACTACTTTTACTTGCCCCTATGGAACATTTGCATATAAAAGGATGTCATTCGGTTTATGTAATGCTCCTGCCACTTTCCAAAGATGCATGATGGCTATTTTTTCTGACTTGGTTGAAAAATGCATTGAGATATTCATGGATGACTTTCTTGTTTTGGATCCTCTTATGAGGATTGTTTACATAACTTGAATTCAGTGTTGCAGAAATGTAGGGATACTAATTTAGTGCTCAATTGGGAGAAGTGCCAATTTATGGTACAATATTGCATTATTTTGGGACACAAGGTGTCCACTAAAGGCATTGAAGTCGATCCCGCAAAGGTGGAGGTAATTGCAAAGTTACCCCACCCATTCTTAAAAGGGTTCGTAGTTTCTTAGGCCATGCTTTGGTTTCTATAGAAGGTTTGTTAAAGATTTTTCAAAAATTGCAAAGCCTATGACTGACCTCATGGTTAAGGAGGCCACTTTTGATTTTTCTGACACTTGTTTGAAGGCTTTTAATTGTTTAAAGGAAAAATTAATTAGTGCCCCTGTTGTTGTTGCGCCCGATTGGTCGTTCCCATTTGAAATTATGTGTGATGCGAGCGATACTGCTGTTGGGGCTGTTTTGGGAAAAAGAAAGAATAAGGTATTCTATACCATTTACTATGCTAGTCGCACTCTTGATGATGCTCAAAGAAATTACACTACCACAGAGAAAGAGTTGCTAGCTGTAGTATTTGCATTTGACAAGTTTCGTCATTACCTTGTTCTTTCTAAAGTTATTGTTTATACTGATCATGCTGCTATTAGATATTTGCTTGGAAAGCAGGATGCCAAACCCAGGTTAATCGGGTGGATTTTATTATTACAAGAGTTTGACTTGGAGATTAGAGACAAGAAAGGCTCAGAGAACTTTGTAGCTGACCATCTCTCAAGGCTCGACCATAGTGTGATGCAGGCCTCAAATGATGGGGAGATCAAGGAGGTTTTCCCTGATGAGAAACTTTTAGCTATTTCTATTGTTCCTTGGTTTGCAGATATTGTCAACTACTTGGTGGGTAAGGTTGTTCCACCTGATTTTTCATTTCAACAAAAGAAGAAATTAATTTCTGATGCTAGAGACTACTTGTGGGATGACCCTTACCTATTTAAAGTATGTGGAGACAAGGTAATAAGGCGTTGTGTGCCTATGGATGAGGTAACTTCTATCCTTGAGCATTGTCATTCTAAAGAGGTAGGTGCCACTTTGGCCCAAATAGAACTGCATATAAGGTTTTACAATGTGGTTTTTATTGGCCTACTATATTTAAAGATGCTCATGAATTTGTGAAATAGTTGTCAAAGGAGTGGCAATATTTCTAGGCGTCAAGAGATGCCCTTAAACAATATTTTGGTTTGTGAGATATTTGATGTATGGGGTATTGACTTTATGGGGCCCTTCCCTACATCTTTTTCAAATCAATATATTCTTGTTGTTGTAGATTATGTGTCTAAGTGGGTAGAAGTTGTAGCCTTACCCACTTATGATGCTCGGGTAGTAGTGAGGTTTTTGAAGAAAAATATTTTTACCAGATATGGCACTCCCAGAGCAATTATTAGTGATGGTGGCACTCATTTTTGCAATAAACAATTTGAAAATCTTTTGAGCAAATATGGTGTCACTCATAAGGTAACAACTCCTTACCACCCACAAACAAGTGGACAAGTTGAAATTTCAAACAGAGAGCTGAAAAGGATTTTAGAGAAGACAGTTAGTGCATCAAGAAAAGATTGGTCTTTGAAACTTGATGATGCACTATGGGCCTACAGAACTGCTTTTAAAACCCCCATTAGGATGTCTCCTTACCGTCTTGTTTTTGGAAAAGCATGCCATTTGCCTGTTGAATTAGAGCATAAAGCACTTTGGGCTTTACAATTTCTAAACTTTGATGCTCAGCTTACAGGTGAAAATAGGTTGCTGCAGCTCGATGAATTGGATGAGCTTCGTCTCGGAGCTTATGAGAATGCCAAGTTATATAAGGAGCGAACTAAAAAGTGGCATGATAAGCGCATTCAGCAGCGTGAATTCCATGTTGGCGAGAAAGTTTTAATCTATAACTCACGTTTGCGTCTTTTTCCAGGAAAGTTGTGCTCAAGGTGGTATGGACCCTACACTGTTACTCAAGTTTTCCTTATGGAGTGCTTGAGGTATCTCATGAAGATGGTACCACTTTTAAGGTCAATGGTCAGCGTGTGAAGCATTTTGAGGAAGGGTTGCTCCAAGTGAGCTATGTCATTGGCCTCAAGGATTGATCGTAGTACCGTCAGGCTCGGGACGTTAAACAAGCGCTTCGCAGAAGGCAACCTGTGTTTTATTTTCTCTCACTTTTGTTTGTTTGTTTTTTTAATTAGGAATTAGCTCAGTTTGCAAAGCTCTCTCAGGGAAGTCACTCTTACTCTCTCTCTCTCTCTCATTTATTTATTTTTGTGCCAATATGATATTTTGCATTGAGGACTATGCTTCATGCTAGTGTGGGGGAGGGGACTTTACTTTGTCACTTGATCTATATTAATGCACATACCCACTAAATATGTTGATAGCATTTTTCTGGCTTGTTTTGCATGAATTATGCGTAAATTGAAAATAATAGAGATTATGTCTTTTTGGGACCCCATAATTGATTCATTTGACAGACTTGTGCTTAATTGTAATTGTGAGGTTGTCCTTAGGAAGCTAATAATTAGCATTTGTGCCTGTTGAGTACTTTTTGTGAACTAGCTTCTAAATGTGAGATCTGAGCCTTCATAAGGGGATTGATACTAAATCATAAATTTTTACCCCTTTTCTTTCTATGAGTGTGTTTCCCAATTTGCTACATTCTAGAATTTGTCTTTTGACCATTTCAAGGCGAAAATTGATTTGCATCATGTAAAAAGATTTGGGGAATTTAGGTATTTTTCTGGCCCCAGAGTTGTTTGTTGAATTTATCCCTTAGATGCCCCATTTGAGCCTATTTGTTATATTTTTTCTTTGGTACCCAGATATAATTTTTTTTTCTTTTTTTTGTGGTAACCAATTGAGATTGAATTTGGAGCAACTATTGAAAATTACAATTACGTCCTATATTTTAGTGGTCTATATTTTCAGGACTGAAATTTCGTCACCTACTTTAGTTGTCTATCTTGTTAGGATAAAAAAAATATATATGAGTGAATCATGTGTTTATAAGAATATCTTCTTACAAAGGAAACAAAATAGAAGTTTTCATGTACTTACATTTTCCTCCTAAGAAAAAAATATATAAAAAAGAAAATTTGAAAAAAAAAAGAGAAAAGTAAAGGAGGAAAAGACACATCAAAAGAATGAAAGAGCCAAAGGGCAAATCCAAAAAAAAAGGGTCTACTCAAGAGAGAAGGTAAATCAAAGAGAGTTGATTAAATAGAAGAAGAGTGAAGAATGAAAGTGAAATTAATTTGGAGTTTGAACAAGAAACTATAAAATAGATAGGAGCTTCATATTGGGTTTCAATGGTTACTGTTTGCTTCTTGTTTTTTTCTTTTAGCCCTTTGATTATCTCCCTGTTCTTATTTCCTACCCTGCATGAATTCACCCTGGCCCCATTACAACCCATGAAACCCCATCTTTTGCATGCATGTAACTATTTAGTGAAGATTTGGTCAAATTACAAGCTTATGGTAATGTGCATTTTGTTGAAACTTGAGTGTATATTTTCCCAAGTCCCTAAACACTTAGAGAGATTGTGAGCGAGTGCCCTTGTTCACAAAAATGTATTCTTCAGAGACATGAGCCTCTAATTGGGCAACCTTTTGACACCTCATATGTGCTATATTATCTATTGTTTGTCATTGTGCTTCTAACTTTGGGTCCCTTATTTGGCTGTCTTTATTAGTTATCTGAAAAGTTTATAAGACCAGAAAATTTGCTTGAGGACAATTAAATGTTAAGTGTGGGAGAGTTGATAAACTCCAATTTAGTGCATTTTTAGTGATTTTTTTGAGTCACTTTTAGAGCAATTATTATCAATTGTATAAGTTACTAACTTAATTTGTTCTTTGTTTTGCAGAAAAAAAAGAAAATATGAAAAAGAATAAAAACTTAACTTAATGCTGCCACTCAAATAAATTATATATATATATATATATATATAGATAAAAGGAAGGAAGTTGCAGCCAATTAAAAAAGAGGCGTGGAAAACAATTGCATCATGGTGGGCCAATTGGAAGTGATCCAGCCCATTAAAGCAAGAGAAGAAGAAATTGGCCCATGGCCAATTGAATGAATAAAGCCACGTGAAGAGAAAGAAAAGGAGGGACGATGAGATGATAATCTTGGTGAGCACGGAAACCTAGGAGGAGGAATATAAAAAGGGAAGAGCCGTGAATCATCAGGACACAAAAAAGAATTGAATTAAGAGCAGACGCAAATAAGAGAAAAGAAAGGGAAAAGCTGCGCACAGAAACCGAGGCGGGACAATTGAAGCAAATCAACGCACAACGAGTGATAGGAGCTTCGTCGGACTGAGAGATTGAAGGTTTTGGTATCTGTTCTTGACACCGTGAGAGAGCTTTGGAGCAGAATACAGAGACGGAATACAGAATCCGAATTTACTCAATCTCCGGGTTATTTTTATATTCTGTATTTCATGACTTTTAATTTTGATCCAATGTTCTTGAACACTATGAGTAGTTAATTCCTCTTCTAGGGTCTTAGGTGGATCTTGCTTGATTAGAGACCTTTTTTATGTTTTGATTTATGCTTTGAATTTCCAATTTTTATTTCAATTAATATTATCCTATTGCTTTATCACATAATTAGGATTGACAACCCTTTGAATGTTTATAATCAATTAGTTGATTAGCGACCGTATTACAACTAGTTGGTGGACCTATAGGATAATTGAGACTATAATTAATGAATGACCAAACTTTAATTTAGTCTTCCAATCATTCAACCTTTTTGTACTTTATGCTTTCCTTAAATTTAAATTCTAGCATGACCAAACTAGGGTTAATTTAGGGAAAAAAATATTAATCGCGAATGACCAAACGGGTTAATAGCTTTAGTAAAGGGATTGGTAATTCAATAAAATAAGGGGATTCAGGTAGGATTAGACATAGAGGAATCAAACATTGCAGGTGAAACCGTGACCCTAGGCTTCTCTCCATTGATCAAACTTTACAATTTAAATTCTTGCTATTTACTTCTTGTTATTTTAGTTTTTACAATCACCAAACATTTGTTCGTCTAAATAATAACTAATCTTGAGTAGTTTGGTACTTATTAATTAATCCTTGTGGAGACGATATTTTTTATACTACTTCCGCGATAGAGTACACTTGCTCTAGGTGTGTCTTTGACGCAACAATGGCTCACTAGTAACTTGCTCTAACCTGTCTGAACAAGTAATTTAGCCTTAATGTTGTGTTCTCTAAGCTGACTTCCATATTTGAATTAGCCTTTGTCGTGACGACGAGCTTTTGAACTGACTTGCACACTTTTCGTTGATTCGCGACCTTGAATTGAGTGAGTGCCGACTAGGTATTGCCTGTTGTGCATCCCTCTATGTGTGAGGTCAACATACCCGAAGCGTCTAAAGAATTTCACCTTATGTGTTCGGTCGATGTTGTGGTTGAGCCCCCTAGCTTGGCTTTGTTGGCTATAGGTCGGCCTTAGGCTTCTTAGTATTTTGTAGTGGTTGCCGACTTGGTGGTTTTCCTTTTTGCATTTAAAATATGGTTCCATGGGTGACTTCTGAGGCATGGGGTCAATAAGGTATTCTTTATGCTCGTTCGACGAGTTGTGGCATGAGCCCCCAAGGCATGATTTTATTATCATCAACGACCCTTAAATGGATGTGTTATGTTTGCGCTTAATTCAGTTTAATTTATCTCATGAAAGATGGTCTTGTGTGGATCTCTTCAGTCCTTGACGTCATTACACGTCCCTTCCTTTGCTTAAATAGACTCGGTTCATTCCAGGGGGACTTGACCTCAGTTGTGGTTTGCCTTAAGGAAGGTTTGGCGCATGGCTTACCTTATGGAGGTTTGGATCTTGGCTCACCTCACGAAGGTTTGGCTTGTGGCTCACCTCTTGGAGGTTTGGCTCTTGGCTCACCTTGTGGAGGTTTGGCTCTTGGCTCACCTCATAGAGGTTTAGCTCTTGGCGCACCTTCTAGAGGTTTGGTTCTTGAATATTCGTTGTTCATTTAACTCGAACTTCAAATATTATAACCCTTTTAGGCGTGTGTTCAATATGACTCGTTATGCTTTCATGAGTAGTTAACCTCTGACTTGCCCTTGAAGGCTTGTTTGGACAAAGGTTGGCTTATTGAGACTTATTATTCATAATGAAAGTTGAGTTTGTTTTGGTAAAAAAAAAAAAGATAGGTACCTTTTTATAACTTTTTTGAACACGAGTGTTTTAATAAATTTAAAATATAGCCTTTTATCGAGTTTTCCCTTTTTCATTTATTTATTTTTTTGACCAAAACAACTTATAGCATTTCATTCATAATCAAAGAGTCAATACAAATGGCAATATAATAAAAAATGTGGGAGCTAGCATAAGAACTTGATGCTCTCACAAGAGTGTGAGCAACAAGATCCGCTTGCCTCCTGGTAAAACTAACAAGTAGTTTCCTAGAGAAGATAAAAGTAGCCGACAAGAACATAATATAGCTCCATATTCGGTAACAAGATTAGTTGACCCATGAACACCATCTACTACCGCTTTGCAATCAAGCTCGATGGTCACGTTTTGGACATTTGACTCTTGTAACCAAGTAAGTGCTTCAAATAGACCCAGGGCTTTGACATCCTGTGGCTGGGGTTGACCATGATACCAAACAGTTTTAGCTTTCACAAAGCCGCCCCCTTCATTACGAATACACATACTGATTCCATACCGTCCATCATCAAACAAAGCAGCGTCAATATTGCACTTTACCATATCACCTGTCAGGCGAACCCAAGTAGAAATGGGAGGACGGCATAATAAGGAAGAAGGTACCTGATTTGAGGCTTTCGCACGCTTTGCCTGCTGCCAAGAGGAGAGCAGATCTAAAGCACTTTGAATAGAGATCCTCACTGGTTTGGAAATATTCTCCCATACCTTTTCATTCTTTCTTTTCCAAAGACACCAAATCATCATAGCAAAACACGTACGGGAAACGCCTTGAAAAAACGACAAGAGTTTGAAGAAGCAGTCCTTGTAGCTATCGGTTGACAAAATTCCAGCGCTAATTTCATGCCACAACCACAAATGCGCCAAACATCTTCAGCCCGCAGACAATCAAGAAAAATATGGCGCTCGTCTTCAATTGGAGTGTCACAGAGAGGACACTCCTCTAGGCACGGGACATGACGACATCTAAGATTGGAGCGACAAGGTAATACACCACGAGCAGTTCACCAAAGATGGATTTTCACCTTGGATGGAATATTGAGTTTCCATAGGGTACTCCAATCACCTGTAATGTGAAGATTAGAGAAATCAATCATAACATTCACAACCACATAATAAGCAGAACGGTTGGAATACAATCCATCACGGCTTGGATTCCAAAGTAATGAATCTGTAGGTTCGCGACACCGAAGTAGTCCTTTTTCTTATTATATTTTGTAATTTTTCTACATATTTATAATTTCATAGCAAATTATACAAATACTGTGTCACCTGTGCAGATGTACGACAAAATACTACTCCCTCCGTCCCATATTAAATGTCTTTCTACCCAAAAACATTTGTCCCATATTACATGTCTTTTGCGAATACCAATAAAGTCTAAATTATGTTTTTCCTATTATACCCTCAAACTTAAAATGTTTGTTGTGAATTATAAAATGTATCCAAACAAGCATATCTATCTATTAATCTACTAAAAACCTTATCACCAAAACTAACCAATAAATTTGTCTAAAAAAAAAACTAATCAATAAATAGTACGTATGGGGATTCAAACCTACCTATATATTAAGCACAATCCTCCAATATTCTTGCATTCAAATTAGTAAAGGAAAAGAGAAATATGGGTTCAGAAACCACTTCAAAGCTTCCAATTATTGACTTCACTAATATAAACTTTGAAGCCATTAATCCCAACTGGGAATCAATGAAATCTCAAGTCCACAAGGCACTAGTAGAGTATGGTTGCTTTGAAGCAATATTTGATAAAGTTCCTTTAGAACTTAGCAAAGCTATATTTGCTGCACTTGAAGAACTCTTTGATCTCCCTCAACAAATCAAGTTACTCAATGTGTCTAACAAACCCTATCATGGTTATGGCCAATATCCTGCAGTTCCACTTTATGAAAGTGTGGGGTTTGATGATGCACATATATTTGAGAAAGTAGAAAGCATGACCAACATCTTCTGGCCTAATGGAAACCTAAGTTTTAGGCAAGTACAACTTGTTATTTCATTTATCCAACTTTGTAAAATGTGTTTTCTTTATTTATTTTGTCAGCGTAGATGAAATAGAAAATAATCACACACACAGTATCACACGGTTACATCCGGATCAAAGTTCAAAAGACAGCATCTTTAGGTCGCTGAAATTGCTGATACAACCACAAACAATGTTTTCTTTCACTACTAAAAAAGCTAATTTATTAACCAAAATTAGTGACAAAAAATTGAAAATCGTCGCTAATTTAGGCATCACAAAATTTAGCGAGAAAATTAGAGACAAATTTTCAATTTTTACTTACAACTTTTTGTCTCTCTAATTTCACTTTTTTAGTAGTGTTTAATTTTTGGAGCTTATATCTCCTCAAGGATTAAATATGTTTTTAATTCTTATAAAATAGACAGTATGTCATGTTTACTTCTAAAGGAACTCATTGATATATAGTCCCTGGTTTTCTCATTGAAGGGACTAAACATAAAAGAAAATTTCACCATAAACACTAAACCGGGGATTCAATATCAATGAAATACTTTGTAGAGAGACTAAGTTTAATAGAATATTATTTAGTAACGACTAAAAATATATTCAACCCTTTCTTTATTACCCATTTCATATATTGTTTTAATTTGCAGCAAAACTATGAATTCCTTTACTACGCAGCTAACAGAGTTGGATCAGATTATTAGGAAGATGATTTTGGAAAGCTTGGGTGTTGAGAAATATTTTGAGGAGCACATGAACTCAACCAATTATGTTCTTAGAGTTATGAAATACAAAGGCCCTCAAACCAATGACACAAAACTAGGGCTCACCCCACATACAGACAAAAACATTGTCACCATATTGTACCAAAATCACGTGGATGGTTTAGAAGTGATAACCAAAGATGGAAAATGGATAACCTACAAGCCTTCTTCTGCACACAGTTTTGTAGTGATGGCTGGTGATCAGAGGCGGATCTTAGTGGGAGCCGGGGGTGCCACGGTATCCCCGGCTCCCATAAAATTATATATAAATATACTCAAAGTTAGAATATATAGAACCAAATGAAGACTAAACAATAAAAGTATTAGTAGCTGAGAGGTTAATAGCATTATTGGCGTATTGAGTGTCCTCAGTTCAATTCTTGTGATGACCGAATCTCTTTTTTGCAGATATTTGTATATTTTTCTAAAAAATTAATATAAAAAATTGCATAAAGCAAGATTTGAACTCATGACATTAAAATTGACATAGATAACTTTGACCACTAAACCAAACAAACTATTATGAATACATAGTTAATTTTTGTTTATATATTTGTTACTATTTTGGCCCCCTCTAATTTTTTGGTCAAGATCCGCCATTGCTGGTGATTCTCTCCATGTAAATACTATTCACCTTTTCTCATAAAAAAAAATTACCAACTAATGTTAAAAGTAATTAATACTACTTCTGATTCACTTTAGAATAGACAATGCATTTTTTAGTACATTGAATAACTGATGTATCTGATCCACTTTATAATTTTCCAGGCATGGTCAAATGGTAGGTTGCATTCGCCAATTCACCGAGTAATGATGAGTGGGAATGAGGCAAGATACTCCACAGGGTTCTTCTCTGTCCCCAAAGGAGGAGGTATTGTAAAAGCTCCAGAGGAACTGGTGGATGAAGAACACCCTCTACTCTTCAAGCCTTTTGATCCTATTGAGTACTTCAAGTATTGTTACACTGAAAAAGGCCAGAGAGATCCATCTACTTTGTACACTTATTGTGGTGTTTGAGTCTGTTGTTGTCACTGAAGGAGTGTTGTAATTATGTTGTGTGCTAAAATGTTCCTAAGACAATTTACCTTAGACTTGGTAAAAGTCAGTATGTGTTTGTTGTCATTGGCTTTGTCCTAAAAGTGTGTTGTGTGTTCAATATTCCTAGACAATTTGCATTGGAGCTATCATACTCCAAGATGTGTATTTTCAGTGTACTTTTCTACTTGAATTTGTGATGATCTTATAAATAAACACACCAAAGTTCTTATTGTGAGTAAATAATATTATATTTAATGAAAATATTTAATTTTTTTCTAGAATACGCTTAGTTATTTATTCATCATATATTTTTCTATCTTAAGTAAATAATTAATGATATTATTGACAAAATAATAGTTAATGTTGCATTAAAGTTTGAAAACGATAAGTAAAATAAAACAAAATTAATTTTAAGAACATATATGGAGGTAACTAGTATAATTCACCCGTGCCAGCACGGGTCGATATTAATGTGTTTAGACACCGTAAGGTAGCTACTTCAACTACTGTATATTTAGACAATTATATATATATATATATATATATATATATATATATATATATATATATATATATATATATATATAGTAAGAAATTAAATTTAAACTTATATGTGTGTATATATATATATATATATATATATATATATATATATATATATTATAATTTCAAATGGGATGTGGGGTTTTGTCAAGGAAATGATTTTGTTTCTTGTCTTATAATGTTTTGTAATAAATAATTTAAGAAAAATTAATATGATAGGTTTGACATTATTTCCCCTGACCCTTGAGAGGATCAGGACGACCCCTCTCTCCAATTGTAGATTATATCGTTGAATCTAACGCTGTTAGTTTCTCATTAAGGGATTTTGTACCCTCCTTTATTTTGTTTTATGAAAAACAAACAACCAAAAGATTAAATACTCCCTCACACTACTTTGAAAGAGCAGCGCGAAACTCTAATGTATTTCTATCTCTGTTATAATAAACTCTAATTTAGCATGATATCTAATAAACGGGTTTGGCTATCCCTTATACCCGCTATAATATAACTTTTCTCATTAAAAAAGTCCATCAGCCACAATACAATACCTCAAAGGGTTATACTACATTGTATATACGGGCTACAATCTATCAAAAAAGAATCCACCAAAAAGTCTATCAAAAAATATGTGCGTTGCAATTTAAATGGGTTATCATATATTTCTTTGCCATAATGACTCAAGTTGCATACTTTAGATTAAAAATGGTAGGACAGAATACATTCATGTAGTCTCATATCTCAATTATAGACAGAACCCATCAACATAAAATAGTGTTTATATATAGTGATCTCTGTTATATATCCAATACAATTGCTTGTTGCTTCAAAAGAAAATACAATTGTTTGCTACATATGATTTAACTAAATATTAATAAGATTGTGTAATTGGGTTCAGTCTTATCATGCATGAGACGAATAACATAGGTGTCATTGACTTTGGCACAAGACCATACCCCAAAGGAATAAGATTTATGCCTAAAGATGGAAAATTATCTTGGAGGACAAAAACAAATTAAAAAAAAAAACATGATTATGTTAGTAGTTTGAAGAGATTCAAAAGTAAAAATTCGGGAAAGGAAAAAGAGAAGAGTGACAAGAATACAAAATCTATACTTTTTGTGATATCACTATTTTAACATGTAAATAGTAAGAGTAGCTAGTGGAGAAGTTGGTTTTTTCCTTTGTACCACTACGTTCAAAATTCCAAATAGCAATAGTATCAAAGTATATTATAAGAGACCCACATGATCAATGTTTTTGCCATAATAGTACTCTAAAATTTAGTAGTGACATTACATGATATTGTAACTAAAATTGAACTTCATAACAAAAACTAATATTGGTTTTATGGGGTTTTTTGAAGAGAATATTTATTTATTTAATTTTATGATTTTTTTGTAAAAGAAGTTGGTCTTTTTTTAAAAAAAAAATAAGAAAAACGAAAAGGGCCTGCATTAGTAGAACATGGGTGCAATTAGAGGAGAGGATTGTATTATTAACAGGGTTTGCGAATAACAGAAGCCCAATTTACATTTTCTGGGTTTTAATAAGTGGCTTGCGATCTGGGCATTCAAGGGGGCAGTACAATTAAAAGAAGGGAGTGTAAAACTAAATCTGACATTTTTTAAAATAAATAAAATAATAATAAATAAAGAATTAGTATTTATGACTCATTAATTTTGTTGAGAGAGAGTGAGTGTTTTGTACTGATAAATGCAAAGTTGAAAACACAAATAAATGCAATTAAATTTGAATTCAATATATTAATTCCTACTTTTTTAGGGATTTGATTAGCAGCAATGTTATTAAAACCAACCTTGTGATCGACCCGAGCAGGACACTGCGTCACTAGGTCAATGGTCGGACCGATGGGTCACTGATTGACCCGCGTGACCCGGTATTAATCAATTTGATATTAAATTAATATGAGAATTAGACAAATGTAGGATATTGTTGTGATCTACAGGAAGAAGAGCCAACTGTATTTATGAATTGTTAATGAAATATTACTTGCATGCTATCATTATTGTATATATTAAGTGTTGTTCTCATCTATAATCTATAGTATCCTTTTTTTATAGTGTCCTTTTTTTATCCCCTATTGCATATCAAATTTAAGAAGCACATTATTGAATATCATTAACTTAATCCAAATTAAAACAAATTCCATGTAATTGTTCCATCAAGAAGTACATTATTTTTAAAGGCTTTGAGAGATCTGTAACATGTGATTGTTCATTCAATTACAATTATTCTTCTCATACTGTAAACATGTACTTGACTTTCTCTTCTACATATTTGTCTACATGTTTCCTACAATGTATTTTTGGGTCAAATCTCTTGAATGTGTATAATATGTCTGATGAATTGTGTTTTATAAATGGTACAATTAGATTGTCCTCAGGCTATGTGGTAGTATCTCATTATCTGTGGCAAACTAAGATGGTTGACAAATTAAATTGTACAATTAGATTGTCCTCATTCTCTTAAGACAGGTCACTAGAAATATACAAATTTCACTCCTATACCCATATGTAACTGCTCATTAGTGTCACAAATAGTTTCTATGTAAGGGCCCATTATGTTTGAGTAACATACTGAAAATCACTTATTTTAAAAAAAATCACTTTTAAAAAACTGATTTTCTTGAGAAGCTACTCAAAACAGCTTCTTATATGAAGCAGTTTTTAATTATTTTCAGCATTTCATTTTTTTAAGAATTTGTAACAAACAGACAGCATGTCGTCATAAGTAATTTTTTTTTAAAAAAGTGATTTTCTTAAAAAAATAAGTCATAACAAACGGGCTCTAATATTATAGTTTTTAGGCTTAGACATTTTAAAAACAAATTCAAATATTTAAACTCAGCAGAGCTACAATTTTTTTTGCTAATTTGAGATCAAAATATTTATTTTGAAACTAACACAACATCAATAACTTGTCTAAAAATTGTAGCTGCTATTTCTGCCCATTTAGTATGCTATGTTGATAGAAATTTCTATTGGTACTAATAGAGTATAAAAAATTTCATTGCTAAAATATACCTTTGTATAAATTAAAAACTACTCATTTCTATCATAACGAGTGTTTAACCATTCATGTAGGAAAATTCAATGAAAATTAGTTTACGACTGGAAAGTGAAACAATAAATTAACAATAAATTTGATCACACTTTGACATTGTGTACTTTTAAAAGCAAAGTCAGGTTAAGGATAGGATGAAAGCTTTGAACATCTAATAATATATAAAAACCAAGCCCACCCTTATAACTTGAGTCATCATCACATTGTAGTTACCTAACTATGAATTAAAGGTTTACTTCAAGCACACCCCTGTAAATGATAAACAAAAATATAACATTAGAAGCGTTGTCATCAAATATAAATCACGAACAATAGTAATTTCAAAGTAATTTCAGTTTAAGGGTAGGATGCAAGCTTCGATGTGATGCATCACTTGTATGTAGGCTTCATGTGCCAAACCAAATATGGAAGCAACAGAGGAAAGAGCAGAAAACCCTCCATTTACAAATATAACCCTTTTGTCAAAAGTCATGCGTGAAATACGTGTAGAAAATTTACCAAATGGAGTTTGGTATAGTCTTTCTTTTCAACTACATGAAATAACAAATCACAAAAAGTTAAGAAGTAAAGAAATCATATTTTTTATTTTTATAAAATCAACACATAAACAGAATGACCTTAGAAACCATCTTTCAAAAACTCTAAATGCAAATAAACTTTTGCAGGATCTGAATTTGAAGGAGAAGCAACAGTGTGGAGCATTCTGGATGCAGCCTCATAACACAAACCATGGTGTTAGTGTAAACTTACAGAACTTAAATGATGGCTAATAAATGTTAAACTTTAACAGTGATAATAGATAGCAACCATAAACATAAAAAAAACGTAAACTTAAAAAAATTATATTTTCCTAATCAAGTGTAAACTTACGGAACTTAATTGATGGCAAAGGGATCCTCAACCTTGATTAAGATATTATCAAAAATCAGAACTAATTTGCTTGAGCATCAGATCAAGACAGCAACCAACACATCACCATTCAAAAAAACATCAAACTATTGAACCCATTGTAAAATATCCCTAACACTTGTTTTAGGTTTATGCTTATTTGTTACAGAAGTAATGCTGACATTTTGATGCGAATTTAGTTATCTTCTTATTCTAATGGACTGATGGAATGGTCAAGGGAATTATTATATAAATCATGACATATGCACATGGTAAGGTGGATTAAGAAAATTACGGGATGACGACGATCATGGGCAGGTAGATGTAGATCGTAGAAGTGCATATCAGACACTCCTCTAAGTGCGAACACCGACGTTCCAGTGTGATCCCGGACCTTCACATCTATTCCAGTCCTACAGCTAAATAGCACAGACTTGGTTATGATAACAACAATTTTTATTTTTGATTTCTTAGAGATATAACATTAACAAAAGCATAAAATGATGAATCTTACGCATTGTGTGAAAGTATCTGTGTGATATGTGCCATGACAACATAGGTTGGTTCCTGAAATTATGAAACCATTGATGTGTGTTACTTGATACACATCATACAAATAATTGAAAAAAGATATTTGATATATGTTCTCTTTGATAACCACCATATATGAATCTTTAAGGTTTTAAATACTACCTGAGTGGGAGGAGCTACCTGCAATGAATCAAGGTGGAAGTGATAGCGAAGGAGGAAATCGTAAAAAAATTGTTCTGGCAGATTCATGCTGATTTAAGCTTGTTTATTATGTAACCAATAGATTGTTGTATGGTCATCTACTGGAATAAATTATTTTTTCCTCCTAGAAAATGTATGCCTCTATTTATCTCAGGTAAAAGAATATTTCTATTCAATTGATTTTTTCGGTTTTAATTGGGAATTAAAATGAATTAATAGGAAGTTTTGATTAGGAAGTTTTAATTGGAAATTCAAATAAATGAATTAATAGGAATTCAATTGTAGATCCTTATTTTATGCAAAGGATTTAATTGGGAAAGAACTGAATAACTTTTCATTTATTTTTGAATCACTAAATTACAAAATGAAAGGTACAACTTAACTCTTTGGAAGAGGCTTCTTCAACCCAATCCCCCACGACTCAGCTAGATGTCCTCCCTTCTAACGTTGTGGTGGTTCCTGACATGAGAATTTCAGGGAAGAAGTGGGGGGATGTCGACGAGGTTGTGCTTGTTGTCCCAGAACACGTTGCTACACCGAACCCAGTAGTTGAATCTGACATGAATATCTTACGAAGGCTCTGGGATGGATCTTCAGATGATGTTGGTGATCCTGTGACCTATGACTCGCATGGAACAACAGCGTCTGTTCCAGTTGGTCGTTTGTCCAAGTCTCAAAAGAAGAAATTCAGACAGAAACAACAATTGGTTGTTGGTTACAATACTCGCTCAAGGGCTAATTCTGTCTCTGATTCCTTCTAATCTGACTTGTTTCTAGCTTGTATATCTAGCTTGAGTCTCTTCTATCTTCTGTTAGTTAGATTGGTTATTGTCTAGCCTGTTTGCTAGTGTTTTAGGGGCCATCTTAGGGCCTTTCTATTATTGTTATTTTTTCTATTTTTCCTTTGATGACACGGGTTTCGATCTAGTCGCCCCTTCGTTTTTCTCTGTCTCTTCCCTTTTCTTTTTTTAATAAATTCGGGCAATCTGCCTGTTTGTCAAAAAAAGTTTTGAAAATGCATTAACCATAACCGTGGGATGATAATTGATTGTGGTATGGAACATCCTGAACATCCACACCAATATTTTAAAACTCGGGTCGATGACCGACTCAGTGAAGGTACCGGGTCACTGGGTCAAGGGTTGGACCGAAGGGTCGACAATTAAACCGCATGACCATTAACTCGGGCTTGATTAAAAAATTTATAAAAACTTAATTTACTAAAATTAAGCTCACGAAAAACTATACTTTAATTTATAAATTTCATAGATGTAAAACTTAATGTATTAATAAAAATTGTACTTCAAAAAATCTTATAAATTATACTTTAAACTACAATATATATATATATATATATATATATATATATATATATATATATATATATATATATATATATATATATATATATATATATATATATTAATTATATACATTATATATATATATATATATATATAAGAAAGATATATACAAATTATCAATTCATCTAAAAATAGCAAATTATCAATTCATCTAAAAGCATCCATGTTATTTCATAATCTACATGTTATATACTCTTTTTTGTAACAATTATCACAAACTTCAGATAGCCGAGTGATAAGGCATGTGCAGTGCCAATGCATAGTCACAGGTTCGATCCCTTGTGTTTACAGTCCCAAGATGTATGTGGAATTATTTGATTGGTTTGAGGTGTAATCCTAGGTGTACAAATTCTTGATTTATATGATTATGATAGAGATATTATTTTAAAATGAGTAATGATCGGCTATTATTTTCTAAATTAACAAAAGTATATAATAATTCAATAAAGCATTTCAAATTATTGAGAAAATGTTTTTTTTTTACCAAAATTATTGAGAAAATGTTAAATTTGTTTTTAGATCTTATAAAATTTCACATTTTTTATTTTCTTATCAAAAATTTTATCGACTTTATTCTTCACAATATTTTTCGTATGTAGTTTTAACCCCTACAAAATGTCTTAAGAAAATTATAAACATTTACACAAAAAATAATTTTTTTTAACAAGAGATGAATTAAATACAAACAAGTCACCCACAATTTCTTTCCTTTATTTTTGGAGGAAAGCATGTTACCAATTTTTGGTTACCTTGGCCATTATATTTCTTTATATATATATATATATATATATATATATATATATATATATAAACTAAATACATTAGCTTTAATGAGTTTAATTTTAGTATATTATTAAGTGTTACATGTGTGAAATTTAAAGGTCTTAAAAATTTGGAATTTTTTTAATTAAGATTGAGTCAATGGTCATGTGATTCAACTACAGATCCCTCTGTCCGACCGTTGACTTAGGGACCTGATGCCTTCACCGAGCCGGTCATCGGTTTGGTTCTTAAAACATCGTTTTAAATCTAAAAATTTAAAAATTGCTCAGCACAATGGGTGTTCAACCTTAGACACCTGACTACTTCACAAACTACTTAACCAAGGAGTGAAACCTTGTTACTCCACAGGATAAATATATAAATGTTGTTCATCAAAATATATATATATATATATATATATATATATATATATATATATATATATATAATATATATATAAATGTTAATTTGGCCCTCTTAAAAACCATCCCAAGCTCCACCATTGTCCATTCATCGTTTGAAAATTAGTACACCAAGTCTAAACTTATATTGATGTTATTTAAAAGTTAAAAATAAAATAGTTTCAGTTTTTGGCTATTGATTTGATAAAAGTAAAAGGGGCCCAATTTTTAAGATTTGAACAGGGCCTCCAAATTGTTTGGGACAACCCTGGATAAGGTAGATAGTTGTGGCTATGCAATCTCCCCAAAAGGAACATTGGATTGGAAGTGCAAAACTCTTGCTACATTGAGGAGGTGTGTTGATGTTTCCTTTCCAATACAGAATTTTGCTCAAGTCTGTAGGGAAAAAAAGTTGATGAGTGGGTACCTTTGTCCTGCAAAAAATCAACTAATTCCTTTAGTATCCTTGCCAAATTGTGTTTTAGTGAAGGCAAAAAATTGCTTAATTTTCAGAGAAGCCTCATATTTGTGTGTTAACATCCAAGTGTATCTAGATAAGTCATCTACCATAGTTAAGTATTGTTTCTTATCATATGTGGGTGTAGAAAAAGGACCCCAAACATCAAAGTGTATAAGATCAAAGGGGCTAGAACACAGATTGTGATGAGAAGTAAAAGGCAATGTTTCTATTTTGCTAATGGACATAAATGACAATTATGACAACTATAAGAAGATGCAACGTCAATACAGTTTAGACCACTAAAAAGTTTAAGAACTTTATAAGATAAATGCCTTAATCTATTGTGTCACAAATGCACATTATTTGACAAACCATTAGTGTGAGAGACAACATGAGTAACTGAAGGAACATATGGTGGTGTGTGAGGAGTTTGACCACTATAAGTGTCATTGAGTAGGAGAAATAGTCCATTGTGTAGGTCACCCTTTCCAATCACCTTGGTTGGTGGGGTGTCCTATATCAATGCACAATTGTCAGAAAAATACACTGAAAGCTGAGAGAACAACATAAGAGCACTAACAGAAATTAGATTGACATGAAAATATGGTATATACAGAACATTATGCAAAACTAAATATTTGCTAAGTTCAATGGTGCCTATGGCTTTGACAGTAATTCTACTGTTATCTGGTAATGTGACATATCTATTTGTGAGTGGTGTATAGGATAAAAAAACTCAAGTGTGTGAGTGATAACTATCATTTATGATGGTTATTACTTGCTTTCTAAGCTTAATTTTAGGTGAATTAGATAGCATGTTGTGTGAATTATCATATAATTAGGTGTTTAGATTAGAAATAATGGTGCAGGATTGAATTGGTTTGAATTGGGCATATTTATGCCCTTTGTGCTTTTAATTGTGTTTTGTTTAAGTGATGCAGCAACAGATGCGTGCGCAATAGTGAAATTGCGCTAGATGAGAGAGAAAGCTTAGGGAATTGCGGAAAACACGGAAATGACAGTTGTCAGAGCTGTATGGCACGGAAAGATATGACCTAATGTGGATTTCTCACAATTGCCCTTTAACCTAGGACGCATTTCCCAAAAAGAGATCATTTTAGGGTTGCGTGCAAGGAGACACTATATAGCAAGTTTCTATTACTCATTAAGGATGTTCTGCCGTCAGAGGGAAGTTTAGAGATAGCTCCTTCTTAGCGTGCAAGTTCATCAACCATTTTCATTGCTGAGACGATTGCTACAGCATCACTGGAATTACATTTCTCTCGATGGATTTCTACTTAGAAGAGCTGGACCAGATCTCCATTGTCATCATTGGAGCTCCTTTGCTGTTGTTGCGTTCGTGTGGTAGTCGCAATAATAGTGCAAGTATACACGTCGTACAAGTAATAAAGTGGATAAAAGTAAGAGATCGTTCCCACGAGGATTGGTTTACTTTCAAAAGTTCAAGCCTCAAAACACAAGAGAATCAAGTAACAAATCGGCACTAAAAGTTGGTGTTAATACTAGAAATGTAAATAAAGCAAGTAAATAAGTGTTGGTTGTGAATATGGATGAGAATGAGTTGGATTGTTGCATGCAAGTAAATCCTCTCTAGTCAGACGTTATAACGTTTACACGTTATTACGTACAAATGTTATTCTGTATAGACGTTATGACGTTTGAACGCTGTTGCAAAAGAACTGTGCTTTTCAGTCACAAAACGTCAGAGCTTCAAGTACTAGAATGTCCTATGTCTAGGTTCTAAGTAGGCCCACTCCTGTATTTTAAGTACCCACAGCAATGTTCTATGACCTATTATCCATTCTATGTCTAGACTTAGATAAAAATGCCTAAATGTCTTTAGTACACCTTTCGTTCATATAAATCTTTGAGTTCTTTTCATAGACCATGTCTGTACCTATGAATCTACCTATTTCAAGAGGCCAACCTCAAAACAAGTTTGGAAATATTATCATGCAAAGATTTAAAACATATAAGCGTCAATACTTCATAACATTTAACTAGAAATTCATTACATGCAAAACAACAACCCAACTACAAAATGTTTAGCTCATGATGAGCATCTTTACAGAAAGATAAGGAGTTAAAATACCATTCATAGAGGAAAAGAAACTGAGCGCAAAAGATACACCTAAGTAACCTTCCTGCATGCACGCTGTAAAGACGTTACAACGTTTGAGCTTCACAGTAGTTGTTATGACTGGAAATGGAGTTGAGTAGAGTTCAAAAAACCGAAGTCTGTGTCCAGAACTTCGTTTAGAAAACTCTTTCTGAACAATGGAGGAAGGTAGATGATGAATGTTTTGACTGGTATGATGCAGGTATGTGTATCTGTCTCCTTAGAGAGAGATAAGTCTTGTAATTATAGAAAAAGGGTCACATGCTTACTGATGTCATTCCCCACCTACCAAGCTTGCTTGTAAATAAAATATTCTTTGAAATGACACAAAGATCAAGCTACTGATCGCGTCGTGCATGTCGATCTTGAGGAGAGAGAGAAAGATCTTCTCGGCTCTAGATCTTTGACCATCATTTCTTGTGCGCCACACATGAGATATTTCTTTCTTGCTCTGCTGCCCTTCTTCAGACGTGGTGAGGGACGTTGCGACGTTCGACTTTTTACTGCACAAACACAAGAAGCATCAAAATGCTCACAAAGGCACCAATTGGTGCCAAAATGCACAGAACTCGTAATTTAGCCCCTAGCTAACTAAGGAACAATAAACTAACAGAAAACTAAATAGAATCAACCTACTATTGCTAGAGAACTTGCATGATTTATCTTTGAATAAGTATAAATAACTCATATAAATATGAGTTATCACCGTTCTCTCTTTATAGTATCATTTCTTACCTTGAAATTTGTAATATGACTTCTGATAACTAATGTTTATATGAATTATTTATGCCTTTATTCATTAAATTAAAGTTCTCAAGTAACATTAGTATTTTATATGGCATATTTTGATAGTTTTAGGTAAAGAAGGGCTGGACACTACTTTTCTGTGATTTGGCACATCTGGTGCCCTTGTGAGCAATTTAATGTGTTTGTTAGTGTTGTAGTGTTAAGCGCTATAGTGTCTAATGTTATAGCGGTAAAAGGGCAGGCCAACTGAGCATTCAAGACAAAAGTTCATTTTTGGCGCCAAGCTCTTTATTCCAAATCTCGGTTACTGTGCCCACTATGCATGCTGACACGCTCGGATTTTATTGGATATTGAGGGACACATGGCATCGCTTGAGTGGAAGATTAGTTTTAGTTGGTAAAAAGTTGCTATCAACTTTTGTACTTTTTGGAGAATAAAGAAAGGAAACTATCTTTTTCACCACCATACTCATTCCTTCGAGATAGAGAGAGTGAAAAAGAGAAAGAAAACTTGACACATTTTCTCCTCCATTAGAACACTTTCAAGCTTTATTTTTATTGTATTTTTATTTTCCCTCGGTGTAAAGCAACGTTATAGCGTCTTCTCTGTGGATGATTTGGAAGCTTCGGGTTGTATCTTTTGCAACTGTTTCTTCTCATTTTGTTCACGGTAATATGAGTGTTTTATCTTGTATTTTGTTGATGATGCTCAATATGAGCTAAACACCTTGAGTTGGATTGCTTAAATCTTTGTAATGAACCTCTAGTGTTACGTATATAATATTTCACGTTTTGCGTTTCAATCTTTGTATGTTACTTCTTTCAAACTTGTTTTAGGGTTGACCACTTAAAATAGGTACATTCGTGGGTACAGACATGGTCCATGGATAGAACTCAAACCACTCTTGTAGCGACCGAAAAATCCGGGAAAGGATTCTTCGAAAGGTTCTTTTAGGAAGCCGCCACCGAAATTCTAGTTTAAGGGCAAATTCGGAAAATCCCTTTAAGTTTTAGGATGAGGCATTGCTAGGGTTCGGAGTCGTTATGTGTGGGGAAGGTATTAGCACCCCACGACATCCTATTGTCTAATTAACTTAAGATTTATTTAATAATTACCCTTTTATTTGCAGAAAAAAGACTTATTTATGTTTTTGGTTTTTAGTGCTTGACAAGAGTTGAGTCTTGCTCCTACGTACCTCCAGATGCAATGGAGGAATCAAAGCTACGTAGTTCTTCCTGAAAAAGGTTTATTGGTTGGTGTTTTTTAGTGTAGGGATCCTAGGATTCCTTGAACTGTACAGCTCACTGATTCCTAGGACGCTGACTAACCCGATTGTACAACCGACTTAGTCCACTACTTTTTAAAAATGATTTTTGAATTTTTGAAAGGAGTTGTGAGATGGGTTGGTTTTAGAATAGGTATTCTGGAACTCCTGAACTGTACAGCTCATTAGTTCTAAAACGCTGACTAACTCGGTTGTACAACCGACTTAGCCCCCTATTTATGAAAATAATTTATTTATATTTTATTAAGTTTTTTGTAGGATTACTGAACTGTACAGCTCATTGGTCCTAAAATGATGACTAACCCAGTTGTACAACCGACTTAGCCTTTTGCTTTTAGAGAAAAATAGTTTATTCGTATTTATTAAGTTTGTAGGGTTACTGAACTGTACAGCTCATTGGCCCTAAAATAATGACTAACCCGGTTGTACAACCGACTTAGCCGTTTATTTAATTTCGAGAGAAAAAGTAATTATATTTGAATTGGAAAAAGAATTAAAAAGTAAATCAGAGGGTGAAAATAGTAAATTTGGGTTTTTATTAAGAGCAGGGTGTTGTATAATTATTAAAGGGTGCAAAGAGGAAAGCCCAGTTCGCATCTGGAGGCCCAGGATACAAAACACACGGTATATAAACAAAACTTATTGAAACAAAACTTAAGAAAACACACGGTATATAAACACAACAGAAAAGGAAACCCTAAAAAATTCATTCACCCCCTTCCCCCTTCTTGCTGCGGCGCAGCCGCGTGTTACGAGAGAGAGAGAGAGAGAGATCCGGCGGAGAATCCGCCTTGTTTCACGGTGGAGGGCGTGAAACACGCCGGTTTCATGTGAGAGAGTGGGGTAGTGAGAGCGAGACCGTGAGGGAGGGAAAAGGGTGGCTCGGTTTCGGTGATGGGTGGTGAGGATAACAGCGCCGACGACGCAAACGCCAGCGAGAATGGGGTAAGCTTCGTTCTTCTCTCCTCTTTTCTTCTCCTTCTCTCTGTTTTTGGTTTTTTCGTTTCTTTCATTTTACATTCCTTTGAGAAATGTTGTTTTTTGGTTTATGTTTTCCTTGGGCGTGGATGGTGGTTCCAGGTGGTAGTTTGCTGGGTTTGAAGGAGGGCTCGGTTCTGGGTGTTTGGCTCCATTGGTAAGTTCTTCTTCCTTTTTTGATCTAATCAGTCTCGGTCTCTCTCTTCATCTCTCCACCATTTCTTTCAATTTTAGCTTGTTTTAATTCGTTTTCTCTGCCTGATCTGTGTATTATGTGTTTTTCTTTTTAAAACAGAAACTAATTTGATATGCCTTATGGGTTTATGCTAACGTTTTTACTAACAGCTAGATCAACCTACTTTCTATTATGGAAATCTAATTCTGACTTCTATTTTAACTCTGTGCTAATTTTATTTAAAAAAACTAGTTTCAGAATCCTAACCTTCTGGTATTGCTTATTGAATCAGAATTATTTCCAGATAACACAATATTGAACAAAAAACGTGATCTGAAAAGCTGTTTCCATGATTATTACATTTTTGTTCTCAGTTTCGACAATGGATCCTATTTTAAGAAATCATGTGGACATAAAAAAAATTAGGTTTTGAATACCAACCTAGAACTCCAGCCTCTGTTTAGGATCCTTGTGAATGCTGTTTGTGACTGTAACCCACTGCAACTGCTGTTGTGTATGCTCTTTTGGTTGCTGTTGTTCCTCTCTTAAAACCCAAAAACTCAAAAACAGTGTTTTGTGGATTAGGGTTTCAATGTGAAACTCTAATCCTTATTTTTTCCTAGTGATTTTTGCAGCCTTTTTTGTGCTGATTTCTGTGTGTTTTTCACTGTTACTAGACTGTTTATTTATAGTATAAAATTAGGTTAAGGCATTTATTATTTTTAACCAGGCTTTGACCATATTTCAGGTTGGAACCCAGGCCCAACAGCAGCTGCAGCAGCTTGGAATGCTTCCTGGAAACCCTAAATTGCTGCTTACTAATTTATTTTCGGATTTCTTATTTTTTGTATTTTTAGTATTATTTATTTTTGTATTTTTGGACTTATTTGACTCTTAAGTGCTTCTAATTTGTAAATTAAACTAAGTAGAATTATTTTTGATATTTTTGGACTCTTAAACACTTTAAAACTATAAATTAAACTAAATAGAATTTTTTGACATTTTTGGATTGTATATATGCTTAAGAATAAAAATAATAAGAAAAAGGAGTCAGACCAAATACAAAGACGAGAACGGGTCGGACTCGATAAATACGCCAAACTAGACAAGAATAGAAGAAATGGGCGCGTTAACTAAAAACACTAAAATTAACTCGGAATCGCATTCTTAAGTCTGAATTTGAAGAGATCTTTGAGAACAATGGCTTTAGGTAGACCTGTTTATGTACGACTAAACTCGAATACGGATATTAAATTGAAGAACGCACGAAAAGATCGATCATTCGCGCGCGTGCCTAATTTAAACAACGGTAGCTTGATTTAGCTGAACGGAGTGACTGGAATTGGTTTGGGTTGGTAACCGGGACTCTACACTAAAATTTCTCGTAATCATGCGACTCCAAAACACGACCCTAATAACAATAAACGACTAAAACAAGAAAAAGAAGACGGACAAAATTGGGGTATAACAACTCTTTTAACCGTTTCCTTTTTACACTCTTTTCACTGATAACTTGTGACTAAAACCATTTTCTACTTGTTCTACTAAGAGTTAGTGTAAGTTAAACTATAAAATTAACATCAATCCCTGTGGAGACGAACTTTACTTATCAAAATATTACTTGTTGCGATGTGTACACTTGCACAACTACTTTTCGCACAACAACTTCTACTCTTTTGTTTAAGTTATTTTCCATGTTTTGTAAGCTCAATATGAGCTAAATACTCATAGTTGAGATGCTAGATCTAATGTAGGTAGATTATTATGTGATTAATGAAGTATGTTTAATGTTGTGCATTTTACCTTGTGTGTGACAATATTTCCATTTTAGAGTAGGATTGGCCGTCTATTCTAAATAGCATTTATAAATTCAGAGATGGTTTGTAAATTAATCTCACAAGGTAATATGAGTAGTGGACATTAACGAGAGATCTTGATGTTCCTTGCTTAACCCTAGAGATAGGAGAGCATAACCCATAAGGTGAATATTGTCGGTGTTCGAGCAGCCCAGGAGGTACTTCTTTAGGGTTTAGAGATAAACTCTTGCAAGGAAACCTAGTGGGAAGTATTCGAGAGAATAACGTCTTATTGCTGCAGCACCTAATGCTGCAACATTGAACATACCCTTAATTGCATATTAATGAAGCTACTGAAGTGAATGCATCTCAGCTTGTTCTCATCACTGATTTTCCATTACCCTTTACTTTTTACTACTGTTTATGTTACCCAAAACTTGTGTGTCATCTACTTTCCTCACTAATTTGTTAATCAAATTAAACTTTCCAATTTAAGCATAATTCCTCGTGGGAACGATCTCACTTACTCTCTATTACTTGTTGACAGTGTACACTTGCACTATCTTACTATTTCATACAACAGTGAGCAATGTTAACAGTGACACCTGAATCTATTATCCAAGTGTAGAGTTTGTCTGCAAAAATGGTATTGAGGACATTTAAACTGAAACCTAAAGAAAAAGAAAGAGGCTGACCAGAATCTGAAATTGATGTTTGAGCCATGTGTGCTTCTAATAAATTGATGAGTTGCAGGTGTGGGAAGAAGTCATAGCTGAGGCATTTGTGGGAACTTCAGTTGAAGTAGAATCAGAGACCTAATTAGTAGTGGCTGCAGGTGCATTTAGAGGCTTGCTTCTCTTGGATGCAGATGTGTAACCCGATGGATAACCATGAAACTTGTAGCATTTGTCCTTGGTGTGTCAAAGAAGACCACAATGAGCACACAAAGGCCTATCTTTCTTGCCTGGTTTTGGTTTGTCAGTTTGTACAACACAGACGGGGGTGGTGTAAACAGGTGCCTGAGTGATATTGTTACCAGTTTCCTTTTGTGTTTCCTCTTGAGTTAACTTAGCTAATACTTGGTTCACTGGGGGGAATTGGTGTCATCAACCAGATTTGGCCACGGGCACAAGCATAGGTCTCACTCAAACCCATGACAAACCTCATCACATATTGTTTCTGGCCGTGAGATACAATCTTTAGTTTCCAGGTCTGAAAAAGTTAAAATTAAACCATACATTATTAAAAATAAATAATTAATTATTGTTTAGTAAAATTAAAATAAATAATTAAAATATTACACAGCCTCTCTCTCGTGGGGCCGCACAAAGGTCGTCCCAACAGAACAAAGGTGGATCCCGATCTGGTCAGTGGCGGCTGGTCACCGCTCGACCTCCTCCCGCTTGAACCTCCACCTCTTGCTGAACCTCCACTTGAACCTCCTCCTGAACCTCTTCCTCCTGAACCTCATCCTCCCAACCCTGCTAACCCTGAGCAAGAGGGTCCTGATACAGCTCTGGGTGCTCCTGGTAGTGGCGCGTCCAGTACTCATACTCTGGGTGGTTGATAACTCTATTTTATATAGAGTATTTCATATGTTTAAACTTAGTAATTGCTCTCTTTCAAGTTATAATAAAGAGTTTATATAGTATTTAGTGTGATATATGACAACTTGAGTGATTTGAATGGTTATAGTTATTATTAGGCCATTTTGGATATATTGTGGTATGTTTGATGTTTTTGTTCAGTGCAGTCTCAATGCTATCTGCATCAAATGCTCCTGCACTGATCCTACATCAAATCTGCACTACTTGGTGAATGTGCAGCCTGTTTCATATGCATCCACTTGCAATTGTTGACCTCATGCCTGGTTCTCTGATGCCATCCCACCTTGTATAGTAGGCGCCTACCATTCACACATAGCTATAGGCATAGCTTTGAAGAGTCACCAACATAGGGACACATGTTCTATCATCATGGAACCACCCTATGTAATTAGTCATAGATTTCAACTTGGGATTAACCTCTGAAAAGCAAACTACACTATGATCCACTCAAGATTACTTCAACATGAAGGAAGGAAGCACCTCTCTTGAAGGCTATAAAAGGACCTCACATCTTCATTTGGAAATATATCACAATCCATAAGTTAGATCAAAATTTCAATATACATAGTTAGTTTTTATTTTATAAGAGGGAAAGGAAGGAATTGACAAATCCTCCTTTACTCGTTTTCAAAGTGTTTGTATAGTGCTAAGGAGTAATGCTAGTGCATTGCTAGAAGATTTCATACAAAGGGTTTCAACATTTGTAAACTTTTATCTTGTTGTTTCTCTTTTGTGATTTCTATTATATATAAACATGGTCTATTCAGTTTATATATATCTTGCAATGTCTCTTGTTAGCTAAACCTTTCTTAGTTGGAATGTTCTAATCATTTAATGAGCTTTTAAGTAAGTATGTTGCATGTATGTATGTTTGTACTTTAGTTCTTGCTTGATAATCTTTTCAAACTTATTTTGAACTTGATCACTTAGAATAAGTAGATTTGTAAATGACCAGAAATTGCTTACAATTAAGAACTCAAGAACTAATATGGGTGAGTGTTTTACATAAAGAAAACTTTGTGAAAACCATGCTAAGTCCTAGAGATAGGATAGTATAGTCCATAGGATAAATTGTGGGTACTTAAAATACAAGAGTGAATTTATTTTAGCAACTTGGATAATTGCTAGGAGGCAAGAAAGGCATTGACAACCCTTTCTTTATTGCAAAAGCAAAGATCAGAAGAGCTGGTAATGATACTCTGAAGAAAGTGACCGAATGGCACATAGCTAATGCAACAACATTCAGTGCAGCTGCATCACATACTGCATCAAACACTTATAAGTAAATTACTTGATGAAGACATTCCAACTAGCTTTTCTCATTTGCACTATCATCATCTTTACTTTGCTTTCTTTCTAACTTAATTGTGATCATCACATAAAATCCAAAATTATTTTGTTACTTAGTTACTTTACACTTTATTACTTTATATTGATTTTAAAAGTGAGTTTTTCAATCTCTGTGGGTTCGATCTTTTTACTACTTGTTTTTGGACAGTGTATACTTGCACACAAGTGTATGTGTTTTCCATACACCAAGTTTTTGGCGCCGTTGCCGGGGATTGAAGTAAATTCTTTTTAAAAATTCGATATATAGTAATTTAGTGTTGTATATAATTGGTATTTGTAGTTTCACAACAACAACGAGACATGGTACTTAGTATATGTACAGTAACTGCAAAGCAGAACACGAGAATATATAGTTAGATCCGAGAAATAGAAAGAAGATTCGGGATTTCGCTAAGGCTCCGTAAGCAAAATCAACAAGCTTGCAACATGTCTTTCAAATGAAGAACAAAGCTCAAGGCCACACTCGCGAGAGGAGGCCCCGTTCACAAAGATGCTCTCAAGAAGAAGTTCATAGAGAAAATCTCATCCACATGGATCACATAGGTATGATTAATGATAGAGATAGACCTATGAGGATTATGCTCGGTTTGATCATCAAAACATGCAAACTAGCATAAATAGACCTCATATTGATGCCATGCATTTTGAATTTAAGCCTATGATGTTTCAAATGCTTCAAACTATTGGTCAATTTGGAGGATCTCCTCATGAAGATCCTCATTTGCATTTAAGGCAATTTCTAGAAGTATGTAGTAATTTTATCATACCTGGTGTTAGTGAAAATGCATTTAGATTAAGGTTATTTTCATATTCTTTGAAAGATAGAGCCAAGGCTTGGCTAAATTCTTTAGAGCCTAACTCTATCCATTCATGGAATGAAATGGCTGAAAAATTTTTAGGAAAATATTTCCCACCTATCAAAAATGCCAGGTTAAGAAATGATATTACATCTTTTAGACAAAAAGAGTTTGAATCTTTATTTGAAGCATGGGAAAGATGGAAGGAACTTTTAAGAAAATGTCCTCATCATGGTTTACCTGTTATTATTCAAATGGAAACATTTTATAATGGTTTAGAACCTCAAACTAGAATAATGCTTGATGCATCATCTGGTGGAGTGTTATTAAATTTGTCATACAATGAAGCATGTGAATTAATTGATAGAATAGCAGCTAATAGCTCTAGTTGGCCTACTGAGAAGGTAAGTGCCCAAAAGAAACCATCAGGGGTACATGAAATTAATGATATATCTGCCCTATCTGCTCAAGTAGCCACTCTAGCTAATTTGATGAAAAACTTCACTTCGGCGGTGCTCTCAAGCATCTAATGCAACACATCACCGCACAACACTTGTTGCAAAGATGAGAAACAAGTACCTCCGTGCACACCTAGTTGTGTGTACTGTGGAGGAGGTCACTTGTATGAGGAGTGTTCTAGCAACCCTATCTCTGTAAATTATGTAGGTTATAATAGGAATAACAACCCTTATTCCAACACTTATAATCCTGGTTGGAAAGATCGTCCAAATTTTAGATGGAGCAACAATAGTGCACCTGCACCTAGAACTGCACCAACTACACCAACCAACCCACCAGGATTTCCAGCTCAGAATAACCAAAGAAACTCTCAACCTACCACTGAGAATTCTCTAGAATCCATGCTTAAAGCATTCATAGGTGAATCTATAACTACTGGACAAACCCAAGATGCTTCCATTAAGAAATTAGAGAATCAAGTTGGTCAATTAGCTACAGCTCTGTATCAAAGGCCACAAGGTGCCTTACCTTCAAATACAGAAGCTAATCCTTCCCAAAACAAAGGAAAGGAGCAGGTTAAGACTATATCATTGAGAAGTGGTAAGGATCTGGTAGATTTAACTGAGAAGGAAAGTGTAGAAAAGGGAGAAAAACCAAAAATCAAAAAGAAACCAATGCAGAAGCATCTAGTGCTCATGCATCACAAGAAGTTCAAGTGCCATTACCTAAGTTAGTACCTGAATACCCTTCTCCTCCTTATCCTCAAAGACTGAAAAAAGCACATGAGGAGAAACAGTTTGATAAATTCTTAGAGGTACTAAAACAATTACACATCAATGTTCCCTTAGTAGAAGCACTCCAACAAATGCCAAACTATGCAAAGTTTATGAAGGATGTGCTTACTAAGAGAAGAAGATTAGGAGAGTTTGAAACAGTTGCCATGACAGAAGATTGTAGTTTGCTTATGCAAAATAAGAATCCTAGGAAATTGAAGGATCCAGGTAGTTTTACAATTCCATTTTCTATAGGAAAATCCTATACTGGTAAAGCTTTATGTGATTTAGGTGCAAGCATCAAGTTGATGCCTAAATCTATTTTTGACCAGTTATAAATTGGAAATGCAAAACCAACCACTGTGACACTTCAATTAGTCGATGATCAATAGCCTATCCTGAAGGTATCATAGAAGACATCCTAGTTAAGGTAGATAAATTTGTATTCCCTGTAGATTTTGTTATCCTTGAATTTGATGCAGATAAGGAAGTGCCTATTATCCTAGGTAGACCATTTCTAGCAACTGGTAAAACCATAATTGATGTGCAGAAAGGTGAACTCACTATGAGAGTGAATGATCAAGAGATAAAATTCAATGTAATGAATGCTATGAAGTATCCTTCAGAGGATACAGAAGAGTGTTCATCCTTATTCTCTCTAGATAAATTGGTAGAAAAACAGTTTTAGAAGAAGTATGATCACTTAGCCAATGCAGATGCATTAGATGCAGCTGCATTGCTAGATGATGAAATACTAGAAAAGGAAAATCTGCCAATAGAAAACTCTTGTAAGGAAGTATGGGCTAGAACTTATGAACCACTCAATCTTGAGGATCCAATTCTCAAGAAGAACTTACCCTCAATAGAACAACCTCCTAAGTTAGAATTGAAGATACTGCCTGAACACCTTAAATATGCCTTCTTAGGAACAAATGAGACTTTACCTGTTATCATTTCTTCTGATTTAACATCAAAACAGGAGACTGATCTCATTAGTACTCTAAAGAAGCATACCAAAGCTATAGGTTGGCAAATGTCTGATATCAAGGGAATTAGTCCTTCTATGTGCATGCATAGAATCATCTTGGAAGAAAATTCTAAGAATAGCATAGAGAGTCAAAGAAGACTAAACCCTATTATGAAAGAGGTTGTGAAAAAAGAGATCATTAAGTTGCTAGATGCTAGCAAAATGTACTATGGTGCACAGGTGGTGAGAGACAAAACCGCCACCCATTTGCAAAATCTCTAAGCAAAAAGAGGTAGTCAGGCTGACAAGACTCTTAAAACAAGCGCTTGATGGGAGGCAACCCATTGTTTTTAATTATTTTTGTGCAATTTTATGTTTTTAGTTGTTTTGCAGAAATGCAGGAAACTAATGCAGCTGCATCAAGTGCATCTGCATTGAAGGAAAATGTGCCCTGCAGCAAAAATCTCAAAAATTTGAAGAGTGTGATTAAGTGTGAGTCATAAGGCTTCAGGAAGATCAAAGGGAAGTTAAGCAATCTTAATGAAGTATTAGTAGCCAAGGATGACACATGGAAAGATGCATGCGCAGCACGCAATGCATAACGGCTACCTAATAAATCCACTAACTTCCTTCCTCCTGAAACATAAGGCCTTAAACTTGTTACCGTTACCCCGTCCTTCGCAAATCTCACAAATTTCTCTCATTCCAAAACACAAATTAATCTTCACATTCTCATCTTCTCAATCAAAAACCTAGAAATTGAAAACAATCAAAATGGTGAAGAAGCAATCAGCACATAAATCATCAAGCAAGCAGACCAAAACTCCCCAGAAAGAGAAGAAAGTCATGCATGCAGGATCATCATCAACCAAGAAAGGCAAAGCCAAGGAATCAGCATCAAGAACCGATGAATATGTTCATTTCTGGAACATGCATCTACTACCCGAGAGAAGGTATGATTTGAAGAAGGCTAGCCCATCATTCATGTCAACAGTGGCCAATCTCAACTGGGACCACTTTGTTCTTCCAAGAGGAGGCTACATTGAAGATTTGGTGAGAGAATTCTATGCTGGTATCACACCACAAGAAGGAACAGAGCATTCCTACACTTCCATGGTGAGAGGTAAACTTGTGCACTTTCATGCAAAGAAATTGAATGAACATTATATGCTGAAATATAATGGGAATGAATTTGAGGGCCAAGGCCTTTAAGAAAGAAATGGAAGAACTGAGAAATAGGATTGCAATACCAGGGTCTGTTTGGGAAAAATTTACACCTAATGAAATCAAACTTAGAAGTAATTATTTGATTGATGCATTAGGAAATTGGCATTTGTTCATAGCCACTTCAATTATGCAGCCTACATCACACACATATGCAATGACCAAAGAGAGATTGATCTTGTTAGATACAATTCTCTTCGAGGGGAATGTTGACATAGGTAGATTGATAGCTAGAGAAATTCTTGCATGCTTAACAAAATCAAAGGGATTTCGGTTTTTCCCTATTCTTATTACTGAATTATGCATGAAAGAAGGTGTTCCAATAGCTTCTAATGAACAAAGGAAATTCCCACACAGTAATCAAATCTTTGAAATGAAAGAGAGACTGAGAAATGTAAGAGGCCCTGCACCTTCAATGCAAGAGCATTACATGCAGAAGCAGAGGGCAGTTTGGAAATTTATGAATGACCAACATGATTGGCTTCAACTAGTGTTTGACAAGATATTTGATCTTGTGGGCCAAGTGAATGCCCCTGAATTTCCAAGTTGGGTACTAAAAGCTGAAGGAGAAGAAGAGGAAGAGAAAGAAACTGAAGAGGAAGGGAAAGGAAAGGAGAAGGTAGAGGAACCTAGTACCAAGAAAAGGGTAGCTAGGAAACAATCAAAAGGAAAGAAAAAGGTTGTGGTAGAACCTGTTGTTGAAGAATTGTATGATTCAGACTCTGAGGATGAGGAATTAGAGAAAGAAATGGACAAGGAAGTTGAAGAAGAAGAGGAAGAGAGTGATGAGGAAATTGATGATGAAGAAGAGGAGCATGCTAGAGGAGTGATTTTAGAAGAAATAGCCAGGCAAAAATATGCCAAAACCTCAGCATCAACACAACAAGAAACCCCTATCACATCACCAATTACCAAAACACCCATCATCTCACCAAACCAAGAATCATCTTCCATTCCAAAATCACCACTACCATCCCTCAATAATCCACCAGTCCTATCACCACCACAAACAACCCCTCCACCATCCTCTCCAAGAAATAAACCAGAGAAAACAACTCACACAGAAGAAACCATCTCTGAAACAACCCCTGTTATGCCAACAGAACAACCAGTACCTTCTGACCCAAGTAACATTACTGCTAATGTTATTTCTGCTCTTGAGAAAGAGTTTGTGCAGGAAAGAGAAGAAGAAGGACTCAACAAAGAAGACAAAGGAAAAGAATCATCTGCAAAGGAGCCTCTAGCTCAAACTGAGGAGATGCAGAGTGATGCTCCTGCATCACTTGCTGCTGCATCACAACAGAGAACAACAATGCATGATGAGGCAACAATCAAGCTTGTTCTGGAACAAATGGCTCAACAGAAGAGAGATGCTTTGCACAACACACAAAAGTTCTTCAAGAAACCTGCAGGCAGGCAAGCAAAATTGACACCTAAGAGGAAGCAACCTGATGCAGTCAGCATTGATGCACCTGCATCAGTTCAAGAAACAGTTCCTGCTAATACACCAGAAGAAGAAGGTGCATCTGCACCTACAGAAGAAACACCAAGCAAGCCACCCAAGGAGAAGAAGCAGAAGGTGAAACACACTCCTCCAAGCAGGCAGAGCACCAGAATCAGGAGTGGAGCCAAGAAATGAGTATCAATTTACAAGTTTTCACATAAACTGCTATAAGCTTGTTTTGTTTTCTATCTGAACTATTTCCCTGGTTGTATTAATCCCTCTCCCCTATTTTGAACAAAATATGGTTTGTATTTCTGAACAAACTTGCAGTGAGGACACTGCAACCCCTTAAGTTTGGGGGGGATTTATCTTGCATGTTATGTTTAATTATGTTTGTTTTTTATCTAGTATGTTGTGTGTTTAAATGTTTTATATAGTAAATATATATGTTTTAAAGTAGTTTATAGTTTGTTTAAATATTAGATGTACTTAACAAAGTAGTATCTAAATATTTTTGTAGAAAAGATCAGTTTTTCAAAAATATGGTGAAAGCCCTATGGATGGAATTTTTATGATGAAAAAGAGAAAAAGAAGCCTTATTTCTTAGAAAAACCAAAATTATTTTTACTTCAACACTTCAAAACTGAGTTTGTGAAAAGAACCTTGCTATTTAAAAGATCAATCTGATGCAAGGGGAATTTTTGGTAAGCTTAGGTCAAAACAAAACTTTACTAAAAAGAAAGAAGATCTTAAAGAATTAAGTTTGGGGGTGTTTTTATGAAAACAAAGACTGAATTTCAAAAGTATAAAGAGTAAACAATGCACAAAAAGAATACAAAAAAAGTGGACAAAGCCATACCCTGAATCATTTGAAACTATACCTGTGCCTAAGTACATGAATGCATCTAGAGGTCAAAGACCTGTGCCATGCAGGAATAAATGTATCTGGAGGATAGTTCAAAAACTGAACCTGTGCCAAAGTGCAAAGAAAAAATAGATGCATCTGGAGGTCAAAGACTTGTGCCAAAGTGCATTTGCATCTGGAGGTCAGTGAGGAAGGTAATATGAGCTAGCAAAAGAAAAATCATCATCAGTGCAGAAGCATCAATGCAAACTGCACTGAAGAAAAGCAAAATGCAGAAAAAATCAATGCACAAATCACTTCAAAGAAGTATTGCATCTGCTCAAAAGATCCACACAAAAAAATAGAAAAATGCATTGGCTCAAAAGCTTTGAAAGATTCAACCAAACCCTTTGTTATATTTTAGAACTCCCCAACACTTGAGAAAATTTTGTGAGTCTAAACTCTCTTTTGAAAAATATTTTGGTGTGACCAAAGGTGAACCAATCCTTTCAAAGGCTAGGAGGAAATTTTTCACTTAGTCTTGGAACCAATCTCAACTCAGTGGGTTCACACACACACAAAAGAGTTTGAATAGCTTTGGTAGTTTTGAAGAAATAAAGGCACAAGAAAGATTCTTGAGAAATGAAGTTCATAGGGAACTCCTCATGAAAATCAAAAAAATCAAACTGATCTATCTTCTAGAATTATAGTTTTTAATAGTTTGTCTTTGTCATTACTTGCGGACAAGCAATGGTTTAAGTTTGGGGGTGTGATAACTCTATTTTATATAGAGTATTTCATATGTTTAAACTTAGTAATTGCTCTCTTTCAAGTAATAATAAAGAGTTTATATAGTATTTAGTGTGATATATGATAACTTGAGTGATTTGAATGGTTATAGTTATTATTAGGCCATTTTGGATATATTGTGGTAAGTTTGATGTTTTTGTTCAGTGCAGTCTCAATGCTATCTGCATCAAATGCTCCTGCACTGATCCTGCATCAAATCTGCACTACTTGGTGAATGAGCAGCCTGTTTCATATGCATCCACTTGCAATTGCTGACCTCATGCCTGGTTCTCTGATGCCATCCCACCTTGTATAGTAGGCGCTTACCATTCACACATAGCTATAGGCATAGCTTGGAAGAGTCACCAACATAGGGACACATGTTCTATCATCATGGAACCGCCCTATGTAATTAGTAAAAGATTTCAACTTGGGATTAACCTCTGAAAAGCAACTACAGCTATGATCCACTCAAGATTACTTCAACATGAAGGAAGGAAGCACCTCTCTTGAAGGCTATAAAAGGACCTCACATCTTCATTTGGAAATATATCACAATCCATAAGTTAGATCAAAATTTCAATATACATAGTTAGTTTTTATTTTATAAGAGGGAAAGGAAGGAATTGACAAATCTTCCTTAACTCGTTTTCATAGTGTTTGTATAGTGCTAAGGAGTAATGCTAGTGCATTGCTAGAAGATTTCATACAAAGGGTTTCAACATTTGTAAACTTTTATCTTGTTGTTTCTCTTTTGTGATTTCTATTATATATAAACATGGTCTATTCAGTTTATATATATCTTGCAATGTCTCTTGTTAGCTAAATCTTTCTTAGTTGGAATGTTCTAATCATTTAATGAGCTTTTAAGTAAGTATGTTGCATGTATGTATGTTTGTACTTTAGTTCTTGCTTGATAATCTTTTCAAACTTATTTTGAACTTGATCACTTAGAATAAGTAGATTTGTAAATGACCAGAAATGGCTTACAATTAAGAACTCAAGAACTAATATGGGTGAGTGTTTTACATAAAGAAAACTTTGTGAAAACCATGCTAAGTCCTAGAGATAGGATAGTATAGTCCATAGGATAAATTGTGGGTACTTAAAATACAAGAGTGAATTTATTTTAGCAACTTGGATAATTGCTAGGAGGCAAGAAAGGCATTGACAACCCTTTCTTTACTGCAAAAGCAAAGATCAGAAGAGCTGGTAATGATACTCTGAAGAAAGTGACCGAAAGGCACATAGCTAATGCATGCAACAAAGATTCAAAGGCAAATTGCATCACATACTGCATCAAACACTTATAAGTAAATTATTTGATGAAGACATTCCAACTAGCTTTTCTCATTTGCACTATCAACATCTTTACTTTGCTTTCTTTCTAACTTAGTTGTGATCATCACATAAAATCCAAAATTATTTTGTTACTTAGTTACTTTACACTTTATTATTTTATATTGATTTTAAAAGTGAGTTTTTCAATCTCTGTGGGTTCGATCTTTTTACTACTTGTTTTTGGACAGTGTATACTTGCACACAAGTGTATGTGTTTTCCATACACTAGTGGTCATAGTACGACTGCTCATAGCGGGGCTGAGCCTGCTGAGGCTGAGGCTCCTCAACCTCCTCATCCCGCTGCTCAAACTTCCTCTCAAGAGCCTCCTGATGCTGATCTATAACCCCCTGTCTTGCTGCTATGCGCCTCTGGCGCTCAGAAACGTGACCAGCGATCCTCTGCCTCTCAAGGGTGTCTAGAGAAGGAGTACCACTACTGCTAGACGTACTGCGAGACTCCTTAGCATGTTGTCGTCGCGTCGGGTGCATGGTGCTGCTTTAGAAGACTCTCCTCGCTCTAAACTGTCTGCTCGTCTACTTGCCACAGTTACAAAATAAAAAAGCAAAATGTAATAAAAATAATTAGTAAAAAAAATTGAGTTTTTCCGAATTTACAGGTATTTCCAGAAAGAAATCCGGATTTACCTAGCACATTAGGTAAATTCGGTTCACATTTGTGAACCGGATTTACCTAACGCGTGAGGTAAATCCAGATTTCTTTCCGGAAATACCTATAAATTTGAGAACCTCTCACCTTTTTACTCACTTTTTTCCGGAAATATGAATTGTGATTTGTGAAATGTGATTTTTGTAAGTTTTATGGGTTATTTTTGTCCGTTTAAGTAATTATGGGGGTCTAAGAGTAGGGGTGGGAATAGTCCAGACCGGCCTACAGGGGCCTACGACTCAGCCTACATTAGGTCCAGGCCAGGCCAAACGTTTTCTTAAATAGATAAGGCTTGAGCTTTTTAAAAAGCCTATTTAGGTAAAAATGTCGTTAGATTCTGCCATCGAAAAAGCCTTTTTGCCTACTGCAAAATATTATTTAAATAAATATTAATAATTTTTTTATTACTACTATTATTATGTTAATTTTTCTATTTGAGTTAAATTATAAACTTGCTTACCTTTTATGTTTATTCAAAATGATGACTTATATAAATTTTTAACATATTTAAAAGTATCATTATAAAATAAAATTTAAATAAAATGTCCTATAAAGATAATTCTCTAAAAGATTTGATTGGATGTTGAATTCGATCTTAATCTCATTGGCCGATTAGCCTGTTCGTCTATTTACGAAGTTTACACTACTCAAAGGTTGTAGATTTTTGTAATTTTTTTTGGTGAAATAGCGCTTAAACGGACTCGATCCGATCGTTTTTCGTAGCCAGCCAAAAGTCGGCCAAAAGTCGGTCATCATGGCGCGCGACGACTCAGCCTAACGCTTTCAACGCAGCGCCAGGCTCCACGACACGCAAAGTTTCATTTCATTTACAAATTTATTCCCACTATCGTTGAGAGAGAGAGAGGGGGGATGCGAAAAAAAAAAATCCTTTCTTCCACAACTTCCGCTGACACTTTTCCCACCTCCCCACGTGAAAATACAATAAATGCCCTTGCTTTAATTCTATAATAAATATAAGGGCGAAAATCTTCCTATAGATTTTTTTTGACTGGAGAAACTCTTCCTATAGAATATAGATATTTGTTTCATTTTCATTCATTTTTTATTTTGACTGTTTCATTTTCATTCACAAAAATAGTGGAACCCAGTGCTTTATTTATTTTCTTTTGTTTTAAATCCAGTGCTTTATTTAAAGAGAGCCACAACCGTTGGTCAAAGTCGCAATTCTTATTTCTGTCATTACATGAAAACTGGAAAGAAAAAAGTGACAAGTCTTTTACGTCGTCGACATCGCGAAAATATGGAGAGAAAAGAAACACGTGCATGAGACAAACACGAGGGGCAATTTTTTTTTTCTTTTTTCAATAATAATTAGGCAAAAATAATTAGGCACTCCATATGCTTCCAACCGCTCTCATAAAAATTTGTCGTACCAAAAATAAAATAAAATAAAATAAAAATTGGAAAATCTAACTAAACTGCGATATTTGCTGTGAATTTGAAAGCCCACCACCAACGTACGTAGTAGTGTTTTGTCACAGACAAACGCATATCTCTCTCTACCCACCTAACTCTTACCGCTCATTACTTCTTACAATTTGCAACCAAATTCAATTTTGTCCAGCCACCTAAATGAGTAACTCATTTACGCCTCTCACCAAAAAATTCAATTTCCTTTCTTTTCATAAACTCCCTCATTCTTCTATCAATCTCTTACCCAACCCCACTTTCTGTTTCTCTCAATTTCGTCCATTCTCATGTGAGTTTCTCTTCAATTTCGAATTTTTAATTGATTTTCTGATTGTTTCTGATAATGGGGTTTTGGATGTTATTTCTGTTAGATTTGTTAACTTTTTATTCAGTTATTTTATTTGGGTGGTGAAGTTTTGTATGTTGATGTTGAATTTTATATAATATATTGTTGGGTTGGGGTGTCTCTGTATCCTCATGCAGAAGTGATCACCAAGTGTTTGATGAAATTCCTAAGTGGTTCATGAAATTCTAACGTAGATAGTTCCTGGAATAAAAGAAATCCAGAAAAGACAGTTGTTGAAATTGTAGTAGAGATTTTACTCTCTATTAGCAAACATTTTAAAATACTTAAAATCAAATTAGTTCCTAAAAAATTATTTGTGCATGTCAAATTAGTAGTGTTAGTTTGGATTGAGATGACCAGCTAATTCTGGTTTCGAGAGACTGTTTTTTGTTTCTTTTCTTTTGGGGATTTATCTTAACAATGCCCTGTAATTTTAGGTAACAAATTGGGGATTCATTCTATGGTTTCCTTTCTCGTAAATGTTGATGAAAAATTATCATTTTTATCTTTATCTCTAGCCTAGTCATAAAAGATGTGGGATTCCAAACTCAAACTTGAACTCGCACAAAATTGCTTATCATGTAGTAAACCTGAGTTGTCTGGTGCAATTATTTGTGCATGTAATGTAATATTGATTATTAGTGCTTTGGTAATTGACTATTGTTTTGTGAACCTAGAGCCTAGGAAGATTAGTACTTGGTTCCTCTTGGTTTAGTAACTGTACCTGCAATGATTTCTTTCTAAATGCTGGACATAGACAGTTTTTAATGGATGAGGTTTACATTGAGTTGTTATGATGATCTGATGATTATGAAAGACTATCTTTGTTCCGAACACTTATCACTTATCAGTTTATTGAGTAGTCCCTTGAGAAAATTACCAAATGAATACCCAGGTTGTTCAATCTGCATATTGTAGACATTGTTTAGTACCTAATAATTCCATTTGTAAGGTTATCTGATTGTTTCTTCCTTTTATGTAGCATCTCCATCCCCATCTCTATCTACATCTACTACATGTATGGAGATCTTCAAAGCAATTGCGAAGCAAGAACATGCATCTCATGGAAGTGTTGCTATCAGAGCTGATCAGAATAGTTATAGTTACGGGGAACTCATCTCGTCGGCACAAAAGATATCTGATATCTTGTGTGGAATAAATGTGAAGGTAGTGAGTTACATCTTGGGATTCCCTTACTATTTTCTTTGTCAGAGGAAATAGCACATGCTATTAGTTAACATTTGACCAATATGATGAGCAGAAGTTATTCTGTTTTGATCATTGGTTAAGAATTGAAGAGTGATGAAATGCTTAGCCTGTTGCTAACATTTCTGGTTATATATGAGAGTGTAGTTCTACATTCACGTATATGCACAAAACAAAATTATAATGTAATCATTCTTTGATGGCACCGAAATCCAGGGAAATCTTGGTGGAGCTCGAATAGGAATTGTAGCCAAACCATCTGCTGAATTTGTTGCTGGAATACTTGCGACTTGGTTTAGTGGAGGTGTTGCTGTTCCACTTGCACTCAGCTATCCAGAAGTAGAGCTCTTGTATGTGATTAATAATTCGGTATGCTTTGAAAACCCTCCTTTTTTTATTTCGCACCCCCTTTCTTTTGTTTGTTTAACATTTTTCTTGTGATGAGTTCATGAATTTTCCTTGACATGTCTTGAGTCTTGATACCTTTTATTTATCTGAATTTTCAAATAGCTGATTTATCCCTAGATTTTTTTTCTTCCCTAGATGTTTTCCTTTGTGTAAGTGAATGATGTAAATATGCTGCGTAAATAAACCTTAAATGTTATATATTTCATTTTGTTGGATGATGTTCAGTTCAGAAAGGAGTAAACTGTTGAATGAGGGATGCTGTTCATTTGTCCCTAGAAAAATATTCTGATTTGCTTTTGGATTAGTTTTTGATTGCTTCTGTTTTCATTATTATGCCCGATGGCCGCTTCTGCACCAAACACTTACTAAATGGGTTAGAAGGCATAGATTAAGCATCATATACATAGGGAAGAAAGAATTGTTTTTTGTTGCCAACAAATTGGTTGGACTATTTGTTTATTCCAAGTTGCTTTTATGCTTTACTATTATTTTGTGGACTAAGTCTTAATGGAGATTTGACTATAATTTGACTATAGGATGTGTCTGCAATACTGAGTACCGAAGATCATAGTGAATTAATGCAACGTGTTGCCAATAAAACCTCTTCTCAGTTTTTTCATCTTCCATCTGTTCCATATAAATCCTCAGAGGAGAGCACAGATGAAAATTCACAGAATGGGGAAATTGATGTAGAAAACAATTTTCTAGATAATATTAAAAGATCAAGTAAGAATATCACAGTTTCAGCTTTAAAAGTGGATAGAGTATAATCTTTTGGCAGCAACTTGTTGAAGATTCTTCTCATCACTTGTTTTTCATATCCTTTGGCTCAGGTGAAGATCCGGCACTAATTTTGTACACTAGCGGGACAACAGGTAAACCTAAGGGAGTTGTTCATACTCACAGAAGCATCATTGCTCAGGTATGCTTTATGATTTATCTCCGGTCACCTTTAATGCTACCTCAAATAGACAATTTCACTAAGAAACAATCCTACTTCTGAACGCCGGTTCTATGATTTTGCAAGTTATTTTACTATGATAGTTAAATGGCTAAATTACTGTTTTGGTCCTTTATCTTTGGCCTTGATTTCATTTTGGTCCTTTATCTTTTTTTTTTTTTTCGTTTTGGTCCCTCATGTTTCAGTTTTGTTTCAATTTAGTCTTTTTTTGTAATTTTTCATCCATCACCTTAACGGACGCCACGCTGGCAGTTAACTGCTGATGTGGTGTCTTAAGTGTCAGAGATGACATGTAACATATTAAGTGATGTGGCACATGGGGACCAAATTGAAACTTAAAAAAACATAGGGGACCAAATTGACACAAAAACAAAAAACACCAAAATCTTCATCTTCTTCCTCCAAACACCATCTCCATCTACTCCGGCGAAGCACCACCACCTCCGGCGAACCACCACCACCTCCACAAACCAATCACTCATCAACTCTTAATCCCTATCCTCTCTCCCTCAAATTCAAAACCCCTAATTTCTAAAACTTAATCCCTAAGTGTAAATGTTTGAAATCATATTGAGAAATCATATTGAAATCAACACTCCCCAGCTGAAACAAAAAACAAAAAAAATCACATCTTTTCTTAATCTAACCACATGGTTTTGAACACTGTTTTTTACAAAAGGAACGAGAGAAACATTGTATTGTTGTAACTGTGCATTGTTGTTGTTGCTCCCTTTACTTTTGGAATGGTGGGAGTGAGAAACATTGTGTGCATTTCTTGGAAAAAGAAACCCCCAATTTCTTGAGTTTTTCAGTGAGTTTTCCATTCCCTTTGGTTTTCTTTTTCAAGAAATTCTTTGTTTTATTGTTAATTTGTTGATGAGAGATTAGAGATTAAGTTTGAGAAATTGGGGATTTTGGATTTGAGAGAGAGGTTAGGGATTTAGAGTTGAAGAGTGATTGATTTGTGATGGTGGTGGTGGTGATGGCTCGTCGGAGGTGGTGGTGGCTCGCCGGAGAAAATGAAGATGAAGGTGGAGATGGTGTTTGGAGGAAGAAGATGAAGATGGGAGTTATTGGGTTTATGTCAATTTGGTCCTTTATGTTATTTTTTAGTTTCAATTTGGTCCCTCATTTGCCACATCACTTAATGAATTACATGTCAGCCCTAACACTTAAGACGCCACGTCAGCAGTTAACTGCCAACGTGGCGTCCGTTAAGTTAATGGATGGAAAATACCAAAAAAAGGACCAAAATGACACAAAAATGGAAGATGAGGGACCAAAACGAGAAAAAAAAAGATAAAGGACTAAAATGAAATCAATGCCAAAGATAAAGGACAAAAACAGTAATTTAGCCTAGTTAAATCATAGAAATTATGCTGTTTGTAGCTTAATTTTAATCATAATGCACTTTGATCCTTGCTGACTTAAGCATGTCAATCCATTCACTTTATTTATTCCTTTTCTTTAATTTTTGTTTTCAATTTGTCTTTATTTTAGGTCCAAACCTTGAAAAACGCATGGGAGTACACTTCTGCTGATCAGTTCTTGCATTGTCTACCACTACATCATATCCATGAAAATCTTCTTTATTCAATATATCTTTAACTAGACAAAATATATTATCATATCTACTATATTTGTTGAAGCTGTGATTTAGGATATCTTTGTGATGTCAATCCTTAACATATATGATATACATGTCCATGGGCTTTTCAATGGTTTACTCGCCCCTCTCTATGCAGGTTCCACGGTAATTTACTCTTTTCACTTCTTCTAATGTAAATGATCTTAAAGTAAATGTTAATTTTGATACTAATGACCTCAAAAAAAATGTAGTATCAATGTTGAATATAATTTGTTTTGTTGCTAAGAATCTAATTATCTTTGCGAAGGTTGAGTTTTTGCCAAAATTTAGCGTAAGGGGAATTTGGCAGAGATGGCGTGAGTCATATCCAACTGAAGGGCCTCAGGCTGTTGATGCTATAACTGTATTCACTGGTGTAAGTATGATTACTAATTTACTATCATCATTGAGAAGATCTATGATTTGGTGTACTTTGTTGTTGTTCAAAAATTATTAATTTTCACAGTTCATGCATTTAGGCTCTGTTTGGCAAAAAGTAGCGGATAGCAGATAAGCTAGTGGATAGCGGATGAGGGAGCGGATTGAATTAAAAGTGTTTGGTAAAATTAGCGGTTGAAGTAGCTTATAAATATAAAATTACATAAATAGACATAGGTAATTAATGCTTAAAAAGGAGAGAGAAATTCATTTAATGGTGGATAAATGAGTAATTTAATTAAAGTAGTAAGGGTAAAATTGAGAGAAAAAATGAAACGCTATAAGCTATAAGCTCAAACGCTGCTTCAAGTAGCGTTTCAAAAAAACGCTATAAGCTACTGGAAAAACGCTAACAGCTGGTATTGCCAAACACCTACAACTAGTGGATCCGCTATAAGCTAGCGTATCGGCTTTGCCAAACAGAGCCTTAAAAGCCACATGCATACTATTTTCAATCAACTATAATTGCTATTATTGGAAAATTTGTCTTGGGTAGCGTCATTTTGATTAAATAACTTTGTAAATGAAGGTTCCAACTATGTACACCCGATTAATACAAGGATATCATGCCATGGATCCTGAGCTACAAACCGCTTCAGCATCTGCCGCACGAAACTTGCGTCTAATGGTAAGTGACCGTCACACACATCAAACATTTTTATCTCTTGAAAGAAGATAACTGGTTCTCATTTTGAATTTCAAAAAATGAATACTATTCTTTATTTTTTAATCTGACTTAATCAGTGTTACTGTAAATTATTGGTGTGGTTATTTACCATGCATGCACTTGCTGCAATTTATCTTATGAGGGCTGACTACCAAGTACCAACTCGTTCTTAGAAATCTGATATATTATCATATACTATTATTCAGATGTGTGGATCCTCTGCACTTCCTCAACCTGTCATGCAAGAATGGGAAACCATCACTGGGCATCGCTTATTGGAGCGATATGGCATGACGGAAGTAAGTTTTTAATTTAATTTCTTTGACTTTTTAGATAATCAGTTTAATTTTGAAATGATTTTTTTCTTATGAACCTTATGTTATTGCATCAATGTTTCTAGTTTGTCATGGCATTGTCAAATCCATTGAAAGGTGAGCGTAAGGCAGGGACCGTTGGCAAACCATTTCCTGGTGTGCAGGTTAGTTGAGCTTGCACTTTTCAATTTCCTGCTGCGGACCACATAGTACGGGCTTTTTGATCCCTAATTGCACTGTTGTGTAATCTTTTTAACATGACCAGATTGCCTAAACAATGGTGTTGATAATTTTTAACTACTGACCTAGGACGTGGCATGAGTTATAATTTCAAGTTGAAGAAATCAAAATTTTGTTCTAACTTCTAACACACTCCAGAAATAGAAAGTGATATGGGATTGAAATATGAAAGATACATATAAAAGATGGATGTTTTCCTATGAAACTGGAGGCAGGAGTTTCCCTATAAGTGTTATTGATGCTCCCATGGAATATTAAATTCGACTATTCTGTATGTGTGACAGGTCAAGATTCTTTCTGATGAGGAGAGTAAGAGTGAAAAAACTGGATCTGGTGAGCTTTGCGTTAAAAGCCCTTCATTGTTTACAGAATATTGGAAACTTCCCGAGGTACGTTCAAAATGTGAATTATTCTCAAATTATCATTAGTAATAATATTACCTGTTCTTTTGTTTTTTGTTTAAATACTATAAACATTAAACAGTATGTGCGTCATGATTTTTGTCTATTTCTCTGTTATGCACCACTAATATCCTAAGACTGCACATCTTGTTAGTTATTTAAGGAACGAAATTCCCAGCGCGCTAAGGATGAAGCACAATAAAAAGAGTAAAGTCACTGAAACTAGAGTCTACGCTAAGAAAAATGTAGGGCAGAGTAGGGATCTGAGGGAGGACAATAAAAGAATAGTCACTAGTGGATCAAAGTTGACCTGGGGACCCTGTGAAAATTTTGGAGTAAAATTGGTGGCTATTGGCTTAAGTGGAGATTGCTTAGAGAAGTCTAAGGCATCTTTCTTTCTTTCAATCTTTCTACGACCAAATCTGTGTTTCTTGAGGATTTCCGATGAGATCCTTGGCCCAAGTAATCCAGGACAGCCCAATAGGTTCGGGAAAGTTTATTCTAGAAGGGGTAAAAGAGGAACTCAAGCAGAAGTTGAGGAAAAGGGGGGGAAATTAGTGTAACTAACTGGCTGAGTTCACAGGAAAGAGAAAGTAAATCTGGAAGTGAATGCCCACGCATGGGTGATGCACTAGAGAATAAAAGGAAGAATGATGTAAGGGAGAGATAGGCTGATATTTGGCTATTGGCCGGGAGGGCTTGGGAGTAGGGGTGCACAAATTAACCGGTTACATGGTTAATCCACATCCATATCCATATCTGGTTAAATAAATCGGATATTTTTGATAATTTTATAACCGGTTATTTTAATTTATCCAAAAATGGTTATGGTTAGTAATCCGGTTATTTGATGGATATCGAACGGATATCCAAGTGAGCCCACTAAAATGTCCAAATTGAAAAAACCTTAAAAATTGAGATCCCCAAATCTGGAATGCCTCTCTCTCTCTTCACGTGAACTCTCTCTCAGTCATCACCCGTTTGCAACCAGCACCGCCGCCGTTGGACATGGAATTTACGTGAACTCACTCTCTCTGCCGTAAACTCACCCTCTAATGTTTTCATACGCACGGTCACAACCCAATTCAAATACTCACCCTTAAAGAGATCTCGTGGTGATTTGTGGAATCGAGGAGGCATAGAAAGACAGAGTGTGTTTGAATTTGAAGCAGAGAAGTGAATGAAATCGAAGGCTTTTAGGCGAGAGGTTGTAACAGTGACTGTTACATCTGGTGGTGATCTGTTGAAGCTTCTCTTTTTGTTACCTTTCTATTTTCTCCTATGTTTGTTTTATTATTATTTTTATATTGCTTTTTTTACTGGTTAAGAGCATATTGTTGAGTTTGATTAAGTAATGGGGGTTTTAGTATTGATTTGTTTTATTTTCTTCTTTAAGTAGAGAGAATTGAATTTTATTTTATTTTATTATTTTTTTACAGTTTTTTAAATTTAAAGTTGAATTAAAAAATTGAATTTTATTAGTGCTAAGAATCCAGTTATGGTTATAACCGGTTATGGATATAACCAATATCAACCAGTTACATAACCGGTTTTGTAAATTAATAACCGGTTATGCTACTTTGGTTATGGAACCAGTTATTTCAAATAGACATTTGGTGGATATGGATTGGTTTTGTGTCCATGGTTAATTTGTGCAGCCCTACTTGGGAGTACAGGCACTTTTTTGGTGTTCTTGTACTACATTTTTCTTTTCCATCTTGCTTGCAATTCTCTCTGATTTTCAAGCAATTCAAGTACTATTTCATTCAGCTACTTACTGTTCCATTGGTTTGTTTATTTTTCACTATCATTGTACTTGGTATCTATCAATTTCCCTCTGTTTTACAGAGCATGCACAACTTCTTTTGTGTTGGATAAGTAATATTGAGATAGTTCCAGTTCGTATCAGAATGCGATATCAATTTCAGTTACAGAAAGTCCAATATTCTAAGGATATAGAATAGTAAAGGAAATGTTAATATCTCGTTTAAATAAGTTTATTGTTTCCATGTAGGTAACAAAGGAATCATTTACTGATGATGGATTCTTTAGGACTGGAGATGCAGTTACTACAGATGAAGATGGATATTTCATCATTCTAGGACGTAAGGAAATCTATATTTCTATTGCTCATGCATAATTATTTATAAAATTCATATTTATAGGATATTATCCTTGATCTGGATCTTTCCATTTTTCCAAAATTTATTTTCCAGTAAGAGCAAAACCATGCTTTAAGTGTTATCTGCAATTTGTCAAAGTAGCAATCCTAAGTTACTAGTAACTAGGACATGTGGTTTTGCCTAATAATTTTACAATCTTATTGGCAACAAATTTGGATGTATATGAAAAGTCAACTGTTATCTTGACTTGCTAAGTGAAAACAAAAGTTTTATACATTTAATGTTATCATCAGAGTTGTAAAAGTTATATTTTGATGGCAATAAAACTCATTGTGTACATTCTCTACTTTTTTTATATCAGGTAATAATGCGGATATAATCAAAGCTGGTGGCTATAAGCTCTCTGCATTAGAAATCGAATCAGTAATAGTAGAGGCAAGTGGCTATGATTTTCTCATCATATGGTTGTTACTTATTAACAACCCCTTATATATGGTCTGAATGGCATAATATTCACAATCAGAACCTTTTTGCAGCATCCAGCTGTAGCAGAATGTTGTGTTTTGGGCTTACCAGACAAAGATTATGGTGAAGTTGTTTCCGCAATTATCGTGCCAGATGCAAAACAGAGTGAAGAGTCAAAGCCTGCATTGAGCCTAGAGGAATTATCCACCTGGGCCAAAAATAAAATTGCACCTTACAAGGTATGGTGGCATTAGTCAATCTTTTTTTTGTTACCGTATTATTGGTGTGTAGTATTCACCTGTGCCAGGGAACTTGGTTGGCCACGAGTACCTGATTTTGTCGGTCCGTGTGGTTCTCCCCTCTAAATAGAGTTTTTGCCACACCTAATATTCGAACTCGAGATCTTGGGGTGGGATCTAAACCCAGTTACTGCTCGGACCAACCATTGTTGGTGGCATTAGTCAATCTTAAATTCATAATTACTTATAGTTATAGGAGTTTCAGAAGTAATAAATATCTTTTAATAATTTGTTTATATCTTTGTTAGATACCGACTCGACTAATCTTGTGGGACTCACTTCCCCGCAATGCAATGGGGAAGGTAAGTTACTTCTGGTTTTTCCTGCATGTTGTCCTATGTACACTATTTCCTTTTTCCCCAGGAACTATTCTATTGGAAAGAAAGTTAATTCTTTTTCATTTGAAATTTCAGGTAAATAAAAAAGACCTGAAGAAGCAGCTGGCTACAGAATAGTAAATTCTTATTTACTAGGCAAAGTCAATTTTCTGAAACCAGCTTGATTATGCCAATCTCTAGTAAAATTGCAGTAAATATTTTTTATATGAAAGAGAAGCTTTTATTCTGGCTTTTCTCAAGAAGAATAAGTTTAAACTTACCTTTCGGAGGGAAAAAAGCAGAAAATATTACTCAGTATAGCATTTTAAAGTCATTAGGGTGATTTGATCAAAAAAAAAAAGTCATTAGGGTGATTGAGAATATGTTTGGAACTGCGGTGATTTTGCATCCTGAGGCACGTTACCGCAGAAGCTACCCACCGCAGTTCCAAGCAACCACACAATGTATTGACATATATTTAGTGGTAAACCCATTAGTATTGCTTTTTAGATAATATAATTTACTAGTATTAAGGGTAGTTTAGTCTTTTAGGCCTATAGTATTTATATCTATTTTGCCTTGTATTGTTAAGACTTTACACTCTATTGGAATCCTAGCCTTCTTCCTTCTTTTTCTCTCTCTTTTTTTTTTTTTCATTCTTCTCTATGAATTCATATTGTTAAATCTTGCATGTTGGTTGTTACTAACAGACACATAAGCGCGTTAGCGGTACACGTCAGCTCCTTAACAGTCATTTTGGACGTAGATTAAGGGACTAACGTGTTTTGTGTTTATAACTGTCACGACCATCACACGATTTACTATTTTTCAGGGACCAAAGTAGCACTGAATTTTTTTGTTAAAGACTAAAATGTATATTTATTCTATATTTTTTCTTTTAACTTCAATTCACTTAATTATTTTTCCCTAGTTAAAAAATAGGTCTTGTCCACAAATCTCAATTACACTTGTAATTCATAGAAGCTCGCTGATATGATAAAAGATAAACAAGAAAGTGTAATTAACTGCAATAAAATGCAGCTCTAATATTGATAAATATCTCCTTGTTCTCTTTTAAATCCAGCTTTGAAATATTATTGCTAATATCATTATAGTAAGCATATAAAATTCCCTTGGGAAGTTGAGCATTTCACCTGACCCTGTCATATACACAAACTCAATTGGTTCAATGAAATGCACACAAATAGATAAACTGACATTTGCATAGGTTTTTTTAGATAGACAATGTGGTTAGTAATTAGTGTGTTAGTTGTTAGAGGGGAGCGGGGAGCGGGGTTCGAACCCCGTACGCCAATGTTTTTTCACCAACGATGTCACTTTCACTCAACCAAGTGGGTTACCCTTTTGGATTTTGTGATAGTGTAACTGTAAACCGAGGAATTGGATTTTGTGAAGTCGCCATTTTGATGCGTTTGTGCAGTCAATACACTTGGACCGTCCGATATTAATCGGATGGTCGAGATTTTTAATATTAAAAACAGAAGTTAAAATTTAGACTAACCAGATCTACTAACTGCACGATTGTACCAGTCAGTAACTAGCGACCGCACGGGATCTGAATTCATTAATTGAAGTTATTGTCATTCATTTATATTCACTATGTTTGGGTCAGCTTAGACGAAATGATAAATAAACAATATAAACCTTGAGATTTAAGTGTAGAAATTCAGACCATTCATGTTATCGACATCATTTTTGCATTTTATAAAATCTAAATAATAGAAACTAGGAAAGAAGATTTATTGAATAACCGATGTATATGATATATAATACTCCCTCCACTGCATAATATAAACAAACACAGGTCAATAAAAACTGATGTATTTGGTCCAAATTTTGAATCAGATACATCAACTTTTATTGACTAGTTTTTGGTTATATTCTCTAACAGAGGGAGTATAGATCAGATACATCAGTTATTCGATAAACCAAAAACTGTTTTGTTTCTTATAAAGTGGATCGGAGGTGGAATATGCGCCTAAAGGCATGTTTGAATCACTTCTAAAAATATATTTTTAAACTGAAAAAACTTGTTTCAATAACTAATTTTGTAAAATGCATAAACTCAAAAGAGTGAGAATAAGGAGTTTACATTTCTTCAAGCAAATCATCTTAGGATCATTGAGGATGGCAGACCCTTCATTGCATTGACACTTAAAGTCTAAGCCACTTGTTGTGACACATTTTCCATCTCCACATAAATTTACCAAACAAGCTGTACATGTATGAAACAATGAAATTAAACTTAAGTACTCGATTCTTTTACATTTTACTCTGTATAGTGTTAAAACGATTTAAATTAAGCTAGTGAACACACGCGCGTGTACATCCACACACACACACACACACAATATAAAGTTCCAGACTGGACAGACTCTCGGTCTGAATTTGACTTAGCGCAAGGCACATTAAGTGCACCCCATGCAACACCATGCATGCGATGGGATCTTACAGTCGAACTCGGCCCAAAAAGATCATATGGCTAGCATTAAGCCCTAGCTCAACCGTAATTGTCTAATCGTGTTGCCACTTCAACTTTTCACGCATCTCTACACACTCGACCCACTCCTTACTAATCAATAGTGCCTATAAGTACATGGTCTTACTTGGAAATTAGATACGCTTCATTTATTTTCTCTACACTTTACTCTCTCTCTCTTACTGAATTTGACATCAGAGTGTTAATGTGTAAATATAAAAAGGGAATGATGAGTGATGTGAGCTTACGGTTAGTTAGATCTGGAGGACTAACCGGTTTGGAAGGCAGAGCTCCATTATCACATCCCACATTAACAGTACCTGCAGCTCTCATATAATTCAGCATATCCTTAAATTTTCAATGAATGAAAACTTTAAGTTTCTATAAAGTTGTTATTAGATACATAGTACTGTGTTACACACAAACACACACATAATAAAGTTTCCCAAAAATATTAGAATTATATAACTTGTTTAGGTAATGGCATAGATAACAACACTGGAAACCTAGTTGTGCAGGTGTTTACTCGACTTTATCGGCCAGTGTAGTTCTCCACACTTAATAAAGTTTTTGTTATGTGTAAGACTCAAATTCAACACCTTAGGTAGGAATCCTGCTATTGCTAATTAGACTAATCCTTATTGGTAAACAATAGATTATTTTATTCTACCGTATACTAATCCTTATTGGTAAACAATAGATTATTTTATTAGGAGAATTCTATATATGATACATTTGAGTTGTTAGGTATTGATATTATGTAGGCGAACTTATTACAATATTTAAATTTATTTTTAAAATATTTAATTAAAAAAATGAGATGTCATTCGATAATTGGATATTGAGTATTATATTCAACAAAACTCAATGGGTATTAGAGTGTTTATCGTAAAGAAACACAAAAATCGTGATAAAATATGTTAAAGATGAAACTTAGCCGGTAAAAACAATACCTATATAATAATTTTATTTTGCTGAACTCATTCTTAATTAATCAATACTTCGATATTTTAATCAAATATTAAATGTTTCTATTTGGACATTCAATGATTTAATTATCATTGGAATATTTTTTTAACAAATAAATTAATTTTGTAATCTGGTTTAATTGCTTTTAACAAGTAAATTAATGTAAAATTTAAAATTATTTATGTTTTTGGTAGTTATAAAATTTTTAGAATTTGATTTTGGTCCCTATAGAAATTTTATTACATTTTAGTCCCTATATTTTTTAAAACGGTACATTTTTAGTCCCTTCATCATTATGGACTAAAAGTACACAAAACTAAAATATTTTCAATACTAGCAGCAGGGATTAAAAAGCGGATAACAACCAAAATAAAGTTTAACCAATTTTAGAGGGAAAAAACATATGTTCAACTCTAAAATTTATATCCTAATACATAAAAAAAAAAAGAAGTACAACTCACAATCTACAAAAGTATAATCCGCTTGTCACTTAGGCGGGAAGTTGGCATTTTTTTTTCATCAACATTGCCAAAAAAACTTCATTTTTTGTTAGAGGTGTTTTCTTTTTTTGGTTGTTTTTTTTTTGTTTTTTTTCTTCTTTTACTTTTTTGTTCCCATTTCAATTGTACGTAGTTTTCATCGACTTTGTCAACGATTAATCTATGTTACGGAGTCTAGCTGATCACGAGTATCCGGCTTTGTTGGTCCGTGCGGTTCTCCTCCAATAGAGTTTTTACCACATCCAAGGTTCTTCTTTTTTATATTTTAAGGGGTACTTTACAGTTTTGAAAATTTCTTGACGTTTAAATATACAAATTTTCGGTGAAAAACGATTTAATTTCATGACAAAATACGTAATGTGTGATGCTAAACAATGTGCTTTGGTGTAGTTCATGGGAAAAAAATTACTCCCTCCGTCTCAAAATATAAGTCCCTTTTAACCACTTCACAAGAATTAAGAAAATTAGTTTAGTTAGTTAATCTCATTAATTCTTTTTATACTACTTTTCCTAATTTACCCTTTATATGTCATTTCTCTCTCCTCTAATTAATTACTTTGGTATTCCAAGAGTTGTAACCAGAAATAATTAGTTAGGGGTATTTTAGTCAATAAGTAATAAATGCAGTAGACAACTTGGAAATGAGACTTATATTTTGGGAGAAATGAAATTCTCAAAAGGGACTTATATTTTGGGACGGAGGGAGTATTTTGTAACAAAATACGTAAAGTGAAATGTTAAGTGGTGTGTTTAGGGGTACTTTAGGATTTAGGAAAAAAATTCAAGTCTTCAAATACCAGAAGTTTCGTCGTAAATAATCAGTGTGGTAAAAAATGATAATAAGTTTGTGATAAAATACGTAAAGTGCGATGCTGACAATGTATTTTAGGGTGCTCTGGATGATACCTACGTACGCGTTTCACATTTTAATTGTGTTGTCTTATTTTCTCTTTAATTATAAGTTGAGTTTTTATATTTCCACTTGATGAATGTAAATAATCTTATTAAAAAAATTAGAATTTTTTTTCTTATTATCTACGAATGTTCAATTCCAGTGTCTTTGTTAAAGTTTATTCTTAATTTGATAATATTGTTATTTAATTTATAGTTATAATTTAACTTTTTTTGTGGGGAACACTGACCTCATTTACAATAGAACTCCCCAACATTTTCTTTGAACTTTGTGTGTAGATGTTTTTATTTTATTAGTGGTAACTTCAACCACATTTACAATAAAACTCCCATAATCTTTTTTCAACTTTGTATAGTTTACTACTATTTTATTAGTGATTTTCATCCAACCCTACATGAAATCCACGTGTTTCACTTTCTAATTATGGGTTAAGTTTTAATATTTATATTTGATAAATATGGAATATATTATTAAAATTATTTAGGCTTTTTCTTCCTATTATCAATGAATGTTTAATTTCAACGTCATTGTTAATATTCTTTCAGTTTTCTATATTCGTTTATCGCGTTGCAGCATTTACTCACGTAGGAACTTCAGCCACATTTACAGTACAATCTCATCATCTTTTTCAACTCTGTATTTGCTTCTATTTTATTTGTGATTTTCATCCAGCCCTACATGGTACACACATATTTCACTTTCTAATTGTGTTGTATTTTTTTCTTTCTAATTATGGATTAAGTTTTTATATTTACATTTGATAAATATGGATTATGTTATTAAAATTTTTAGACATTTTCTTCTTATTATCTATAGATGTTTAAATTCAACGTCTTTGTTAATATTCTTTTTTAATTTTATAATATTCTTATTTAATTTATAGTTATAATTTAATTTTTATTCACAGTTATTTGACTATATATTTTACAAACCAACATTGTTGGTCCACTGGTACAAGCTACCATTGGATACAGGGTCGACTCAATGCTTCCGAATTCGATTCCCGCAGAGGACAAGCTCTAAACAGTTAAAAAAAGAAACCGAGCATGAATGTTTATAAGGAAGTTGGCTAATAAATACGTAAAAAATTTATTACTTATTTACACGAAAGAATTTAGCCAACCCCGTGCATCGCACGGGATATGGGGCTAGTTAGGAAGAACGCAAGGAGGGAATTCAAAGGAATTAACATTAAGCTTCTTCCAACCAGAGTCACATTCACATGTAAAATTGAAAAAACCATTTTGAGGTTTGCATGTTCCTTTCCCACAGTATACTACTTTGCATACGTCAAGATCAAGTCCAAAATCATCTGCACAAATATCACTATCAGATTAGATGAAATAACAAATAAACATCGCACAAGTACTATCCAACCAAACAGACACTCGGTTCGAGCCCCAAATTCAACATCTTCATGTCATGAAATTGTCAATACAACGAACAGTGAGAGATGTCGATTACCTGGTGTTGCCATTAACTGTGTGGAAGTAGCGGAATTGCAGCTAGTGACTAGATAGAGGAGATAAAGAGATACAAGGGAGAAATTTCTCCATGTAAACATTCCCATTGGAAAGAAATAATAGAGAGAAATAATACTAATTGAACTTATTTTGAAGAAATAGTTTGTAAGTGATGTTACCTATATATATAACCTACTTAACTTGAGATTCTTGATTTTACCAATTCCATTTTGGTTTTTGTTTTTCTATTAGTAAAATAATTAACTAAGAGGTGATGAGTCTTATGCAATGTTAAGAGTTTAATGTTATTAAATACATTGAGAGGGGTTGGTTGAGATCCTAACATATGGCTAATTTTGTCCTCAAATGAGGTGGATCATTAGGGAAAATCACAACAAAATTTGGAACTACTCAAAGAATATCATAACTTTTTAATGTTTTTTATACTTCTTGTCAAAAAAAAATTATACTTAAATATCATTAACAATTTTTTTATACTTAAATATTGGTTGGAGTGATAGAAACTAGACATAAAAATTTTCATTACAATAACTCAAGTGACAATACCAAAATTGTTAGATTGAATATCATCATCCGAGTTTAAACTCATGACCTCACAATTTTGTGAATTTCAGGTGGCATTTAGTCATTTACCACTCCACCAAAAAAATCAACTATATCTTTTATCAAAACACACACTACCAAAAATACTAAATTACTCTTCTTTTAAACTAACTTTTTTTCTATCTCATTTTTTATCAACTATCAACCATATCTTTTATTAAAACACCCACTACCAAAAATACCAAACTATCATTCTCTTAAACTATTTTTTTTTCCATTTAACTTTTTATCAACTATCAACTATATCTTTTATCAAAACACTCACTACTAAAAATACCAAACTATCATTCTCTTAAACTAACTTTTTTCTATCTCACTTTTTATCATCAAATCAACTATCAACTATATCTTTTATCAAAACACTTACTACCAAAAATACCAAACAACTATTCTCTTAAACTACCCTTCCCAACCCAAGTTTGAGAGAGAGATATATGCATTTATGCAGTCAGTAAATCTAAAATTGCTTACTTTTCATACACTTTTCAACCTTTGATTGCTTTTTCATTTTCGGACAATGATTCTCTCCAATAGGAGATTCAGGAGATCCTGGCCTTACAGTGTTTTTTGGCCAAATAAGAAAAAATACTCTATAAAATCCTGACCCTTGATTTAAGTGACTGCATGAATGGAGGGGTATTTTGATTGGAGAGAAACCGGGTCCTTCATTTTTCTATCATATACCCATAGATACCTATTGGTACACTTGAAAATCTATATCTATCTATATAATTCATTAAAAACCAATACAACAGATACTTGTTCAAATATTCAAATATAGTACACTATTATTATGAGAGAAAATCAAGATACAACAAAGACAAACCACTCACTGACACAACAGAGAATCAAAGTGGAAATACAAAAAGAACAAAAGATCAATACTACTTTTTCTGTGTCCAAGTCTTCATGCTGAACCAAATTCATTAAACCACTTCTCGTGGCGTTCGATGTCAGCGGGAGAAACACTTCGTTGGACCTTCGCCAAAGCTTCTTCAAAATCGCACATGGCGACAGGATCCTTCGAAATCTCATCCTTAGACATATTCTTGATTTCGTCACGAGTCTTTCCTGCTATCTTCCGCCTCATTCCATTCAAGGAAGCATCGCGACACACATTTGTCAAATCATCTCCACTATAGCCGTCCGTTCGGCGAGCCACTTCATCAATATTTACATCAGCGGCCACCTGGTGTAAGATGAGTACCATCAGCTATAATAACCAAAATTTATTCCATAAACCGTTCTTACAGTAACTAGTTGACTACTAATAAACCCCTCCAATAAAAAAAGAAATTCACAAGACAACATTACTAAAAAATTTAAATGCTAAATTTAATATTTTGTTTTATTGGTAATGTAAATCTTTAAATCCTGATATATAAATATTCATAGTAGAAATCAAGTATATATCTTTACACAGGAAAAGTTATAGGGGTCAAAATCCTACATAGAAAAGACATAATAAAAAAATCATGACTTACCTCAACCGTTTTCAAATTTATTCGAATCAGCTCTTTTCGACTCTCAAAATTAGGAAGAGGAATATATATTCTTTTTTCCAGCCTTCTCCTGCAATACATTAAACATCGAATTGGATCAATAAGCGTAGACTTCACCCTTCTCAGAGACATATAAGAAACTAACCAAAGGTTTTTATCACTTGCAACTTCAAAATAGGAGAGAAAAAAGAATACAGGAAAACAAATACAAACCTTAGTGCCTCATCTATGTCCCATGGGAAGTTAGTAGCTGCCAAGACCATTACTATTTTCTTGCTACCGTCTTCATTTGTTCCACTAGCGTTTACACCATCAACCTGAACTAGAAGTTCCGACTTCACCCTTCTCGACGATTCATGCTCACCAGATGCCCTGACGAAATACAAGTCAATTCAATCAGATTTTGGCACAAGTTCAAGAAAGAACACAAATGAAGATGGATAAAAAACTATGAAGCACCGGCACAGACACAAACACCGGACACGGGCACGTAGACACTAGTAATAGTTTGAAAAATGGGCATAATTGAAGTGTCTGACACAACACGTCTTCAACCTGAAGTGTCGGTGCTACAGAGATAAAAAATGTTCCCTCACGAAACAAGCTAGGACAACAAACTTCATAAATACAACAAAGGCTTACCCCCTAGCATTGCATAGAGAATCAATTTCATCAATGAAAATTGTACTTGGTGCATAAGCTCTAGCAAGATCAAACAAACACCGCACCATTCGCTCACTTTCTCCACGCCATTTAGAAGCTAAAGTAGCAGAAGAAACATTAAAGAAAGTTGTCCCACATTCAGTAGCAACTGCCTTAGCCAAAAGTGTCTTTCCGGTTCCTGGAGGACCAAACATAAGGACACCTTTCCAAGGTCTCCTAATTCCCTGCAAAAACAGAAATAACGAGCTCAATGAAGCAAGTCTCGATACTTTCAAAGACATTTGATTCAGTGAGATTCAATTATGTGTGGTACAGTGTTGTCAAAAATCAGTTATGGCGCCGCCATAGCGCTATGGCGTGGCGGATTTTGGAAGGACCGCCATAGAAAAACGGTTTTATGGCAGTGTGCCACCGGAGGCGCCATGAGCATGGCGGTTGTGGCGCCACGGCGGGTTATGGCGGATACTAGTTAAGTTTTTAAAAAAACAGGGCCCAAATCCTTAAAAAAACACAAACCCTAATTCTAATATTCCCTATCTCTTCTCTAACGGTTAGCCAAGGTTAAAAAAAACAAAATCCCACGCTCTTCTCTCTTCTCTCGCTCTCCCGCTCTGTTTTCTGCTTCACCAGCAACCGCCACCAACAGCGGCGCCGGCGACTGCACAACCACCACCACCACCACCAGCTTCGCAACCCTCTCATCTCTCTTAACACTTCACAACTCTCTCTTCTCTCTTCCCATATCGCAGGTTTCTTCCTTCTCTATTCCTTTTTGTTGACTCTGTTTTTTTATGTTTTCTTTTTCTGTTCTGTTTCCTCTCCTTTCGTTGCTTCATGCTTGTTTCTTTTTTTTGTTTTTTTTTCTGTTCAGTTTTTAATATATATGCTTATTCTGTTTTTTTTTCTGCTTTTGATTTATTTGTTTGTTCTGTTTTTGTTATATATATATATATATATATATATATATATACACACAAACATATACTATATATAATATATATTCTGTTTTTGATATATAAGTTTGTGGCTTTGTTTTGTTTATTTTGATGTCTTAAACTTAATTGCTTATGACAATTTGATGAGACTATGAAGTGGTTCTTACTTCTTAGTTGCTTATGACAATTTCATAGACTAAATTTGAAGTGGTTCTTAGTTGCTTATGACAATTTGACATTTTTTTGGTGTTTTTTGTATGTGTATTAGTATGTATATCTCTTAATTTTGTATAAAAATTGGTCCGCCATATGCCGTTACGCCATCCGCCATATGTTTATGGCGGTTTTTTGGGTCTCCGCCGTAAACCGCCATTCGCCATTGACAACACTGGTGTGGTATATTATAAGAGCTAGCTTAAAAGAATGGACCAAGCAAAAGCAGTTTAAGAAAGAAAAAAAAATGATGTTTTGTATTGAGCTTCATCTAATAGGTGAAGCATGAACCTATTAGCAATAATGATATCAAATTGCCACACAAGGGTCTAAAACTATTAAGCACGGCCACGACACGGACACCCAAACACCGGTTTTATTTTGAAATTTCTTGAAAAATACAAGTAATTGAAGTGGCGGTGTCCGACACGATTCTAAACAGGATTCTAAACTTCAGACAACCTGGTTTTTGAAAAAATTCAGACAGAGAAAAGTTCAAGATTACCTGAAAATATTCAGGCATCCATAAGGGAAGCACAACAGCTTCTTCTAAAAGCCGTTTTGCTTCGGTGAGTCCTGCAACATCATCCCATCTCACTCCAGGAGAATTTTCTAACACGTCCCTTTCAAGCATTTCAGCCAATTCAGGGTCAGGACCTTCATATTGTCCCTTCTTTGACTTACCATCTTCAGCATCACCACTCTACACATAATAACATTCAAAATTATAAGGACAAAACAGCAGTTATAGAGTTAAATACTTTTCAAACTACTTAATTATAAGCAAAGGTTAAAAGGAAAGTCAGGGATGCTAGAATGCCTCGTAGAAATTGAAACTTACAGCTGCATCAGACTTGCTAGACTTTCCAGAACCGCCACCTTTCTTTCCGGTAGTTGATGCTCGCGCCCCAGAGTTAACCCTACTTGTAGCACCACCAGCCTTTGCACCACGGCCAGTTGTAGCGGGTCTTGTGGTAGCACCTCGAGCCCATGCCCCATCTGGTTGAGATCTCCGACTACCCACTTGACCACCCCTTGTAGGTCTTCTAGTATCTCTACTAGGAGGCCTCCACACATCGGGATCGTCAATCGGCCCACTCGATGAAGTAGGATACTCATCCAAAGGCTGAAAAACAAACGACGATTTCGTAGATATCGGAGGCGATGAAGGACGTCTTCCAATCGAGTTATCTTTAAAAGCCCTTAACTCTGCATCTAATTGCTTTACAGTTTCAGTTTCCTCAGATAACGCTTTCTTAACATTCATCCATTTCGCACGAATCATAGGATCATCAACACTATTAAGATGCCTGAAATCACATCAAATCGAAACTTGTTCAACTAAACTAGGGTTCAAGTTCAATTTACGAAACCAACTAACTATAAACACAATACTTAACCTCCAAACAAGTAATCTAGTAAAACATGGTAATTACTATACTAATTACTAATTACTAATTACTAATCAGTACCAACTACTAAAGAACCAAGGATCCAGCAACTTAAAAACTTCAATTCTTGTTAGCATTCAACCTAAAAGATTTGCAGTAAGTTACAGAGCCAATAATGAGTGTTCATTACAATAATGGGTAGTGTCAAAATGCAAATACAATGAAAACCCATGAAAGGTAATGAAGTAAAAGGATTAACTTTACTGTAAAAAGGTTAAAATAAAAAAGAAAATCGTAGAGAGAGAGAGAGAGAGAGAGTACTTGTTGATCTGTGCAACAGCACCATCGAAGAAGATGATAGAAGTATCATAGAGTCCTTCAAGAGCATACTCTCTCGCCAATTTGAGATGTTCTTGTAAACCTCCCAATGAACTACCCACCATTCTCGTTTCTTTCTCTCTCTTCCACAACCACCGAGCTGGTTTCTGTTTTCTACGGCCAAGTTTAAACGCCGATTTGTTAGTTTTTTCATGGGTTTTTTTTTAAGAATCTCATGGGCCTACCGGCCCACTCACTTTTTCATTTCAAAAACTAGTTGTTGTGGCCCGTTTTGTTTTTCTTCCCCCTAATGATTCATTTTTTACTTTTGCCTTTTTTTTTTATTTTCGTTAACATTTATTCCTACACTTTATTTTGAATCAATGCTTTTAAAACCGAACTAACCAAATAGTTCAATGGTTAAATCATGACCCGACACTGTTTTTAGTTTAGTTATTTGAGCAGTTTAACTGTGGCATCCGGGTTCAAATGATTTAAAGTTGTTGAACCATGACTCGAAGGTTTCACTAGCTCAATGTCTGGTTCGATTTTCAAAACATTGTTTTGAACAACGCTATTATCCCTCATTTCTTAGATTTTCACTTTCAATAAGTGTTTTTAAAAATCAAACGAACCTAACGATTCAACCGATTAAACCACAACTGACACCATCTAAATTTAGCTATTTAAGTGGTTCAACTGTGGCTTAATCTTGGTTTGAGCGGCTTAAGCGATTGAATCATGATCCGAATGTCTCACTGATTTTATGTCTGGTTCGATTTATAAAACATTGTTTTTAATATGACTTTTCCATCCAAGGAGTGTTTAAATCTTGATTTCTTTTTTATGCTTTACCTATCGTTATTTTTCATCTTTTGTTTCATTTGGTCTTGCTTTTGATTTGAATTCTTAGGGTGGTATAATCATGTTTTAACTGAGGGTCATTTTAAGGTAGGGAAAAGGTATAATTTCCCTATGGTGGTCAAATGCAGTTTTCACCATTGATTTATTGATTTAATAGTTCAATGATCAAGATCTTTAAAAGGCAACTTGTTGTATACATGTTATGATATTTTACTGTGACTTGCATAAAAAACTCATATTTACAATAAATTAATATTGACAAAGTTTATTTCTAGTGCACCTTATATTCTTTCATTTCCAGATAAACGAAATTGAAGAATACACTTTATTTTAGTGCACATTAATGTGCAAATAACATTTGTCAACTATTACCGGGATGTTATCTTTGAAATGGACGCCAAGGTTGTGGTGGATGATTTTAATAACGCCCCTACAATAATGTCTGATTATGGTAGTATTTTAAAGGCAAAATTACACTAGGGGTCCTTTAAGTTATTTAATTGTAACAAGTTGGTCCTTTAAGTTTTTTTCGTATCACTTAAGTCTTTTAAGTTATTCAATTGTAACAAGTTGGTCCTTTACGTTACATAATCTGTACATCATTAGTCTTTTTTTATTTTCTGATACAAAAAAACCCAATTCGCACTCACAGAGTTGACGTGGCTGTGACAGGGCCTACATGTCATCTGTCTTGTAATAATCTTGTTATTTAAGACTACCGTCATGTAACAATTTGGTCTTTTCAACTTAAATGAAAAAAGAAGATGAACCATCTTTTTTTAAAAAAAATTAAGTTGAAAATTCCAAATTATTACATGACAGTAGTTTTAAAGGACCAAATTCTTATAAGATAGATGATAAGTAGCCTCCGTCACGGTCACATCAACTCTGTTAATGCAAATTGAACTTTTTTGTAATAAAAAATGAAAAAAAGACTAACGGTGTACACATTATGTAACTTAAATGACTTAAGTGTTACGAAACAAACTTAAATGACCAACTTATTACAATTAAATAACTTAAAGGAATTTCACTGTAAATTTTGCCTATTTTAAACTATTGTAGGGAGACTCTTAGTTTTTTTAATCCCAACTCTCATGTGAGTTTTTCTAAGAGAACGACAAACAAGATTGCTCATACATTAGCAGGGGTGGCCTTGTTATCTAGTCCTTCTCATACTCTTTTTGATGTACCGACATGCATTGTTGCAACTGTGTTGAATGAAATGAATTAGACTTTTGTTGTCAAAAAAACATTTGCCAACTATTGTCAAAAAAATAACATTTGTTAACTGAAAAAAATTGTTATTATTTAGATTTTTCTGACCAATGTTTTTTGCACAATTCATATATATTTATTATTCAAGTTGCCAAAAAAATGTTATCATTCCTATTTTTTTGACAAGTGTTTTTTTTATTACTCTGTTTGATAAAAAAAATTATTATTCATATTATGTTGACAATTTTTTTATACAATCCATAAAAATTGTTATTATTTAGTTTGTTGAAAAAATTTCATTATTTAAAATACGAGAGACAAGAGACGTGGGGGTTAAATGTATAATTTGATTGAGGAGGGTTGCTTGGTTGCTATCTTAACTAATTGTTTTACGGTAAATTGGGTATCCTTTACACGCAACTGCAGAGACTAATTTCTCGAGTCGAGTAGAATCACAATGGACGACAAAACTCTCTCAAGAGTTTTAACTTTCCTGCATTCCTAATGCTGAATTCGAACTCAGAATCTTGGTTAAGCTAGAAGAGACCCTTATCATCTCATCCAATTGCTTTTGGGTATCTTAACTAATTGGTTGGTTGTTATATTAGCTAACATTATCTTATTAACTAATTGTTTGATTTGCTATGTCAACTTACATTATTTGAACTAATGCTTTGGTTGTACCTGTCAAAAAAAACCTATGGTTGTTATTTTGGTTTGGAATGATTACCAAATTTGTTTAGCATTCCTTAATTCAATGTTTACTTGTTCGGAGAGTACGACCTTAGGCGTTCGGTTCAGAGAACACTTTTTTTTCGTCGAGAATTCTTCGTTCCCTTTCGTGTGAATGAATTCCCCGAAAAGAGGCTTGCAGGTCTAGTCGCATACCCCTCTCGTCTTATTTGTTCTATTCGTTGCAGTGGGCGAAGTCGTATTTTTTACCAGAACCATGCCTGTCTGTTGGAGTGAATTGGATGATCGGGCCGAGGGCTGCCCTCTCACTCTCCTTTCCCTAAGATGATCGATCTTAGGGGTGAACCTATTTCTGAATTCCTTCTAGTGCTTAAGGTGCGTAGCGGAAGAAGACTTTTCACGCTTTCTTAATTGCGCAAGAATGAATATATTAATAAGCCATGGAACTGATTGATCTGTAAGAAACTGTCTGACTTTTCGCTAGATTCACCAGCTATTTAATCACTTTTGCCAGCTATACGAAAGAGACTTTTTCACTCGTAGCTTGAAAATAGGGTTGCCGTAATTCGCAACTATATGTGGGAGAAAAAAAGTCCAATAAGAAATCGACTATCATGCTTCACCTACAACTCTGACCGATGAAGGGATTACTTATGTATGGATCTACGACTACAGTTCTTGCTTCGTCCCTACTGATGCTCTACTTATATCTATAATAGAATATTCATTGATGTCTTCATCGAGTCGAGTGACGTTCATCATTACACTATGTAATTATCGAATAGCCTAGTTCACGTTGTTTTCTCGTTCCACCTATCCTTGAAACCTATCTTCGCCTTTCATCTTTCATAGTGGCATTTGGTGAAGATGAACTGATATACTGGCATTCTCTTCCAACTCTGTATCCTAACTCACGGCAAACTATCTCTAGATGGCAAAGTGAAAAGATCTGCACATCCCTCTATCCCAATAGAAAAGGTTAGCCTTCATCCATGAGATCGGGCTATCACTACCAGTAGGGGCCCGCTTTCCTAATAGACTTTGAAACCTCGCCTTTAAGGCTACATTCCATTATGAGTCTATAGAAGTCTAAGCCTTTCCATCCACTGCCTTACCTTACTTCCCAAGTATTAACACATACTAGATATGTTGACCATCCCGAGTCGCTCAGCTACAACCCTTCAATACCCTAACACTCCATAGGCGAAAGAAATAAGGATAGATATATAGATAACGCGTCTGTCTGGAAAGCCAAAGACTATTAGATATGTAATTTAAGGATTGATTTTCGTTGATCGGATCGCCACACCCGGAAGGCGAGTGAAAGAAAGTGACTCGATTGAGGTCTGGTTTTGATTCCAAAGAGGTAACTTGTGCTATGTGTTGGGTCAAGATCAAGTCTAGAACAGTTTCCCTTAAGTTGAATTCTCGTTCAAATGTGTGGGGGACGATAAGAGAATAGAGAGAGATACAATTTTGAGATTAGTATACCAGTATCCTATTTTATTTATGCTTGAAAATGTGTCTAAATTGCATTATCACATATTTAGTTGTCCAAAATTGTTGGTGGATTTTTGTTGATACAAGATAAATTGAAATTACACACCGATTAATTAACTTCGTCCTAGGGGAAAAACATTTTTATGACCATTTGTTCATACAATAAGTTTATATAAAATTGGCTTAAATATGCATTTGTTTCCAAAATATATGTTAATTTTGGATTTGGTCTATTTAAAAAAAAACATAAACTTTTAGTCCCTCATGTTCGAAAATGTATTATGAACATTACTCCTTACTCGTTTCCAAATAGGGACCAATGTTGATACATTTCTAAACACGAGGGACTAATTAATGTTTGTGCTGAAGTTAGTGCATGGCTCATATTCTAGAAAGGTGGGTAAGCACTCAAGCGAAGCAAAGCAAATCGCAACAACACAGTTATTTATGTAAGTTATATCATTGTATCAACACTATGTTTTGTAACCCTATTTCGATGATTTGATTAATAAGAAGAAAGACGGCCACTCTAGCTCCTAGGGATATAGGCACCACTTGCGAAACCTTGTTAACAAATTTTGCGTGTTCGGTAACACCGTAACAACAGAAAGAAACTATATCTAACATTAATATATCTCGGGAGACTAAAATCATATTTAACCCTATAAACTTAACTTTAAACTTAGAAATCATTAATATCAAAAAGTATATGCATTTATCAACTATTCTGAATTATCCAATTCAAAATGAAAATTATTAAACCTTGCTGAAAGTAAATCCTAGATTTATTTATTCATTCAAATGCACCAGTTGCAAACTTTCTCCACTGGCAAATGTACTTTCTTTCTATTTCTATATAAGTCTCTCTCTCTCTCTTTGGAATAGTTGAAGAGTTTGTTGAGAGAGAAAATGAACTATTTTTGTTGCTATTCATGCACAAGTCCATCTCTAACCAATTCTTCCAAACCTTTCTTAAGTCTTTCAGCTGCTGCTCTACAATCATTTTCTGTCAAACCTCCAAATGATATTCTAAGATTACCAGAACAACCACTTGGACTTCCAGGGATTACCGCGACCCCGTGTCTATGAGCTAACCAACTAACAACTTCAAAATCATCGTAGTCGCGTCCACCCGGGAGCTTCGCCCACAAGTATATAGCACCTTCTCCGCCTTTTACAGAACCTTCTCCAAGAGGTGAAAGAGCTTCTATGACAATCTCTCTGTTCTTTTCGAGTGTTTTTACTCGTTCTTTAACCCACTCGGGTCCCATTTCTAAGGAGTAGAGGGCTAAGTATTGCGAAATTATTGAAGCACAGATAGGGATGTTGTCTTGAACTTTGAGAAGTTGGGCAGCAAGTCCTTCTACTTCAGAAGGGTATGCTATCTGCAATATTATAGCATAAACGCTTATCATATAAGAGCTTTTGCATAAGTTGTTTCGATATAAAAGATAAAACAACGTTTAACTTTTTTTCTATAAACTATAAGCTGTTTTCATAAGCTATCTTGGAGAGCTTATGGAAATTAGCTGACAACAGCTTATGAACATGTCATAAGTTGTTTCCATAAGCTCTCCCAAACAGTTTCACAAGTGCTTATGAAAATTAAGACATGATGAGTAGTACTTACATATCCAACCCTCCATCCCATCATTCCGTACGCTTTTGAGAATGAGAAAACGTTAACAATGTGATTTCCTTCCAAACAAAAGTGTTTTCGATCATCATACATAAAGTACCTGCATATATATATATATATATATATATAGGATAAGAGATCCTTAAATACAAGATCTACACGAGGAAGTGCCCAAAAAGCAACTAAGAATGTTCGAGAGATTAATCTCTACAGTTGTGCATAGAGGACACCCAGTTTATACCAAAAAAGAGTCAAGCAGAATAACAAGGACATAACCCCCCCTTCTCTCTCTCCGTCCCTGTGTGTGCACCGTGCACGCACCATCTTTCATAAATATGAACGAATTTCCATTAACAAGGTAAAGACTTACTCATATGTATTGTCAACAACAAGCCAAGAGCCAGCATTCTTGCAGAGATCTGAAATCCTCTGGACAATTAAGAAAAAGCACTTGCTTAGAAATTTCAAAACAAAACTCTTGAGCAAATGATCTTGAGAGAGAGAGAGAGAGACCTTTAGAAGAGGCTCTGGAATGTAGGTTCCACTAGGGTTGCCAGGATTTACAACAGTGACTAGCTTTGGGACCGGTTTACTTTCGGATAATATTCTTTCCAACCAATCTGAAAATCACGAAAAATTCGAATAAATAACCAAAAAATAACCTTGTTTCAAATATGTTATTGCTTCTTGCACAACGGATATTTATTTTGGATATCATCTACTTGACTATGTATGTACTAATATGCGTATTTTATCGAAAACAGAAAATGAAAATTTGATAATAAAGTAAATGGGTCGAAAGATTCTTTCGCTTTGTTTTCTTAGTCCAATACTAGTAAAGAAGTTGTTAGGGACTAGATCATGCAGTATCTTACCTGCATCTGGATGAAGTGTTTCTGGATCACCAGGACCGACTAGTATATTTGTAATGCCGGTCATCTGGAACGACATGTATGCGTTGAAGTAGTAAGGAGCAAACATAACCACGGAATCCCCCGCGTCACATAGAGTAAGAACTAAATTCACAAATGCCTGCACTGCACATGCTTAGAAATGAGTACCATAATTCTGCTATGAAATTAAAATGAGTGCTGTAACAGTCATTGATTTTCATAATTGATCACCTGATTGGCACCTGCTGTGACCATTACTGAGGAATTGTGCAAGTTATTTTCGTTACGCAACTGCATAACAAAAGCAAAGCAGTTACTCGAACGATCACAAATGTCAACGATCAATTCGCGCACTAAAAATGGTCGTAATAATTTGAAAAATGCAACTAATACAAGTGTCAGTGTCGGTTTCTGACACGCCTTCAACCTGAAGTGTCAGTGCTACAGAGCAAGAAACTATAACATTTACCTTTTTCACCAATGCCGCTCTAAGTTCAGGAATACCTTCATCATTACCATAACGACTAATAGAAGGCTCCATCACAAGTTCTTTCACTTTGTCCAATGCTTGCTTTGGAGGTTGCCAATAAACCACACCCTACAGCAGCAGACATATTTCAACAAATCCATTATAATTGCATATCAGACAGAACTAAGGAGCAAAACTGATAGCAATGTTTGGAAACATAGACAATATGTGTTAATCTCTTTTATAAGCAAAAATTGGTCAACGGAGGTTGATGTAACATGGTCCAAATTTTCGACCAAAATACATCAACTTCTATTAACCAACTTTTGCTCATAAAAGACACTATAGGGAGCATACTACACAAATAATCTTTGGATGTGCATCTTAAATTTTGGAATATTAGAAGGGAAAAGTTTATGTAGATGTTAATGAGAAGTACAGAAAATGACTTTTGAAGTTTCGTAAATTTTCAGCTCTTTTTTAACACATTTTTAAGGCAGTAGCCCCAAAAAGTATAACAGTTAAGAGTGCCGGATTCACAATCCACACCAGACATGCTTAATTTAGTACTCCCTCTGGTCCTAAATTGCAGTTTTAAGTTCATTGATTAACTGAGACCAGATACATCAGTTAATCAATGAACCTAAAACTGCAATTTTATCTTACAAATAGGACTAGAGGGAGTAAGAGATAAAGGGAGTAAGAGAAAACAAACAACTCCCAATCATACATTTCAATGATGCACACTTGAACATAGATTGAAGCCACAAAATGGGATCTACACAGGTCCCAAGTATAGCGAAAATTTGAACATCTAGCCATGTTTTTCTCAATAACACACACACACAAACAATAGCCAAGGTAGACTAAATTATAATGACATTGAAAACCAGAACAACACACACAACCAAGGTAGACTAAATTATAATTATAACATTGGAATTGGTAACCAACACAACACAACACACACACACAACAACCAAGCTAGACTAATTTATAATCCAAACATTGGAAAGCAGAAAACACACACATGGACATGGATTATGTACAGTCACAAAACCCATTTAATCACGCAGTCATGCGATCACAGCCGTACAATCAAACATCGGACGGTCTTTACAAAATAGACCCAAAACTCCGTAGCACTAACCCTTTCAATTGAAAACGTGTCCAGTGTCTGACACGTTTCGCGTCGGACACCGACACCAACACTTCATTTCCTTGTATTTTTCAAATAATAACAGGTCTCTACGTGTCTGTTTCGTGTCTGGGTCAATGCTTCGGAGCCCAGAACACACCGTTTGATCAAATTGAACACTGCATACACCTAATCCATTTCCCTCACTTAACAACAACAACAACATCAAACCAATCCAAACATTGGAAATCAGAAAACACACACACACACACAAACACTAAATCATCATTAGACATAAAATCAACAAAAACAAGAATTGGAAACATAGAAAAATAAAAACAGACCTGGGCCAAAGAAACAGCATTCTTAGCTCCTTTTAGTAATTCCTGCATCTGCAAAAAACCACACACAAATTCTAGATCATCAATCCCAACCAATACTCATTGAAACACATGCAACAAGATAACAAATTCCAATGAAAGAAACCAACAACAAATCAATCAATCAAGGGGGTTTCTCAGTTTCTTAAGTACCTACCTTAACCATAATCGGCATATCAGTTTCCACAGCCCTCCTTGCAAGATTTACAAACGAACCCATTTTCTCTCTCTCTCTCTGAGACACAGAATCTCAAAACCCAAAAATCAAAGGAAGATGAAAGTTTGGATTTTGAAGTGAAAAATGAAGACCCAATGAAGTCTTCTTGTCGAAGAAGAAAACGATGGGACCTACCTACCTACCTACCCGAGAAAGAGATTAGGCTTTCAAGTTTCACCAACCCATTATAATCTGTAACGTAATAAATCCAAAGAAAACAAAAGGGTAAGTAAAAAAGGCAAAACTTTTTTATTAATTTTAATTTAATTTAATTTAATCTAATCACAAAACACTTTTCTTTTTTTTCCTTTGCGTTTCTTTAACGCCAAAAAGTCACACACAGAATATTTTCAGAGTAGTAATTTAATTCCCAAGATTCGACTTTTACTACTTACAATTACAATGGGTATCTTGAATTGAGTTTGAATTTATACAAAAATCTGTGATGTGTAGTACTAGTAATTTTTCATGAGTTTTGTGGAAGAAGATGATGAATTCGAATTGGATGGATGATATGTCTTTTTTTTTTACACTGAAATGAAATCAGAGCCTCGGAAAATGGTTTCTGAATTTTGTCATTGTGTTTGTGTCGGTGGGTGGGTGAGTTGAGTGAGTGTTTCATTAGTCATGCATATATGCTGACAAACAAACACAGCAGACGGAGGACCACTGCAAAGGCGGGATAGCGGATAAATTAGTTTATAGTAGATATGTTAGCAGATTGAATTTTAAGTGATTGGTAAAATTAGTAGTTGAACTAGTTTATAAATATAAAATGACATAAATGAACATTTGTAATTATTGCTTGAATATTAGAGAGAAGAATCATTTAATGGTGGATAAATAAGAAATTTAATTAAAGTGATAGGAAAAATGAAACGATATAAGTTCAAATACTACTTCAAGTAGCGTTTCAAAAAATGCTATAAGCTAGTGAAAAAACGATATAAGTTTGTCTTGTCAAACGGCTACCACGAGTTTATCCGCTATAAGCTAGCGGTTTGGTTTTGCCGAACAGAGCCTATGTGTCTGTCCAACAGGATATGATAACTTAATCTTGTGACTTATCATATCGTGTCTCTTTAGTTATAATTTTATCTTGAGTTTTTTTTTGGTCAAAAATTTTATGATAATAAAATTTTATAATTTATCCTGAGTTTGAGCTGGGTTAGAAACCAATAAGATATGATAATAAAAAATAATGTATTCATTTGCCCTTCTAAAATATATTTTTAAATATAAAAATCTATTAAAAAATAGATATATATTAAAAAAACATAAATAAAAATAAAAAATGATATTAAATTAAATGTTAAAAATATCAATAAAAATTAGTGTATGATTTTATGATAAGAATAATCTTGTCGTTTTGTATAATCTAAAACTAAAAATATATCTATTGAAATTTAAAAAATAAAATAAAATAAGTGATAAAAATAAATTTATTATTAAAAAAGTATAAAAATGGGAAGTTAATTTAACTTTTCAATAAATAGAACATAGTTATCACGAGGGTGGATTTGTCATTAGAATGTGTGTGTGTGTGTCTATATATATATATATATATACGGGACGGTGATTTAGATTGTGAGAAACATAATAATTCATAAAAACATTGATAAAAACACTCTTAAAAATAATGCGGGCAAGATAATTCACTGAGAAAATGAGTGTGTGTATTGTTGGTGTTACAAAAAAAACCAATCGTGAATGTATCATAAAAATCGTACAATACACAAAATTAGTGTATAACATCGTTTGTAACCATATATACATAACAAAGGTCGGGCAAAGAAGGAATTCGCATGTCACAAAATTGGATTAAAAGTTTGTAACCATATATACATAACAAAGGTCGAGCAAAACCTTTGTTATGAACAAAACCTTTGTTATGAACATATACAAAATACCATATTGATCATTAAACCACAACCTAGGCTTTTACAAAAGCATTATCTCAAAGGGTCCAGATCCTCTCCATTTGGAGAGGAAATGGAGATCACAATTTCTTTTCATGAAAACACAACACGTCGGAATGCTTCATCTTCTCCACCTCTCCAACACTGTCACATCTCTCACTATGACCTCCAAAAGTGTTCGTCTCTGCCTCGTGCGCCCCTGGCAACAACGTGCACCACCGCCAATGCCCCTGTTCCGTTTTCTTCACTTCTCTTCCTGTTTTATCGCATTTGATGTGGCTGCATCATTTCAAGCTTCTCTCTGCATCATTTTAATATAGTTGTTTGCCCCATTTGTTAAGCTTCATCATTTCCCATTGTGCTTCCCATCATTTTAAATTTAAGTGAAGCTAACAATGGAAGTCAACATGAGTCTACAACCCAAATGACACAATAAAGCCAACTTGACACCATCGGGCTTCTACAACTTCATTTAGGGTATTAACACTGTTTATTACTTTTGATGTACATCTTTTAGTTTTGGAACATTTTTTACAGACCAACTTCCAATCCCGCACATATAAAAGAAGTAAGTGAAGCTGCTTGATGAGCGGGAAAGCACGTACTTTTTAGAAGATTTTCATGCAAATAGGCGGGATAAGTGATACTTTGTGAAGAAAATGAGAAAAGCCAAGGCTAAATGAGGTGGTTTTCACATATTACGTACAACGTTTTTTGTAGTAATATTTGGGTAGATTCACGTGCAGCACTCTTAAGAAGTGGGGCACCCTCGGTTACAGTACCATGGTGCATGTGCATTAATATGTGGGGCACACTCTATGTAGGGACTATAGACCATCATCATGACATTGTGATGTACTATCACGTGAACCACTTGTGCTTCAACCAAAAAACATATGACATTGTGACAAGTAATCCTCACTTCTTCTTCTCTCTCATCCGCTCCTCACTCTTTTCTTCTCTTTCATAAAATCTTCTTCTTCCTCCCAGCTCCTCTATTTGGAACGAATGTGAGAGGAGTCCTCCAATGTTCACACACTACACCCTCTTTCTCTCTTATTCTCTCTCAAACGCTCCAGCTGACCCACTCTCTCACAAACCTCTTGTCACACACTCAGACACAGTTGGAAGAGTCAGAAGCACAAATGGAAAACAATGGAAAGCAAGAAAGGCAGGGAAATAGGGACGAAGCGAGAGAGACAGAGAGATGAGAGAAAATCAATTGTCGCAGATCTCACTGGGGTCACAACACAACCACAATAGAAGAAAAGAGAAACATCAAAGATGGAAGTGGGTCAGATGAGAAAACAGTGGGTCGAATACATCAAATCTCTTCATCGAGGTAGTACTAAACCAAACACTCTATGAATGGAGTTTGATTTCATATCATTTGAAAAATCAAAGAGCTCTTTTTCTTTATATTAATTATCCTACAACTTCATTTGCAGGATTTTTTTTCAGGAAAATTTGGTACCATAACCTATGCTTGTATAGATATGAAAAGCGAGAGAGATAGATGAATACTTCAATATCTCACAAATTGAGGAGATGAAAGACGATCTTGAGGTTGGGTTTCTACTTGGTTTAGCTTTTTGAGGTTTTGCTTTTGTTTTTTAATTTCTGGTACAAACCAGTATGGAGCCATGAAATGTTGTTCTTTCATATACCCTTGAATTAGATCATATTTTAGTATAAAGGGTGCACAATAAAAATGTGTACAAAAGATGGGAGAATATGTTCTATTTTGTTCTGTTTTGGTTGAGGTTAAAGACTTGAAAATTGTTGATCTATTAACTTCTGGGGGGCATCTGAAATTTGAGTTTCTCTTAGACCTTAGGCAAGGTCACCTCAATGATATCTTCTTTTGCAACCTTTAAGACTAATAAATACCTAACCAAATCGTGGAAAGATAATATTTCTGGTCTAAACAATGGTTTTTTGGCTGAGAGAATCAAAAGCGGTGTGGCCACAAATTTGAGAATCCAAGAGAGGATGAAGAGTGCCAAACGTGGTATGATAGCTATTGTTCTTACATTCTCAAATGATGCCACTAAGACCATGGTAAGCTGAATTATGTCATTTGTTTTCGTTTTCTTTTAGTTTTTCTGTGGCTAACTTTTTATGTGATTATTATTTGGTAAATGATTAGTAGTATCAATCAGTACTTTGAGTTACGATCTTTTCTAAGAAGAAAAGTTGACCCCAAAAATGTTGTTTCTATCATTAAGACAGGAGGTCCTGGGGTTCAACTATTTTCTCTTACCAATGGAGCTGGCACACCTACTGTGAGTAAACAACATTGGCTTTGTTCAATGAACTTTTTGGAATTAAAAGGAAGACTCAAAAGTTGAGTTTCATTCTGTGATGATGGTGTGCGTTTTCCAGGTCCTCTGTTGGAGAATTGCAACAACTGTGGCATTAACGAAATTTGTACTGATTTAGTTCAGTTCTGCATCCCTCAACTGTGAAGTTTAAATTGCATTATGTATTTTGGTGTTAGTTTTGCTTAATATTGCTCTAATTTAAATTTTCCAACTGAAGGTTACAAAAGTGATATAAACCTCTCCATAAGCTCTTCTCTCTCAAACTTTGCTACTAATCCACATATGATCCATCATTGATGAAACATGTTCAACACTAATAGTTACTCTCCTATCTTACTTTACTTAGATACCACATGTGGTGTACTTTCCAAGACAAACTGTTATCTTTTTATGAAAAGGCAAATCTACATTGGGACATTGGATTAGAAGGGTGATAATCATACCTATCCCACATGAGGTGTACTTACCTGATCAAAGTTGGGAAGCGATACATGTGGGGACGAATAATGCCCTATGTGTAAAGTTGTGACAAGCACTATTCATCGATAGTGCATCCCAACACTGATATGTTAAGTAGGAGTAGTAGAGTTTGAGTGTTCAATTAGTAGTAGTAGGGGGTTTGAGTGGCTTATTAGGTAGGGTGTGTAGGGGTACTATTTGTCCCCACATGTATCACTTTCCAACTTTGATATGGTAAGTTTCATGAAGACCTTCAATCTAATATCACAAAGTGGTTATTGTGTTTTGTAAGATATTTGATTGGCATTGGAAACCTCACCCCATGTGGTGATGTGAATAATCATCATTAGCCTTTATTGAAAAGGGAGCATGTGAAGGAGGATATTAGAGTTTTCAAGTATGAGTAGTAGGGTACTATGTGGTCTATTAGGGATAGTAGGGTTTTGAGTGCCCTATGTGTAAAGTTGTGGACAAACACTATTCATCGATAGCGCATCCCAACATTGATATGTTAAGTAGGAGTAGTAGGGTTTGAGTGTTCAAGTAGGAGTAGTAGGTTTGAGTGGCCTATTAGGTAGGGTGTGTAGGGGTACTATTTGTCCCCACATGTATCACTTTCCAACTTTGATATGGTAAGTTTCAAGAAGACCTTCAATCTAATTTCACAAAGTGGTTATTGTATTTTGTAAGATATTTGATTGTCATTGGAAACCTCACCCATGTGGTGATGTGAATAATCATCATTAGCCTTTATTGAAAAGGGAGCATGTGAAGGAGGATATTAGAGTCTTCAAGTATGAGCAGTAGGGTACTATGTGGTCTATTAGGGGTAGTAGGGTTTTGAGTGCCCTATGTGTAAAGTTGTGGACAAGCACTATTCATCAATAGTGCATCCCAACATTGATATGTTAAGTAGGAGTGGTAGGGTTTGAGTGTTCAAGTAGTAGTAGGGTTTGAGTGGCCTATTAGGTAGGGTGTGTAGGGGTATATTTGTCCCCACATGTATCACTTTCCAACTTTGATATGGTAAGTACACAATATCAAATAAGTAGGAGTATCATCTAATAGTAGTACTAACTACTCCTAAAAACCACTATACACAAGTACAATGCGTAGCCATATACTACCTCTACCTAATATTAACTTTGTCTAACCCATTTGCGCATACACAAGTACAATTTCACTTACCGAGGATGTGTCTCAATTTAGAGGGTACACAAGGGATGATGTGGGGCATATGGAAAAGATGTTGTGACATGACTAATCAGCAAGTACGTTTATCGAGCCAAGTGCATATCAAAGTACAGTATTTGCTATATCAAAGGAGGATATTATTGTGTTGAATGTTTTGTATATGAAGTGAAATAACAAATTGCATTTAAAGTATACGCTAAACATAAATTCCCTCTTCATTTTATATGTCTATTTTTAATTTGCATCGTAACCTACACACGTAAAGTACACGCTAAACATATATATTATTTGCCCTCCGTCCGTAGGACGGGCACTTGACTAGTGAATGAAGGAAATCCTTTAGTACATCTGGAACTCTTTTAGTATATCTGACTTGTTCAACTTTGTCACCAAACAATATAATTAAGGAAATACTTCTTCCTTTTCATTGTTCAACTTTGTTACTAACCAATACAAATACAATTCTGCTGTTCAGCTTTGTATCATTGAAATAAAAGCAACCTGCATAACAGTAACATATAAAAATTAACGCAAACACAAATGAGATACACAAATGCTAGTTTGTTCTTTACTGCTTTATATTCAGTTTTAGGAATTTTACTGTTGAGTATGCCTAAAAGAATATAATAGAGCAAAAGTACTCGTTAAAGCCTTCAACAACATAACATTGTGTGCTCCTAATTAATGACTAAAAAAGTAATCCAAATAAGCATTATGATTATTAAGATAATAGTGATAGTACTTAAAACATAAAACCTTAATAAGCCTCCCATTTATGTCGCTGCCATTAAGTATTGTTTCATTCCTATATATGCTTGCACATGTAGTCCATGCTCAGTAAATCTAGCACGTACTTCAACAGTTCAGTCAGAACAGAGGGGCAACTTTCCTTCAAGTACTCAAACCCATCATCAGTTTGCATCACAGCTAGCTGAAGAACCAAAAAGATAAATATAGTTGAGTTGAGATTATAATATCTCCATTTCAACAATATTATTCATTGCGTGCGGATGTGTGGTATGAAAGCATTGTGCATAACATTTAATCTAATAATAAAAGGACTTGTGATTGAGTTAATTGCTGAACATGTTTTGTTCTGGCTATTGCTTTCTTCTTCGACATTGTTAGAGTACAGGCATTATTAGTATCATCAACTTCACTCATAGCTTCAACATCATAGCTACTATTAGCAATGTCTATACTCATTTTCCACACCATATATAGCACATCAATCCGCCAATAGCCGTTGAATAGAAACACCTTGTCCAATTAGAAAGTAATAGTGTCAACAATGAAACAAACTCGTTCAGTGTGGTAAAAAATGAAACTGTCATGATATAATACAAGTTAGCCACCCACCTTGAGGGAAAGAAGCAATAGACTTGCCACAAGCACATTTAAGCAGTTATGCATCATCAACAAATGCTACATATCCATTAGCTGTTAATCCCCAAAATAAGGGTACCTTACCAAATTGATCCTGTCAAAAATAATACAAATATCAAAACGAGCAAATTAAGAATAGAAAAATCAAGAGAATTGATAAGTAGGATTATTGAAATTACTTACAGAGGCGGCCACAAAGAGGGTAGAAGTGGATTTATCAAAAACATTATTTTAAAAAAGGAAAACATTATGTAGATTGTTGTGTCAGGTACAAAATCAGCTGCATATGCTATCAAAAAAAATACTAAGAAGGAAACTCCATTTTAAAATTCTGAAACAATGAAGAAGCTCCACACAATGTATTTGGAGAAAAACAAATGTTGCCTCTAATTTAAGCAAATAATGACAGTCTTGGATTGTACTTATACTAAAAGGAAAATCAAATTCTAAACAATAAAAGCATGTTCTCTCTAAACCTCCAACTAGTCAACAACACCTAACCTGCTATTTGGGGTTTTTATCTGCCTCTGGCAGTGAGTCTTTATCACAGCTGGTGTATGACCATCATCTAAACTTCAAAATCCCAAACTTTGATGGTTGGGTCTTAATCCTTCCTATGCTTTTAATGGTATCTTCTTGAGGATAAAAAGGTACAAGAAACAGAGTAATCTATCTGTCTATCTAATCTAATATCTATTTATTAAAATACACAACTTACAAAATGACAATAATAGATATCTTCATTTTTTGACACATCATCACTTATTTATCATTTTTTAATTCTATTTTCTCTTCCTTCTCTTCCAATCTCACATTTCCCAATATTTCTCACACTCTTACTTTTTCTTCTTACACTCTCTTTCATCATTTTTTTCTTTTTACTTTACTTTTATTTTTCTCATAAACAATTATTTTCTTTCTCTTATCACTCTACTTTTATTTTTTTTAACTAACAATCTAGAAAATAAGAAAATTTAATGACTATTTAAATTACTGATTAATATTTAAAACAAATATTTCTTATTGATAATCTACTATCTCTATTTTACTATCTACTATAATATACTAATAAACAAAAATAATCAATTGAAACTACGACATAACTGCACTGATATATAAAAACACGGGATAATTGTAGTGATATATAAAAATACACAGGATCAATATTTGTCATTGATAATTATAATTTTTGAAGACTACTATAAATAAACCTACTATCTAAACAATTAAGAAGGCTTAATGACTAATCTAAACTACTAATTAATATAAAATAAATGTTTCTTATTGGTAATTTACTATCTAACTTTTGTTATTTACTATAATCTATTAATCAACTAAAATAATCAATTGAAATTACAAGCTAACTGCACTGAAATATAAAAAACACGGGATAACTGCAGTGAAAGTTATAATTTTTGAAGCCTACTATAAACCTACTATGTAAAAAAACAAGAAGGCTTAATGACTATTTAAACTACTAATTAATATAAAACAAATATTTCTTTTTGATAATTTACTATCTAATTTTTACTATCTACTAATCAATTAAAATAATCAATTGAAACTACGAGATAACTGCACTGAGATATAAGAAAACACGGGGTAACTGCAGTGATATATGAAAAAACACGAGATTAATATTTGTCATTGATAATCATAATTTTTTAAGGCTTAATGACTATTTAAACTGATTAATGTTTAAAGCACACGTCACAAGTATTTGTCACTAATACCTAAAAAGGACAAATAATTGTCACTACCTAAAAAGGACAAATAATTGTCACTGATATATAAAAAATACGAAATAAATATTTCTTATGGATAATCTACTATCTATCTTTTACTATCTACTATAATCTACTAATCAACTCAAATAATCAATTGAAACAATGAGATGACTGCATTGATACATAAAAAACAAACACGGAATAACTACACTGATATATAAGAAAACATGAGATAACTTCATTCATATATAAAAATACACGAGATTAATATTTACTATTGATAATTATAATTTTTTAAGGCTTAATCACTATTTAAACTGATTAATATTTAAAACACACATGACAAATATTTGTCACTAATACCTAAAAAGGACAAATATTTTTCACTGGTATATAAAAAAACACGAAATAAATATTTCTTATTGATAATCTATTATCTGCCTTTTACTATCTACTATAATCTACTAATCAACTCAAATAATCAATTGAAACTATGAGATGACTGCATTGATACATAAAGAAAACAAACACGGGATAACGACACTGATATATAAGAAAACACGAGATAACTGCATTGATATATAAAAATACATGGGATTAATATTTGTCATTGATAATTATAATTTTTTAAGGCTTAATGACTATTTAAAGATTAATATTTAAAATACACGAGACAGATATTTGTCACTAATACCTAAAAAACACAAATAATTGTCACTGATATATAAAAAAACACGAAATAAATATTTCTTATTGATAATCTACTATATATCTTTTACTATCTACTCTAATCTACTAATCAACTCAAATAACCAATTGAAATAATGAGATAACTACACTGATACATAAAAAACAAACACGGTATAACTGCACTGATATATTAAAAATACGGGGATAACTGCAATGATATATATATAAAACATGGGATAACTGCACTGATATATAAAAAAATACAGGTTAACAACATTGATATATAAAAAAACATTATACTAACATATTAAAAACACGGAATAAAAGCAAAATTATTTTAAAATGATACTTTTATATTTCTAGATTTTAATACTTATCTATTTTTTATCTACTTTAAATTTGTATTTATTTTCACGAGATAATATTCAGACTATTTAATACTTTCTAAGTTCATTCATAGAAAAAACATGATAGTACCCGTGCGTATGCACGGGTATCCTACTAGTTATAGCACAAACCTCATGTTGAGAGTTAGTCTAATTAGTTAAGTATAGTTAGTTAGATTAACTAACTATTGTTAGTTAACGTGTACTGTTACATTGAGTAACAGAATTGTAAACCTCTTCTAGTTGTAAATATAGAGAGTATATAATAGGCTCTCAATCAATGAAAGAATACTTTTGCATAATCTAGCTGTTCATCACTAACAAATTGGCATCAGAGCCCTTTCAAAGGGCAAACTCGAAGCGAGAAATCTTAATTTCTCAAGGTATCAACAATGGCGTCGAACGGAAATGCAAACGGCAACGAATGGAACTACATGCAACCATCCATACCTCGATTGGATGGGCATTACGAGCATTGGTGTTTGCTCATGGAGAATTTTCTGCGATCAAAAGAATATTGGTATTTGATTGAGAAAGGGATCGAGGAACCAAAGAAGAGTACGGTGATGAACGAAGTTCAGAGGAAAAGGATTGAAGAGTCTAAACTCAAAGATTTGAAGGCCAAGAATTACTTATTTCAGGCGATTGATCGAGCCACTCTTGAGACTATTTCTGATAAAGATACATCAAAGGCAATTTGGGATTCTTTAAAGAAGAAGTATCAAGGGAACCATCGGGTCAAGAGAGCAACGTTGCAGGGAGTGAGAAAGGAATTTGAGGCAATGGAGATGAAATTAGGAGATACAATTACTCAATATATACCCAAGGTGATGCAAATTGCCAACAAGATGCGAATTCATGGAGAAAAGATTGATGATGGGGTTATTGTTGAGAAAATCTTGCGATCTCTGCCTGAGAAATATAATCATATTGTGTGTTCTATATCAGAATCTCACGATACTGATAAAATGACAGTTGATGAAGTTCATAGCTCTTTGATTGTTCATGAGCAAAACTTGACAAGATTCCAAAAGGTAAAGGATGAAGAACAAGCTCTAAAGATCGAGACACAGGGAAGAGGATCAGGTGGTAGTAATCAAAGAGGTAGAGGTGCTGCATCTAGAGGAAGATGAAGGGGTCGAGGAAGGCAAAGCAAGGAAACGGTGGAATGTTTCAAATGCAAAAAACTCGACCATTACAGAAACGAATGTCCAGAATGGGATAAAGATGTGAATTATGCTGAAACCGAGGAAGAAGATTCTATGTTGTTAATGGCAGAGGAATGTGAAGAAGGTGACCTCTTAATGACTGAATGTGAGAAGGAAAATATGATATTACTGGCAATTGCTCAGATTGAAGAAAATAAGAAGAAGTTGGACACATGGTATCTTGACTCGGGTTGCTCCAATCATGTGAATTATGCTGAAACCGAGGAAGAAGATTCTATGCTGTTAATGACAGAGGAATGTGAAGAAGGTGACTCCTCAATGATTGAATGTGAGAAGGAAACTATGATACTAATGGCAATTGCTCAGATTGAAGAAAATGAGAAGAAGAAGTTGGACACATGGTATCTTGACTCGGGCTCAAATCATATGAGTGGAAATAAAAGATGGTTTACAGAGTTGGATGAAAGTTTCAAGAAGTTTGTAAGGCTTGGGAATGATGCAAGGCTGAAGGTAGAAGGAAAAGGAAGCATAAAGGTAAAGGTGAATGGTATCGTTCACACAATTGTTGATGTGTTCTTTGTTCCAGGTTTAAAGAACAACCTTCTAAGCATTGGCCAACTGCAAGAAAGAGGATTGGCAGTTCTGTTTGATCAAGGTTACTGCAAAATATATCACAAGAAGAAGGGATTAATTCTTGAATCTCTAATGGAGTCTAACAGGATGTTCAAACTGCTAGCTGAGCCATTGAGTGGTGGAGAAGAGACTGATGAGAGATGTTTCCATGCTGCTGCAAATGAGGATGAAACATATCTGTGGCATTGCAGATATGGTCACCTAGGAATTAAGGGCCTGAAGATGCTTGCAAGCAAACAAATGGTAACTGGTTTGCCAAGTTTGACAGATAGTATGAGAATGTGTGAAGATTGCTTGAAGGGAAAGCAACATAGGGATCCAATTCCAAAGAAAAGCAAGTGGAGAGCTAGTGGCAAACTAGAGCTCATACATGCTGACATATGCGGGCCAATCACTCCAATTTCAACAAGCAACAAAAGGTACTTTCTAAGCTTCATAGATGATTTCTCTAGAAGAGTGTGGATATATTTGTTAGTAGAAAAATCAGAAGCTTTTGAGAAATTTAAGCATTTCAAAAACATGGTTGAAAAGGAAAGTAACCTTAAGATTAAGTGCTTAAGAACAGATAGAGGGGGTGAGTTTACCTCAAATGAGTTTGATAAGTTTTGTGTGGAGGAAGGAATAAGGAGAAATCTAACTGCTGCCTATACCCCTCAGCAAAATGGAGTTGCTGAGAGAAAAAATAGAACCATAATGAATGATGTTAGATCAATTCTTATTGGTAGAAAAATGCCAAAAAGTCTTTGGCCAGAAGCCCTGAACTGGACTGTGTATGTGTTAAACCGATCCCCTACATCAGCAGTGAAGAATAGAACACCTCAAGAAGCTTGGAGTGAATTCAAACCGAGTGTATCACATCTTAGAGTGTTTGGATGCATAGGACACATTCACATTCCTGATGCTAAGAGAACTGCTTGAAAACAAGAGTAAGAAATGTGTTTTGCTAGGCATGAGCAATGAGACAAAAGGATATAGAATGTATGATCCAGTGGAAAAGAAAATAATAGTGAGCAGGGATATTGTTTTTGAAGAAAATGAGTTCTGGGATTGGACTGAATATTGCAAACAAGATGTGAATACTGAACTTGAATGGAATAATTCCAATGTTGATATGAGTGATGATGAGGACAGTGACATAGAAGAGGGTGAAATTGAGCAAGAGAATGTTGAGCAAGCAACACAACCTCAGAGAGAACAGAATCATATGATGAGAAATGATAATGAAGCTGGCCAAGGAGTGACAGAAAATGAAAGAAGAACAAGAAGACCTCCTGAGCATCTCAGAGACTATGTAACTGGTGAAGGTCTATCTGAAGAAGAAGAGGAAGCTTATATCACCTTATCTGATCCTGATACGTTTGAAGTGGCTGTAAAGGATGCAAGGTGGAGAGAAGCCATGGACAATGAGATAGCCTCCATAGTGAAAAATGAGACTTGGAAGCTAACTGAGCTACCTAAAGGAGCTAAGAGAATTGGAGTAAAATGGGTGTATAAAACCAAATTGAATGAGAATGGGGAAATAGACAAGTACGACAAGGCAAGATTGGTGGCCAAAGGATATTCGCAACAGCAAGGAATTGATTACACAGAAATTTTCGCACCAGTCAGCAGGTTAGACACAATAAGGATGTTGATGGCAATAGCAGCACAGAGAGGGTGGATTCTGTATCAATTGGACGTGAAATCAGCCTTCTTGTATGGAAATTTGACTGAAGAGGTGTATGTTGACCAACCAAAGGGATATGTTGTCAAAGGAGGTGAACACAAGGTTTATAGGTTGTACAAGGCTTTGTATGGTTTGAAGCAGGCACCACGAGCATGGTTCAATAGAATTGAAAGTTACTTTGCACAGCAAGGTTTTGAATCAAGCAAGAATGAATAGACCTTGTTCATAAAACATGGAAACAATGGAGATATTCTGATGGTAAACATATATGTTGATGATCTGGTGTACACAGGAAATAATGAAAATATGCTGATAGATTTTAAGAAGGAAATGAAGAAAGTGTTCAGAATGAATGATCTAGGAAAAATGAAGTACTTCTTGGGAATTGAAGTTGTTCAATCCACTGAAGGTATTGGAATACTCCAAAGAAAATATGCTGCAGAAATCATAGAGAGATTCGATATGAAAGGTTGCAATCCTGTTATTGTGCCAATGGTAGCTGGCTGCAAGCTTGACAAAGATAAAGAAGGGGAGAAGGTAGATGAAACCTTGTACAAACAGCTTGTGGGGAGTTTAATGTACATAACTGCTACTAGACCGGATATTATGTATACTGTCAGCCTTATCAGTAGATACATGAGTAGTCCCACCAAACTACATTGGTTAGCAGCTAAGAAAATTCTGAGATACTTGCAAGGAACCATAAACATGGGTATTATGTACAGAAGAGGAGAGAAGCTGAATCTACTAGGATATACGGATAGTGACTATGCTGGCGATGTGGAGGATCGAAAAAGCACCTTAGGTTATGTATTTTTGATTAGTGGAGGAGCTGTGGCCTGAACATCGAAGAAACAACCTATAGTTACTCTGTCTTCCACAGAAGCTGAATTTGTAGCTGCTGGAGCAGCAGCATGTCAGGCTGTTTGGATGAAGAAATTGCTAAAGGAACTCAAATGCTTGGAGAATGACTACATCAGAATCATGTGTGATAATTCCTCTGCAATAAAACTCTCAAGGAACCCTATTCTACACAGTCGAAGCAAGCATATAGAAGTAAGGTACCACTACATTAAAGAACTTGTTAAAAATGAAGAAATTGAGCTGCAGTACTGTGGAACAAAGGACCAAATTGCAGACTTATTCACTAAACCTGTGAGCAATGAATTGTTCTTGAAGCTAAGAGGAGAGCTTGGTATGGTGGAGTTTGCTCAAAGGAATGTTTAATGTCTTCTGCAGAATTATAAGCATTGTATTGATACTTTACTGTATTCTGTTTTTAGTGTGTCTGTCTTGTTTTGTTGTTTGTAAGCAAATTGTCTTGTGTTGTGACAATTTGGCTTAAGAGAGGGATTGTTGAGAGTTAGTCTAATTAGTTAAGTATAGTTAGTTAGATTAACTAACTACTGTTAGTTAACGTGTACGGTTACATTGAGTAACAGAATTGTAAACCTCTTCTAGTTGTAAATATAGAGAGTATATAATAGGCTCTCAATCAATGAAAGAATACTTTTGCATAATCTAGCTGTTCATCACTAACACCTCATACCACTCCAAGTGAAGAAAATGGTCAAAATCTTGACTTGCACGGTTCGATCCTCCAATGCCTGCCAAGGATAAGACTTCTCCTCCCAAGCAACAATTATACCAGCTTGCAGAAACAATACCAAAATGACAATCCAATGAATGAGACTGAAATATAATAGAAGTTTACTTTTGTTATGACAGTACCGCTAAAATGATAACAATTATAAGAATGAAGCTTAAAATGATGGGAAACACAATGACAATCCAAACACGCTGAACAGTACCAATCCACACTAAAAATGAAGAGAGATGAGGAAAAAGAAAATAAGCTTTTAAACTGCTACTCTCCGCAAGTATCAATGTTTTTGGCTAGAGAGAACGGAGAACGCGGAAAACACACAGATGAAGAAGAAGGATTGGTCGTGATTTATGTCTCCGGCACGACGGAGATCGTTCTGGCACGGTGGTCACCGGAGTAAGGTGGTCAAAAATGAAATTTGTTGAGGGGTTTTAATGCGGATAATGAATCGATTTAGAATATCATGTTATTTTTTTGGTTGGATGTCTATGGTGGCCGGAAAATGAGGAAGAAGATGTGGATGCAAAGTTTTTTATCTACTTTGTTTCGAAAAAGGGATAGGGTTTTCTTGTAGAGGAGAAGAAGACGAACAAAATGGTGATCTTGGTTGGGAGCAAGGTGGTCGGAGTTGGTCGGGAGAGGGAGAGAGGAAGAGGGTTTGAGAGGAGGAGAGAAGTTGGAGGGGGTGAAGGGAGAAGACGAGGAGTGTTGAATTTCTTTTTTGGACAAAGAGGAGTATGGTTTTGGAATGTAGTGAATACAAAATGGTGTTTGCTTTTCCCACACCCCCACCTACTCAAAACACACCCCATAAGGATGTGAAAAGACCAAAAGGTCAGCCAAAACTTCTTTTTTTTCACGAAATTTCACATGTTCGAACACGGGCCTTCGAACAGGTTCGAATGACATCGTTCGTGTGTGTTAAATCTTGACTTCACACCCTCTTGTGCATAATTTCACCTGTTCGAACGAGGTCATGCGAACAGATTCGCATGAGGGTGTTCGAACACCGTATTTTATTACAAAAAATGGACTATCACACCACATTCACCTTTTTTACCTGTTCGGTTGACCTCAACCGAATATATTCGGTTGACCATCCCCGAATAGGTGAAAACACGCACTCTACTTAAGGGTATTTTTGGAATATTTGGAGTTAAAGGGTGTGAAATAGTAGGAGAGGGTGTGGGAAAAGCAAACGCCTTGGATAATGATGAAAATTTCCTTAATGGAGGCTAGTTTGGATTGGGCTGAGGCCCGATACCAGACAATATCTATCATTGTTTCATACTACGTTCTTTCTCATTTTTGGTTATATAATTGCACTTTAAAAAATACTTCTTTCGTAACAAAATATAAACAAAAGTATTTTTTCTCTCTGTAATGAAATATAAGCAAAAGTGTACATATATTTGTCTAAAAATACATTTATTTTTTTTGTTTATATTTTGTTTCGGAAGGAATGCAAATTAATTGTATGTGAAAATTATACATTTTTTTGAAATGAACTATAAAAAAGAACATCAAATCCTTTTTGAAAACCCTTAAATTAAAATGTTTATGCAGTCATATTATTAATAAAACTTAGTATTTACAAGCAACTTGATTCATGAATCAATATCTGCTAGTTTCCCAAAAGACCATAGACCATGCTAAAAGCTAGGAGATTTAATATATATATATATATATATATATATATAGGGATGTATAAGGTGAGAGGAGAGTTTATTATGAGAGATGAGAGGAGTAAATCTGGACCCTATAAGACTACATGGGTGGTTGTGATTAGAAAGTGGGTAGTTATCACGTTGACTTTTTGCTTTAATCTCAACCATTCTTGATTTGATCTATGGTCATAATTGGTTCCTCTCACCCTCTCATCTTAAAAGTCCTCTCATAATATACGTTCCCTATATATATATATATATATATATATATATGTTCCTAACTATTTCTTGGGATAGAGATAACTAAGAACACAAGAACTATCTCGCGTGGATAGTCAAAATTGTCCAACCTCTGTATTAACCTCTTTGGGCAGATTATATAGTGATACAATCATTAATTGCTAATAATTAATAACCGTTACATAATAATAGTATCCGTTACATAATAAAGAGTCACTTACATGTGGTAATTTCGGTCGCTGATCAGACCGAGTGTTCTAAACAAGACCGATCCTAGTAGACTTGGCCGAGCGTTTCCATCGGGTGCTTGGTCCATTCCCCAGTGAGTCCGGGTTCGGTCCCTCAAGTCTAGCTTGTCTTGGAACCGCGGCATTATGGCAAGGCTCGGCCTGATCGTGAACAATATATTATGAAGACTTCAAGAAAGAAATGTACGAAATACACATATTGGTGTTTTAAATCTAATGCCAAGCATAGCAAAAGCATAAATATAAAGGTCTTGTAATAATTGGACTAAAATAAATTGCCTGATATTATCAGAAGAACAAAACTAGTAATTTCCTCAACGAAAAATAAGGGAGAATTATTAGACAAGTGCTGTATTTTTTACCAACTATGGACCATACAAAAAGATTGAAACCACATTCATTCTAGTCTCTAGACATTTCAATCAGTAAATACAAATTGAAACAAATCACTGAAATGAAGATCTTCATGGATATCTACAACATTAACATAGGTATATATATTTAAATTGAAACAGAGGAAATACTAAGAATAGCACAGGTATCCATCATCATATACATTGGGATAGATCACGCAAACTACTATTTAATACATGTTTGCAAGCCATCATAACAAATTGTCGTTGTATTATAGTGGTAAGTATTCCCGCCTGTCACGCGGGTGACCCGGGTTCGATCCCCGGCAACGGCGTTTGTGTTTTTTGTGAAAAGTAGACTTCATTCGCATGATGGGCTAAAGCAAAAGTAAACTATAGGCCCATGTTTCTTACACACACCCTCCTACTCACTATCCACCACCCACACGCGCAAAATGACCAACGTACCCTTAATGAAACGTTGTGTAGATGCTATGACATCCATTGGCTGTAATCAGAATGTTATGACATCCATTGGCTGTATTCATTGTTATAGGGAAGTAAATAATTGTGTAGATGCTATGACATCCATTGGCGGTAATCAAAATGTTTTTTTTTTACGCATGCTGTTAGGGGTGTACAAAACCGAACCAAACCAATAGGGAAACCGCAAACCGAACCAAACCAAACTGAAAACTGCAAAAAACCGCTTTTGATCGGTTTTGTTCGGTTCTTTTTTTCATTGCACCGCGCAGTTTGGTTCGCGATTTTGATTTATGAAACCGAACCAAACCAAACCAAACCGCAATTAACACTAAGGCTTATTGAATTACAACCTTTCTTACTAACTCACTAATCCAAATGCAACTACAACCCAACTCTCACTCACTTACTAGCCAAAATCCAATTAATTCTTTGACTCACTTACAAACAATCCATATAATTATGCTATATTTAAAAATTACAACAAAATATTTAATTCAAATTATTTTATAAACATTGTCTTAGCTATTTGAAAAAAAATTAAAAGAGAGTGATGTATATATACTACATATATTTGAGTAAATTTTTTTCTTAAAGCTTTATGTTAGCCTTTTTTATGTTAGTTAATTTAAACTCCGTTTTAAATTATTTTTATCTTGGAAAAAACCGAACCAACCGAACCAATTCAAACCGCATTGGTTTGGTTTGGTTTGATTTGGTTTTATTTTAGGAAGCCAACCGAACCAAACCAAACCGCATATAATTTTACCTTGCGGTTCGGTTCACTTTTTGTCTCAAAACCGAACCAAACCGCACCACAAACACCCCTACATGCTGTAATCAGGATGTTATTTTGTGTTTGTATGAGTTTCCTCCGGCTATTGTAAGCTCTTTGTGGCTAGCAGAATTTATAAGGGTCTCCACCCCTAGAGTTATATCCATGTAATAGTTTTCTTGGGTTGTTTAACCCTCATTATTACCAAAAAAAAACTATCAAAATTCCAATTTTATCATTTGGTGTCATATTGTTGTCAAACTCGCGAGTTAACTCGCACGAGTCTACGAGTTTACTCTCCCAAAACGAGTCAAATTTCATGTAGAATCACAACTACTGTAAACTCGGGTAAACTCGCATAGAATCGGGTAAACTCGATCAAACTCGCATAGACTCGCGAGTTAGAGGCCGAGTCCACGAGTCTACTTAAAATTGCCAAAAAATACCAAAGTGCAGTGAAGGATATTGTTTCTCTCATCTTTTTAAACAGTCAGGTAATATATAACTTGATTTTTTCTCTCTTTATTTTGCTTGAGCTTTGACTTCTTGAGATGTGGGCATGCCATTTTCGTTTCTATCAAACTTCAAACTTGAAGAAGATGAACAACAACACTTTCTTCTTTTTCTAGTTTACTAGATTATGGGGAATGTATATGAAGTGAAAAGACATGAGGAAATTAAGCAACTACCGGTGAGAGTACCCATAGGGGTGGCAATTTTTACCCGCAAGTGAGGATCATCGTGGGGACTGTCCCGAATGGGGCCCCGTGGGCCGAGAATTTTTCCCCGTGGGGATGGGAACGGGGGAGAAAATCCTCCCGCAATCAAAGTGGGGATGGGGATCATACCCACCGCCCCGCGGGGACCCCGCCCCGAATAAATTACATAAATATACTTATTATAGATATATATTATTTATAAGTAATTAATTTTTTAATCTTTTTATACGTATTTTGAATTTAAAATATTAACAAAATATTAAATTGTTCTAACTTTTATAAAACTAAGACTAACATATTTTTATATATTAAAACTAAGATTAACATTTATATATTTTAATAAAAATGTTAAACTTTTGAATTTTAGTCTTACTTTTTATATATTTTTCTAATTTTATTATATTTTAATTTATATTTTTGTTAGTTATTGGGGTCCCCGTGGGGATCGTGGGGATCCGTAGAGATGGGGATGAAGGAGGAAATATCCACGAGGCGGGAAACGGGGATGGGGACGGGGGACAATTTGAGAGGCGGGAACGGGGAGCGGGGGAGTACTCCCCGCACCCGCCCCGCCCCATTGCCATCCCTAAGTACCCATCAGGCCATCAGTCTCATTTTCATTTTTATTGTCACTAAAAAAAGTTCCTTTTTTATGAAATGCCCTCCACATTTTTTTCTGCACCTTCATATTTTATTAAATAAAGTAATTTATATAAAATATTTCTCGGAAAAAGTACAGAATTAATTTTGACTTGCTAATTTTAAATTTTATTCATACTCTTTAAATATATATATATATATATACAATACATTAAATGTCTTATTTATAGGTTTTTAATGTTATTTTTATATTTCATAGACTCTTACGAGTCTACAAGTCGAGTTTATGAGTCGAGTCTACGGACTCTCCACGAGTCGATGTAGACTCTCGAGTTTGACAACCTTAATGGGCTGCCAACCTAGTTGGATGAGAGTCATTATAATGATGCTCTTGCATGTCAATTTTATCTTTTTTGGTCTAGATTTCTTTTAATATGACTGATTCTTTTTCCTTTTGGTTATAATGTCGTTTTTATTCATGGGTATTGGTCTAGTCTCCTTATGTCTTTTGTATATTTTCTGTTTTTTAACAATAAAAGTAGGGGGTACTTTTTCCTTCTAGATGATTTTCCCCTAAGGAGGGTTTTGCATCAAAAGGTTTTACGAGACTCTATAACTCTTTCTTTTGCTTAAGAAAAAAACTAAACAATTGGAAAATATATAGGTAACTTTACTTTCACTTTATCACTCTCTCTCACACACCTTTTCAAACTTTTTCATTTTTTTACTCTCTTCTCCTCTTTCTTCCTTCGTGCCAATATTTCCCCTGTTCTTTCTAACTTAACTTTGAATATTGGTGATGGTTCCCAGATTTATTTTTAGACTGACAAATGGCTTTCTAAGCCACTCTCCTTAGTTTTTAGATTTCATTTGCAAGTTCAATAGTTGTTGACATCGAAGGTCAGTAATTATATCATTGACTTCAACTAGCATCTCTCTGCAGAGCTTCAACTTTGGTGTCCATCCATTTATGAAGAAATTATCAGGCTCCCTATTCCTCGCTTTACAATAGGAGATACTTTAACTTGGGACCATTCTTCTTCTAGTTTGTTATCTTTTAAAGCTTCTTACGAGTTTCTTAATCCTAGACATGTGGTTGTCTCTTGGGCTAAGGAGGTTTGGCAACTGTCTGTTCCTCCTTCAAAATTGTTTCTTTTCTGGAGAGCTCCCCATGATCACTTGCCTACATATGATAACCTCAAAAGTTGGGGTTGCAATATGGTCTACATTAATGCCAATGTGGTAAGAATGAAGAAACTACCAGACATTTATTCTTAGTTGCCCTTTTGCTCAAAAAAATTGACACTGACTCCAATCTTCTATCAATTGCTTTATTGATACTTCTAGTATTTTATCTCTTCTTTTTGTGTTGAATGGATCTTTGGAGTGATCAACTCTCAGATATCATAGATGCTGCTGTTATTCATGCTCTATCTAGCAATTGGTTGAGCAGAAACAAATTACGTTTTGGCAATAAAGTTATTCCTCTTCAATCTCTTCTTCACCAGATCAAGACCTTCACTTCTCTATTGGGTTCCTACTCGCATGGCCACATGTAAAACACTATGGTCGAGCTCGCTATTTCTTGGGTTCCTCCTCAAAGGCAACCCTAGGAAAGCTCAAGATATTATTCAAGTTGATTGGAAAGCCCCCTTTTGTGGTTGGTTCAAATGTAACACTGATGGTGCTTCTAAAGGCTCTCCTGAGCCTTCCTCTTGTGGTGGCATTTGCGACTATCGGGCTCTATTGTTGGTTGTTTTGAGTCTTTTCTGGGGAATGTCATTGCCCTTGATTCTAAGCTTTTGGCAGCCCTGATAGCTAGTGAGACTGCATATGAAAGGGATGGCGTAAAATCTGGCTTGAATGTTATTCCTCTTCTGTTGTTGCTGCTTTTAAGAACCCTAACATTGTTCTCTGGAGATTGAGAAACCGTTGGGGAAACACCTTGAGGCTTTGTTCAGATATGAACTTTATTGTCTCTCATATTTTTAGAGAAGGAAACAGTGGCGCTAATAAATTAGTTGTTTTTGGTCTAGTTAGTAGAACTTACACTTGGTGGAGTTTGCTGTTAACTATTTGGCAAGTGTACCAAATCGTGCAAGTAATAAAACCGGTAAGAACCGGGATATCGTCCTCAAGGATCGAGCTAATTTACTAATTACGTTAACAATTACTAATTGAACCAATTTGAAAAGGGTTGTTTGAAAAGGTTGAGCTATGAAGCTCGAATTAAAGCAATAAATTATTTTTGGAGTTTTTAAATAAAGTTAAACTAGAAAACGTGGACGAACTACGATAAGAATGAATGCTAGGGATGAACGTCTTTTGCTTTCGCACTATGTAACTGGTTTAACATCAAGGATATCTCTCTCTATATTTTGCTACCGAATTCGTTATAATAACTAAGTCCTAATTCCTTAGGTAACTAGTCCTTTATAGATTATTAAAACCCCCTAATTCCTTAGGTAATCCTAATTACCTACAAGCCTTAAACGCTAGAGTCCGCACGTACAACAATTCGGAGAATATCCCTAAGCTACGAATTGCAGGAATTGAAATTCTACGATTCAAATATAAGAACTTCCATTAAAATATCGAATAAAGATAATCTCACAATTTCCCAATTGTAAACAGTTAAAACTAAATTTCAATTCACAAGATACGAGAGAAAACAATAAACACAGTCAATACCAGCCTACCTAGTGCTCTATCAAGATCAATTCATCCCTAACAAGAGGGGTTTAGTTACACATGATGAAAGATAAAAGAGAAGGGAAATTACAAGAGAATAACGATGATGATGATGACATTCGAAGCTTCAAACTTGTTCCCAATGCTTGAATCTTCAAGAGCCAACAGCTGCAACGCGTTCTCTCCGGTGTGCTAGGGTTTGGATTCGTCAAAAAGTGAAAGATCCCTGGCAAACACGCAGCCTTACGTATTTGAAGAACGTGACTTGCGCGCCATCTTGCGCGCGCGCGCAAACTTACGCGCGAGATGGCCAAGGCTTGATCAAGACTGCGCGCCATCTTGCGCGGCGCGTCCTGCGGCATAACCTCGTGCGCACACCTCTCACGAAGGACGAAAACTTTTGAGAGTTAGAAGCGACCTATCCGCGCGCCTTCTGCGCGCGCCTCTTCTAGCGCGCCCGGTGTGTGCGCCTCCAGTGGGGATCTTCCAAAACCTTGTGCTGTTGAATCCACTCGACCGCAGTGCTTTGTCTTTTCGATCCACCTCGTCCCTGGGCAACACAAAATCACACAAACCCAAAGATAAACAACTGCGTAACAAGCAATTCCACAAAGAAACACGATTTGTTCACAAAAACACACCAATTAAGCACATCCATCATCAATATTGTGTAAAAACTCTTTAAAAACCGATGAAGATCATCATGTGATGAGGGTTCATCACAACCCCCAACTTGAACTTTTGCTTGTCCTCAAGCAAAGCTCGACTCGACTCACAACTGAAACAACTCAAAGTCAACAAGCAATCATATAAGAATTCAACTTTCAGCTCAAACACATAGGAGCGGGTTGAGCGACAACTTTCGATTGGCTCTCAAAAGCAACTCCTGTGATAATGTCACCGTACAACTATGCTCAAAAGTGAGTGTGTGACATTTAACTCAATGAGAACTTAGCTATTTTCAAAATGACATTAACTAGGACTAGAGGGCTTTCTTAGGAGCACGCGCCAAAGATTGGTTCAAGATAAAGGGTAGGCTCACACTTCCACATAAGACTGAGGGATTTCAGAACTGACAAAGGGTCTTAGATAGGCATTTCAGCTCAAATCAGTGCATACTCTATTTCAACACACACACGCACCATTTACGCCAAACTTTGTACTGCACCCATTTAGAACTTTAACATTTAGATTCACTTATCATTGCATTGGGAACTTTAACCTTTAGAACACACTTGTGGATTTTTCCACTTATTCACAACACTTTAACACTTTAACGCACACGGCATACACTACAACGACACGGGTAGACGCTGCAGATGTTGCACTCACGCACACTAACACCACACACACACGGCGTACACTTTCTACAACGTTACGGGTAGACGCTTCAGATGTGCACACACGCGCTTCCACACACACGGCATACATTACGGTGTTACGGGTAGACGCCGCAGTGCTGCACACACACTTTAACACACACGATGCACTGATCATCCTACAATCCTCATGCCCAGCCTTAGTACCGCCGAAGTACCCCCAACTTAGCTTCTACAGCTACCCTAAATCTTTAGTACAAATCGGCGAGGCGACGCATGGTCCACCAACAACTAGCCAAGCTAAGACATCCCTAGGTTCACTAGGTTCGATTGAGATAATGCTAGAGGTGTAGAAACAAGCCATGTACCAAGTCAACTACCACCGGAACTAATCTCACAATTCCTCACCAATTCATCACTAAGTTTTGCTCAACCGCTCCATTTTTTTTTTTTTTTTTTTTTTTTTTTTTTTTTTACATAAAATCATTACATGATTGCTTTATTGAACTTTGAAGACACAAAACAAGACACAACTAACACAAAACCGTAGGTCCTCCCCCCACTTGAACACAAAGCGGTGTCCTCACCGCAAAAAAAAATGGGGAAGGCCTACGTGCTGACACCCAATGCAAATTAAAATCAAAAGAAACTACGACTAACGGAGAACATCAAACTACACAATAATCGACTAAATAGATAGAGAATTAGAGATAAAACCGAGTCTCTTGTGGTGGTCCTGGAAGATGTCATCACTAAGTCATCACTAAGTTTGCTCAACTCTCACCACAGGGTACTATTCGCTCAATTCTCACCGAGTCATCACTAAGTTTGCTCAATCTGTCTCTTATTTTTATTTTTATTTTTATAGAAGGAAATTCACTACCAAATTGCATATTATCTTGACAACCGACAATCGACAATCGACATCGACAATAGGTCCTCCCCACTTAAACACAAAGCAGTTGTCCTCACCGATTAACTTAGAGGAAGACCTATTTACAAAACCCAAAGCAATAACAAAAATAAAGACAAGACAAGAAAGTAAATTAGAAGAGATAGAACACTACCTCACATGGGTTTCCTCCCATGAAGCGCTTGTTTATCGTCCTAAGCTTGACGATGCAACTCCACTCTCTCAAGGTGGAATGTATGACACAAAGAACACATCATTCTTCTTCTTCCGCTTATTAGGCGGGAACTTCATGAACTTGAGGTACAATTGTGTATGCTTCCATGCCCTCTCAAGGTGAATGGTGTTGCACAAGGCATAGAAGGAGTCTAAATATTTATCAACCTCTTCGCTCCCATCTTCCTTGCTTCTCGATCGATGAGTGGAGAAAATGATTTGTTGGGAGATTTCTTGTTGGATTTCCACACCATCCCAAAATCGAGAATTTTTGGCTTCCTCCGCATAAGAGGAGGATCTTGCAGCTTCAACTCTTTGTCCTTTCTTATCTTCCTTTTTCTCCCATGATTCTTCTATTGTTAAGCCTTCCTCTTCTTGTTTTGAAACCGAGGTAAAATCGGAAAGGCTCACAATTTCCATTCGATGACTCCTTCATTGAATTCATCATGCCCGATGTGTGGTTGATTACTTTGATTCGGTGGTTGTTCTACTAGTAACCAATCTTCTTCGCCAACCAGGGGATACCATGTGTCAATGACTACCAAATCTTCCTCCTCAGAACTTTAGGTTGAGCCAACCAAGGATAGGATTCATCAATGACTACCACATCCGCTCCTCAAGAATTTTAGGTTGAGCCAACCACGGATAGTACCCAAAGAATGAGTATCATTGGTTCACAAGAGCAATCCACCTCATCCTCCCCACAAAGATCACAATAGGACAATGTCTCACAATTACCATTTAGATGCGGTCCTCCACAACAACGAAGTGGCTGAAGTGTGTACTCCATGACTTACAAAGTATCCACCTGGCTCTTACACAATCAAGGGAGTAAAGTAGTAAAAAGATAAAAAGAAATATGTAAAGAAAACAAAACAATAAATTAAATAAAAAACAACTAAGTATGTACGGGTTCGAATTAGCAAATTACCCTTGAAATTAGTGAATGTAACTTCGATCCCCGGCAACGGCGCCAAAAACTTGTTAACTATTTGGCAAGTGTACCAAATCGTGCAAGTAATAAAACCGGTAAGAACCGGGATATCGTCCTCAAGGATCGAGCTAATTTACTAATTACGTTAACAATTACTAATTGAACCAATTTGAAAAGGGTTGTTTGAAAAGGTTGAGCTATGAAGCTCGAATTAAAGCAATAAATTATTTTTGGAGTTTTTAAATAAAGTTAAACTAGAAAACGTGGACGAACTACGATAAGAATGAATGCTAGGGATGAACGTCTTTTGCTTTCGCACTATGTAACTGGTTTAACATCAAGGATATCTCTCTCTATATTTTGCTACCGAATTCGTTATAATAACTAAGTCCTAATTCCTTAGGTAACTAGTCCTTTATAGATTATTAAAACCCCTAATTCCTTAGGTAATCCTAATTACCTACAAGCCTTAAACGCTAGAGTCCGCACGCACAACAATTCGGAGAATATCCCTAAGCTACGAATGCGAGGAATTGAAATTCTACGATTCAAATATAAGAACTTCCATTAAAATATCGAATAAAGATAATCTCACAATTTCCCAATTGTAAATGATTAAAACTAAATTTCAATTCACAAGATACGAGAGAGAAACAATAAACACAAATCAATACCGGCTACCTAGTGCTCTATCAAGATCAATTCATCCCTAACAAGAGGGGTTTAGTTACACATGATGAAAGATAAAAGAGAAGGGAAATTACAAGAGAATAACGATGATGATGATGACATTCAAGCTTCAAACTTGTTCCCAATGCTTGAATCTTCAAGAGCCAACAACCGCAACGCGTTCTCTCCGGTGTGCTAGGGTTTGGATTCGTCAAAAGTGAAAGATCCTCGCAAACACGCGCGACCTTACGTATTTGAAGAACGTGACTTGCGCGCGCCATCTTGTCTTGCTGCACAAGGCGCAAACTTACGCGAGATGGCCAAGGCTTGATCAAGATCGCGCGCCCATCTTGCGCGCGCCCTCCTCGCAGCGTAACCTCGTGCGCACACCTCTCACGAAGGACGAAACTTTTGAGAGTTAGAGCGACCTATCCGCGCGCTTCTCGCGCGCCTCTCTTCTAACGGCGCCCGGTGTGTGCGCCTCCAAAGTGGGGATCTTCCAAAACCTTGTCTTTGTTGAATCCACTCGACCGCGAGTGCTTTGTCTTTTCGATCCACCTCGTCCCGGGCAACACAAAATCACACAAACCCAAAGATAAACAACTGCGTAACAAGCAATTCACAAAGAAACACGATTTGTTCACAAAAACACACCAATTAAGCACATCCATCATCAATATTGTGTAAAAACTCTTTAAAAACCGATGAAGATCATCATGTGATGAGGGTTCATCATTTGCGTCTGAGCTTCATTTTAGACGACTTTTGTCGTAATAGGCAAGGTCTTCCTTTTTTTTTGATTTAGATGATTCATCCTTGGGGTTTGGTCTCATTGGTTTTTTTCTTTTATGCTGCAATGTTGATTCTTTTGCTTGTTTTTTTCTCCTGACAAGGGTTTCGGCCTAGTCCCCCTTGGTCTTGCTTGTACTTCTTTTTATTATTTTTTAATTTAAGATAGAGTGCTATTTTTCCTTTTGATGATTTATATATCCCTAAGCAAGGTTTGCATCAGAAGGTTTTAGAGACTCTTTAAACCAAAAAAATATCATCTAGACGTCTTCTTCATTTTTCCTCTTTACTATTTTAAATTTTTTCACATTTTTCCAATTTTTTGTAATATCCGTTTTTTTATGCTAGGTAATGTTTGGAATAATTAAATTTGTCAAGTTTAAAATTTTCTTGATTTTCACGGGATAATGTTCAGACTAATTAAATTTTGTCTATATTCATACTTTTACCATCCATACAAATCACCCACTACCAAAATATATATCAATCTTACCCTTTTTCCAACTAATCAATTAAAGAATATTTAGGTCATTTCATTTTTTAATTTTTCAAATTTTTTCACTCTCTTGCACACTAAATCAAACTTTTCCACTCTCTTCTCCTCTTTCTTTCGCTAACTCTCTCATTTCGCTACTTTTCATGATATATATCTACTTTAGTTTCATGTACATGTTTTGTTTCATTTTTCCTTTTTATGTTTTAATTTTTTTTGAAATTTTGACAAAATTTTAATATTCCATATTTTACACGGGGTAATATTTGGACTAATTAAATTTGTCTGAATTCATACATAAAAATAAAACGACAACACCCGTGCGTAGGCACGGGTATACTGCTATATATATAATTGTTTTTGTCTATATATAGCTTACCTTTATGACAATATATTTCAACAATCAAAGCCAACAAAATAATTTCCAAACTTTAGTAACCTCATCAATAAATATAATACATAATAATATTATTATCTAAATTTAGTTAGTCAATAAAATATTTAATATAATATCGTTCACTGTTTATTCATCATTTGAATTTGATAAGTTTTATTCCTAACCATGTTATTTATTTCCTAAAATTATTTATTTTGCAAAACTTATAATATAATTGTCTTTGACTTATATATCTTTTGTATTTAATGAATTTGATTCCCTACTAAATGAAATACAAATAAATTGCACAACATATGTTACTTCTAGCATTATATATAGAACATGTTATAGTCCTATATCTAACGAGAAATAAAACATAAGGTGAAATCCTACACATACACAATGGTCTTTCACGTGTCCCAATTCTACATTTGCTGCGTTATGTGCATTACTTTGGTTTTGGTTTCAGGTAAAGATAGAAAATTTAATTTTATCTCGAGTTGTATTTCCGATATACAAATTTTGAACTCAATCTATAATTTGACATTGTTTGGTCTATATTTGTGTTCTTAGTCAACTGATTTCAAGGAAAAAAACCTTTAATATTACTTGAGTATGAGGACTTCAACTTTTTCACCATTTTAATGTTCATTGTTTATAAATTTATGTTGTATATTCAACTGATTTTCGTTTTCTTCAACTAGACTATAAGGTTTACTAAATTAAAGTTGTATGGGGTTTCTTGTCGGTCTGATTAACATATGGTTACAAGATTACCAAATGGTATGGGTGGTCCAGACGTAGTCTGCCGTATTAGGAAATGCCCAAGTGACGAATGGTGCAAGATTGAATCTGATTTAAATGGCCATTTCTATGGTGGAAAGTGTCAAGTCACCCAAGATTCTGTGTCCTGCTGTTGTAATCTTTAATATTTATTGTACCCTACAATAAAACTAAATAAGAAAACTTCCGACCTTGATTATCAATTCAAGCTATAAAATAGTTTGTCCATCTTTTGTTTCAAATTATTGATAATTATGTCCAACGATATGAATTAAAGTAATAGATAAAAGAGAGAAGAGTAGAAAAAATCTAAATGACAATTTTATCCTTTTGAACTAATAGGCGTCAAATGTGTACATTGTCTAAAAAAGTAATTTGGTAGTAGATTACATGTAAAAATAGATAAATAGATAGTAGATTTTATAGTTCCTCCTATCATGCAAGTTCGGCTCCATTGTGGCGGAAAAGATGATTTAGACAAGTTTTTTTTTGTTTTTCATATAAAAAATGTGAGTGAGGGGATGATGTTTCAATCTAAGACAGAGATTTAAATTCCTATGTAATATTATTAACTTTTCATATACCAAGACAATTTGCAAAAAGGGTAAAAGAGATTTATATTTTGGGACAAGAAAAAAATGTTAAAGGATCTTATATTTTGGGATAGATGAAGTAGTCATATTAGTGTAATCTACACAAAACTCTATCATCAGGAACATTGGTTTTTAATGATGTGCACCAAATGAAACTCAATGTTGATGGATCATATTGCTCATCTTCCAAAGTTTTTGCCTACATTGTCTTAATTAGGGATGTCGATGGTTATTTCATTAAGACTGTATTGAAACAATATTAACAGTAACCTCCACAAAAATCTTAGCAGAACTTTAGGGATTTCTGCTTGGCTCAAAGCTTTCCTAGAGCATCATAAGTTACTTTACAAATGAACTTATTTGAATGTGCTTCTGTTCATCATCAACATCATTCAATCAGTCAACTAATTCACTTGGAGAATTTTAAACACTTGTGAGAAGTATTCTATTCTAGTTGATTTGAGGGGATGTTAAAGCTTAAAGGGTAAAGGGAAAAAAACCTAAAATATTTGAACATTTTCAAACATAGGATAACACACTATTAAAAGAAACAAAGCAATTTAATGTGATTAGCAAGTGATTTCTTACCTTTTTACCGCTTTTGTCACGAGGCTTATCAGGATCCAATATGGGTGTCATGTGACTCATGCCCTCCAATACAAGTCATAAAGTCGAGATACAAAACTACAAGGAAAATAGAACAACGTAAAAAAACAATTAAGTCTTCATCCGCTTTTTGTGCACGTCACTTACTTGTGCTTCTTTGATTTCCTTTTTCCCCGTTTCTCTGTAAAAACAACATATATTGGGTAAGATAAATATCTCAGTGAGTCTCATCAAGACCCCTTACTAAACACTCGCGGTTCATTTATGTCTTTCTTTCTTGTAGTTAAGGGAATACACTACAAGAAAAGTCTGATTTAGCCACCAACATTTGCCACAGACTTTAATCCGTCGGTTGTTTGCCACGGACTTGCGACGACAATGTATAAAAAGTAAGAGGCGTGAAGTTTCCCGCTGGAGTTTTCCACGGACTTAGAAAACGGTCGTAAATTTGCGACGGACTAGCCGTGACAAGCCCGTCGCAAATGATCTTCGCTTAAAACCCCAAATACGCGTTCATAATATCAGTTTCCTTCTTCTTTCTATTTCTTTCTCACTCCTCTCCTCTCTCGAACTTCCTTCACCATGGCCCCCTCCCACACGCGGCCTCTCCAACAATCCTCCCTCTCGCGTCGCCGGCCACCACTGTTCCTTCTCGTCCTCACTTCCACTCCCTTTACACTACCCGACCCAAACCCCCAGAACCCATTGTGCGAACCAACTCAGAATGCAAGCATTCTTCTTCTTTTTCATCATCTATCGTAAGTATTGTTCTTCTATTCTATTCTACTTCTATTCTAATTAAAACCCTAATTTTGATTTACTAAAAACCCTAACCTTCTCTTCATAATTCTACAGTTTTAACCCTAACCCTAAGCTCAATGTTGCTGGAAACAAGCTGACTTCCCTTTCTGGAAACATCTGTCATGCCTCTTGAGGTATTTTTGCTACTATACGTTCTCCTTCTTTAACAATATGTGTCATTTTGTTTATTTGTCTTTCCATATACAATTATCTAATCAATTGGTGGTGGTCTTATACCTGGTTTAATCTAATTTCTTATCCAAATTAATATGCCAGAAACCATTTGACAGAGATTTTTTCTTTTTGTTTCTCTGTTTTTGAAGGATTTTACAACTCAAAATTGTCAGATGCATTATGCAGTGAGGCTGTCTAAGTACATCGACATAGTCTCTGAATTTGGAATTTTTTAACTATTTTTTAGTTGTGCATTATTTGGTACACACAACTCTTACTTATTTTTAATCAAATGTGGCCTTCTGTTATTCTTTTATGACTGTTACGATTGATTACAACTCTAATATTTATGCTTATCTTTACTCAAACCTTTTGGCTTGACCATATTTTATTTGTATATTTGATGGTTTGGATGGTTTTGGAGTCGTTCATAGAGTTGCTGTTTCTACTTTGGTGATTTATATATGTTGATGAATGGATGATTGTGATTACTCTCATTGTATTTTGTATTAGACTTTGGTTTGAGTTATGAAAGTATGATTTAGTCGTTAATGTGAATACTAACAAATTGTAAAAATAGTAAACGATGGTTGTGGTTTCATTACAATCGGAGTAGGTTGCCCGAAAACCAAATTTTTTAGCCTATCTTATTCCTTCGACATATAACATCGTCACGTGTTAACGAACTACAACCTATACAGAACCTTAAAACGCTCGATATTCATATTATAAATATCTAATTTATTTTTCAAAAAAAAAATTTAATTTTAATTTTTTAAATGATTTTTTTTATTTATTATTTGGGCTACAATGTCGCATATACCTAGGTGTGGGGGTATATACGACTTTATAATTTTACAAATCGTATATACCCTCACCTTTTGTATATACGACTTTATTTTTTAAAATTTTTAGGGGATAATCGTATATACGATTTTAATTTTTTAAAATTTTTAGGGGAAAACCATATATACCCCCACCTTAGGTATATACGATTTCCCATTCTTTTTTTTTGAGTTGTGGATTTGTTGGGATTTTTTAAATTTTGTGAAGGGTATTTTGGTCTTTTCACAGGGGACGTGGGGTATATGGAAAGGTGGTGGGAGTGAAAAAAAAAAGGACCCAATTTGGTTTTTTTTATCAACTACCCAATTTGGTTTGAGTATTCTGTTTGGCCCAAGTTTCCTTAGGTGTTTGCTTTTCCCACACCCCCTCCTACTCAAAATCACACCCCATAAGGGTGTGAAAAGACCAAAAGGCCAGCCAAAACCTCTTTGTTTTTCACGAAATTTCACCTGTTCGAACACGGGCCTTCGAACAGGTTCGAATGACATCGTTCGTGTGTGTTAAATCTTGACTTCACACCCTCTTGTGCGTAATTTCACATGTTCGAACGAGATTATGCATGAGAGTATTTACAGATGTGTGATCCTAAAGCAACTCACATTTGGCGCTCAAAGAGTGGAATAAAGTCGACTTTGTATTAATTTATACGGATATATATATATATATATATATATATATATATATATATGTTAGCTTATCTCAAATATGTAATAAAATATATGTTATCTTTGTACTTAAAAATGGAATAGTATATATTATCTTATACTCCTATCAGATAATGCACATCAAACACATGATAAGATAGACACTATCAGATGATGCACATGATAAGATAACACATAGAATAAAATAATAAATGCTATAGATATTATTAATTTTTCTATATGGGTTACTCTCTTTTCTATTTAACACAACAATTACTTGAAAGAGGACTGCTATTCAAGACAAATAGCAGTTAATGAAATGTCAGAGAAATACAGCATTGAATAACACCTCATGTGCGGATTTGGATCTTCATTCCACCTCCCTACATCTCTCTACATCATCTCTATCTCTCTTATTTTTTCACTCTCTCTCGTCACTAACAAATCATTAAATAATGATGAGAGAGTGTGTAATTAAGAGAGAGATAGAGATGATGTAGGGAGATGTAGGGAGGTGAGAAGGAGAGGACCCAAACACCTCATGCGCCCACGATGCTTGCACAATTTTCTTTCTTATGTTTAGTAACTAGTATGGAACCCGTGCGATGCACGGGGACCAATAACCCTGACTAAATGACATATACAAAAATTCGCATAGTGTATATATAACAACTATATATATATATATATATATATATATATATATATATATATATATATATATATATATATATATATATATATATATATATATATAACTTTTGTTTAGAATTTAGTAGATATTAAATTTAGATTTATATATATAATATATATATATATATATAAAATAAAATTATATATTACAATTTCAATTGGGATGTGGGGGTTTTCGTCAAATGATTTTGTTTTTGTCTTATAATGTTCTCGTGAATAATTAAATGAAGGAAAATTAATATAAAAGTATTCAAACAAAGTACTCAAACGAAATAAACCGGCGAAAATATGATTATCATCTAATGGATTCTCAATGAGTTATAGAAAAGTACATTACTATTACTAATGGCGAAAGGAACATTTATTTTGTAATATATCATTCATAATTTGTTTTCTTAAAGATGTGAACTGTGAATTGGACTTTATTGTTATAAGCAATAATGGGTATACATCTCCATTTTGCCATAAAATTTTAAATTATTTTTTGGCACCTTTAAAAACTGCAGCTGTATTTTTCGTGTTATATGACACGCTCGATTTCTTTGTACACCTGCTTTTAATTCATTATGATATATATAATATATATATGTTTATACATTTATTTATTTTTTTATATATAGTGAATATTTTATATACTATTTGGACTATTTAAATGTTAATTTTGATTTAATATATGTACATATATTATGAAAAGAAGCGATTTCTCAGATATTCCTGCTAAAAACTATAAACTTATCAAACTAACACTTCAGGGATTATTAGAATATGAAAAATCTAGTCTTTATTCAGAGATGCAATGTTTATATAAAAATCTTTAATTATATAAAGATTAATATCTAAAACTCTAAATAGTAATACATAACCAAGGTCCCCGATCGAATCCGCATTTCATGATCGTATGCGCAGAGGATACCCGTTATACCAAAAAGACACAAAGAAGATAATTACTTCAACTATTTTAAATATTTGTATAATAGTAGGAAATTAAATTTAGATTTATATATATATATATATATATATATATATATATATATATATATATATATATATATTATAATCTTGAGATCCTTGAAATCAAATAATACTTCTTAAAAGAGTACAACCCATAAATAAAAATACTTTAAAAACTACATAAGTACTAATCAAATAATACTTAGTAACACTAAAGGTATATAATTTCAAGGGTATTTTCATATTGAGATGTTATTACAACAGGGAATTACTTATAAATATTATACTGCCTAAAATAAGATTAAGAACAGCAACTTACAAATATATAGCAAATATACCTTTGCATAAGGACACGTAGCTTGCTTTTGACTGTGTTTGGATCGACGCTGATAAACCGTAGATCAATCGCTTCATCATCTGCTTTATTCTCTCTACTTGTTTTCTAAGTGGGTGAATAGGAATAATATTAAGACAAACGTTATAAACTACAAATATACCGATCGATCAAAGCTTCAGTATATTGATTCTAATTGTATGTGCATCGTTCGAATACAAAAATATGTGACAAACATTTTTAATATATAACATTATTTATAAGATGAGAATTAAAAAAGGTTGAAATGGATAAAATTACCATATTTAATATTGATCTTGTCTATTGGCAGATGAACTAATTTAGCACACAAAGTACAGGGGAAGTTAAAATATAATTCTTATGGAATTAATCACATACATTATGCAAAATGTATCGGGAAAAGTAGAATATTGTGTAGATAATATTGGAAGTTAAAAAAAAAACTTTAACATGTCCTTATAACAATAACAATAATCCCTCCAGTCTCATTTATAAGCAAAAAAACACTTTTTCATTTGTGTTTTTGGAACAAATCCCAATTGATACAAACCGAACACTACACTTTACGGTTCAACCGAAATCAACTGCTCTATAGTTATTGAGAACATGGGGTCTGCTATTCTAGCTGGTGATAACCCATCACCTAGATGTCACTTTCTCAATAGAGTAAGCCTTGGTCTTCTTTTTGAGTTGTTTTAAATCTTTAATTTTAACATTAGGATGAACATTCTTTTGTGTTGAATTTACCATTCTTTTGTAGTACAATTTTTTCATCTCATTGTATATCTAGAGGTGAATTTGATGGTTTCTACTCCTAACAAATCAATTAGTGATATATTGTGTGAGTAAGTATCACTGATGTCTTTTAATTAAGGTAATCATTTTGATTAGTTCTAAGAAACAATCATGAGAAAGTATTGAGTATCTCTTCAATGTTGTTAAACTTTACTCGACTCATGAACATATTTGTGAAATGTGATGCTTCCAACAGATTCTTCTTTTTGACATTATATTTATTGCTTATTGACTAATCGGTTGGATTTCAATCTTTTTCACCGCAGGATATTTGATCCTTAAGCGTTGAGTTCAAATTTATCGAAGATTGTGCGAGGATGATGACAAAAAGGAATCTCTTAATAGGTGGATAGCATAGTAAATTCAATCAGCATTACCAAGTAAGTAGTATGTCAAAATTGCTTTAAGTTTTGTGTCTTTAATTATGGTTAGTTTTGTTAGGTTGTTCATCATTATATACTGACATGAAATTCAGTCAAGAATAAAAACATTTTAAAAAAAGCTTACTATCTAATAGGGTATGCGGATGACCCTGTAGTTATTTGAAGTACACCAGTAATTAATTATGTTGTAGTAACCCAACATCTCTAAAAAATTTAAAACATAAAGTTATGACAGGAAACAGTTGCCAATAAGATAAAACAAATAAATAAGAATTCTATCCTCCGTTGATGAATGAACTATAGATTGTCAAAGACTTCGGGATAAACCACATTCTTCGTACTGCTACTCACCAATTCATCTTCATCTATTATTAAAATCTTCAATCCTTTTCTTGACCGCACTCTGGATAACGCTACGTAAAGCTGGCCATGAGTAAAAACAGGTCTATGTAAATATAACCCTACATGTGAAAGTGATTGGCCTTGACTTTTGTTTATAGTCATGGCAAAACAGAGTGACAATGGAAACTGTCTTCTTTGGAATTTGAAAGGTAGGCCTGGATCAGATGCGATCAGATTCATTCTAGGGATCAAAATTTTATCCCCAACATGTGTGCCAGTTATTACTGTGGCACCAATGACATTAGATCCTAAGTGTGTGACTACTAACCTGGTACCCTTACATAACCCTGCTGACTGATCAATATTTCTCATAAGAATCACTGGAACACCGACCTTCAATCGTAGTTCGTGACTTGGGATACCGAAACATTTAATTTCATTCAAAAATTCAGTTGTAAACCACTCACCCCTGACCTCGTCCTGTTCATCAGAGTGACACACTGAATCTGAACTAAGATACGTCTTCTCATCACCGGGTATGACAGACAACACAAAATTGTTAACCTTTTGAACTGCATCTAAAGTAGGTGCTAGGATTCCTCGTTCTTTAAAATACTGAAAATCACTCATGTTTTGCAAAATGTTAGGATATGCAAAATCAACCAGTGAGCGCATAGGGTCATCACATTCCTTGATTAGCAAATCTTCTGGTATATCAATCTCCAACTCACCATTCTCGTTTCCACTTCCTATCCCATCTCCAATCTCGAGAATCCATTTTGCAAAATCGGCAAGCTGAGCCTGTTCATAACTGTTAGTTGAGCTTTGAAGTCTCATATTTTTAGTAAGCCTCATAACCTCACAGCTCCCCCAAATTTTGGAAGAGTTAATAGCTGCACTTACAATGTCTAGCCTTGAACCCTTCCTGATAACAGGAAGTATCTGTCTAAAGTCCCCACCCAAAACTACAACCTTCCCTCCAAAAACTTTTTCCTTATTTGCATGGTTTTGAGATGATATAATATCTCTTAAAGTTCTGTCTAATGCCTCGAAACAGTAACGATTCAGCATAGGAACCTCATCCCAGATAATCAATCTCGCTTGTATAAGCAAATTTGCACGTTGACTACCTAAACTAATGTTGCAAGTAGATTCTTCTTCAATATTTAACTCTGAATGGCAAATATAGAGTGCGCATGCCTTACCTCCTGGTAAGAGTAGAGCTGCAATCCCACTTGATGCAACATTAACCACAATTAGTCCTTCAGCACGCACAGCTGTAGAAAGTGTGCTCCAACAAAATGTTTTTCCACTTCCCCCAAAACCATCAACAAAAAATCATTTTTTCCTAAACCTGTCATGATCGCATTCATTATCTTGGCATACACATTTTGTTGCTCGTCGGTCATCCTTGCCAAGCTTTCAAAATGTAATTTTGCCATTTCACTACGATCATAGTTGAGCTTTTCAGCAATGAGTCTATTTTCAAATTGATGAATGTCAGTAATATCTGGAAATGGCATAGATGAGTAGTCCTTCAATGATCTGCCATTAGCTTGTAGCAACTTTTCAATTTCAATAAGACAAATATTTTGAAGCTGGTCGTCTCTAATATTAAGATCTGCTAGTACAAACATTAATTGGTTAGACGTAACGCATTATTTATCAAACAAACTAATAAGGAAGTCACGAAAGAGAGAGAGAGAGAGAGAGAGATAAAGAAAATTAACCTTGCATGTGTAAATCTCTTCGCCTATCATATACAATCACATCTGAAAGCAATTTCCATGTGCTGATCCATACCTTCTCTGGTATTGACATTGTATGCATAGATAAAAGAGTCACAAATAGTCTCGTAAATCGATGCCTGAATACACAGTGCTTGCCTCGGTTATCCCATCAATAAATTCCTTGTCATCAGTCAATAACCCCAGTTTAGCACATGCGTCCTGAAATGTAACCTCAACAGCTCCGTTTACCCCCTTGAGGTCATCAAAACTTTTGCAACCTCTTTGCACAGTTAGTAATAGTCGCATGTAAAATAACTCTCCGACTCCCGGTGGTACATAATTTAATCTTCCTACACTTATTCCCTTCTTTCTCAGCCTCCAAAACCTACCTTCGTAGTCGTATACGAATTTGGATGGAAACTCAGCATACGTTAAATTCCTCCCTTCATAATATCTTCTATTTGCAGCAAACCACACAAGGAACGTATCAGATGACTCTTCCTTGCGAACAACTCTTTTGATCTTGTCGTTGTTCTTGAACAAAAGTCTCTGTTGACCAGGTAGATGAAATGTCAACCTTTGCACCGGAGGCCAATGGTGGTGAATATCAAATGTGAAAATTCTCCATACAGCTTCACATGGAGACACATACCTACAATCATAATATTGTTTGATCTCATCTATTACCTCTGGCTGACCTGTTTGCTCATTATGCTGACATATTAAAGATCAATTGTAAAACTATTGCAGCTTAATGAGTGATAACGATTTGTTACGTTACATTCTGAATTGATTAACTAATTACTGAACAACATATACATATTCACATATAATTTAAAGGATTTGTTATGTTACAGATGTGCAACTAAGTTGGGCATGATGCAATTTATCTAACAATACATATTCTATAATATTATTATATTTCGACATATACATATATACAAACAATTTTACTGACAGAGTTGATTTACTTACAACACTGTCAATGAGGACCATCTCCATGTTCAACGGACCTTGACCAGAAACCTTCTCTGGCACAGTCCAGAGCCTCAGCACGCGAGCAATGACAATAGAGTTCCCATCTTTTGGGACAATATCAACAAAGCGGATGGTTTGAGAAGCCATAAGGTAGGGGGCTAGCTTTGTGCCTCAGAGAAAATGCGGAAATAGTATGTAGTAGTGTCGTGTGAGTGTGAATCGTGGAGCCTATTGGGTGAAATGCCCTCAATTTATAAGGGTTTGTGTGATTCTTTGTCCAAGTAATTGTTCTATGATTTTGTGGAAATTTGTATAATTAACATGTAATTTGTAATTGTAATTTATCGTGACTAATTGTAATAATAATGGTGGTGATATGGGAAAATCACCTAGGGATTTTCTATTTGTTGATAGGGAAAAAATGTCGAGATATAATGACGTTTGGTGGAAGCTCACGATGGGAATTAAAAGCGTATTTAATGTGTTGCCATAATGGAGGCATTTGCAGTTTTTGGTCCGCAATATAATTAAGGTTGCCATTAGGATTACAGGTCATCATAAAATTTGTCATTAAGATGACAACTTAAAGAAATGGTTGCCATGTAAGCTACGATTTTAATTAAGCTGATGTGGATTAGCCTAATGATTGACAAATCAGATTTTCAGCCCTTTGTTTCATTCTTGTTTGTATATATAATAGATATTAAGTATTTATCTACTTGAAATTAGGGATGACAAAAAAATCCATACCCTTGGATATATGCGGATAATATCCGCAATGGGAACAGATCGGATAGCTTGACGGATAACCTCGATAAAATAAATATATTTTAACTACTTATTAGTCCCAGAAGGGTAGCTCACTTGGTTGAGTGAAAGAACATCGTTAGTGGAAAAACGTTGGCGTACGGGGTTTGAACCCCGCTCCCCCCTCCCTTCAAACAACTAACACACTAATTATATTAACCACTTTGCCTATAAAAAAAAGATATACTAGTATCTGTACCAGTGGATGTAGGTACCCTTTAGTAAATTACTAAAATTATCATTAGTTAAATACAAAACCCCATATTAGTAAATCAATTTGGAATTTTGTAACATTTGATGGAAGACTATTGGTTTATGTTTTTATTATTATTAGAGACTATAACATTATAACGAGAGGAAGAATATTTAGTTTTTTTTCAATATTCCATGTTTGTATTCACATTATTAATTTTGCACCTTCGAAGTGCCTCCAATCCAGTAAGGGAATTAGTCACTGCGTTCAACGGTGGATACCTTAGTCTCGACCAAATAATTATTAATTTTGCAATTAATATTTTGTTGTCAAAACTCACAAGAAAGCAGGAAATTTCATACAATTAAGAATAATAATTTTACTAACACATGCATTCACTGATGAGTCCATGAATTTTTATTAGAATGGGCAAAAAGTAGCCAATAATATTTTCTAATAAAATATTATAAGTTTTTACAAAATACATAATTTTATTATACAAAAATTCTAAAATACTTAAACTTTTACAAATTACACAGCTCAGCTCATAGTTTTGCATGGATTCGAACCAAAGGTTAGAGAGTTAGACTCCTAAAGTCTAAACCAACCAACTATTGTGAAGCCTGCTTACAAATTACACAGCTAAAAAAGCAAAATTAGTACCAATTTATTCTCCATTTTATTTATCTCTTGTGAAATTTCTACATTTAATTTTAAAAATTATAGTATGGAGACATTTGTTTTTTTTTTGTGGGCAAAATAAGTTTGTTATATATATATATATATATATATATATATATATATATATATATATATATATATATATATATATATATATATATAATATTTCTAACAAAAATAATTTTTTGAATGGAGACAAATGCCCCCAATTAGTTACAAGTGCATCTATCCCTGCATGCATTTCTAAGTATTTATAATATTCATTGATATCCGCAAATATTTGTGGACAGTGGCTAGGGGTCGGAATAGGCTGGACCGAGCTAGGCTTTGCATGACTTGGGCCTGGCCTGCGTTGAAAGCGTTGGGCCTGAGTCTGACCTGTTGCCTGTGATAGGCCGACTTTTGAGGCTTGACCTGGCCTTTTGGAAAGCCTGACTAGGCCTACAAGTCTATTTAAAAACCTATTTCATCAAAAAAATTACGAAAATCTACAACTTTGAGTAGTGTGGGCTTCGTAAATAGACGAACAAGCTAATCGATCAATGAGATTAAGATCTAATTCAACGTCCAACAAAATCTTTTAGAGAATTATCTTTATAGGTCATTTTATTTAAATTTTATTTTATAATAATACTTTTAAATATGTTAAAAGTTGATATAAGTCATCATTTTGAATAAACATAAAATGTAAACAAGTTTATAATTTAACACAAAGTAAAAAATTAATATAATAATAGTTGTAATAAAAAATACTATTAATATTATTTAAATAGGCCGGCCTGATAGGCCTAAAAGGTTTTTTTGATGGCCTGTAGTCCTAGTCTTGTTACCTAAATAGGCTTTTTAAAAAGCCCAAGCCTTATCTATTTAAGAAAAAGTCTGGCCTGAGCCTGATGTAGGTGGGTTGTAGGCCCATATAGGCCGGCCTGGACCTATTCCCACCCCTAACAGTGGCCTACCCGGTAAATACTCATACTAGGGGATACACACACGGATATAGAGAGGGCGCAAATATATTATTTTTATCTAACGAGACGAGTAGCAGATGAGTACTATCTTTTCCGTGAATACCCATTGGTATCCCTACTCTTTTTAGTGTGAACTGAGTATCCTCTACGCGCAATTGCATTGATTAATCTCTAGGGCCACAATAGGCGGCAAAACTCTCCCTTAAAATATTTAACGCTGATGCATTCCCATTGGTAACCCTACTTTTTTTTAGTGTGAATTGAGTATCCTCTACGCGCAATTGCAGAGATTAATCTCTAGAACCACAATAGGCGGCAAAACTCTCCCTTAAGATGTTTAACGCGACTGCATTGCCAATACCGAATTCAAATCCAGGACTTTAGTTAAGCTAAAAGAGATTCATGTCATCTCATCCAAACGCTCTTGGGTTAGGATTCCTACTTGAAATGAGTTTAATTTCTAAAAACATCGGTTACTTGTCTGTTTTTGGGTTTTCAATTTCCACAACACTTCTTTTGAGCAGCCCAAAATGTTGACTTCGACTACAATAACGCTACTACTACTACTAGTCCACTACTAGTTGTTTCAAACATACTCCAATTTCAGGTCAACTTCACATATTGCCGGCCAGCTAACTAATCCAAATTTAATATTTACTATTTACCCTTTTCATTTACGACAAATGTGACCTTGTCAAAAAAAAATTTTACGAGGAATGTGATATTTTGTACTTATAAAATACTATAATTTACTTATAAGAAAATTACCATCTGAGCTGGCCTACTTGGCTTGCACAAACTTTTTAAGAAAATTAAGACTCTTTTTGACAAAAAGTAGCGAAACGCAGATAAAATAGCTTATAGCGGGTGAAGTATTATAGATAGTTGAAGAGATGGAAGCACATGTCCCACAATAGACGCAAACAAGGGTATTAGTTTAGGAGATGCTCACCATTCCCAGATCACTCACTCGATTTAGAGGGATTATGCATCATACGAGTGGAGTGGTGGCCGACCCGCACAATATACCCAATAGTGACTTAGGACTTGAATATTTTTTATTGTTTATTTTATATTTTGTACAAGACTATGTTAAGTTTACATGTTTGGTTATGTATCTATTTACAATAATTTTAAGTTGGAATTTTATTGATAAAAAGAGGACTCGCACATCACAAAAAAGACACACATAACAAAACACAAATGACAAACACCCAATTAGAGGTTATAAAAACACAATTGGAAAATGATCCAGTGGATCCATATTGGTCTATTGTGACAAAAGAAAAATGATCTCGTCAGTACCCAAAATGATATTGATATAACTCTATAGGCTCATCTGATAAATATGACCACAATGATAGAGGGCGGTCAGATTGGTGTGCATTAAGGATTGGGTTGATGTGAACTCCATTTCAAAGGGGGTGTGTGTGAAGAAACAAGTGTTTAGTAACAGAGGTATGTTGGTGGAAGTTGGTGTGATAGAAATAGAGGCAAGTGTGCCTAATATGGTGAGTGAAGTGTGGTTGGTCGTTCATCAAAATTGTGGATAATAAATTTGAACCGTTGAAGTTCTATCCGTTAAAGCACATTTATCACAACAAATGTCATCAACTCCTTTTTTGATACAAAAGATGGAGATTCCAATGACTCTTTCAAAGAAATTTTTCCGACAATTTATCGTTGAAAAAAGTTGTAGGTAGAATCTAAGCCGTTGAAATTCTATCTGTTGATTAAAAGTGTCGGTGGAATCTAAACCGTTAAACATAGAAACTATCTGTGAAAAGATTATTTTGTACCTTGGTACCAGACAGATTCGGTACCTTGGTACCAGACAGATTCGGTACCTTGGTACCAAACGTGTAATACGTAAGAGTTTCTAACTAACAATATCTTGATACTATAATGGTTCAGTACTATGTTACCGAATCTAGGGACAGCGCGTGAAAAAAAGGACGAAACGAAGTTGAAGGGAAATTTTTTATACTTTTGAGAATTTAAGACTTTCTAGTTTCTACCAATTTTAGAGGGTGAGAGAGTAGTGGGGGTGTTTTTAAAATAATGTCTTTGTTGATTAGAATTTAGTAAACTGGGCCTATTAGTAGCAGCCCCAATTTTCACTCGTTACCAACTTTATTTTTGGGTCCATGCTTTTCCCACAACCCCTCTCACTCACCACACATCCCTTAACTCAAAATATTACAAGAATACCCTCATGTGCAACGCTCCAGTAATCTGATAGAGGACGTGTTTATGAGCGGTTTGGTTAAGACCAACCGAACGTGTTCGGCTAACGTCAATTGGACGTTAAAAAATTGAGAAGGGGTTTTATCAATTTTGTTCGTCCGGGGATAGAGATCTGAACCGGTTCGGTAGACCTGGCACGAACCCACCTGATACTGCATAGGCAGAAAGACAATGAAAAGAAACACCCCCAAAGTCATTTACAAAGTTCGATTGTGCCTACCCGAACCTGTTTGGTTATGGGCAACCGAACCAAGTGCAATTTCTGTAGAAAATAACCCAAATGCAGCAAGTTTAAGAGATGAAAACAAAAAAAACTTACGTAGGGATAATACCTGCCAATGTTGAGAAGATGATTAGAAGATTATTCATGTAGGAATGGAGGATAGGATTTGGTGTGGAGAGATGGAAGGTTTGGAGTGTTTGAGGGGAGTGTGTACGTAGGAGATGGAGAAAAAGAAGAGGGATGAAGGATATGGAAGGAATTTTTCAGAAAGATAAGGTTAAGTTGATAAATTCACAGCTTAAGGGGGTGTGGGAAAAATCAGGCCCTATTTCTAGATATTGGTTTTAAAGTTAATTTCACGATTTAACTTCAATTAATTTGTGAAAATACATTTTAGTATTACATACTCAAAATCAAAATTTAAAAAGAAGTTGTCAACAATGATCATTCTAATCTGTTTGAATATTGTAAACACTGTCAATTTTCAAGAAAATATTAGTGCAGTCACAATAATTATTTCCGTTTGATTATTACAAATATCACTAAATTTCCATAAGGCATTCAAATAATAAAAACATTGACACACAAAATTTTTCTATACCTCCAAAACTATGTTCACTTTGATTCTTTACCTGGAGATATGCAGGAGTAGAGGGAGCCCACTTCCGTCAAACACAAAAATAAATCATTTTCATGATTTTTTTAATTTGCATATTTTGATTTCATAATAATAGGATTAAATAAATATTTTAAAATTAACTTTTGTTTGCACAATTAGTTAAAAGGTTGTGTTTCTTAGAAAGAATATTGTGTGGTGTCAATACACTTTTCACGCATAAAACAAAGACCCTTATTTATTTTAAAGATGATTTATCAATATTTGCCCTTATAATTAACCTTTGGTGACAGTTCCATTTCGAAACCTCGAAGAATCTCTCCATCCGGATTTCTTGGTCGTTATAACATCTATATTATAATTTTACAATATATTTTTGTAAATTATTGCAACTCCCAAAATATCCTTATAAGCTTGTATGAAAAAGGGGTTGATTAATTGAAATAAAAATTGGTTGCTGCTTTAGTGAAATTCTTGTATAGAGAAAGTGTTGTTGGAAGCTGGATTTTTACATCAAGGAGCCAACATGCATGGAACATGTGGCTAGCTTTTAGAAGAATGTGGGTAGATAAGTCCAAGGTGTAAGCCCAACTCACATAGCATAGCAGTAGTCAATAGTCATGGTAATTATTAGCCACTTTGTGAAAACATGCATTGTGAGGAAAAACATGTTGCATGGGAGTAACTTTGGATTTAGCAATATCAATGGGACTTGTACATACTTTGATGTAAACTTAAGTTTTTGTTCAACCTTTTAACGCTTGACAATCTTTAGGGTAATTAAGGTGTAAGATATTCTAGCAGAATCGATTTAAACATGCATTACATTAACAACACATTTAAATCGCTATAGCGGAAGCATCAAAGAACAACACTAACCTTCAATCATTGCAACGTCAGATTCGCACTTCACACCCAACGGAGAACTCGAATACGCACTCCACACCAACGATAGAACTACTAATTCGCATTTCCAACCCTCGCTCACTCAAAACTCGATGATGTAATTTTTCTGAAGAGAGAAGTAGGTTTGGCGACCAAAACAGAGAGTAGAAGTGGCATTTATAGGGCTCTGTCCATCACAGAGTTCATTAACTTCGAACTACAAAATAAAGAGCAGTTATTGTGAGATCATGAGTTGAGTGGAAGAAGAAAATGGACCAAATTCAGAGTTAATTTTTTCCCCAAAATTAGGAGCCAAAAATAGAGCACGTTTCTCCCTAAAATTAGGAAGTGCACAGTAAAACTAACATAAGGAACATAGGGTTGATAATCTCTTTCTTAGCATAGGTCAACTGAATTTGGAAACTATATATTAGCATATTGGCTAAGTTAACCTCAAGGGATTGTTCTGGTGGAGCATGGCATGATTTGCATTTGGGAGGTCCCGGGTTCAAATCCTCACTAGTCCCATTGGATTGAGGTAAATGTAATTACTTCCATAAGTGTTCAAAAAGCCCGAGGATCTTAGAGCATCCTCAATGGAGAAACCCAAATTTAGTACTTAAATGGGTTTCATTTGTACACATCACACTTTTATAATTTTTTAATAGTAAAACTTATATAAGGACTCCATCTCTCCAACGCAAAACCCCAACAAAATTTACTAAATCGATCCCACTAATTTTTTTATTTTTATCATTTTACATTTTAACAATATTTTAATAAAAAGTAATGTGTGCTCCAAACATCAAAGGAGAGAGAGACATCAAAGGAGAGAGAGACAGTCTCTTATATAAGAGTTTCATCTCAATAGGTACTCATTTTTTAATCTCCACAATGGGTACTTATTAGATTTCAACTCTTACGAGATAAGAACACCCCATTATAGATGCTCTTATGATCTTATCTACCTTGAAGTGGAGCGTCATCCCTAAAACTAATATTTTTGTAACCAAGCAATGCATATTGGCTAAGTCTAATAAACTCCACCTTAACACACTTTAATAATAACAAAATATTTTGAGAAAATAAGATTATACTTTACTAATGAAAATTAACAAAATAAGGCAAAACATTGAATCTAAAACCACAACTTTCCCTAGGAATTAAATAAATTCCTATATACTATATAGTATATATCTCCTCCATAAATAATAAACCTGAACTTTCATTCATCAAACTATATAAAGGCATGCTTGCACCATTATAATAAAACAACAACATAAAATTGGATCCCTTTAAAAGATTAACTAGAACCCTAAAATATCTTTCACTTTTGTCACACCTTCTATGAATCCCTTTAATGATCCTTTTGGTTGCAGACAAATCCCTTTGCATCTGATCTCTTCATAATCCTCAGCCTCTTACAAGACTCAGTAAACATCCTGTTAAAGAACCACTCATGATTAAAGATACATATATAATTATCTTATTTTATTTTGGCATGAAAAATGAATTATTATAGCTTGGTTTTTTATTTTATTTTAATAAAATAATGTATTTAATCATCATCATTAACTTTATCTTTTTATTTCCTAAAATTAAATCTTGGCCCAATGCAATGGACCGGCCTGATGGCCCACTGTTCTAGACGACCTGGGCTCACTACTAAATAAATGCTCAGAAAAGAGTAGGCCGTTTTGGCCCAACTCAGTTGGCTCATAGGTCAGACTAGACTCGCTATTTTATGTTTTTTATCATATTTTCCCTTTGTTAAAAGTTACAGTGGTTTGGGCGACCTTATAATCTAATTATTTTAGACTAAGGTGAGCTATAAAAAAATACATCCCAGTGAATAATTAGGCTAGCCCATCACACTTTTGCGTTTAAGTCCAATGGACTAGGTCGGACTGGGCAGCTCAGTTTAACAGTTCTCCTGAAAATTACATTTCTATGGAACATTTTTTTTTGACAATAATTTCATGGGACATTTGATCATTTTTGGAATTGAAAGCTGTTTTTTTTCTCCCTCTTTATTTTATGATGTTTCTGTCTAACAATAATGTCTTTGCCTTTTCAATGGTAGGCCATGACAGATTATTGTTTCTCCCTTCCACACTTGATGTGCTCAACATTATATAACCAGGGATTCACGCATGTCGGCTATATGGGGGATCAAAGAATATATGGTAGGTATCACATAAAAAAAAAGTCTTGAGTTTCACTTATACATTGAATTTTATAAAATTTATGTCTCACATAAAAAAAAAGGAAAATTTTCCTTCTAAAGTTTAAAATTTTACTACTATAAAAAATATAATAATTAAATGTATGACCTATGATAAAAAAAAAATAAAAATAACTTTTCTGTAATTAAATGTTAAATTTTTGTTTATTTAAATATAAATAAATAAAAATATACAATATAATTAAATAAGAAAATTGGTGTAATTATTTTTACTATAAAAAAATTCAAAATTTAAGTTTTGATAACTTATCAAATCCAAACATATTCAAGAAAAATTTAGCAATCACACCACATATATGACCCATGCATGTTTTTTTTTAATATGATAATAGGAAACATTATTATATTTATATTAAATTAATAAACTAGAAGGTGGGAAGGGGCCAGAAGGACTTACTCCCAAGGGACATCTCCAACCAGCATCCAGTCACCATCTTTGTCCTCATAAATGGGAACGTGTTCACAATTGTCTGCATCCTTCAAAGCATCCTCTGCCAACAAATTTTAGTTAATAAATTTTGATTTTCATTAATCATATTATTAATTTTTACCTTTATGTAAGGATGGTTCCTTTTAACCTATTCTAATTGAGTGCTTATAAGATAATTGATTTATATTTGTCGCATAAATCTTGTGCTTTAATTCTTAGTGATTAAGGGTAGTTCAACTTTATGTATACACTAGAAGCACGCCATCACATAATAAGGAGAATGTCTAATTATTATATTTACTACTTTTTGATGGGTATTATATATACTCTTTGTTCTCCCACTTTTCCCCTTGAATCTCTCTCCTTGAAATTATTTTACTGGTGCCCATTCTTTCTAGAACTATTATAACAACTAAATATTCTTCATAATAACCCTTTTGTTGTACCATATTATGTCTAATGGGTCAATATGTTTAACTTTCAAAGAGCATGGATGATCCATTAGAGACTTTGTGGAGTTTATATATGAAACTAATTAGCATATACAAATATACATAAAAGAAGCGGCTCAAGTGAAAACACTTATTTATTATGAGAAACGATAATATTTAATTAAAAAGCTGTTAGCTAGACTTAAACTAACGATTCTGATTACATAATTAATTGTAAAATCTCACGATATTTTTTAAAATTCGCAGGCAATATTTAACCAGAAAAGCAACAATTGTAATGTTTGAATCATTAATTTTAATCTAATGGAAGTAAAAAATTTAATAGTTAATTGTTTCTTTCTTATGTTAAAATTACCATAGAAGTCTATTCTTGAAGTCCTCTTTTCGGAGGTAGTCCAAATATAAAAATATCAGACATTTCTGTTGACTTGAAAATTAGCCTTATAGTAGTCTCAAAAGATTTACGCCGCGATGATAAGGAGCCTACCGGATCATAAACCCTAATTACGATTAGTTGAAAAAAGGTTTGGGTTTCAAGAAGGGGGTAAGAAATATTTTCTCTTAGTTTTTACTAAGATGAGTTCATTTTTTAGGCAAAAGAGTATATATTGACTACTTAAGTACAAGAGAAGTAAATACAAATGGGAAGTAACCATAGAAAAACTAGCAACATAAAGGACAACACCCAATCCCTTCACAAAACCAAAACAAAGAATTATATATAGCTACTCTATCTCAATTCATTAATTCATCTTCATTCTCTTAAGACAAGAAAAAGCAAACACATATGTTGTACATATAGATACTAGAAGCATAAACTACATTAATTTTTTTGATTTAGACACTCAGTATAATTCGAGTCGAGTTAGATAGACTCATACAAGAGACAATGTCCTCTCGACCCATATTTTTTCTATTCACAAGACTCAAACTCGAAACATATATTACTTTGGGAAACCAAGTTCATTGCCATTTAGGGCCGGCCTTTTTGTTACAGATTAAAATTAAAAAGATTAGATTAACTACATACAATTTGACTAGTTATTATTATTATATATGCACCTATAGATTTTGTATTTGCCTTTCTTGGCCATATTTATTTACCCTAGCTAGCATAGAAACTAACTAAGATCATGCCATAAATAACAACAAAGATTTGAAGAAATGCAACATAAGAAGAAAAAAGAAATGAAAATATGAAACTCACCAATTCCACAGCAACCAAAGAGCTTCTCCAAAGCAAAAGCTAACTCCATGTATCCCTTATGTATACCAAGATCAATTTTACGCAAAAAAGGAGCACCATCCATGCTAACCTTCACGTACATTTTTGAACCTTCATTCATACTATTCTTCTTTCGGTACGAGCACACCGGTGGCCACCCTACTACTTGATCGATCTTCTTATCGGTTTTCCGGTCACCGGAGCAGCTATCTTCTTCCCCACCATCACCATCAATCTCGGAAAACAATCTCTTCTTCTCATTTTTCCCTTGAACCTCCCTACCTGGTAGACCTAACCTTAGCTCAGTTATTTCAAATCCAAGACTTTCTCTAGCCATAGTTTTTTCTCTTTTGAGTCTAAATATATCTGGTGAAGGATCAATGGTTTCTTGAATATATATACAAGAAAGGAGTTATACTTATATATTTATATATATATTATATGAAACTAAGAAACTCAAAGTGAATATTGAAAAGGATGTAGTGGGAGCAATGACAGGTCAAGGTAAGAGGAAATGGTCGGTAATAGGAGAAACAATTGTGGGGACATAAGTTGTCTCCTCACAAAACCCCTAACAGAAGCCATCACCATAAGTTAGTTAGATATGGGACACATCCTACGACTCATGTTGTCTTTTGAATTTCTGTGATTTGATCCTGGCCGTTTGATTAGATTACTGTTGGAACATGCCATGTGATTTGCTTGATTGAGGGGCTCTTGGCAATAAATTATTATACCCTGGGAGGGTTACATGAAGAAGGTGCCTTATTAATTATGTAAATATACGATCCCATGTGTATTTTTAATGTTATAATTTTTTTTTCCTTCTAATCCAATATAATTAGGGTCTTTGACAAAAAACTCAAGGTATGTCCTATACCATCGGTTGTAATGGCAATTTCAACAACATATGGGAACGCAGGTTTGCTGTTCGAATCTGGGTGTATCCATTGGGTAGTGTTGGGTTATGGTGCTGCAGCATCATATGTGTTCTACCTCGACCATTTGGTCAATGCTACAGTATCGCCTGCCGCAGCATTGCGTGTTCTGCTATATTGTTTCTGTTTGACAGTTATTACTGTTATTGCTGCTGTAACTATTTACGTTTGGGTTAGTTATAATTAGTTTGTTAGTTAGAATTGATGTAAAAGATTTGTATGGGTTTGGGGTAGTCATGAACTATTATATAAAGCTCCAACTTAGGAGGTTTTATGTAAGAGAGAACTTGAATTGCATTTCGGAAACATAGGAAAACACTTGGAATGAAAATCAGAGGGATCAGTGGAGTGTAAACACCTGGGAGATTGGGTTCATGTAGAGCATTGCCTAGTACTTTTGGATGTATCTTGTGGTGTAACTCTTGATCATATTCTGTATCCCTTATCTCTTTCTTTAATTGTTTTCTTAGATTTATATTATCCTATTTTAAAGTGTTGTCGCAATCAGTGTTGCAGCACTGTACAATTATTCTGCAGTTTGTGTGTTCTTGATTTTCAAGTTCTTAATTAGCACGAGTTTACAATAGGTAGTGTGTGTGAGTAGTATTTATTTGTCATTTTATCTAAGATGATAAAAAAGTCTCAAGCTATATTTTTACGACTTTGGTCTTTCTTGCTCGTTATATATGACTTATATACCTAAATTAGTAGCGAGAAGTCCCATTTTTTCACATGGGGTTTGACTGTCTCCTAACTAGGCGTCTCTAGAAATAAAGGTTTTTATAAGAAAAATATGTATTAAATGGAGTACAAGGGGCACTCCAATCCAATTACAAACAAGGGGGACTCGTTAAGAACTCAGTTTTTTTGTGAGTCTCATTTTATCGACTCGTGATTTGGGGTCATACTAGGGTTTCTATTATTTTGTCAATACTCCCATTTTTTAACATAATAAATCATATACATTTATTTTTCTTAAATTTTTAGTGACAAATAATCTTATCTTGAAATTGTAGAGGGCTTAAGGCTGTTTTCTATTTCTTAGCTTTTCTCAACCAAAAAAAGAAATTATACAAGAGGGATATTTATATCTTTTTTTTGGCAAGAGAATGAGTGAAGTCTCATTAAAATCTTCTAATGCAAAAAACATTAAGAAGAAAAAGAGTCTACCCCCTAATTTTAATAAAAAAAATAAAAATAAAAAAGACATAAAAGATTGCCCAATAGGGGACTAGACCAAAACCTTTGGCTAAAAGAGATATAAAATCAAAACAATCATAGGGAGCACCTAACTTGTTATAGAGGTAAACCCCTAAAACAATTAAATGACTAATTTACATTATCCGGATCAAAAAGAGATCGAGACAGAATTTACCCTGCAACGGATAATAATTATAGCCTACAACTTTCTCGACAAATTTCTTTTTTTGCCCAGTTTTTCTTTTGGGTCTTGGACACAACCGTTCGAAGTTATCATCATACACAACTATTCCTTGGGTATCAGTAGTCATAGGATCGACAACATCATCTAACACATTACCCCACAACTTTCATAGTATATACTCTCATGTTGGATTCTACCATTTGGTTAGAAGTGACATCAAACTCTAAGGTATTTAACGAATTTCTGGTAGTCGGAGGTTGAGTGAAGGATGAATCAACAGAATCATTTCAACAACGACTAGCAATATTAATATCATTGACTACGTTGGCGTTAGAGCTGACAGTTGAAGTTTCAATATTACAACCACTAATAGAATCAGAGGTAGGAGACATCTGAACAGTGTTGCCTGCCCGCTAGAGGCAGAAGCATTAACCAAGTTCTGAGTGGATGGATATGGGTATCTTTTGTAGATATACATATCATTACATTGTGTATTTTTTTATCTAAAGATCTTTGACTCCACTCTGATGTCTAGAATAAAGAAGCTCCAATTAATCTGCAGCTTAATTAACAGGTAAGTAAAGTCTAACTTCAAGTTGTTTCATCACAAGAGATCACACTCGAGTACTAACCAAACTCATTGATCCTTTAGATACAATATGTTAACCACTCGTACAACCTTGAAGTCATTTTGTAAATAAATACATGTACCTCACACATTTGAATAATACATAAAGGAATTGTAAACTTGAAATCTAAATAATTACTAATTAAATTTATGAAATTGATTATCATGTCGGCTGTAGTTTATCTAATATGAATGTAATTAAAGATGAAATTTGATATTTTTTGACAACAAGATGAAATTTGATATGGTAGTTTATGTTACACGGAAACATATTCATGTGTATATGGATTATATGTGTATACTATAGTACTATACAAATGTTAGATGATGATGGCCTATATGCCATAATGCATGGGTATCATGTTCATGATGGTGAAAAGGAAGAAGGGACTGAAATGGCCAAGTATGTAGGACCTAGTTGGAAAATTCTGTGCTGGATGTGAATGATCACATCACATCAAACAATTTGAGTCAAACTAGACAAACCCTAAGTCCAAGAAACACTTGGGGACTCATGGAATTTAAGCTAAAAACGCGTAAACCATATAACCTGTATTAGACGTTACAAATCAAAGCTACCACTTGATGAACAAAGACTATGTTAAAGATTCTCATGCCTCTGCCTCTGCCTCTTGGGTAAGCAAACAAGTCAATGGTTACTACCATGTCTAACGGATGCAACAAATAATTGACTATTGATTAATGCTTAAATTTTTATTTTCCATACCCAATGTTACTGGCGGATCTTGAGTAAAAAACTCAGGTGAACCGCTAATGAAAGGGACATAAAAATTCAACTCAAATGCATTAACAAAAACGCAAAAAACAAAGAAAGAGAACATGGAAGGTTGCAAAAGAGCCGTAACGGAGTTTGAGGAAATAGATAAATATAAATTAATAATCATTTATAAACAAAACCAAATGAGTAAAATGTAATTTTGATTCCCCATAGAGACTCAATTGAAGATTTTATGTTAATTTTAAAATGCTACAAAAAAGAATTCAAAAATTATCAACCGTTTGTTCATAATTTCTAATTCTAATATAAGAGATGTGAATAAATATTATTATATAATATTAAATATATTAATAATAAGAGATGTGAATAAATCTTCAATTGAATCTCTATGTGAAGTTAAAATTACTTTTTAGTCATTTAATTTTGTTTATAAATAATTATTAATTTATATTTATCTATTGATTTGTATTTTTATTAAGCTTCACCACTGTTCTTACCCATGCTCTACCTCGTTGTTCCTCCATGTCTCTTTCATTGGCGGTCCACCCGAGGTTTTTGGTCAAGATCTGTCACTGTTTGCTAGTCGATAGCAGGTGACAAGTATACATGTTTAGTAAGCACTAGAATTTAGTTTTTTTCAAACACTACTTCAAGTAGCATTTTAGCGAATAGCGTATAGCATCTCACTTTTTTTTTGGCATTTATACCCTTATTATTTTCTTAAATTCATTCTCTATCCTTATTAAAATTGTTGAGATTTATGCCCCAAGATCCACTGAATCGAAGAAATAAAGAATGAAGGAGAAAGAACAACACACCACGATTGATTACCCGGGCCTCGGCCAATTTGGCTTACATCTGGGGACTTGCAAAGCAAGATCCAATTTTATTGAGTATAGTGAAGATTACCGAAGAGTTATTACAAACATGTCGCTTACAAAACCGAGAAGCCCCAACCGAGCTCCACCTAGACCTAGATGACCCTAGTTCTTGATTCCTCTAATTGATTCTCAATTCACGATTGCAACTGTTCTAAAACTCTGACTTTTTAATTACAGACTCGAAAACACCTATATATATACTGCTAGAACCGAGCTGATATGAGAGAGAGATTCAATCACGCTTCTAACGGCCAAAACGATTCTAACGGTATTTCAAACCGAGCTTCCCGCGCACAGCTTCGACAAACCGACTTGAATCAATGCAACAGTTCTGAGGTGCAAAACTTCGACAATCTATAATCTTCGACAAACCGATAAACTTCGACAAGCCGATAAACTTCGACAAGCCGATTTCGACAATTCCAATATGCCACATATCTAATAATCTCCACCTTGGCATATTGAACCTTCAGCACTCAACAAAACCAGAAAACCAGCTTGCTCATCCAATGGAACATTACTCAACATGTTCCAATTTGGAGTAATTCAAGACAATGCTTGAATTTCCCCATAGAGACCACTTTTGTCATGAAATCAGATGGATTATCCGAAGTGTGAACCTTCTCAATCTTCACTGCTCCATTTGCAATCACATCCCTTATCCAATAGAGCCTTATGTCTATGTGTTTTGTTCGATCATGGAAGGTGTGATTCTTGCATAAGTGAATCGCACTTTGATTATCACAAAACACACTCACATTGTCTTGGCTAATTCCCAATTCACTAGTTAATCCCTTCAACCATAGTGCCTCTTTGACAGCCTCTGTAATTCCAATGTATTCAGCCTCCGTAGTTGACAATGCAACAATGTGTTGCAATGAAGCTTTCCAAGTAATTGTATTCCCAAAGAGTGTGAATACATAACTCATTAAAGACCTTCTATTATCCCTCACACTGCAAAATCGTAGTCTACAAATCTTTGCAGAGCTTTCTCTTGTTTGGTGTTCTTGGTGTAGATTAAACCAGTATCAATTGATCCTTTTAAGTATCTAAAGATGTGCTTAACAGCAAACTAGTGTTGAGGGCCCAGTTTACTCAAATACCTGCTCACTAAGCTGACACAGTGAGCCAAATCAGGTCGTGTACAAACCATAGCATACATGAGACTACCTACTCCACTTGCATAAGGAACATTTGCCATTTCCCTTTGCTCTTGATCTGTCTTAGGGCAATCTTCATTTGATAACTTGAAATGAGAAGCAATGGGAACATTCACAGCCTTGGCATCAACCATGTTGAACCTGTGAATTATCTTTTCCAGATAGCCTTTCTGTCTTACAATCATTCTTCCATCACTATGATGCCTAATGATTTCCATTCCCAATATTTTCCTTGCAAGCCCCAAATCCTTCATATCAAATTCATTTTGCAGTAACCCTTTTAGTTTCTTAATCTCATTCATGCTTTTACAAGCAATCAACATATCATCTACATATAGTAGAAGATATATGAACTGTTGATTGTCAAGTTTCTTGTAGTACACACAACTATCATAGTTGCTTCTTTTGAAGTTAACACTCAATATGAAGTTGTCGAAACGTTTATACCACTGCCGAGGTGACTGTTTCAACCCATATAGAGAATTTTTCAACAGCCAGACCCAATTCTCCTTTCCCTTCTCTTCAAAGCCTTCTGGTTGCTTCATTAGAATTCTCTCCTCAAGCTCACCATGTAAGAATGTTGTCTTAACATCCATTTGTTCTAAGTGTAGATCAAATTGAGTGACTATGGAGAGAATTACTCGAATGGAGCAGTGCTTTACAACAGGTGAAAAGATTTCATTATAGTCTATACCTTCTCTTTGTGTGAACCCTTGCGCTACAAGTCTTGCTTTGTACCTTGTTGGATCATGATTTGACACGCCCTCCTTTCTTTTGAATATCCACTTGCTCCCACAAGTTTTTCTTTTTTGATTGCTTTGCCAATTGCCAAGTTCTATTTTTATGCAGAGAGTCCATTTCCTCCTTCATAGCTATCATCCACTTCTTGTGATCCTTATCTCATAGCTTCATTGAATGAGATTGGTTCCTCACTCAACATTTCAGTTGCTGTATTTAGAGCATAAGCAATAATGTTTGAGTAGCCAAGTCTATCAGGAGCTTTAATTGTTCTTCTTGTCCTGCCTCTCGCATAACGTAATCCCGGTTTGAATCGCAACTTCAGTATCACTTTCACTGAGAGTATCATGTTCTGGCAGTTCTTCATTCTTGTCAACAAGCTCAGTGGAAATATTAGTTCTAAAATTAGGTTCATCAGGTTGTAACTCCACCTCAATTGGTGAGATATCTGTTACAACTTGATCACCTGCAGTATTAGTATTGATAACAGTTTCAAGAATCTTTCCTTCATGAAATTTAACATCTCTACTAATAATGCATTTCTTATCTTCAATAGACTAGATTTTAAAACCTTTAACACCTTCAGGGTAACCAACAAATATTCCTTTCTTGGCCCTAGGTTCTAATTTCCCCTCATTGACATGAAAATATGTAGGACAACCAAATATTCTTAAATTGCTATAGTCTGCAGGCTTGCCACCATTTTTCTTGTGGAGTTTTAAACTCTATAGCACTAGATGGTGATCTATTAACAAGGTAAGCTGCTGTATGAACAGCTTCCCCCCAAAATTGCTTTGACAATTTTGAATGTGATAGCATGCTAACATTTTCTAACAATGTTCTATTCATTCTTTCAGCTAAGCCATTTTGTTGGGGAGTATGCCTAACTGTTTTGTGCCTAGTTGTGCCTAGTGACGAATTTTTGATGGTTTAGTGAATTTACCCCCTCTCTAATTTTGTTTTTCTAGTAGTGAGAGAGGATTTAGGGAATTGGACGTCTGTCGCTTGACACTGTTAGTATCTATACGTATATTCCCTTGTAGGTTCTAACAGTGTCTAGTGATCCAGACGATGAATTCCTTCTATCACCTCCATCTATCAATGAATAATAAAATTCATGCCAAAATACAAGGGTATACAAATTCATGGTTCAAAACTTTTTCAACGTCAATCCTACTCGGGTTTGTTTGGGAAGAAACACGTTAACCTAGGTTGTTTTTTTCACTGTAATTTTGTATTTGGTACTTTTATATTGTAAACCGACATATGTATAATATGAGAATTCCTGACAATAAATTGTTTCTTAATATTGGTTTCTATTTTTTTATTACTTTCAATGTTTTTGTTTTTATAATTTGTGTGTGTGCTTATATGATCCAAAATTGTATTTGAATAGGGAAACTGGAAATATGTTTTATTTATAAAAAAAGTTTAACATCGCTTTTCACTATAACTGACTTACAAACCATATTATTGTGAGTTTTTTAAGTGTTTAAAACAACAATTTTATACCGGTTGTTAAATGAACTGACTGGAAAAATGTTTTATTTATAAAAAAAGTTTAACATCGCTTTTCACTATAACTGACTTACAAACCATATTATTGTGAGTTTTTTAAGTGTTTAAAACAACAATTTAATTTATACCGGTTGTTAAATGAACTGACATTAAAAGTCTAACTTACTATACTCGTGGAAACCACACCGCTCTATAACTAGTGTGAAAAGTTTGATTTAACCGGTGTTGTATCCCTTTCCTGTACTTGTGCTATGTTGTAAAAATTGTCTCTGAAATAAAGTAATTTTTTGTCATAAAAAGAAAAAAGAAATAGCATCGACTCAGTTCACTCTAGACTTTTTTTTAGCAAAGACGCACTAATCTATAGAACGCCTCAGTAGTCAGTGGAGAAGGGTTCAAACTATGCGGATGACGTGTGAGGGTGAGAAAGAAGTCCTGCTTTGCTGCCCTGTGTTGAATGAATGAAGTCTCATTAAAACATTATGATGCAAAAAGCATCAAGAAGGAAAAATAGTATTTCTCCATGTTTTCATTAATAAAGAAAGACGACATAAAGGAGCTCAATGAGAGACTAGACCAATACTCTTGGCAAGAAAATAAATTGTAATCAAAACAATAATATAGAAAGCCCCTAACTTATTACAAGGAAATACCTCTAAGACAATCAATCATATAGACAAACAAAAAGTCGAAAATTTAAAGGGCTAATTTGCATTAGCCACATCAAAAAGAGACAAAAACATAATTGCCCTGAAAAGGGTATTATAACTTGTAGTTTTTTGGACTAATTTCTTTCTTGTTAGAGTTTCTTTTTTTGGACACAACTGGTTCGAAATTATCATTATGCACAAAGCGCAATTGTTCATTGGGTATCAGTAGTCATAGGGTCAGCGACATCATCTAACATAGAGCCGGCAAAATGGGCCAAGCCCGTTGGGTCGGGTCTGGGCTAGCCCGCAAAAAACATAGGGCTTAGGCTTAGAAATTGAGCCCGCTTTTATATCCGGGCTTTTAAGTCCGATCCGCAAAAGCCCGAGCTCGATCCGGTCTAGCCCGCTCGGGCCACGGGTAGCCTGTAGGCCCGCAAGTTAAAAATAATATTGTTAAATTTATAGTGCTTTTGTCTATTTTTCTTGCCAATTAATAGACAAAAACCCGTACATAGAATGAAAGAGATCCATAAACACAACCGGCCCGAATCACATTGATTATTGATTATTGGATTGATCCAATAACACAACCACTATATTGATTATTTAAGTAGATTGCTCCATTGCTTAAAAAAATAGTAGATTGCTCCATTTTAAAATTGAATCAATATTCTCCTATTTGTTGCCTAGAATGTTGCCACTGTCCGCGTTGTTTAGTCCCAATTCATGGGCTTCAAAACGTATTTTTGACAGGTATTGACTTCAAAATATAAACAAACTAAGAGATTAATTAATAATTAATATATTTTTATTTTTGCTATATGTTTTTATTTAAAAAATCGTTCTTTTTAATTATCATTGCGTATAATGCGGGCTAGCTGTAAAAGCCCAAACCCGAGGTGGGCCGGCCCGATGTGGGCCAGGTAGCCCGTTTTGACAGCTCTAATCTAACACATCACCCTAAAACATTCCTTATATTCTCATGTTAGATGCATCATCTAACATAAAAGACTTTTTTATGAGAAAAACTATTTGAAATTTGAAGATTGTTAATCAATGAACTAATTAAAATAATGCATGTTAATTAATACCCATCCATACAATCTTTAATTAATTGATGTCAATCTATGGTTTGTAACGTTAATGCCAAACATAAGGGAGCATGCTATATATAAATTGGGATACCCATGTAGTAGAAGGAGAAGACAGAAAAGTATAAAACAAGATATCTTAGTATTTTCTGTTAAAAATAAAAAAGATACGAGTATGCAATTTGAATCCTTAATCCCATAGATGTTATTATGTTAGGCTTAGTGCTCCAAGTTGAAACCGGTATGCCTAATGAATTCAAATTTCAAACAAAGAAACCAAAAATCTTTTGTGATTAGCACAAATCAAAAGCATTACGATTAGGCTGATTGGGGAATATATATTCGATTAGTCGACTGATTGGGGAATTTATATATATTCGCAATTATGGATTCTGTAGTCTGATTCAAATTTTTTTCCTGTAGTTAATTCAAATATATGTACATGTTTCGGACTGGGCCAGACTCAATTCGCATGAGAAACACCCTACCACAACACTGGATCCGGCCCAACGCTGGAAGCTGCGAAAGATGCTGGGATCAACGTCCCAGATCGGTCTAAGCTGATCCTGCGGTTCAGGTTCAACCAAGGCTGAAGGCAACCCCTTCCCGCATCTATAAATACAGGGGCACCCAGTCAGATACGCCTCATTCATTTGTTCCTTCTCTTTACTTCTGATCGGTGACTTTGACATCGAAGTGTCTGCAGATACAACTCCCGTCGGTGTCAACCTGATAGCAGGCCTTATATGAAGAAGGTGTATTATAGGAAGAATAGAGAAATTAATAATAACTAAGGGAGGGTAGTATTGTAATTTCTAGCTAATAGCAAGTGTATAAATAGTAGCTATGTTGTAACAGAATTCAGTTTTTGTTAGTTGAAAGAGAACCAGATTTCAGTGTAACTGAATGTAGTTCTCATTGGAACTCTAAACCAATGAGATTGTACCCTTGTTGATTCACCATTGATTCAATGAATAACTCTTCTTGATCTTGAATCTATCAACTGGTATCAGTTTCATCTTCGATCGCTGGGAAATTCGTTTCATGCCGCGACGGAAGGTTCAAATCATCAACAAAGAATGGATCCAAGAATGGAGGAGTTGGAACGAAGATTGGAAGAGTCCGAGGTGCGCAATCAACGACGCGTCGATGAAGCACTCGCGCGTATGGAAGCAATGATCGCGACGTTGCAAATAGGGACGTCGGGTCGCCATGACCCGGGCAACCCGAGAAATCAAGGCCCGAATAATCACAACAGTGGCGACGGCGAGCGTCGTTTACGCAAGATAGACTTACCGGTGTTCTCAGGCGACGACGCCACCAGTTGGCTTATGAAGATGGAACGCTTCTTCAAGGTTCGTCACATCGAGGAAGAAGACAAGCTCGACGCAGCACTCATGGCGATGGAGGGCGAAGCGCTTGCGTGGATGCAATGGTGGGAAGCGAACACCGAGACACTCGAGTGGAGCGGGTTGAAGGAAGACATTTTTCGCCGGTTTCAACCGACGGTCATCACCAATGCGTTTGAATTGTTGATGAACATGAAGCAAGATGGAACGGTAAGGGAGTATCGTAAGAAGTTTGAATCCATTGCTAGCCACATTACGATTCAAGATCAATCGTTGTTCGCGGGAATGTTCTCCAATGGTCTTCGTGACGATATCCGAGCGGAGGTACGCCTCCAACGACCAAAAACACTTGCTGATATGATGGATGTTGCTCTGTTAGCCGAGGAAAATATAGGAGCGACGGGTAGATATGGAGGGCGTAGTTTCAACAATTACAAGAATAGTGGTTTGAATAGCAAGACTACCACTGATACAGGGGTGGCAACGAAGGCGATAGACAACGGGAAAGCTAGCACGCCGGCAACGACAAAGGCGGTGGGAAGCAAAGAAATTGAAGAACGTCGCAAGAAAGGCCTCTGTTTCACTTGTGAGGAGAAATATACAACAGGACATGTCTGCAAAAACAGAGTATTGAAGCTACTCTATGTAGAGTCAGAGGCAGATACTGCAGAAGCTGAGAATGAAGAGGAAGAAGAGATTGTGTGGGAAGCAGCAATGAAGAGTCTGCACTTGTACAGTATGGCCGGGCTGTCTTCTAAATGTTCTTTTATGATAAGAGGCTTGCTGAAATTGATAGAAATTTTGGTATTAGTTGACTGTGGTGCCACGCACAACTTCATCTCCAGGAAATTAGTAGAAAAACAAGGACTGAGAATAGAGAAAACTGTACCTTGTTGGGTCAAGATTGGCAATGGTGAAAGAATAATAATCCAGGGTGTTTGCAGAGGCATTGAACTAGTAATACAAGGCCTATGCATTGTGGTGGATTGCTATGTGTTTCTCTCTAGATGGGAGGATGTGGTTCGGAATAGATTGGCTTGACAAGTCGGGGATATAAAAGGCAATTTCAAAGACATGACATTGAAGGTGAAGGTGGGAGAAGACACCATTTGCTTGAAGGGGGACCCTGCACTATCACGAAGAGAAGTAAATCGCAAAACCAGCTTACTAATGGAGATGCAAGAGACAGAGGAAGTATATATCATTGATTGCAGATGCATGGAGCTGGCAAAGGCAGAACAACCTGTTCTGCCCGAGGTAATCCAGCATGTTATTACTGAGTTTGAGCATTTGTTTCATGAAAATCCCGAATCGCTTCTCAGCAGCCCACCGACCATGCTATAATTCTTAAGGAAGGGGCCAACATACCAAATTTAAGACCCTATAGATATCCTCACTATCAAAAAAATGAAATTGAAAGGTTAGTGACTGATATGCTCAAAACTAGGATTATAAGACCGAGCATTTCCCCTTACTCAAGCCCTATTATATTGGTGAAGAAGAAGGATAATAGCTGGAGGTTTTGTGTAGACTATAGAGCTTTGAACAAACTCACAATTCCAAACAAATTCCCAATTCCACTCATTGACGAATTATTAGATGAACTCACAGGCTCCACCATATTTTCAAAGCTGGATCTAAAATCTGGTTATCACCAGATAAGAATGAAGCCAGAAGACATTCCTAAAACAGCTTTTAGGACTCACGAGGGACACTATGAATACCTGGTAATGCCATTTGGGTTGATGAATGCACCATCCACCTTTCAAGCACTTATGAATGAAATCCTTAAACCTTTCTTGAGAAAGTTTGCATTAGTATTTTTTGATGACATACTCATCTATAGCAAGGGAATCAATGAGCATGCTTCACACTTGAGACTCATTTTTACTACTCTCAGTCAAAAAGTTTGATTGTCAACAAAAAAGTGTGACTTTGTCAGTAGAAAAGGTAGAGTACAGGGACATGTTGTCACGGCACAAGGGTAGTAGCTGAGATCCTAACAAGACCAATGCTATGACTAATTGGCCTGCTCCTAAAGACTTCAAGGGGACTAAGAGGGTTCCTAGGCCTCACAAAGTTACTATAGGAGGTTTGTATGAGACTATGGAATAATGGCAAGACCATTGACAGATCTGCTTAAACTTGACAAGTTCACTTGGAATGACTTAGCAGAAAAAGCATTCAACCAGCTGAAAAAAAACTATGTGTTCCTTGCCTGCCTTAGTCATGCCCGATTTTTCTAAGCAATTTGTCATAGAAACGGATGCATCAAGTCAAGGAATAGGGGCGTCTTGATGATGCAGAGGAGAAACCAAGTGGCATATTTCAGTCAAAAACTATCAATCCGAGCACAACAGAAGTCTGCATATGAGAGAGAGTTGATGGCTATGGTGCTAGCAATCCAAAAATGGCGCCACTACTTGATGGGGCAGCACTTCATAGTACGAACAGATCAACAAAGCCTGCAATTCCTACTAGAGCAGAGTTTTCTGGGAGGGGAACAGGTGAAATGGACATCTAAATTGTTGGGTTTTGACTTTGACATTCACTACAAAACAGGATCCTCTAATAAAGTAGCTGATGCTCTATCGAGACAAATGATGTTTGCAGCCATATCACGTGTAACCATGACTGAATGGACTGATTGGGAGGAGGAAATACGAAAGTCACCAGAATTACAGCAACTATTGCAGAAGGTAGCACTACAGTCTGTAGAAACTACAAAATACACAATCAAACAGGGTTTGCTCTATAGAGAAAATGCTTTGGTGTTGCCCAAAAGTTTCTCAAGGATACCTACAATTCTACATGAATTCCATACATCATTGCAAGGTGGCCATTCAGGTTTTTTCAGAACATATAAGAGGATCAATGCTGTCTTCTATTGGCAGGGTATGAAAGGTGAAATCAAGAGATTTATCATGCACTGTCAAACGTGCCAGCAGAGTAAGGTTCAAACATTGGCGCCTGCAGGGCTCTTGCAACCCCTGCCAGTGCCCAAATCAGTCTGGTCTGAGTTATCCATGGATTTTATTGGTGGACTTCCTCGAGTAGGCAAAGTTGATACCATATTAGTAGTGGTTGACAGGTTAACAAAATCAGCTCATTTTATGGCTCTAGGTCACCCCTATACAGCCAGTGAGGTGGCTAGAAGTTTCATCAATGGTGTGGTAAAATTACATGGCTTTCCAGAAGCTATAGTCTCTGACAGAGACAAGATCTTCCTCAGTCAATTCTGGAAGGAACTGTTTAAACAAGCGGGAACCAAACTAAAGTACAACACTGCCTTCCATCCACAAACAGATGGACAAACCGAGGTAACTAATAGATGCTTGGAGATATATTTTAGATGTTTTGTAGGTGATCATCCTAAGACTTGGGTGAAATGGCTACCTTGGGCTGAACTATGGTTTAATACCAATTACAATGTTTCAATTGGAATGACACCCTATAAGGCTTTGTATGGTAAAGACCCCAATCCTATCATCAAAGGCCCAACTATTCCATCCAATGTGGAGGCAAAGAACGAGTCAGATGAGCAGAGGACACTATCTTAGAACAAGCAAGCACAACTTAGCAAAGTGGCTCAACAAAGAATGAAAAACAAGTCGATAAACATAGGAGAGAATTGATCCTAGAAGTGGGTGATTGGGTATACTTGAAGGCATGTCCATACAGATGGAAGTCCTTGGCAACAAGAAGAAATGAGAAGCTAAGCCCAAGGTACTATGGTCCATTTCAAGTGATTGAAAAAGTAGGAAAGGTTGCTTACAAACCGGATCTTCCAAGCCATTGCAAGTCGCACCCTGTATTTCATATCGGCAAGCTCAAGAAGACAATCTTGGGTGACTATCAACCACACCACATCCTCGCCGCTTTGATCAAGAAGGCACCCTCCAACCGGATATTGCCGATGTATCGCAACCGAGATACAACAACCGTGGTAATGTCAAGTGATGGTCCAATGGAAAGACTTACCAACTTGTGAAAATTCCCGGAATTGGCGTAAAAAGCGAGGAGTCTGTTTCCTCATTTTCCTCGAGGACAAGGTGAAAGCCTTAGGGGGTATTGATAGCGGCCTTATATGAAGAAAGTGTATTATAGGAAGAATAGAGAAATTAATAATAACTAAGGAGGGTAGTATTGTAATTTCTAGCTAATAGCAAGTGTATAAATAGTAGCTATGTTGTAATGTAATCTCGGCTTTTGTTAGTTGAAAGATAACCGCATTTCAAAGCAGTAATCGAATGTAGTTCTCATTGGAACTCTAAACCAATGAGATTGTACCCTTGTTGATTCACCATTGATTCAATGAATAACTCTTCTTGATCTTGAATCTATCACAACCTTGGGGGAGACGACTTCCACTTCGAAGAGGACGACTTCAAGACTCATCCTACCTCCACCTCCGATATTCGGCTCGGAGTAAGGTACTGAACAATATATATAATGAAAAGGATTATATAGAGGCTATTTTTTCATAGGCAAATGTAAATGTTAGTAGGTAATTAATTAAGTGAGACAAAAATATTAGCTTTTAGTTCTTAACCTTTGAATCCTAAACCTCATTTTCTACGGACTCTTTAATGTCTTTAATTAGCTCTTCATCTAAACTACTTGTTTGTTCTTCGGTACAAGTTGTATTGGTAATTTCAATGACATGACAACACTGGCTCTTAAGTGTGATAATGTGTAGTATTTATTTGTTATTTGGTTTAAGTGAAGGAAAAAAAAAACCACTTACTTTGAATAGGTGTATTTTAAACGGATGTACCAAAATAACATGTGCATTAATAATGCATGCTAACGGCTCCATTATGACTTAAATTCTGTTGAAGAAAAATTTAATTTATTTTTTGATTGCAACAATCAATATCTCCTCAAATTGCAAAGGACATTTTTAAATTTAATATCTTAATTTTATATCAAGTGAAATATTGTATAGAGGTTAGTTACGTGATTGATGATTCACCAAGTGAAGACAATTAATAAACCAAGCGTATACAAATTTGATACACCCACGTGACATAATTCCTTAACTGAACAATATATAAAAATACATGTCAAATAAAAGCGACTGAATCAAACCAAGTTGATTGATGAAATAAACATCGCATTTTTTGGTATAACCCGAGTATCCTCTACGCCCAATTGCTTAGACTAATCCCTCGAGTCGGATAGGACCACAACGAACGATAAAGCTCTTCCTCAAGATACTTAACACTGCTGCATATGCCTATTGCTGGATTCGATTAGTTAATTATTTTTCAAAACTTATCAAAGAGACGTTAATTTTATGGGTCGTCAAAGAGCCTATTGCAAATTTGATGCTTAGCCGATTAGTCATTTGTTCAATTGATCGGAGTAGTTGTTTGCTCTATTGACTAGCGGTATACTCCACTGATTAGATGATATGTCAACTAACTTGCACAACTAACAATGATTCTTCTTTTGATAAGGTGTTTACGTTGAAAAAAATGGTTGTTTCTAAGGGGTGCGTTCCTAGATTACTCTAGAAAATATCTAGTGTACAATGTTGAACTATTAAACTAAGATTTCATGAAATATAAAGTATAAAAAACAATCCAGCCCCATAATTCCTAAATCGCCTTTATTGGAGATTTTTGGGGGGAAAAAATTGCATTTCACGCATACATGTATGTGACATAGGTTATGAACGTTCATCATTCTATAAGTGTTAGTATATGGTAATTTGGATGGGTAAGATTAGTTTGATTTATGGCCATGCACATGTAGGCTAAAACGTGTAACCATAGGTTACTTTTGTTATACGCAAGGTGGCTATGTTATGACATCACTCTATTTGGACACCGCATTAAATAACTATCTGTATGCAATGCAGATTAAATTTGGTGTTTTTGATAATTTGACTTAAAAGCAAAAGTAGTGTTATAAAAAGTTTTTGCAATGGTAAATGTGAAAGTAGTGTAATCAATATGGGTAATTAATGCAAACTTTATGCCCATTATTAATCTAAAGAAACATTAAGGCCCCACTCATTATTTTTTTGTCCAACACTTTTTTTAATTATCAAAATGTACCCCTCATATTTTGGGTTTTTTGTACCCTGAGTTCTACCAATATACCCCCACTCTATATTTTTGGGCGGATATACCCTTGACAAAAATTGAATCAATCGATTTATGTTTGTAATAGGTACATACAATTTTATTTTTTCAGTGTCGTATTTACCTATATACGATTTCACCGATTTAAAATCAAATAAAGGCCCCACTCATATTTTGGGTTTTTTGTACCCCACTGCTTACCCAATATACCCCCACTCTATATTTTTGGCTCATTGTTTTTTTTTTGTCCAACACTTTTTTTATAAGTCCCTTTGTGTGTGTTTATTTAGTCATGTATGTGTTATAGTATGGTATCTTTTACACCTGGCTACTTTATTAATCAATTTGGGAAGATATTTTTTGATAACATTAGTTGTAAGTAATGCAAACCTTTTTTTTTATAAGTCTCTTTATGTGTGTTACTTAGTCATGTATGTGTTATAGTATGATACACTTTACACTGGCTACTTTATTAATCAATTTGGGAAGGAATTTTTGATAACATTAGTTGTAAATAATGCAAACTTTTATGTCCATTATTAATTTAGCAAAATATTAAGGTCCCACTCTTTGTTTTTTTTTGTCCAACACTCATTGTTTTTTATTATCAAAACAATTGTGCCAACTTTTTTTACCCCCGACTATTTAACCATTAGATGCATCTATGTCTCAATTTTTATTTCATCTACTACGTTTTCAATAATACGATATCGAATGGTCGATTATTTCAGGCCTCTCCGCGCGCAGCACGTGGTGAGTTTTTTTATCAACGTTTTTATGATTTAAGTTTCTCACATTCAAAATCACCACCCCACATTGGTACGTATCTTCGGAAATATATCATATATAAACACAACTCTGTTAACATATAAATTTCATTCTATGTTTGGTTGTAAATTATCAATTCATATCAACCACTAACTTTGCAATACATAATTTTTTAATATTTTTTACATAATTCCTTATAATTATGTCATGTGTACACCTTGGTCATGTACATTGGTAAATGGAATTTTTTCATAACATTAGTTGCAAATAATGCAAACTTTATGTCCATTATTAATCTAGCAAAAATTAAGGTCTCACTCTTTGTTTTTTTTTTCCAGCATTCATTGTTTTTTATTATCAAAATGTATCCCCGGACAATTGTGCCAACTTTTTTTACCCCTTACTATTTAACCACATCTATGTCTCAATTTTTATTTCATCTATTACGTTTTCAATTGGTATACAGATATCGAATGGTCGATTATTTCCTGGCCTCCCCGTGCGTAGGCACGGGTGTATGTGTCCTAGTAAAATATAAAAGTAAAGACTATGTTTGGTTGATTAGATGTGTCAAAAACAATTTATACCATTGGAGTTTATAGACTTCGAACACATACTAAACATATACTTACACCATTTTTTACGTTTTTAACCCACTACCTCACATACTACATCAATTAAGATCATAACTACTTATAAAAAAAATCATAACTACCAACAAAATTATAGGTGGTTACTCATTTAACTAAGTTAGAGCCAAAAACTCTTTAGTCGACTAACTTATCATCAATTGACCAACCCTCCAAACCCTTATCTAAAGGAAATTGGCATGTGGGCATGTCAATGACTTGGTCAACTCATATAATATGTATATCTTTTCAGACGTTTTTGAATTGATTATTTGTTGATTCTAAGTGGTCAACTTCTTATTTCACATGCCTTCTCCAAAACCACCTTTAATCTTTTTTTTTGGTGGAACAAACCACCTTAAATCTTCATCCCAAATTTTGGAAAGTTGATATTGCGCTTTGACTTAGTCATCTTCATGCTAGTTCTTTTTTATAAGGGTTTTTTTACCACCACTTTTTTGGCATCTACCCCTACAAGAGTTTTTTGGACAAAAATACCCCTAACAAAGTTGACCATCAATCGTATATACCCCACACGTAGTATATACAACTTTCTAAAAATTAAATCGAATATATCTTAAAAATATGTAAATACGATGACTTTAAAAAATGGGAATCGTATATATGTGACAAATGAGGTATATACGACACAAGAAAAATTAATAAGATATGCTTGCATCGATCGTATATATGTTTCCATTCATGGTATATACGATGGTAATGAGAAATGGTCACATATTTACGATGGTATGTTTATCCATTCATGGTATATACTTAAAGGAAAAATTCTTTAGTCAATGATTCCCAATTGTTTCTGCTAAACTGAGTGAAATTTGAGAACGAAAGTGAAATATGAGAACCTCGTTTTGGATTGATTTTAAGGCGTGCAAAAATAACATGAAATCTGTCTCATTAGCAGTGGTTCGTAAGTATGTGAGTTTGAAAGGGTTGTCCAATACATTGAAAAGTTTGAAAGGTGTCCATAAAGGATCCAATAGAACAAAAGATGAAAGGAGGTATGTTTAATTTAATCTACTCTATCACTAATTAACATAGTTAAGAGCAGGAAGTGACTGCACAATTACATAATGCAGCATTAAGAACTTTAGAAAAATCTTGTACACTAATAAAAGATGAAAATGTTTGATTCAACAACCAAGCAAATCCAATTCAGTTTAACTATATAGTACAAACAATTTCTTCTGGTAGCTAGACTTAGCAGTGAAAATGATTGAACTTTCTTGTTAAGAAATTAACTTTTTCATTTTATCTAAGAAGAAATTAGTTTATAGAATTAATATAAAATCAATCTGATAAATTTTGAAAATGCATCGCCACTCAAAAACAAAAGCGGCTAACTCGAACGCAACAATGCCACCAAAACCTCGTGCTCTTATCGTGGATTCTTATTCCGTAATTTAGGTCTATGTTTCAAACAATATTCAGTCAAAAACTCAGGCATTCAAGGGGTTCCATAATCAACCTCTAAATAATAGAAACACTAACTCTAATAATGTGATATAAACCAATAAAAAAACCTGCTACGTTGTTTATAAAACTTAAAAAAATGAACCTCTTCAAAAGGAGCTTATTCTATTTTTTACTAATGAATAAAAAATGAAGGTTTAAAAGAAGTTTGTGATTTTTGTTGACGGCCCAGTGGAGTGTGTGGTCAACGAAAACACTCATGGGGTTTTCCACGTATTGGTTTTGCAGCTAAAGAGATTCACTTTTGATTCAATAGGGCGTCCGTCATCCGCCAAATAAGAGATTTCCACAAGTGGCAAATTTTCCACTGTAGCACAAAAAAAAAAAATTTACCTAAATGACACATCTTTTAGATTAAATACCAAACTAAGCCACTTTTTTTTTCTTTGATGAACTCGCCCCCCCCCCCCACCCCTAGTTCACCAAAGAAATTTTGCAATTTTTTTTAATTCCTTTGATGAACTCACCCCCCCCCCCACCCCTAGTTCATCAAAGGGTTTTTTAATTTTTTGATTTTCTTGTATTTAATTTAATTAAAATCTAAATTAATTTAATTTAATTACAATAATTATAATAGTTAATAAAATTATTTATAAAATAATTACGATAAAAAATCCGTTAAAAAATTAAGATATTAAAAATTGGAATAGAATTTAATATTCGATAAGAACAGAAATGAAAAACACAAATTGCAAAAATACAAGGATAGGAAATTTAAAACGAAACGACAGGAAAACATAATACAACCTAGTTCTACAGATTGGGCAGATTCAACCTACGGCGGATGGATTGGGCAGATTCTTCTGTTTCGACGAACAATTCGAGATAATGTTCAATGAAACCTTGGAATTCTTCATGTTTCTCAAACATTTGACGAACGTCTTCGTCTTTCTTGATAGACTTAAGGCACTTCTGAATACGATTACGTGGGGTAAAGCTGCAGATGTAGGGGGATTCACATTCAAGAGAGGGCCGCCGGTGCTAGTTCTTCATCAGTGCCTCAATATTATCAATACCCACCTCCCCCTGAGCCCGGCCGTGCTAGCTCTTCCTCACTGCCCCAATATTATCAATACCCACCTCCCCCTGAGCCCGGTCGTGTAAGTTTTTCATCAATACCCCAATATTATCAATACCAACATGCCCCTGAGCCCCAACCCCAATTATTTCCAGACCCACCTCCCCCTGCCACGACTGAGGAAGAACCCGAACAACCACAACGGCGTCAACGTCCACAACGTAATCCCCGTCCTAGACGGTGTGGAACTGGGTCTCATCTTCTTCGTTAATACTTTAATGTATTATTGGTTTGACAAGTTGTATTTCATAGCAAACAAGTTGTATTTTTATGAGTTATTAAATTCAAGGTTTTAATTAATGGTCTACATCTTGTCGACACTATTTAACGGCCTAGATTTTGCCGCAATTTTTAATATCTTCATTTTTACCCCAATTATTTTATTCTAATTATTTAAAATAATTATTACAATTAAATTAAATTAATTTAGATTTTAATTAAATTAAATACAAGAAAATCAAAAAATTAAAAAACCCTTTGATGAACTAGGGGTCGGGGCGAGTTCATCAAAGGAATTAAAAAAAATTGCAAAATTTCTTTGGTGAACTAGGGGTGGGGGGGCGAGTTCACCAAAGAAAAAAAAAGTGGCTTAGTTTGGTATTTAATCTAAAATGTGTGTTATTTAAGTAAAAAAATTGTTTTTTTGGTCCTGTTTAGTTTTTTTGCCTCCACAAGTTTGTAGTCACGTGTATCTGATTTCCACAAGTTTATGTTGGAGAACCTGACTAGCCACGTGTATCTGATTTTGTTGTTCTATGTGGTTCTCCATTCCCAACATAATTTTTGTCACTCTCAAGATTCGAACTCAAGACCTTGAGTTGGAATCCTAGTCAAGTAACCACTCGGACCAACCTTTGTTGGTAAATTAACGAGATCTCGGATCTCTCTCTCCTTTTTCTTGCAACGGTCAACTCGACCATAAACTGTATTTATCGTTATTTAATACTCTTGTAATATAAATATACTTCCTCTGAGGCAAATAAAAGGATCCATTATTCATTTCTTCACATATATACTCATTCTTCATCACTTTATACACAACCAGATTATAACTCGTGTTTGGTCTTGTTCTCACCAAGAGAAACCGATCGTGATAATATATATATATATATATATATATATATATATATATATATATATATATATATATATATATATATATATATATATATATTGGTGTCAACGGGGCCGCTACTTACCTTGTTGGTAAAAATGTTCCATGTACGCACCTAATTTCTGTGTGAGGTTTTGTGGTTACATGTTTTTGGGAGTAACACATATTCATGAGCAATGGTGGCCTTGAGCATGGGCAGTCGTCTGGGGGCCCATTTGTTTAGGCACCAAAATTTGTTGTACTCAGTAGTATAAACATATTTTTTAATAAAAATTTTACGTTTTTTTTTTAAAAGAATGATTCATTGATTAGAGCATTAGCTATGCTCAAAACCACAAATACAAAAAAAAAATCAGAAATTGTTAAGACACTTAAGAGCATTATTCCACCATAATGGTGGTGACAAACAAGAGTCTCTTCCCACCCCAAAAACAAACCAACACCAAGATAGATACTTGATATGAGCCACAAACATAACTTTGGCTTCTTTCCCTTTAAAGCAAACGCCATTCCAAGCTAGCCAAAGACTCCAACAAAATAAAAAATTTACGTTATTGCAATTTTATACACACACAAACATAAATTTAGATCATTTCCTAATAATGACTTGAAATTAGATTGCAACTTTTTTAAACTTACTTAAAACTCGACGATTCATATGATCTTGGTGATGAAATTCTATTTGAAGAATTGAAAGCCATTATAGAGAGACTTTAATTATTGAATCAAAATTAGGTTATATATTAATGATTTTTAACAAATATATAAGTAGAATGATATTCAAATAATTACAATAACACTATTTTATTTGTTCGCCCAAGGGCACACAAAATCTCAGGATCTCCCTGTTCGTGGGTACCCACAGATACTCACAGGTACATGTCCTTGTAAATGAGTGAATAAAAATATCAATTATAATTATATATGAATATATATTAACCTTGTAATAATTATTGTACTGATTTTGTCAAAAAAAAATGTTATTGTACTGATTATAGAAAATTGGGTTTTTTTTTATTACCCATACAACTTGTTGGTATTGTTGTCCAATAAAAGCATAACACCTCACATTACTAATAATATGGATTCCACAAAATATGTGATTTTAATGTGATGTGTTATATTTTTATTTGGCAATAGTACCAACAGATTGTATGATACTTTGTAAGTTTTCTTCCGAAGTATCTTCTGAAGCACTTAGCTATTGATTTCATGATCTTTTGTTGTACTGAGGCTCTCAAGCCACGATCTTTTGGCTCTCAAACAGTTGTTAGTTTGATTTAAAATATACGCTCCCAAAGCTTTTGGCTCGTTGCAACTTCCACAGAAGTTACTTCAAAATGTTTTTTGTTTCTTTAGAAATTAGACTAAATTTACTCCAATTTAGACACCTATTTTGCTGAATTTGGTTAAGAATTGGTAGAGAAAATCGGGTTATATAGGTTGAGTGAGATGTTTTGTCTTGTTTTTGCACCTATGCATCTTCTTTTAATAAATTGTACTAGTTGGTTAGTTATCTTAAAAAATAAAAATCATATTCACAATATAGACAGACATCTTAAGCTTTCCATCGACTGGTCATTTTCTCAAATTCGCCACTGTTTGATATTTTAATAAAATCACCAAAGTTGTTGTATTGTTGCTGAAAATTCTGCATAGATAAATATTGGTATAATGAAACTTGAATTAGGTAGAATGGATTGTTATGTGTTTTCAGTTCTGACCAAACATGACTGCTACATAAATTACCTTTTGTATGTGGAGAACTAGGTGAGGAGCTAATCTATGAAGTGGGAATTTCTATCTTCATGTATTTGATTTGTTGTTGTTGTGGAATACTGTTAGCTGCAACGAAGAGATAATGCAGCCTATGAGTTAAATGCTCATAGTAATGCAGTCTATGAATTAAATGCTCATAGTCTTTGTATGTCGTTAGCTGCAACGAATAGATAATGCAGCCTACGAGTGAAATGCTCATAGCTCTTTTAGATTGCCGTTTGTCGCGACGAATAGATAATACAGCTTGTGATTTTCGTTTGCCGTGACGAACAGATAATACGACATGTGATTATTGTTTGCCACGATGAAGAGATAATGTGGTCTATTTGCACATTTTAAGTTGTCATGCTTATGATATTCATAATACGCGCAAAATTTTACTATGAACTTTTTAATCAAAGTGATTTTGTCCTATATGTTACTTCATTTCTTGTTATCTTAGAATTGTATTCAAATGAAAAACATTTTTACATGCTCCATATTTTTTACATTGTAGAGAGGATTTTCCATATTTTCTATGTTGTAGAGAGAATTTTCCATATCTCAGCACAGACATATGGCTTAAAACATCAAATTAAATTGTTTTATTTATATATTCTTTGTTACTAAGTTGTAAAACTCCCTATATTTGAGGTGATGTTTCCAGGTAACATGTGACTATTGGAAACTGATAAGCATGTCCGAAATTGCTTGTTAGGAGTCCAATAGTAAAATAAAAAGCTGGAGTCAACACTGAATCACTGTCAGTCTTTTCAACTCTTAGTTTTTTTGTGTATAATTATAGGATAAGCAAAAGATGTATAAATTTTCTTGTATTCATATTAAGTTTAATTTACAAAAAGTTTTATTTCGACAAAGTTTTTTGAATAAATCACTAAAAAAGTTTCTTTTATATGTCTGGGCAATTGATAGTCTTAAGTAGTGTCCTATAAGACCAAGGTGTTACATGGAACTATCGCTAAAGAATTACAAAAATATATTCAGAATCTTTAGGTATAAAGCAGATAAAAACATCACATTTAAGCTATATCAAATATTTAATGCCTTTGAAATAAAATCCAAACTTGGCTTGGATAAATAAAAAAAAAGTTCATTCTGATTTAATTCATCAAACAACCAAATACGTTGATTATGGTCTGTAAGAACGTTAAAGCATTTCCCATAATACAAAAATAATAAACTAAAAAATCTCCACTAAAATCATCCAAAATTAAAGGTGTAATTCTAGCATCTAGTAACAGTTGTTTATAATAATGTTTATACATAACTAGTCAGCTAATAATATAGGAAAGGTACAACATGATCTCCCTATTTTTATGTTGGCTGAATGCAGTAACAGAAACCTCAAAATTCTGTAGCTTTCCCAACGACCAAAATGGTAACATCAGACAATGGTGCAAATCCATGTAGCACCTCCCAAGGAAAAAGGGGGAGCAAATAAATAAAATCAATTCCAAAACATTATTTGAACACAAATTATACACATTTGCAAACGAAATACATTTCACAGATGGTAGGGCAAAATCGCACAAAGTAAACACTGGATTGATATGTGTAGAACTTGCCATAATCTGCACGAAAACTGCTACAAACTGCAATGCAGTGGTTTCTGGTAGTGTAAAATGCTGTTTTACCTGCATATCTATTAGCCTCATGGATGTATTTAACTTGTTGGTCAGATAGTGAGATCTTTAAATGCCTCTATTTTCCCATTTGAAGTGATGGAAACCCCATTTTGGATACCAACTGAGTGGTTAGGACTACCATTTTCGGAGTGGTTGGGAGAGGCGGAGCTGCATTTTCCCTCAAAATACGTTGAATAAGGGAAGTACTCTGCACAACGCACTTTCCATCCTGCAAGGGTAAGTTGATAAGAAAAGGTGTAATTTCTTTAACAAGAAAAAATAGTGTGATGCACCATGACGAATAGTGAATGTTTATCAAACAATTGTCCTTATTTTTATCCTCTTCCATGGAAAAGATAATCTTGTTCACTTCAGAGCAATCAGTATATTTTTAATCATCAACAAACAGAAAACTTCAGCATGGGAAAATACTACTGTTCCAAAAAGTACTGGTCCTTAAGGCCACAAAATATTATTTATACTTACTCAATGCAGCATCATGGTCAACAAGTACTGTTCCAAGAAGCTTGTGAACTGCAATACAATCTTTGAGTTTCCATTCCTCGGTTGGTCCCAGTGCTCCATTCCTACCAGAAGAAATTATTAAAAGATCTGGCACCTCCATTACTCGATTTTGAAAGAAAAAAAACTGAATCTAAGACTCTGTATGGCAAAAAATAGCGGATAGCAGATAACGGATATCGGATAAGCTAGCAAATTGAATTTAAAGTGTTTAGTAAAATTAGCGGTTGAACTAGCTTATAAATATAAAATGACATAAATATACATTTGTAATTAATGTTTAAATGTTTAAATATGAGAGAAAATATTCATTTAATGGAGGATGAAAGAGGAATTTAATTAAAGTAGCAAAGGCAAAAATGAGAGAAAAAATGAAACGATATAAATTATAAGTTCAAACGCTACTTCAAGTAGCGTTTCAAAAAAAAAACTATAAGCTACTAAAAAACACTAAACTACCCATGCCAAACACCTATCAAAGACCCATCCGTTAGAAGCTATCCGCTATAAGCTAGCAGGTTGGCATTGTCAAACAAAACTTAAAAGGAAAACAAGGAGCTTAAGCTTGGGAAGCACATGCTGCGACACAAAAAACTGCAAAAGTTCTTGGTTAAGATTGAAGGTATAATTATTTGGGTAGTCGCATTATGTGATCTAGGCCCAGTTGAAATTAAGTTGTGGCTTAAGTATCTGAATCTTAAGAATGTGATTAATATTATAAATCAAGATGTTGTAAAGAATTACCTGGGAAAAATGTTATTTTTTGACTCTTCAATAAACTTTACAGCCTCGGACTTTCTGTTTGAATCCAAAATGTACAAGATTTCTGTAAAAGCTGCTCTATGCATCAACGAAGCTGCAAATAATAGAGAAACAATAAAAACCCTTCATAAAGAAGCTTTAATATAAGGGTTGCCATGCATATGATACTACTGCTCGTGGAACCTTTATGTTTTTCGAGGAAAGAATGGTTTGCCTCCAACAGAGATTTATCATGCAGCTGACTGCAAGAAAGAAATAAACAATAGAGTTAAAATTAAATCATAATCCAATAATGAAAAAAAACTACAGATAACTAGTAATACAAAAGTGGATAAAAAATAAAGACAAGGGCATCAACTCAAGTACCTAATAGTTGGGCGCTCGGCTTCTAAGACGCTGCTAATCAGTTTCTCGCTTTCAGTTTCAGGAGCATTCATGGATCCCACGTGATGGAAAAATTTAATCTGCAACATATGAACAAATAAATGCCAGCAGAAAGAGTTGTTTTATCTGCGTGTGCATGTGCATGTGCATGTGCACGCTTGTGATAGAGGAAAAACGAACTACCACAAGAATAAAGAGGACAAATTGTATCTTAAATAACGAATGAGGATTAAATAGCTGTCAAATCCACAGGTATGTTTTCTTTCACATTGGCTACTGCCACCCTTTGCTTTCCAAGTAATTCATGGTATGCACAAAAAGTTTTGAAGTAGAATAAATTAACAGAATTTAACAATTCGTGTATGCAATTATGGAATTACTCTACTATTATTTTGATATGAAAAATGTAATAAAAATAAACTTTCTAACCCCAATAAAATAGAATTAATTTGCTCTAAAGAAAAGATCTCATACCAAGCAACGATGAGAATCAGGGTGTTCAGCATCCAACCTGAGTAATTGCTTCACAGCCTACAACTCCAAAGATACAGAAGAAAACACATTATATTTGATTGGCATAAGATACAAAACGACAAGACATAAAATTATTCAAAGAAATACGTAAACTCATAAGAAACCTATAAATGACATACACATAATATTAATACAATTTTTTGACTGCAACATGATATAATACATGTTAACACAATAATAAGTCAACATTCTGACTCCACAATAAAGAAAAGTAGCAAACCGCAATATTAAAGTGTGTTAGTACATACATTAGTACTAGATATGATCATGCACTCATAAAAACACAAGTTATTTAAATGAAAAGATTTAAAAAAGAAGAGCAAATTTTGATCTAACACTCATAGTTTTTAGTTAAATGCTTCATTACGTAGCCGAAATAATACTAAAAATGTAAGATTAACTTTATAAATCCAATATAAATTGCAGCATATAAGTAATTAAAATCTAGTAGATAACAACAAAAACCGATAATTTACTTTTTAAAGTTAAGTCAATGTAAAACTATAGACTCCTAAGCTCACAGTAAAATCGGGAGTTTACTAGATCAGAGTTTACTTGAACTCTTACGAGTTTATGAAAAAGGAAGTTTACCTGCTAGTTAACCCTTTGTAATCTAGAATTGTAAACTCGTAAGTTTAAAAGTTAACTCGAGAGTTTAACAACTATGTCATTAACTGTTTAATCACAAAATAGATCTCCCCCAAACAATTATTATGTGTTAAAAATAGCTAGGATGATATCCCCAACTGTATACACAAGTACTAGCCAGACTACATGGCGTAAAAAAGAAAACAATATGCCAAATAAAATTGCTGGTCTCCTTATACCTGAAAGGCAAGCAAAATCTTCCGTTTCCTTGTATATAATTCAAAAGACAACAAGTGTGTTTCTAATGAATCAGGTGAATTCTTCTGCAGCAACTTCAAGTATTTTGTGGCTTCTGACAGTGGATCTTCAACCTGAGTAGGGAAAACCAAGGTTGTCAGGATCGAGATTTTAAGTAAGATCGGAGAGGGGTCACAATATCGTCAATCGGAGAATCGTAACACGAATCATAAGATTCTACCAATTTTTCAAAATTATGTATCTAAGCATAAAGATTCATATATATGTAAAAATACTTAAAAAAACTCACATTTAGTAGCATCACATAAGGTTCATAACATAGTATTAATTCCAAAAACAGCTTAAAAAACTCCAAACAACCAAAACCATAAAACCAAAATTAAAACAAAAGACAGTGCAATTCAAAGATCAAAAGTTTCATGGAACAGATGGAAGCAGAAAGTCAAAATCATTCAAGGGATCTTCATCCTCATCTTCATTTTCCTCTCCATCTTCATTTTCCTCTTCATCCTCATCTTGATTTTCCTCTCCATTTTCAGCATCCAGATTCTCAACAACTTGAACATCAACAGATTCAATACCTCTATCTTCTTCCAAAGCTTCAGTACCTCCATCTTCTTCATTCATAACCCAATCATCATCGGATTCAATGTCCCCAAAGTCAATCTCATGTGTTTTTCTAGCTTTCTTTTTTTTGGGCCAATTTTGAATTAGCCATGATAAATACGACATCATTCATCGTTTGTTGCTTCAAACGATTTCCCGGAAAACACCAAGAGACAACTATATCAGTCCTAACTCCTAACGAATATGGAGACAATAGTAAAAAACATTCTGACAGTACAATTAGTGTTTGGTAAATCATCTGACACTTGAATGCATTAAACAAATGTTAACGATTTCATAGATATGTCAAGCATATAATTACACTATAAAACAGTGTTTTAATGGTGCTGAGAGAGGAGAAGATGAAGGAGCAGTGAAACGACTATGTAGAGAATAAGAAACAGTGATTTGCGTAAAGAGATTCTGGAAAGGTCATTTTGCACAGGTAAAAAGACTAAAAAAAGGTTTAAAATATCCCTAAACAGTTAAAACATAAGGGTAGGATAGTCATTTTGCATTTAAAAATGAGTGCAGGATTGCTATTTCACAAAGAAATCCATGTTTCTTCCCCTAGGTCCTGCGATCTCATCCGCGAAACGAGCGCTACGCCCGGAACCCTAATCCCCATCACAACATTGTAATTTGTATTGCCTTGCGACGGACCACCACAGCGCAACACCACAATAGCGGAGGCAACGACTGCTATTAACTACAGAGATATTACATCATAGAAGATATAGGATTCAGTCTTTAGGTATGAAGGGTGGAAAAAGAAATACACAGAAAAAATAAAGTTAGATTGACACAATGTGAATAATATGATGGATGTTATAGGCAACATGCCTTATTTAATTCCTCTAACTAACTAACTAACTAACCCTCTTAACTAACAGTAAAAGAACAGACTTATATTAATACCCCACCCTCAAGATTCACCTTGATATTCAGCCTTATTTATTTCTTCTAACCAACCCAACCCTAATTAACTAAGCCTCTTAACTAACAGTAACAGAACAGGCTTATCAATTTCTAAAACCTTCACTTTTTAAAAACTTTTGATAATCCATATTCTCAGTCTCTAACTCACATAAAATCCTTTGATGTTCTTGGATAGCTGGGGTTTTCTGCCAAGATCCAAAATACAATATGCATGGTGACAACCACCAGAATGGTAACTTGTGGTTACTTATCTTTCATGAAACCCAAGGAGAAAATATTTATCGTGCACTAAATGAAAATATGAAACACAGCCAAGAAAGATCACAGTGGTCACTAAAGGCATTAAAATAAAATTAACCTGCAATAACTTCTCTCCATGTGGATCAGGATCAACAGGTTTTACATGCCGTTTCCCAGACTTTGATACCCCGCTAGCACTTAACTCTTCATTCTTTTCATCTGCCTCCTAAAAACAACAAAACAAAAGGATGAATACCTTTACTGCATAAAGCTCGAAGCAGCTATGGAAATGATTATAGTACTTTCTTAGCTCTTGCTTCCGCCTTTCTTTGTTTTTGTCTCATTTTCTTTTTCTGAGAAGGAAGCAAATTTGACAAACGCTCATCTTCCTCAGCTGTAGATTTTGGGGGAGAATCATGCAACTTAATATAACATCTGCAGCTCAAGAGATACAATCACAATATCATAAATAGAAAATGAGAAGAAAATTGCTGTACTCATTTCATTAATATGAAATTTAATTAAGGCGGAATAGTTATAGCAGTCTTTAAGGAGTGCTGTTTAGGTCATAATTTATAAAACCCACACCAAACTTGGAGCCTTTGTCAGAAAACACTCAGCCTGACAAGAACTGGGAAGCAGAGAATGTGAGAAAAAACAAAGGAAAGTTTTTATAACAAACACAAGTTCAGTTTCCAGTACGCATTGCACCTTGTGTATTTCTGAAGGAGTTTTAATTCCAAAACATTGCCAACACAACCAGACATAACAACTCAGGCAGAGGCATACCAACAAAATACAACGTAATATTCACCTGATAGCTCCTGCTGCTGCTTTATGAAAATATGCATGTGAGTGCAATTGATCTTGAAATTTAAGCATTTCCACATAATTGCGCAAAGTCATTTTTCGTAAGCAGTATGAATGAAAATCAAATTGGTCCTCAGTAATATCAACATAATGCTTCTCCACTGCTAAAAATTTCTTCAGTGCCCGTCCAAGATCATCCTGACGGAAAAAGCTTTCACCTGAGGCAATCTCATACCTTGCAAATATAGATATTACAACAAATTAATCCAGTGTTCATTGGAAAGTGCAAAATTATTAAAAACATCATTGTATACCAACCACATGCATTGCATGTCATGAAGGTTGTTGTGTTGATCCCCCTCTTTTGTGAACAATACAGCAATTTTTTCTGCCAAATCCACCTTGGTATCAAGAGAATATATAAATAACGCTGAGTCAGAAAAGCCAAACAAGAGAACCACACAAATTACTAAGCAACTGTGGCTGATAGTCAAATGTAATGAAATGATAGATAAAAACCTGATCAGCTTGCAGCATGCGCTTAACACATTCACTATTAACATAACGATCAGAAAGATCCATACGCCTAGCTTCATCTGCAAGTGAAGCAGCAGCGTTCAAATCACCAGCATGCTTCATTATCCGACTCTGTTAAACAAAGACAAGCAGCATTCTTACAATTTTGTTTTTGACAGTTGACAAAAGCACCAGCAATTCCAAACTCAGTTTCAACTCATTTTATCTATGTGGTCTCACACACACACACACCCCACGAGTGACTGCCAATAATAACATGCTTTCACTCAAGCATAGAAAGCTTCAATTTTCAATATTGGACAGATTTTCCCAAATTCTTTGACATCTGTACATTCATAGTATATGCAATAAAACATGGCATGAACCATCGTCATCAGAGGCATACCATGTAAAAAATATTGATGACAGTTCGTAATGCCTACAAAATCTGTTGTGGTCATTAGGTTTTCGTAGATCGGATTGAATCTTGTTAGCACTTCACAATAATGAACAAGGGAGGCATCTCATAGGTTATTCCTCAAACATTTTGCAATTTTTTCTTAACAGAATGGTTCAGGACAACCAAACTACTAGTCTAAACAAATTATAGGGTAATAATGACACCTATTCTATTCAATATGTATTTCCCCCCTTGAAACTCAATCTTCAAAATTACATTACTCATTGAATAAGTTTTTTTTGATAAAACTCATTGAATAAGTTGGTAATAGGGTGTCGGTGGGAAACTTTTAAGCACTCATTTATAATAGGGTTAAATATGTCTCCAGCCTCTATGAAATCTCACAATTTTGTTTTTAGTCCCTATAAAAATTTCCATCGACTTTTAGTCTCCAAAATATTCTCCGCCAGCAGTTTTAGCCCCTATAAAATGTTAACTCATGTATATCTTTCAAATCTTTGAATGAAATTTTGAATATAGACTCTATTGTTATGATACAAGTCTATAGAAAAAATAAGCTGAAAATTTGATTCCTAAGTCCATTTTTTCTTTATTTTATTTCTTGAGTTTTTGGTGTTTAAAAAATTTAAGTCATCCATTGTTAAAATATTCCAAATTGTTGTGCAAGAGATGTTTATAATGTTATTAATTAACATGTATGCAAAACATCATTAAAAAAATTGAAGGGCATATATGAGTTAACAATCAACGAAAAATTTTATACGGACTAAAAACATTTTATACGAAAAATATTGTGGGAACTAAAAATCAACAAAAAATACGGACTAAAAACTTTTTATACGGACAAAAAACATATTTAACTATCAATCTTCAGATGTCCCTATTTTCTCAAAGTAAAAGAGAATTGCAGTGTTTCCATATGTCATATATTTAAACTTTTAATATTCAAAAATATGATCTATTGTGCAGAACACAAAATGTCTTTTTTTCTAACAGAAAAATAAAAATAAATAAAATTATCCGCCATTTGAGCATTCTGAAAAGAGTTAAGCAGCATAGTAGAAATTGCATGGCTAATAATAATAATAATAATAATAAAGGCTTCGCACAGAAACACAGAATTGGAAATGCCAGTAACTTATGTGACAACGCTCACCAGATGCATAATTCTCATCATGAACAGTGGTTTGCATTTTGCACAAATTATGTGTCCAGAAATTCTAAAAGTTAATCACCTAGACCACAGTTAAGCATCATTTAATTTGTAATGGTACTCAGTTAACTGGAATTCTAAGCTTTATAGTATAACAGAATTACCAAAAACAACTTAACTAATCAATAGCAAGCAGAATTGTTTTATAACTCTAGACAAACCTTGACAGAATATAGATCAATGACAGTAGGTGTATGTTCTATAGCCTCGTCAATTTTAGAAAGAGCAATCTCATATTGGCCCCGCCTGTCATAATGCTGCAACAGTACAAAATTCTTAGTGAAAGAAGGGTTAAAAAGAATCTAAAGAGCAAAGTGTAGCCACAAACCTGAGCTAATAAAAACAAAGTCCACAAAAGAGTTGAAGGGGATTCTTTTTCCATACTGCAAAAAAGAGAAACAATGGATGGTTGTATAATACAAGAACTCCAAAATAACAACTAGAACGATCATTGTCATTCATTTGACATGGGAAAAGGCTGCGTTCGTGGTTTCTTTTCGATGCTCTGCTTATGGTTGTTCAAAGGAAATTTCAATTACAAAATACTGGTCCTGCATGATTCATTGCAGATTTCTAAACTTTATTCATCCAAGATTACCAACCAAGAGAGTTCCAAGATGAGTGATGACCTTGGCACCACATATGAACATTCTACTCCTTTCATGTTTTACAACAAAAAAAGCTAACAAGTATTTTACCTCCCAGGATATTGGCCTGACATCTTCATTGAATGCTCTAACTCAAGAATGAGCTGTTCCAAAATGTCTGCCTGGGTAAAGTATAGAAAAAGTAAATAAAGAAAAAAATCACAACCTACAGAATCAGTAGCTTTGCCATCATAATTATAATGACGAAAAAAATAGTCATGTGAAATCCAGAACCCTTTAATTTAAATAGAAGAAATGTAAGGGCTAAAACTGACCTTCCCAGGATGATTGTACAGAGAAGAAAGATCAGAGAATAGAGATGGAACTCCCTAGAAACAACACCAAGAGAAATTTCAATTAATTTTGAAAAAACTAAACTAGGCATATACAATACAAAAAAAAAGGAAATTTGCAAACCTTAGTTAAGAGAGGCCTAATATAGTTGTCTGCTGCTTCTCGAAATGCGTCCCCTTGTAAAAAATCTAGGGGTATTCTCTGAAAAACAAAGAAGATCCACTAAAGAATCAATATCATCCAAAACAATTGTGCATTCCAATAGTACCACTTATTTCAATGGAAAATACACAAGTGGAACACCAAGCATTTGTCCCTATTATATAATATTCTAGAAGATCCTCTCACATTGATCTATGAAGATGTCACCAAAAATAGGATTATTTCTCTAGCATACATTTTATTTTATAGAGGACATAGAAAGGAAGGAAAAAATGTCAACTTTTTTAATGGGATATAACATTTTAGAGGGTTCATAATATTGTCCTAAAATTCCGTGTTTGGACAGGTGTAGGACATTTATGAAAATTCCAAAGTATTTTTATCAAATATTTAATTACTCAACTGAAGAATGTTAGGCTTGTTAATGTAAGAAGAAAAAAAGTTAATGGGTAAATAAATTCAAGGATATCTGGTTAATGGGCCAGATCAAAGGCCCAGGATCTAGGAGGTGTACGCCAGAAGAGACTGAAAAGGCAAAATAGCAAAGGCCATGATAATTTTCTGACTAGGTATAATTAACTATGCTGGAAATGGTTTTCACATCATGGGATACGGTTTTTAGGATAGTGGGGAGGAGTAGAATGAGTAGTGTGAATGTTGTTAGCAGTTTTTGGCTGTAGGCTTGGGCAGAGAATTCCTTCTTGGTGGAGTCTTAGGCTCCAGGTGGCGGGTAGTGAAAGAGAGTCCACTTTATTTTCTGCGCTTTGGTCTCTACCAAAGAATTTAAAATACCCACACAAGATGTAGATTTAGCAAAACCTCCTCCGATTCTCTTTGTGAGTTGCATATTTCCATATTTCTTTTATTCATATACACTGCATTTCTCTAACGTAGCAAAATATGTGTGATTGTTGTTATTCTTAAAGGCGAGATATTAAATAAAAAGGTATAGATGACTAGCAACTACAACAATAAACTGTATTACCTTAACAGCAGCAGACCACTTATATTGATGTACAAGTGTTTTGTACAGGAAATCTAACCGATCTATTTGATCTGCAGAGTACTGGCCTTCTTCTAAATATAACCCAACACATTTTTGGAGACCTTCATAGTAGCTAATCAGTAGCATGAATCATGAACTAATAGTTAGCTTCTACAAGTATACTAAAAATAACTAATATCATAGACAATTCAAACACAAAGACATAGTCTAACAACAAATCAACGAGAGCCAAAAAAGAAAGAGGCAACTGAACCAAAATTATCCCCTCCTCCATTTACACTGGTGGCTAATGAAAATATAAGCAAATTTCTCTGAAAAATTAGACAATATGTGCTATATTCTAATCTACCATTGAGCAGAAACCACCCTTCCACTAATAATATACCAGGTAAGCAACAAAAACACACAATGCACAGCTACCCAATACCAAAAGGAGAGACATATCACCAACAAAAAGAAATGGCCAGTATAAATTTATTAAATCTAGAGGGTCATTTAAAAGGTGTATGATATCTTGAACAAAATACTCAGTCTCTTATTCAACTATTTGTCTGTCCAAATTGTTTAACTAGAGCTCCAAAAATGGACAGACAGACACTTCAAAAATGTAGTCATATTGGACACTATAAACTTCAAACCGATGCCTGCATTTTGCAATTTCTTTACTTCTATTCTTTGAACTTCTACATCAATTCAAATAGGAATATTTCAATCATTAGAAAAATAATAGTTTATTATGCTTATAATCATTTATAGGATTAAAAATGTTTTTGGTCCCTATAAAATTTGGGTTTTTTTGATTTAGTCCCTCAAAAAAAAAAATTCACCAGATTTTTTTGTTTCATCAATTTTAGTTACTCATGACTTTTAATAGCGCTTAGAAACGCTATAACATTGCAAAATAGCGCTATTAAAAATTATGAGGGATTAAAACTGATGAAAAAAAACCTGGGGGAATAAAAGAGAATTTTTCGAGGGACTAAGTAAAACCAAAAACCCAAATTTTATAGGGACCAAAAAGATATTTAACCCTAATTTATACAAAATTTGAAAAACATCTTCGTTTTTTAGGATTATTTTAAGTTGTATTGTATCTTGTAATTTTTAAGAGACTTAAACATGTTGGTTTTTGGTTGCCCTATTAAACTTCTCTTTGCTTATGATCCCTTTATTATTAAAAAAAATGAACACTTTTAATCCCTGCCATTAAATACTATCTGTGAAGTGATGATAAGAAACAAAATACCACATCATAACTGCCATATGACATGATTCCTAGGTGTCAAAATTATTTCTATGATGGCATTTGTGAGAGCTTTATCTATTTTCTCCAGGTTTCCAAGTGAGAAGCACGTGAACCTGGTTTCGGAAGCGGCATTGGCAAAAGCTGTTCCCTTTTGAGCAGCAGTTTCTGAGATGCACAGAGACAGAGGAGGTGAGCTTGGAATTTTAAATGCTCAATTTGCAGGCTATTTTTTGGTAGAATGGGGATACTGATAGACTTGACAACTGACAAGCGCATATCGATTTACGTTGTAGGTCCATTGTGCAAGCTTGCAAGCTCTCAATATGGATTACCTTGAGATCTGTGCCTGAATTCAATGACATGCAGAGCATAGCGGGGCGGAGAGGGGAATATTGCTCAATGAGGGAAAGCCAGAAAGCCTTTGGAGTTTGTGGTGAAACATTTGTTTGAGGCTGAGTATAAGCTCTATATTGATGTAATTGAGAAGAATGAACTGGATGAATGGATGGGTGGCATTCCTAAGATAGCTTCACTGACTATATATACTTCGACTTGTTCAATGTAGGAGGACTGTTAAAGTGGTGGGTGTGAAAGAAACCGTAGACAACATGTTTTCATCTCGAAACACAATGATCAATTGAAAAATAACTTTTGACTATAGAATAATTTCATTTAGAAGCTAGAAGTGTGTGAAAGAAACCATTCAGGGCTAAAAAAACAAACAATCACACCAGAGAAGAATACAAACAGAAAAAAATATATAAAAAGACTGATTAATTCAGATGCTTCGACCTAAAATATAAGTGTTCTTTATCACCTATAATTATCAGGATTCATTGAAAGTAATGCCCGGTACAGCGTTTCGGCTTCTTCTAAGTGGCCAAGCTTCACTAATAGTGAAACCTCATGTTCTTTAAAGGCTAGCTTATCAACCTAAAAAGACATTGCCAGAAACAAGTTATTGTATAATAGATAATGAGTTAAATTATCAAACTACCAAGGTAAATAAAGCATACATACAATTTTTGACTCATTTCTGCGCAACTCCTCAAGAGCCCTCTCAAGAAATCCGCATTCCTCTAATAAAGAGATCTGGGTAATAACATTTGGTACAAAAAAATTATTTATGCAAAAAAAAAGACAAAGATAAAATAATATCAGCATGGAGACGATCAAAAAGTTTCATATACTTGAACATCCATAAGTAGAACTGCAAGCAAAAGATTCACATTCAACAAATTCAATCTAACTAGACCAATCTTTATTTCTAGAATCAGCCTCTTCAAATACAAGCTGAGGCTGGCTACATGGATCTGAACCTCCTCTGGATCCCACCATGATGGGGGATTTAAGCACCAGGCTGCCCTTTTTAATTTTAGAATCAAAGGAATGAAATTCTGCCCATTTGTTTTATTAAAGCCATCGAGATTTAAGCACCAGGCTGCCCTTTTTAATTTTAGAATCAAAGGAATGAAATTCTGCCCATTTGTTTTATTAAAGCCATCGAGATTTTCAATAACACTAATCCTACACAAAAGTATGGTCATATTCTAACTGATAGAAGCTCCAAATACAATTAACTTCACTTAGGAATCTACCTGAGAATAAACATCTACTATCTCTTTTTATCCATAGGAATAGAACTCGGTACCCTGAGGTTTACAACACTCACCTGGCGTGCCAACAACTTGCGCTAGACCCCGGTGGTAGAATTAATATCTACTGTCTAGTACATGGATAAGCCACTATCCAGATAACTAATGCTTCAGAAAAGACACCAATATCAAGACTTCAACTAGACAACAATCCCATATTTCTTGGACCTAATTTTGAGAGGGCCAAACTTTTAAACCAGGGATTTACCCAGTCAAACTGCCAGATCATAAGTTCTTGGTTCAACAACCACCTGGTAAATAATCACCCCAAAATTCACAAACCATCCAGATCACTGGGTTTCATAGAAAACTGGCCAACATATCTAAAGTCTAGACAGGCCAACGAGAGAAACAGGTCACCAGACCACTCCAGGTTTTACATTATAAATTTTTCAAGGTCAAAAAATCCTCTCATACTGTTTAAAAATTACCGGTTATGTGCAAAATTCTGATATATCTAACTAAAAGCAATGAAACAAGTAACCAACTCAAATTCATTAACTGTGTATACATAAAGTTAATTATGCTAAAATTTATATCAAGAACCAAATATGCAAATAAACATTATTGTGCATTAAATTAAATAAGAAACAGAGGCAGCCACACTGTCAGAGGAAAACCTTATATAAAAGCATTTCCCCATGCTCGCACCGCTCATTTACTGGAGGATAATTATCTTCTAAAGTCCCTTCATATGCTTCCAAAATTTCAACTGCCTTCAATGCACTGTTACCCATTTAAAAGGTCACTATTAAATTTCAACAAGCGTTTATTTAGAATAGAAGAGACTAATTAAACGATCCACAGGTTCAGAGTAGACTTCGGTAACTGGCAGAAATGAAGGTTAAATCTGCAAAGGTAAATATATCATGCAATTGATTCCCAAAATATCCTGGAGCAACTAACATTATCTATACAAAGCCATATTATGAAATATCAAAACCCAGATTTTGACACATGGCTTACCAAAAATCAATCACTGCAAATGAATAAATATCACAGTAGATACAGACAAACGAGAATACCAGAACTATTATTTGGGAACAAATAATGCGTTAATATTTGGGTATTAAGTATTAACTCAGACCAGGTTTAGAGCTGAAGACCATATTTGTGTAGAAACTCATTAGGATATAAAAGAAAAAGATCGTATCTATCAACAAGCTAATAGCTCGTATGGCACTACTCCTTGTCATTCAAGATCAGGGTGTGGCTGATTTTGTGGGTTCAATCCTCTCCCTCCTCTTGTCATCCACCTATCTCTGGTCCTTAGGACCTCCGATATAACCTAAAAATAAGTAAAGTCTTGCAAAATAACTGCACAACTGCCACTTAATTGTTTTTATTAAAAGGATTAAAAGGATATTAAAAAAGGGGGAAACAAAATACAGTTGAGGCAAACTGTCAAACAAGTATATCAAGTCAAAGACACCAAACATACAGAAGAAAATAAAACCACCATTTAATTCATATAATAGAGGAAGTTAATGCTTGCAACAATTAGGGAAAATCGATATAAATACATATCATACTTAGAGTTCAGATGATGAGCAACACAAAAGCCAATCCAATTCATGCGATGATTTGGCTTAAGAGTCAATAGTTGTTGTCTTGTCTCAACAAAGCCGGTTAAATCTCGCATTTGAGCCTGTCAGTGAATAGCAGAAAGCACCATCGCATAAGCAGAAGAAATTGCATAATAAAACCCACTGGTTATATATGTACATGCATATTTATTTTGGGAAAAGTGAGAGATACAATGTATAACAGAAAATTTATCTGCTCCAGTTCATGGTAAGGGCGCACAATGATATTGTACGAAAATTAGCATTAATGATCTTTGTTAGTATATATGAAAGTATCATAAAGTACAATAATATTATGTTAGAGTATCTTAATTTATCTAGTAGGATTACCCAAGAGTGCTTGGATGAGATGGTTTGGGTCTCTTCCAATTTAACCAAGGTCTTGGGTTCGGATCCAACCTTCGGAATGCAGCAGCATTAAAACTCTTGAGGGAGACGATACCCGGTTTACACAAAAAAAAGTTTATATGTAGTTTCCATACTTAGTTGAATCTCATTATGAATTCCGATTCACTTAGTTGAATCTCACTAAATCTCACGTTACAAATTCAATCATGGGTGCAGCTCAGAGACAGGTCGAGTTGCACAATTTTGATTCACAATTGGGATTCTAAAAGGTTTGCTAGAGTTGTTTTTTCCAATTTTTCTTAAACGGGACATAATCAGACAAAATCGATCCTTACAACTATCCCAAGTCACATTCACAAACAAACAACCCTACCACATTATGTTTTGGCACGTACTACCTGTTACAACGAGATTTTGTGGTTCTTCCAGCTCTCCTTTCTCTTTTGTTCTTCCCTTTTTTCTCCCTGGTTTGTGTCTTGAATTATTTTGAAATTCGTATATGATATATCAGCTTAAACTTTTTGTCTATGACACTTGTTTTTACTTACAAATGTCATATTATTATCGATCATGTATATCAAACTCTAAAGATTATGATTTTAGACTGAATTACATGCCAGCATAAAAGACTAAAATATAAGTTCAATCCATTGGGGGTGGTGAAGGTATTTGAGTTTATACCCACTATTGAGAAGCAAGTAGAGGTATATTGTGTTTCAGATGTTACCTGCAAGAGTGATAGGTCACGCAGAATTTCAATATTTTCAGGATCTATTTTCAGTGCATTTCGGTAGCACTTGATTGCCTCCCTATATTCTCTGTCTGACCGATAAAGGAGACCAAAAACATGCCAGCAAACATGACTTTTGAGGTCATTCTGTTCCAGAACAAAGATTAAAGTCGGATCAACAAAAAAACTGTGATTGAAAGATCAATAAATCACAAATCATGTTAGATAAAAGACAACACACAGACCTTCAATCCTTGACGAACAAGTTCATATGCTTCAGACTTACGATCCAAGCAGTTTAATGTCAAACCCTTCATTGATAAAGTTTCTATCATCCAGAAAAAGGAATGGACTCATAAATAAAGAAAAGAAAAGAAAATACAACCAAAGAAACAAAATATGCTGTAAATGGGAGCGAAGAGACAGAATAGGGGAACGTTGCATCTAAAAAGGATTGCATGTCTTGCATGACTTAAACAACGTAAGAAGGAAATATAAGGGACTGTTTAGATCAATGTTATTAAACGCTGAACAGTCATTGACTCGGTTACCATACTAGGTAAGTGGATCACTGATTGAATTGCACGAACCGCCTTTTAGTAATAAACTAAGAACCTGATACGTAATATATATTAATGTATTCATATATTATATAATATATTTGTGAACAACCAACAAAGTGATTACTAGTACTACAGCATAGTGGCAAAGTTGGCTTTCCTGAAACAAGAGGACGCGGGTTCGATTCTCATGTATGATTTTTTACAGCACACGTGCCTGAAATTGTGCATCTCTGCCTTGGAAATCGAGAAAGATTCTGATTGGATGCACTCTGCACAGACTGGACCCTTGGAGACCGTGTGCTGCAGTTGGGCTATGTGACACGTGATTGGATGAGTTTCTCGCAATAGGGTGTCTGGGCTGGTTGCGTCTGATTTATAGCCACTCGAATGACGACATTCCCGAGTGACAGAATGTATGATCCAATAGCCTAACAGGACTGGCTATGATTCTGGTTTCAAGTTGAACCAGTCCGACTGGCTGGCCCAATTTTAATAACACTGGCTTGTATTGCTAGAATATCACCTTGTTTTTAAGTTTTATATAAGGAGTGAAAACATTGATTCCTTATTCCTACACAAAACTTTGAATATAGGAAACAAATAAAAACGATGTGGTCATTTAGCAATTTAGTAACTAAATAGAAAACATGAAATTCTTTTAATTGTTCCCCATACAATTTACAAAACTTTAAAAACAAGAAACAACTATTCAAAGTGTCAATTATGCAAAAATATACAAACTGAGCATAAAAAGGAAGTACCAAAATTTGCATACCTCCATGGTCTGGAAATTTTTTCAAAATGGTATCAGCTGCTTTGAGACCCTTTTTATATTGCTTGGTCTCATATGATTTCTGCATCAATAACGAGGACCAATTAACTCATCCTACAATTTATCCATCACCTCTAGAAACTGATATAATTTCCCTCACATAAATATCCTAATGACAATTAATCAAATTCTAATTACATAAGCTTGTCAGAAACAAATGGACATTTTTGCATAGAGAAAACTGATTTCAAAAAGATAGCCTATTATAGGAAACAAGAAGAATGCTAAACGTTTTCGGAGCAAGAAAAAACCGACAGCAACTATCTTCATTTTTTTTCCAGTTTCAATCCTTTAAGGAGGCAATAAATAAACAAACAACAAGTCTTGTCCCACTGCGTGGGGTTGGCCACATAGATCACTCGACGTCATAGTGGTATGTCATGAATCATGTCTATAGGTTTTCTCGGTGTTCCTCTGCCTCTAGCTATTGAGCTACCCTCAATCTAATCTACTCTCCTATAAGTAGCCAAAAATAACTATCAAAGATTACTATTCAAACCAGGGCCAAGTGATTGAGTCTGTCAGTCCACACACAAACATTGAGCAAATCAAATATCCTTGCCCACAGTCATTTTGACATCAACTCAAACTTCCAATAACTTAAAAGTCTAAAGCACCATACTTTTACCAGCTTTAATCCATTTAAAACCTAAAACTCAATGCAATAACTTAACTACAATTACCAAAATTACTAATATTTCTTCCTTTCAACTTTCTTCCACATCTTTAGCACCTAAAGAAACTGCTTCCTAAGATTGCACAGAAAGCAACAATTTCAAAGTATCAAACTATCCCCAGAGACTTCAAACTCTATGCCAGACATCACAAATTATAACAACAAAAATCAACAAAAAATTCCAAACAATCTATATTTCAGAGCAGAATCTAGGGTTTAAGGAAGTGGAATCAATCGCGTGAGGATGAAACATGATTAAAAGATGAATCGAACAAAGATAAGAAGCAAGTAGAAAGTGTATAAAAAAGGGGAAAATAGAGAGAGAGAATCGTAGCTTACAACAATAAGCTTGAAGAGGTTGGCTTCTTTAGGGGGCAGTGAAGCACCCATTGTTGTGGTTGATTATGATGATGTTGTTGCAGAGAGAGAGAGAGAGAGAGAGTGAAGAATGATAGGGTCACGAGAGAGAGGTGTGGCGTTTTGTGAGCTGCAATTGCAAAAGGCAGCCCAACCCTACTTCTACTGTGGACAAGAAGCAAAAGGGAAGCAAAGTGTTCGCGTATCGGTGGGTGAAGTATGAAATTACCATTTCCCTACTTTTTATTTTAAGGCTTAAATATACCATTTACCCCGAAAGCATCACCGTAATCCATTTACTCCCCTTAAAAACAGTTTTAAAATGACTCTTATAATATATTTTGCATGGAGTAATCGTAAACAGTTTATACCCATTATACACTTAACGCTGTCAACATAATCGAACAGCAGGGATAACCGTAAACGATTTATATTTGCAAGGGTCATTTAAAAAAAAAATACAGATGGATAAATGACACTTAAGTCTTATTTTAAATTTAAATACCAAAATACTAAGGCCCCGTTTGGGGTGGTTTTTTGTTTTCTGTTTTGAAATTTTCAAAAATCAAAATCAGTTTCTGTTTTGAGTTTTAAATTTTCAAAAACCAAAACCAAATTCAGTTTTCAGTTAAGAAATTATCAAAAATCAAAATCAATTTCAAACAGAAACATAAAGTGGTGGTTGGCGGTGGTCTAAGTGGTGGTTGACGGTGGCGGACGAAGGTCAGAGTGGTAGTTGATGGTTGTTAACAATGGTGGACGGTGGTCAGAGTGGTGATTGACGGTGGTTGGAATGGTGGTCGGAGTGGTGGTGGTCAAAGTGGTGGGTGACGGTGGTCAGGGTGGTGGTTGATGGTGGTCAAAGTGTTGGTTGACGGTGGTTGGATTGGTGGTTGGTGGTTGGTGATGCACTACAAAAAAACAGGGGATTAGCGAGGGACGTTGCGAGGGAATATTAGGTCCCTCGCAAACTCAGAAATTAGCGACGGACATAGCGAGGGAAACAGGTCCCTCGCAAATTAGGTAATTAGCGACGGAAATAAGGCCTGTAGCGACGGACTAGTCGTCGCTAAATGCAAGGCGCCAATTTCAAATTGCGCTTGCACGCACTTCAAGACAATTAGCGACGGATTTAATGGGTCCCTCGCTAATGTTCTGACCGTTGCAGTCTCTTGGGTTACGCGCGGATTAGCGACCGAATTTCCGTCGCTAAATCCGTCGCTACCTGCCATAAATGCTTAACCGATCGACACTCCCTTTCCTTCACTCTTCTCTCACTCTTCTCTCTTCTCAATAGGATGTGCAGGCGTGGCAGTTAGCGAGGGAATTTGTCCCTCGCTAATTAGCGAGGGAACAGGCCGTGGGTAATTATCGACGGAACCCAATTTCTCTCGCTAATTGCATTAGCGAGGAGGGAATTAGCGACCAAACTGGTCCCTCGCTAATGGCAATTAGCGACGAAATTGGTCATGTTAGCGACTGAATATTCCCTCGCTAATGACCTTTTTTTTGTAGTGATGGTCGAAGTAGTAGTTGATGGTGGTCAAATATATTGATGATTAGAGGTTGATAAAACAGAAACAAAAATTATAAAACTTCTTTTTGTGGTTTTGAGTTTTGATGGAAAACTGTTTTAAAATTAAGAAAAACATCAACTCAGCCCCATTTTACACGAACAGGTTTTGGTTTTGAAATTGACTTTCAAAATCAAAAACCAGAAACTCACAACCACCCCGAATGGGCCCTAAGATATTTGATCTAGGTTGATTTTCTTGAAATATAATTTAGTTTGAATTCATATTCAAAGTGGGAAATTATCAAAACAAAATAGTAACTCTTTTAATCAAATCAAATACTACCTTATTCCCTTTTATCACACTTGGGAAAAGACAAATACACCTACCTTAATTCTTTGTCAAAAAAAAAAGTTATTTGTCATCATTTGGAAAAGTAAGGGACAGAAATGTAATTGGATAAATCCATCCCTGCATACTCTATGCAACGCACTGGTATTTCTATTACAAGCTTTTTCTCTTTTTGTCTATTTCATCTAATCTCCCTCGAGCCCCATTTCAACTCAACTTATCTCCATCAATTCATCTTCGGTTTTTTTTTCACACCCCCCTTCCTCCCTTAGACTCCAAAATTACCAAAAAGGACAAAAATGCCCTATAAAAAGTTGGAAAATGACATTTGAGCTTCACATTTCAACATTTTCAGAAAAAATGAGTGGAAAAGAGAGAGGAATCCGGAATTACTGGTAAATCCGGAAAGAAATCCGGATTTGCCTGACACATTAGGTAAATCCGGTTCTTTTTTTACTTTTTTTTAAAGCGAGAGTCTTCTAGTGCAACACCCTGACCCTGACGACGACGACAGCATCCTGAGGAGTGGTTCTTCTGCTGGGGGTAGTGGATGGAATGTTTCAGTTGATGTTCCTCCAACATTCCATCCACCACCCCAGTGGATGAACCACCACCCCCAGCATTCCATCCCCCATCCTCATTTGACGTGCCACAACCACCGGTGGCGGCACTCCATCCACCACCGTCGGTAGTTTCAGCTGCTGTTCCTCCAACATTTCATTCACCACCCCAGTGGACCGATCAACTAATACGTCATATTTTTTCTAATCGTTAAGCGTTCGTATCATATTTAAAAAAATAAAGCCCATGTATCGTTTTAAGAATACTGGTAAAAAAATAGAACCCTAGGAATTTTTTTTTTAAAATACAATTTTTTTAAAAAAAAATAAATAAAAAAGGGGGTTTCCGGATTTACCACATACGTAGGTAAATTCGGTTCAGAAATATGAACCGGATTTACCTGCGTATGTGGTAAATCCAGAAATCCCCACAGAGATCCCAGAAACCCATTTTTTTGAACTAGATTTACCATAATTTGAGGTAAATCCGGGAAAATGAATTTATTATTTATTTATTTTATAAAAAGTGGGGGGTATTTGTGGGTTTTTGGGGGTTATGGGGGTGTGAGGGAGGAAGGGGGGTATGAAAAAAAAACCTTCATCTTCTCTCTTTGTTATTATCAAGTTTTCAAAATTTCTTCCATTTATCTATCTCTCATTCGAAATCTACTCTCACTTTCCATATTGGGAAAACAAAATTTATTCCCTTCATCTCTCTCTCCTTCAAAATCTACTCTCACTCATTCTACCTCCTATGTTGAAATCATTCCCTTTTTACCCATTATTAATTTACCTTTCTTTTTAGCAAACTAAGTTTTTATTTCAATGGCCTTTAATTTCATGTAAAAATAACTACATTTTAAATGTCGAACTGTCAACGGATAACATTAAGATTCATTTTCTTCCATTTTATTTAGTCCTTCCAATAAACAAAATTTTCTTATATTACTACAATAAAATTCATCAAAACATCAAACATACACTAATAACAACATCTGCAGGGGTAGGACAATTAATTGTAAACTGTGGGACGACTATGGAAAACAATTTAACATAACTTATGCATCAAGAAATGAAACTATCCTATAATCTAGACTATTTAATGACCATCATATGTATGGTTCTCGTAATGACCGCGCGTCCCTGCATGTAAATTAGAAGGAAGTTGCGCAGGCCAAGCACGACTCGTGCACCGGATAGCACGACGCCTTCAAAAATTAGGAAAAATATAGCATTTGCGAACACTGAGCACGACCTGTGCGTCTGTTGAGCACGACCTGTGCGACCCTCCTACTCAAAATTCAGTTACAAGGCTGATCCTTTCTTCTTCTTAGTGGGTTTTTATGGTCATGATTGTGAATTTATGTGATTGTCTACTGATCCTAGGCTATATAAAGGCTCTCTCTTCACTTGTAATCTCAACTTTGTCACTTGCAAAATTACTCTAAAGTTTAATTTAAGTTCTTGCATTTTATTCTAAGCTTTTGTTCTTTTATTTTCATGTTCTTTACTTTCTTGCAATTTTAGTTTCTGTTCTTTACATTTCCAGCACTTTACATTTCAGTTCTTTATCGTTTTGTTTATATTCTTGTCATTTACATTATGTTATTTACTTTCTAAATACTGTGGACACCTGGATTAGAAACTTTGTGTGGTCTGGTGACATCAATACTAGGAAGCTTGTTACTGTGGCATGGAGTAAGGTGTGCAAGCCCTATCAGGAAGGTGGTTTGGGTCTGCGATCTATCAAAGCTATTAATAATGCTGGTATGCTTAAGCTCGGGTGGAATTTCATTTCTAACAAGTTGAACTGGGCTCTTCTTTTGAGAGCTAGAGTCTTTAAGAATAATAAGCCAATGAATCATGTCTCTTCTTCTATTTGGCTTGGGTTTAAATCTCAGCTCTCTGATATTATTGAGAACTCAACTTGGAAGCTTGGAAATGGTGTCAATATTAACTTTTGAACGGATACTTGGCTTTCTAGACCTATTGTTGATATTATTGGTATTCCTCCTAGTTTACATAAGGATTTTAATGCTAATCTCAAGGACTTTATTGTTGCTAGCAACTGGTCCATTCCTGTTGACTGATAACACTATTTTATATAGAGTATTTCATATGTTTAAACTTAGTAATTGGTCTCTTTCAAGTAATAATAAAGAGTTTATATAGTATTTAGTGTGATATATGATATCTTGAGTAATTTGAATGGTTATAGTTATTTATAGGCCATTTTGGATATATTGTGGTATGTTTGATGTTTTTGTTCGGTCTCAAAGTCTCAATGTTGTCTCAGATCAAATGCTCCTGCACTGACCCTGCATCAAATCTGCACTACTTGGTGAATAAGCAGCCTGTTTCATGAGTATCCACTTGCAATTGATGACCTCATGCTTAGTCTTCTGAAGCCATCCCACCTTGTATAGTAGGCGCCTACCATTCACACATAGCCATAGGGTAGCTTTGAAGAGTCATCAACATAGGGACACATGTTCATACATCATGAGACCTCCTATACACTTGTCAAAGATCTTATCCATGCAAACAATCACTGAAAAAGTAACTACAAACTATGATCCACTCAAGATTACTTCAACATGAAGGAAGGAAGCACCTCTCTTGAAGGCTATAAAAGGACCTCACATCTTCATTTGAAAATATATCACAATCCATAAGTTAGATCAAAATTTCAATATACATAGTTAGTTTTTATATTTTTAGAGGAAGAGGAAGGAATTCATAAATCCTCCTTAACTCGTTTTCATAGTGTTTGTATAGTGCTAAGGAGTAATGCTAGTGCATTGCTAGAAGATTTCATACAAATGTTTTCAACATTTGTAACTTTACTCTTGTTGTTTCTCTTTTTTTGTGATTTCTATATATATAAACATGGTCTATTCAGTTTATATATATCTTGCAATGTCTCTTGTTAGCTAAACCTTTCTTAGTTGGAATGTTCTAATCATTTAATGAGCTTTTAAGTAAGTATGTTGCATGTATGTATGTTTGTACTTTAGTTCTTGCTTGATAATATTTTCATTACTTATTTTGAACTTGATCACTTAGAATAAGTAAGAATTGTAAATGACCGTAAATGGCTTACAATTAAGAACTCAAGAACTAATATGGGTGAGTGTTTTACATAAAGAAAACTTTGTGAAAACCATGCTAAGTCCTAGACATAGGATAGTATAGTCCATAGGATAATTGTGGGTACTTAAAATACAAGAGTGAATTTATTTAGCAAATTGGATAATTGACAAGGAGGCGAGAAAGGCACTAACACCCCTTTCTTTCTTGCAAAGAAGCAAGGATCATAAGAGCTTGTAATGATACTCAAGAAAGTGACCGAAAGGCACATAGCTAATGCAACAACATTCAAGCAAAAATCACATCACATATCTTGCATCATACACTTATAAGTAAATTACTTGATGAAGACATTCCAACTAGCTTTTCTCTTTTACACTATCAACATTTTTTACTTTGCTTTCTAACTTAGTTGTGATCATCAAACAAAATCCAAAATTATTTTGTTACTTAGTGACTTTACACTTTATTACTTTATATTTATTTTAAAAGTGAGTTTTTCAATCTCTGTGGGTTCGATCTTTTTACTACTTGCACACAAGTGTATGTGATTTCCATGCACCAAGTTTTTGGATTTTGAAGTAAATTCTTTTTAAAATTCTGATATATAGTAATTTAGTGTTGTATATAAATTCTGGTATTTGTAGTTTCAGTCAACAACAGTACATGGTACTTAGTATATGTACAGAACCAGAAACAGAACACCAGAATATAGTTTAGATCCATAAATAGAAAGAAGATTCAGGAGATTGCTAAGATTCCAGAAGCAAAATCAACAAACTAGCAACATGTCATTCAGTGAAGAACAAAGCTCAAGGCCACACTCAGTGAGAGGAGGCCCTGGTTCACAAACATGCTCATCAAGAAGAAGTTCATAGAGAAAATCTCATCCACATGGATCACATAGGTATGATTAATGATAGAGATAGACCTACATGAGGATTATGCTCAGTTTGATCATCAAAATATGCAAACTAGTATAAATAGACCTCATATTGATGCCATGCATTTTGAATTTAAGCCTATGATGTTTCAAATGCTTCAAACTATTGGTCAATTTGGAGGATCTCCTCATGAAGATCCTCATTTGCATTTAAGGCAATTTCTAGAAGTATGTAGTAATTTTATTATACCCGGTGTTAGTGAAAATGCATTTAGATTAAGGTTATTTCCTTATTCTTTGAAAGATAGAGCTAAGGCTTGGCTAAATTCTTTAGAGCCTAACTCTATCCATTCATGGAATGAAATGGTCAAAAATTTTAGGAAAATATTTCCCACCTATCAAAAATGCCAGGTTAAGAAATGATATTACATCTTTTAGACAAAAAGAGTTTGAATCTTTATTTGAAGCATGGGAAAGATGGAAGGAACTTTTAAAAAAATGTCCTCATCATGGTTTACCTGTTATTATTCAAATGGAAACATTTTATCATGGTTTAGAACCTCAAACCAGAATAATACTTGATGCATCATCTGGTGGAGTGTTATTAAATCTGTCATATAATGAAGCATGTGAATTGATAGATAGAATAGCAGCTAATAGCTCTAGTTGGCCTACTGAGAGGGTGAGTGCCCAAAAGAAACCATCAGGGGTACATGAAATCAATGATATATCAGCCATATCTGCTCAAGTGGCAACTTTAGCTAACTTGATGAAAAACTTCACTACGGCAATGCTATCACATCTAATGCAAACGATCATCACCGAACGAAAGATCGCTTCTGCGATGAGAGAACAAGTACCTCCAGGCACACCTAGTTGTGTGTACTGTGGAGGAGGTCACTTGTATGAGGAGTGTTCTAGCAACCCTATCTCTATAAATTATGTAGGATATAATAGAAATAACAACCCTTATTCCAACACTTATAATCCAGTTGGAACAATCACCCATTTTTGGTGGGGAGTAACAATGTTCTTTGCACCATCTACTCCACCTGCATTTCCTTCTCAACATGTCCAAAGACCATTTGCACTGTAAAATGGAAAACTCCTTGGAATCTCTAATGAAAGCATTTATGAGTGAAACAAGAGAATTTATGAGTGATGTAAATAGCTCAATCCAAACTCAAGATGTTTCCATTAAGAATTTAGAGAATCAAGTAGGTCAATTAGCCACAGCTTTGTATCAAAGGCCACAAGGTGCCTTACCTTCAAATCTGAAGCTACTCCTTCCCAAAGGCAAGGAAAGGAACATGTTAAGGCTATTTCTTTAAGAAGTGGTAAGGATCTTATAGAGTCAACCGAGATGGAAAGTGTAGAAAAGGGAGAAAAACCAAAAATCAAAAAGAAAGCAATGCAGAAGCATTTAATGCTCCTGCATCACAAAAAGTTCAAAGTCCACTTCCTAAGTTAGTACCTGAATACCCTCCTCCTCCTTATCCTCAAAAATTGAAAAAAGCTCATGAGGAGAAACAATTTACCAAATTCTTAGAGGTACTAAAGCATATACACATCAATGTTCCCTTAGGTGAAGCACTCCAACAAATGCCAAACTACGCCAAATTTATGAAAGATGTGCTTACTAAGAGAAGAAGATTAGGAGAGTTTGAAACAGTTGTCATGACAAAAGAGTGTAGTTTGCTTATGCAAAATAAGATTCCTAGGAAATTGAAGGATCCGGGTAGTTTTACAATTCCATTCTCTATTGGAAAATCTTATACTGGTAAAGCTTTATGTGATTTAGGTGCAAGCATCAATTTGATGCCTAAATCTATTTTTAACCAGTTGGGAGTTGGAATTGCAAGACCAACCACTGTGACACTTCAATTAGCAGATAGATCAATAGCCTATCCTGAAGGTATCATAGAAGACATCCTAGTTAAGGTAGATAAATTTGTATTCCCTGCAGATTTTGTTATCCTTGACTTTGATGCAGATGAGGAAGTGCCTATTATCCTAGGTAGACCATTCTTAGCAACTGGCAAAACCTTAATTGATGTGCAGAAATGTGAACTCACTATGAGAGTCAATGATCAAGAGATAAAATTCAATGTGATGAATGCTATGAAGTATCCTGCTGAAAACACAGAAGAGTGTTCATCCTTAGTTTCTCTAGATCAATCGGTAGAAAAACAGTTTTACAAACAGTATGATCATTTAGCCAATGCAGATGCATTAGATGCAGCAGCATTACTAGATGATGAAATACTAGAAAAAGAAAATCTACCAATAGAAAACTCTTGTAAGGAAGTGTGGACTATAACTTATGAACCACTCAATCTTGAGGATTCAATTCTCAAGAAGAATTTACCCTCAAAAGAACAACCTCCTAAACTAAAATTGAAAGAATTACCTAAACATCTTAAGTATGCCTTTATAGGAGAAAATGAGACCTTACTCATTATCATTGCCTCTCGATTTAACATCAGAGAGTAATCTCATTAGTACTCTACAGAAGCATACTCAAGCAATAGGTTGGCAAATGTCTGATATCAAGGGAATTAGTCCTTCTATGTGTATGCATAGAATCATCTTGGAAGAAAATTCCAAGAATAGTATAGAAAGTCAAAGAAGACTAAACCCTATTATGAAAAAGGTTGTGAAAAAAGAGATCATTAAGTTGCTAGATGCTAGCAAAATGTACTATGGTGAACATGTGGTGAGAGACAAAATCACCACCCTTTTGCAAAATCTCTAAACAAAAAGAGGTAGTCAAGCTGACAAGACTCTTAAAACAAGCGCTTAATGGGAGGCAACCCATCATTTTTAAGTATTTTTGTTCAATTTTATGTTTTTAAGTGTTCTGTAGGAATGCAGGATACTAATGCAACAGCATCAAGTGCATCTGCAGACCAAGAAAAGAATGTTCCTCGCACTCAAATTTCAAAAATCAAAGAGGAAGCATTCTCAGAAGAAAACCTCACGATGCTATCGCATCGGTGACTTGAACTACACCAGGAGGAGAAGGTGCATCTGCACCACGCTTGAAACACCAAAGAAGCAACCAAAAGAGAAGAAGCGAGAAGGTGAAACACACTCCTCCTATCAGTGAGCACCGAACAAGGAGTGGAGCAAAGAGATGAGTATCATTTACAAGTTTTCATATGTTCACCGCTATAGTTTGTGTTTCTACTATCTAAAACTATTTCTGGTTGTTGTTCTTAATCCTCTCCCTATTTTAACAAACTTGATTTGTGTTTTTCTGAACACTTAGCGGTGAGGACACTGCTACCCCTTAAGTTTGGGGGGGATTTATCTTGCATGTTATGTTTAAATATGTTTGTTTTTATCTAGTATGTTGTGTGTTTAATTATATCTGCTTTTATATAGTAAATATATATGTTTTAAAGTAGTTTATAGCTTGTTTAAATATTAGATGTACTTAACAGAGTAGTATCTAAGTATTTTAGTAGAAAGATCAGTTTTTCAAAAATATGGTGAAAGCCACATGGATGGAATTTCAATGATGAAAAGAGAAAAAGAAGCCTTATTTCTTAGAAAATAACCAAAATTATTTTTACTTCAACACTTCAAAACTGAGTTTGTGAAAAGAACCTTGCTATTTAAAGATCAATCGATGCAGGGGAATTTTTAGTAAGCTTAGGTCAAAACAAAGCTTTACTAAAAGAAAGAAGAGCTTAAAGAATTAAGTTTGGGGGTGTTTTATGAAAACAAAGGCTGAATTTGAAAAGTATAAAGAGTAAACAATGTAGAAAAAGAATACAAAAATGTGGACAAAGCCATATCCTCGAATCTTTTGAAACTATACACGTGCTAAGTACATGAATGCATCTGGAGGTCAAAGACACATGCCATGCAGAATAAATGTATCCGGAGGATAGTTCAAAAAGCAACTCATGCCAAAGTGCAAAGAAAAATATATGCATCCGGAGGTCGGTGAGGAAGGTAATATGAGCTAGAAAAGAAAAAGCATCATCGGTCAAGGAAGCATCAATGCAAAAAGCAGATCAAGAAAAGCAAAATGCAGAAAAAAATCAATGCACAAATCACTTCAAAGAAGTATTGCATTTGCACAAAAAGATCCACACAAAAAAATAGAAAATTGCATTGGCTCAAAAGCTTTGAAAGATTCAAACAAGCCATTTTTATTATTAGAACTCCCCAACACTTGAGAAAATTTTGTGAGTCTAATCTCTCTTTTGAAAAATATTTTGGTGTGACCAAAGATGAACCAATCCTTTCAAAGGCTAGGAGGAAATTTTTCACTTAGTCTTGGAACCAATCTCAACTCAGTGGGTTCACACACACACAAAAGAGTTTGAAATAGCTTTGGTAGTTTTGAAGAAATAAAGGCACAAGAAAGATTGTTGAAAATTAAAGTTCATATGGAACTCCTCATGAAAATCCAAAAATCAAACTGATCTATCTTCTAGAATTATAGTTTTTAATAGTTTGTCTTTGTCATTACTTGCGGACAAGCAATGGTTTAAGTTTGGGGGTGTGATAACTCTATTTTATATAGAGTATTTCATATGTTTAAACTTAGTAATTGGTCTCTTTCAAGTAATAATAAAGAGTTTATATAGTATTTAGTGTGATATATGATATCTTGAGTAATTTGAATGGTTATAGTTATTTATAGGCCATTTTGGATATATTGTGGTATGTTTGATGTTTTTGTTGGTCTGATCTCAATGTTATGCGCATCAAATGCTCCTCGCACCGATCCTCGCATCAAATCGCACTACTTGGTGAATAAGCGGCTGTTTCATGAGCATCCACTTGCAATTGATGACCTCATGCTTAGTCTTCTCTCAAGCCATCCCACCTTGTATAGTAGGCGCCTACCATTCACACATAGCCATAGGGTAGCTTTGAAGAGTCATCAACATATGGACACATGTTCATACATCATAAGACCTCCTATACACTTGTCAAAGATCTTATCCATGCAAACAATCACTGAAAGTAACTACAACTATGATCCACTCAAGATTACTTCAACATGAAGGAAGGAAGCACCTCTCTTGAAGGCTATAAAAGGACCTCACATCTTCATTTGAAAATATATCACAATCCATAAGTTAGATCAAAATTTCAATATACATAGTTAGTTTTTATATTTTTAGAGGAAGAGGAAGGAATTCATAAATCCTCCTTAACTCGTTTTCATAGTGTTTGTATAGTGCTAAGGAGTAATGCTAGTGCATTGCTAGAAGATTTCATACAAAGGTTTTCAACATTTGTAACTTTACTCTTGTTGTTTCTCTTTTGTGATTTCTATATATATAAACATGGTCTATTCAGTTTATATATATCTTGCAATGTCTCTTGTTAGCTAGACCTTTCTTAGTTGGAATGTTCTAATCATTTAATGAGCTTTTAAGTAAGTATGTTGCATGTATGTATGTTTGTACTTTAGTTCTTGCTTGATAATATTTTCATTATTTATTTTGAACTTGATCACTTAGAATAAGTAAGAATTGTAAATGACCAGAAATGGCTTACAATTAAGAACTCAAGAACTAATATGGGTGAGTGTTTTACATAAAGAAAACTTTGTGAAAACCATGCTAAGTCCTAGACATAGGATAGTATAGTCCATAGGATAATTGTGGGTACTTAAAATACAAGAGTGAATTTATTTAGCAAATTGGATAATTGACAAGGAGGCGAGAAAGGCACTAACACCCTTTCTTTACTGCAAAGAAGCAAGGATCATAAGAGCTTGTAATGATACTCAAGAAAGTGACCGAAAGGCACATAGCTAATGCAACAACATTCAATCAAAATTGCATCACATACTTTGCATCATACACTTATAAGTAAATTACTTGATGAAGACATTCCAACTAGCTTTTCTCTTACACTATCAACATTTTTTACTTTGCTTTCTAACTTAGTTGTGATCATCAAACAAAATCCAAAATTATTTTGTTACTTAGTGACTTTACACTTTATTACTTTATATTTATTTTAAAAGTGAGTTTTTCAATCTCTGTGGGTTCGATCTTTTTACTACTTGTTTTTGGACAGTGTATACTTGCACACAAGTGTATGTGATTTCCATGCACCATTGACCTTTATTCTCACTTTCCCCAACTTCAATCGGAAATTCAAGCAGTCGCTATTCCTTTTGTCTGGACTGAGGATCAGTTAATGTGGAATCACTCTGTTTCTGGGGATTTGACTTTTAAGGAGTCTTTCCTCTTCCGCAACCCCCCCAGGACAAGTGGTTCCTTGGACCAAGACCATTTGGAAGCCTTTCATCCCGCCTTCCAAATCTTTTATTTTTTGGAGAACTCTTCATCATAAAATGCCAACGGATGACAAACTCTGGCTTAGAGGATGCACTGTCGTCTCTATCTGTAGCTTATGTGGTAATGCTTCCGAAACTTCTCAACATATTTTCCTCTCTTGCCCTTTTGCCAATCACATTTGGAGCTGGCTTGGAGGAATCTTGAGTCTCCATATTGACACTGCTTCTTTTCAGAATATTTTAGCCTTGACTTCTCATGGCTGGAGCCCTCATTTGCAGAATATTGTCGCTGCCATGATTGTTAATGTTTTATGGGTTATTTGGTATTGCCGAAATTAGGTTCGATTTAACAATCATTAGGTCCCCTTACACTCGGCTATTAGTTTAATTATTTCTAATGTTTATCTATCTGGGAATGCTTCTAAATCTCCGATGTCTGCCTCTGTTGCTGAGTTTGGGATCATCAAGAACTTCAATATTACTGGTAATTATAGAAGCTCTGCCAACATTAAAGAGGTTTATTGGATCCCCCTGCGCCCTATATGGTTAAGTGTAATACCGATGGCGCTGCCAAGGGTTGCCCTGGTCCTGCCGCTTGTGGCGGGATTTTTAGAGACAGAAGCGCTGCTATTATGGGTTGTTTTTCATCTCCCATTGGCAACAGTTATGCTCTTCATACTGAACTTATTGGGGCCATGTTGCCTATTGAAATTGCCTTTGCTAAAGGATATGGCATCAATTGTGGTTGGAATGTGACTCTCAGTTAGTGGTTTCTGCCTTCAAAAATTGTAATATTGTTCCTTGGAAGCTTAGAACTCGATGGAATAATTGCCTATATTTGACGAGACAAATGTCCTTCGTTTGCACTCACATTTATAGAGAAGGTAATAACTGTGCGGATAAGCTTGCCGGGTATGGTCTCAACACAAGTGGTTTTGTCTAGTGGGATCTTCTTCCTAATTTCATTGTCGAGGATTTCTACAGAAATAGGCTTGGTTTGCCTAACTACCGTTTCCATTGACCTTGCTCTATGGTTTCAGTCTACTTCTGGCCTTTTGTTTTTGGTGTGTTGCAAATGATTGTTAGTGACTTTGGTGTCAACCTGGTTGAGATGCGAGTCACTATAGTGATGCTTTTGCATGCCAACTTTATCTTTTTTTGCACTAGATTCCTTATAATAGGAGTGTTACTTTCTCCTTTTGGTTGTAATAGTGCTTTACACATGGGTTTTGGCCTAGTCCCCCTATGTCTCTTGTATTTTTTTCCACTTTTTATTAATAAATTATAGGGGGAGTACTCTTTCTTTCTTGATGGTTTTTCCCTAAGGAGGACTTTCCATTTTAAAATGACTATACTAAAATTGCATTATAGAATAAATGAGAGGAGTAATATTCTGTAAGGAAAAAAGATAATAAGTTATAGAGGAACTCCACCTTTGAATTAATATAATGCCTTAGACAAATCATCACAGAGAACACCATTGTCTAATAACACTTTTAGTATTTCCAATCTTAGTAATTAGGGTACTCATATACATAATACTACTAGAAGCAATCTCTCTCAAGCATCAATAGATTGAATATGTAAATTAGAATCTACCATTTCAATCTAAACGCGCATCATCTTCAACAGTGCCTATTCAACACCAACCATCTATAATTGTAGTATTTTCAGATGATGCTTCAACAAGCCAATTGGTGGGGAGAGATCATAAACCCAATTGTAGGAAAGGCGAGAGAAGTGAGACTATACTCACATTATATAGTTATATTAGATGCTTTTGCATCTCTTTCCCTATGTTGTTCGCAACTCATCATGGGGTTTTTAGTTTGTTGGTTAGCTCTAGCTCTTTCACGATCTCATTCCCTTTAACACGAGTCATTATTGATGAATATTTATGGAACAACCAAAGTGTATAAGTCCCCAATGAAGATAAATCAATGGAAATGGTGCACAATACAACACCCAAAGAATCTTGCAACAGTAGAACTGGCCCATGAGCCTAGTGTGGCGTGGCGCCCATGACACATTATGCCCCATACTCGGCTTCTTGAGTGACATCCTGAACTTCTGACCCAAGCCCAACACTAAGTTAGATGTCGTGAACCATATTAATTAACCATATTCTTGAGTGGTCAGTCCTTTATGATCCCGCAAAAAAAAATTTGACCGGATGGGCCAACTCAGCCAAAGAATAATGGATTGAGAAATAGAGCTTGCTCCACCCCTCGACAAGTTATCAAGATAACCATCCATTAACATAAATAAAATAAAAATGTAATTCAATCATATTTTAGACTTAAAATAGGCGGTTGGCCTACCCAAAAAATTGCCAAAACCAAGGTAAAAATTGCAGATTGACCTGTCATAACATAAAAGAAATATTCACATGTATTTAGATATAGTTTAAAACAAGGGGAAAAAAAAAAATTAAACTTGGCGCGGCGGGTTGGTCCGCCGGGTTGGTGAGGTAAGAGTACCAACCTAATCGCCATTTTTTTGGTTGGTTGGTGGCTGGTGGGCCATCTCGCCTGGCTGAGTCTGTTTTGTCATCCTTAGGAGCAACTATTTTAGGTTGTTATTAAGGGCACCTCAATGCATGAAAATACCAAAATACCCCTAAAAATTTCTTCTTTAAATAAGTAGTTTGTAGTTTGTAGTGTATACCACTAATAGCTTATCTATGATAAACACATGAAAAACTGTGTAACTAATCATTTATGTTACACAATTGCTATAATTTGTACTAGTATAATTTACCCGTGCCAGCACGGGTCGAAATTCATTTGTTTAGACACCGTAAGGTAATTACTTCAACTATTTTAAATATTTATATAATAGTAGGAAATTAAATTTAAATTGATATATATATATATATAATATAATATAATATAATTATATATTATAATTTCAAATGGGATGTGGGGTTTTGTCCAGGAAATAATTTTATTTCCTGTCTTATAATGTTTTGTAATAATTAAACAAAGGAAAATTAATATAAAAGTATTCAAACAAAGTACTAAAACGAAAATTGAAACCAATGAAAATATGATTATCATCTAATGTATTTTGAATGAGTATATAGAAAAACACATTACAATTACTAATGCCGGAAGGAAAATGATATACGATAATAGAATGTCTCTTCTATTTTGTAATATATCATTCATAATTTGTTTTCGCCAAGCGTGTGAACCTGTGGGAATCCGATTTTATTGTTATAAGAAACACGTGTATACATCTCATTTTATCATAAAATTTTAAATTATTTTTTGTCATCTTTAAAAATGCAGTTGTATGTTTTTGTGTGTTATATGATATGTCGATTTCTTTGTACACCGTCTTTTATCCATTCATTATGATATGTAATAAACATATATATATATATATATATGTTTATACATTTATTTATATATATATATAGTGAGTATTTTTTTTATAATCCCGTCCTAAAGAATTTTTTAAAGTGATATTTTTATCTATAAATTATCATCCTACTTTTGCCAATATAGTGACTATTTTTTTATATTATTTGACTATTTAAATGTTAATTTCGATTTAATATATGTATATTCCATATTGCGAAAGAACCCTTATGATTTTTGGTATATTCCTATATAGAAACTATAACAAGAAAAATCAAACTAACACTTCAGGAGATTATTAGAATATGAAAAATCTAGTCTTATTCGTTGATACAATATTTATATAAAAATCTTTAAGATTATATAAAGATTAATATCTAAAAACAAAAATAGTAATACATAATCTGTCCATTGATGATAACTTAACAAAACTCATTACTCATCAAATTTAAATCAAATCCCTAAATATAAAATAGGTAACTAACAACCATTAAACACGTGAAAAAGTAGATAAGATCTGAACAATTTTCAAGTCATAACATTCTCAAAAATATAAAATAATGTACCAAGGTTTTTATTTAAAATAACAATAAAGAATGGTTTGACAATAATGTGTTACGCTTATGAAAAAACAAAGTTAGGTAGCTGACTTGGTTAAGAATTGCACTGAATTTAGGAGGGGATGGAATTGATTCCCTGCTTTGACATTTTTGGTATATATTTCAGCGAATTAACTGTAAGTGAGAAGCTGATGTGAAATAAAATTGTTGATGATGTAATTAGTGACGTGTCATACTATGTGGATGGTGACATGGAAGATCCATGATTATATATAATAAAGATACCATAAATACTAATTTATAGTACACATTTTTATAAAACTGTATATTATAAATTAGCTATTTACGATATATATTTTCAATAATTGTGTATCGTAAATAGCTAACTTATAGTTTTCACCAAAAAAAAATAAAATAATAGCTAACCTATGGTATACAATTTTTGAAACTTTATACTGTAAGTAGCTAATTTATTGTACACAGTGTCTTAAAATTTACTTTTTAACTTACGAGTATGTAACCCGTGCAATGCACGGGAAACAATTTTTATGCATAATATTAAATTTAAAGATTTTTATGAAAAAAACTAACATAATTAAAAAAAAGTCAAGAAAATTGTATTAGTAAAGTGTGATAACAACGAATCATGTTAGTTGATTTTAATTTAGTATTTATGTGCTTAATATTCGGGACCCAACCTGTACAAATACTATGCTTAATGATCTTAATGTTAACACTATTAGGAGTCTTACTGATTTGACAAACACCGAAAGAATAACTATGGAACAATGATAAGCAAGACAAATTCGTTTCATTTTTTTTTGACAAATTCGTTTCATTTGATAATATAAGGTTTTTATAGATTTGGCTGCTCTAAAGTGATCAATTTACTTTAGATTGTAAAATTTTTAGCCTTGATTATGGATAAGAAAACTAATGGTAACATGTTTCTTGCCAAGGGTTTTGACTTAGTCCCCATTGGGCTCTTTTCTGTCTTTTTTTTTTTTCCAATATTAAGAGGAAGTCCCCATCTTATAAAAAAAAAAGAAAAAACAAATTAATGGTAAAAATTCATAAATGTGTCAGAGCTTACAACCCTTTTTTTTGACAAACCCTTAATTTTTTATTAGTGTTAGCCTGTATTTTCGACAAGCTAATTAAATGCAGTCAACGATGTTTGACCGTACGTCTTGAAGAAAGCAGGTTGAGCTTTCGACACTAAGAGGGTATGTCAAAGGTGTTCTTTCGATCACTGAAAGAGTTTGTTAGGTTTGAAGACTAAAAAGATACATTTCGACGAGAACACAAAGTTGAAGTAGCAAGCGTAAGCGTGGAAGATAGCATCGAAGAAAGTTATTTTAGTGTTGTCGAAGACCTTGGTGATCAAACTGTCGAAACTTTAGCGGTTATTAGTTTAAATTTTAAATGTACTAACCGTTGTAGGCAATTTATTTATCTCTTCTTAGTATATATAGTTTTTCCTAAGAAGGAAAACGGGTCACAATCCCAACATACTGATTTTTACGCTCAAAATTCCAGCGATAGAGAAAACTGAGCAACAAAAGCGAATGTATGGATCTGTGCACCACTCTTTTACACTTTTATGCAATTTAAGTTTATTTCTTTAAATTTTTCTTTTCTTTATCTTTCGTTTCGTTTTCTTTTGAGGATTCATTGGCGTTCAAGGCAATTCTTCTTTTTTCTTTTCTTTTACATTTCTGGTGATTTACGAAGTAACACAAGGAGTGTTCCCACAGTATATTCTAAATAATCAACGCAATATGCTCCTGAGATTCACTGGTTGATCTCGCAAGTTAATAATTCAGACCAACGGTTGTTTACCAAAAATCACCGTAAACAATTAGTCGTTGAGATTAGTTACTTTTTAATCTAAAGTTAATTTCCCACTTCATATGAGTTGGAACCGGTTTCTATTCACTTAATCTACCCATTTGGAGGTTTTGAAAAACCCATTTATTATTTTCTTATCATGTTGATCGATACACTAGATAGATAGCATAAGGAACTCGTACCTTAAGATTGGAAACAATTTAGTCTGCCCAAACATCCATCAAAAAATGATCTTGAATGTCCCTTAATAAAAAAATAGTTATTAAAAAACCATCAATCCTTTCTCAAAGCCACTCCGCACCATGACGATAAGCATTCACAATTTTTGTTAGACGGAACACAAATTTGATAGAACCTATAAAGAATAAAGAATCAAATTAAAGCAACCAATTAAACTTGACACAATTTAGGAAGGTATAGGACTCAAGTTCACCACAATGTACCGATATCACTAAAAAATCCTCCTATAAGTAACTCACTTTTTAAAAGTTAGTTTTATTTCTTTAAACATTTTGCATATCAAGTACACACCCATTATTGTTGAAAGAAGAGAGAATTAAAAAGACTAATAGAACCGTCCATGAGATACCCCCTTAATTCAATAAAGCAAATCAAACTCATGTAATGTTTGGAAACACGGTGAGGAGGTTTTCTAAAGCGCATGCTAATTAAAACTACAACTTGATAAACACACAACATGGACGTGAAAAATATATGTTACAAACAACACTCAATGTGTTGATCACCTTGACAGATTCTACGCAAGAAACCTCATTTAGTTTACCCCATTTTTCCATTCATTGTACATGATCATAACAGAATTTAACAAAATTTTGTTATGTAGTACAATGATTAATAGTGCCAAGTTCTGAGACAAATATCATCATTTTGGCCTCACCATTATCTGATACAAAAAGCAAAAACATTACTATGCATTCTCTTAATTTGTGTTTCAACGTTCATTTCAGAAGATGAGCTATATTTTCTTACATGTAATGACTCTTCAATATTCAATAACTGACATTCCTCACAATATTAAAAATGTAATTTTTTTGTTTAAAACTTTTTTCCCCTAAAATCTAATTGTTAAGTGTCATCATATAAAAATACATCTAAGTATTTTCCCTATCCATATATATATATATCAATTGGAAAAAAGAAAAGAAGCAGAGGCAATAAAATGTTGCACTATATTATGAAACGACAAACAATCATGTAAGTCATAGCGTATTGAAGCAAACATTTCACCCAATACCTAAAGGGAATAGGAGTTATCATCGTTGAAACAAAATTTTGATTCTTGCAAACTTTGGTAAAGTAAAATCCACAATGTGATTCAACTAACTAAATAGAAGCAACCAAGCACAGAGGAAGCAACGTTAATGTCAAAAACTACAAAAATTTAAAAAATTAAAAAATAGATAAATGAGAAATGATGATATATATAGATGAGTGATGATGTAGGAAGTGCATTGTCAAAAATTGCTAGACGGAAAATTTCTCGCGATCGCATTACATATCTTCTTCTTTCTTCTTCCTACTCTTCATCTCCTCTGTCGGTACAACTCTGGTAGATGGAAAACAAATAATCAGGCATCTCAAACCAAACAATAAAAATTAGAGAAAGAAATTAATAAAATAAAAAAAACATAGAGAGAGAGATAGAGAATTGTGGAGAGAAAAGAGAAATAAGCTATAGACACAAATGGAAGAATATACATATCGCAGGAAAAATTATAGGGACGTGATTGATGATTTTCTAGTGTATTCCTATATTGAAATTTGAAAACATTATTAATATGAGAACTTAAGATTATATTGTAACGGAGAGAAAATGCAATAATTAGTATCGATATCAATTTAAGACCCTATTGTAACAAAATGAAAATGCAATATTTAGTAAGAATCCTATGCCTATGATTTATTTTTGTTTTACTGCAAAAATAAAAATTCTTTAATTACAATGCATGACTTGGCGGTGACGTGGATTAGTATATCCTAATAAGCCATAAAAATTGCATTGAGGTTAAACTAATAAGAAATTTGTTTCCCATGCATCACATTGCTTCAAAAAGAAAATTTACTTTAATATGCCTAAACTAACTTTTCTAACATGTTAGATAATAATAGAGATCAAAATCAAAAACCAAACCTTAAAACTAAAAATTAAGTAAAAGATAATAATTTTTGTCTCTTCAAAAACCTCCCTTGAAGCATGAAATAATGATCTTTATATGGTTGTACTCCTCGATCATCTTGTGGTCTTGACACTCTTTCAACAAAAGTAATAAAAAGTATTATTGAAAATCAAAATGTTATGTAATAACAAAAATGTAACGTAAGTAAAAATGAAGATCATTCAAGTAGCAAATTGTAACTCTAAAAAATTTGAACTCTTAGGCGAATATCATTACACAAAAATTAATATAAACTTTCAGATAATAAAATTAATACAAACTTGAATCAATTTTAATGTAACTTACACACACTTGAATGCTAATTAATCTACCAAGTATTTTTTGAGGTGCTTATTTTTTTTTTTATGATAATATACTTAATAAGATTATTCTCAATTGTTTAGTATATAGGTATAGATTTTGAGTAATGAAAATTGAAATGTTTTTTATTTGAATTAAGAATTAATGCAAACGGGTTCAAATCCAAATTTTAAAAGTTTGCCAAAATAACTCAAATTAGAATTATTTTTTTTGAAAATTGCGTCAAATATTGAGGTAGGAATTTTCAATATTGGTTGAGTGGTTTTAAAAAATTTCAATATTGGTCGGGATTTCAAATTTTACTTAGCGGTTTTAAAATTATAATTGAGGTATGAAATTCATTAAAAATCGAAATAAATGATTAGTAATTGGTGAAGACGTTTTTAGATTAAGATTAACATATTAAGTAAGTATTAAATAGGATGAGTATTTAATTGATTTTACTGAAATTCACCACAGAATGACACATCAGATTAGGAGGCCATAGTAACATTTTACTTTGTATATTTATAGATAAACTTTCGGTTGAAAAAATTAATACAAACTTGAATCAATTTTAATATGTAACTTACACACACTTGAATGCTAATTAATCTACCAATAGTAACGTATTTTTTGAGGTGCTTATTTTTTTGATTTATGATAATATATTTAATGAGATTATTCTCAATTGTTTAGTATATAGGTATAGATTTTGAGTAATGAAAATTGAAATGTTTTTTATTTAATGGTGAATATTTTTTTTTGAATTAAGAATTAATGCAAATGGGTTCAAATCCAAATTTTAAAAGTTTGCCAAAATGTTTCAAATTTGAATATTTTTTTTTGAAAATTGCGTCAAATATTGAGGTAGGAATTTTCAATATTGGTTGAGTGGTTTTAAAATTTTTCAATATTGGCAGGGAATTCAAATTTTACTTAGCAGTTTTAAAATTATAATTAAGGTATGAAATTCATTAAAAATCAAAATAAATGAGTAGTAATTGGTGAAGACGTTTTTAGATTAAGATTAACATATTAAAAAAATTAAAAAACACAAATAAGTAAGTATTAAATAGGATGAACATTTAATTGATTTAATTTTGCTGAAATTCACCATAGAACGACGACACATCAGATTAGGAGCCCATAGTAACATTTTACTTTGTATGTTTATAGATTCAAAAACATTATTTGTTAAAACAATAACTTAAAATTAAAACAAGTGATACTCAAGTTAATCAGATGGGCTACATCTTTGCCAATATATTTGAATGGGATTATTCTCCAGTTAATCAGATGATATCTTTCTCTTATGTTGTCAGTCAATGTTAGGAAATATGGTTTATTATTTTATATTTAATTTCATCGTAGCAGGATAATTTTTACCAACATCGTCGTCCAATTAGACGAATTTAGGCAAACTGTCTTGCCATTTATTATAAAAAGCCCTTACATGCATGGCATGAAAGAAACTCTCTAGCATCCATATCTCTCTAGAGATAAATAAATAATTGTGCAGTTAAATACATAAACATGTAGCTGAATAATAAATAAAAAATACATTAAGCAAATATTTGACGAAAATTAAAAACTAAGGATAAAAAAATATTAAATACCGTGAATAGCTAATATACAGTAAATAAGTAGTGTATCAAGGGTGTCCAGAAGCGCCGACCTAGGCCTCTAAAGACTGAGGAGGACCTTGACTAGTCAAGAAAGACATTACCAAATTGAGAAGAAGTGATCGAGGAGCACAATTGACACCCAAGGAGATACAAATAGTACTAAAGGAGGGCCCCTATACTGCATGCACCGCCGTACGTGCCATGCACAGACCGGGATGTGTCTGTGTAGAGGACAAACGAGGAGGACATGGCAGTCGACCATTGGCTCGTAGCGAAGTAGTGGTCGCATCACTACCTCGGTGACAGGCGCAAACATTGATTTCTTGTAGTATAGAACACCATACAATAAATTTATCTATTTGGTAGGTAAATCTGTTTTGGACAAATTTATTGCAAAACGAATTTATCTAACAAATAGATAAATCCGTTTTATACAACAGATTTATCTATTTGTTAGATATATCTGTTTTATATAAAAATTAGTAAAAATAATTCAACATATAATTAGAAATTGAGGACATATAAATCAAAAATATATTGTATTATACAAAATATCGTATTATACAAAACGTAAACCGTGAAATATTACATCAAACTGGATCAGAATCAGTTGTCAAGTCAACAACAAAAGGTGGATGAATTGTTAGTTTTTTAAAGATGATTAATTTTCAAAATAATAATTAATTAATTTTAAAAAAATAAAAAATATATGGATATCGGTGATCCTTTGGTTTTGTTTAGTGTGTAGATATTCATTACAGGTGACGATGTTGTACGCCAGATAGATAATCTAGGCTAAAAAATCAATTTTCGGGCAACCTGCTCCGATTGCTCTGAAACCACAGCCATTAATTCCGAAAAAAATCAGAGATCAGGACTCCCCAAGAATGGACTTCTATTAGGACTGCAAGGCTCAAACTCCCAAATTCCATCATTTAATATTTTTTATTAATTTTTAAATTTTTCATAATCTCCAAAAAATAAAAAATAAAAATTTCATAGCCTTCTTTAGATTTTATTAGATTTTTTGTGGTGTTTTTATAATTTTCAGATTAGTTTTGATTGTTCAACAGATTTTTAGTTGTGTTTTTATAACTTTTTTCTAAAATTTTAAAAAAAAAATTTCATTTTTTAATACATAACAGATTTATCTCATAAAAAAATAAATTCGGTTTGTTACCCAACAACTGCGGATTTATCTTTTATGAGATAAATCGTTTGCAAAAATTTAAATCTGTCGGAACTACGTAATTCCGTTTTGAATTTTTTTAATTATGGATTTATGTTTTTATTAACATAAATTTGTCTTTGATTTTTTGTTTAGGGTAATTTTGAAAAAAAAATAAAATTGGTGGGGGTATATGGAATGAAGGTGGGATAAAAAAAAAGGTTGTTGCTTTTCCCACACCCCCTCCTACTCTAAACACACCCCACAAGGGTGTGAAAAGACCAAAAGACCTATTTTTTTACGAAATTTTAACCTGTTCGAACACGGGGCTTCGAACAGGTTCGAACGAGGCCGTTCGAGTGTGTTAAATATGGAGGGACACCCCTTAGGCGTTTTTTCAGCTGTTCGAATAGGGTCATGCGAACACGTTCGAATTGGGTCATTCGAACATGTGCGAATGATGGTGTTCGAACCAATCTTCGCGAATTGCTGCAGTATTGGGCGCCTCGATTCCACCGGCGCTTTAATCAACGGTTTACAATCATTCAAATGTGTCGAGATAAAGAGTGGATGTCAATCCTTTGGAAATTGTGCCTGAACGGATAGAATTTAAACGGCTCAGATTTGTGATCTAAAAATGAAATCAACGGCTGACATTTCACCACGCCTATTATAAAAGGGGGTTCACATCCTCAGACCTTCTTCACCAAACCCTAATCTGCTTCTTCACCAAAACCTTCTCTCCTTCTTCCCAACCCAAGTTGAAATGGAATGGCAATTGTGCTCAACCCAAGACTAAACGACAAATTCCTATGACCGCTTCTTCACCACAATGGGATCGTCTACCACCGACGAACATGGTGCTGTGTTTCGTTGTCCTAACCATGTCTTCTGCAGGATGAGTAAGGACATCACCTTCGCAGAACTGAAGGAAAAGGCTGAGAGGAAGATTCGTCCAGAGGGAGCGTGGCGTAAAGACGTGGAGCGTATACGTTTCAAAAAGTTCAATTGTAGAGATGATGGACCGCCCAAATTCGGTCATGGAGATCCAAAGCGACGACGACGTCCGCGCAATGATGATGGAACATCTAGCTAACGTTCCGATGGGGCGACAAATCTTAGAGTCAGTATGTAAACATAGTACGCACTCCAGAAGAAGTCATGCATCTTCTTCAACAAGGACCACGCACACCACAACAACCCATACTTACGCACCCCTGTAAAGTTGAGTATCAGATGACTGTCCAGTGCAGGTACCTAGCTGGTGGGTTGCTTCATGGTCGTGAAACTAAACATTTCAGGCTTAAGAACAACATCACCTTTGCAGAATTGAAAGAAAAACTAACAGAAAATGTGCACCTAGATGGTGTTGAGCAAGAAATTAAAAGTATCGAATGTCAATCCCCCTACATCTGTAGAATGACCCCACGTAATCGTATTCGGATGTGGCCCAAGCCTATCAAGAAAGACAAAGACGTTCGTGAAATGTTTGAGAAACATGAGGAATTCCAAGGTTTTATTGAACCTTATCTCGAATTATTCGTCGAAACACGAGAATCTGGCGAATCCATCCGTCGTAGCATTAGAGGTAGTAGTTCTAAGTAGAACTAGGTTGTATTATGTTTTCCTGTCGTTTCGTTTTAAATTTCCTATCCTTGTATTTTTGCAATTTGTGTTTTTCATTTCTGTTCTTATCCAATATTAAATTTTGTTCGACTTTTTAATTTTACCGTAATTATTATCGTAATGCCAATAAATTTGCGCCAACGTAAAGGGAATTTCAAATTAAAAAACCAAATGAAACAAAGTAGTTAAATTATACAAAAAATCCAAACATATATCCCCCTATGACATATCCTACTGGGTGTTGCGCCCCTCCTCCTCTCATACACATTGCCAAACCTCCTCCTAAACCCACGGAAGGGGTTGAGCAGCCTCTTGATGCGCTGAAACATGCTCCTCACTGGCTCTGGGACATTATCATCGATGGCCCCATTGATAAGTCCATTTTTAGTTGTCTTTTTAGTACTTATTTTAAGTAAGTTGTTTGGTATTTTAGTTCAATTCTAGAGCTATTTTACTACCTTTTGTTTTGTTTTTATTTTCGTGATAAGTGTTGAGCAAAGTAAGGGAATTTAAGCTTCTAATGCATAGGAATGAAATCCCAAGGCAAAAGGAGGGAAAGAAGTACCAAAAGAACCAAAAAGAGGCAAGAAAAGAGGAGTTTTATAGCCGTTGACAGCCATAACACACGGCTGGCGTGTTATAAAACATGGCCATGTTTCGCTAGAAAGCTGAAGAGCCAAAATCTAATTCTGCAGAAAAACACTGGCAGTGTAATAAAACACTGGCGATTAATAATAAAACACGGCTGACAGTGTTATAAAACATGGCCGTGTTTTTCCAACTTCCTCCAATTGTTGTTACTTTTCTTCCTTCACTTCTTGTAACTGATTCTTAATCAGATTTTATGACTCAAAGGCCTATAAATAAGCACGAAATTCTGAGTGCTAGGGGAGGTGATTCTTACTTGTAAACTCATTCTAAAAGATTTATCTAAGTTCTTGCATTTTATTCTTATGTTCTTTACTTTCTTGCAATTTTAGTTTATGTTCTTTACATTCCCAAAGACTTTACATTTCAGTTCTTTACCGCTTTGTTTATATTCTTGTCATTTACATTCTGTTATTTACTTTCATGTCATTTACTTTTATGTCATTCTCTTCTACTCCCTTGTCTACTATGATCATGTGTGAGTAGACCTATTTAGTCTTGGTATTGTGGGAAACAATCCAATGATGGATCCCTAAACAATTCCAAGACTAAACTCTTTCTTATTAGAACTTGATTTTTAATCTAGCCTCATCATTCTTATTTCATAAATCAAATATCAAACGAGGTACCGAGAGGTGAAGTTTGATATTGGACCTATGAGGTTAGACAAGGCAATCAAAGCATGAGAATAGCTTTGAGTGTCTTGGGACAATAAGGTTGGGCTTAATGGGTCTCTGCGATGATCAACCATGAGAATAGGCTTGATCATTGTTTCGATGACACATTCTTGTATTCCGAGAGGAAACTTGAATTACACCAAAAGAATACCTTGTCCTTAAAAACAATTTCAATATAAGATAGAGGACAGTTAAGGGATTGTTAAATTTCCATCATTGTGATTTGTCTCATAATCCTAAGACACTTTTATATTCTGAATATTAATTAAACAAATATTCCTTTTTCCTAAAAATCATTTCCTTTTAGCTAATCACCACTAAAAAAATAAATTGGTAATCACAAAAGTCTCTGTGGGATCGATACATTTTTACTACGAGATAGAAACCGCACTCTTGCGCCTATCAAGTTTTGGCGCCATTGCCGGACTTTTGATAATCTTGATTGATTTTTGGTATCGGTTAGACTAAATATTTTCTTTTTCTTGTTAATATGAATAAGCATGTATTTACATTCTCTAAGGAGGAATGGGAATACTTTGAGGAATCTTTGCCACCACCACCACGTTGCTTAAAAAGGTTTTACAAAAATATATTTACATTTTCCAAGGGGGAATGGGAATCTTTCGAGGAATCCTTGCCACCACCACCATCTTGCTTAACAGGGTTATTCAAAAAACTACATGAAACACAATTTGTGAAAAATATTGTAGTTGAAGTACATCAAAATAATGCTAAAGTGGTTGTGCAAGATGATTCACAAGAGATATACCATGAGATGGAGAACAGAAAGGAAACCGAATTTTCTTCCTTGGATGAGTATAATGATTTAAATGCATGTGTGGATGTTACAATCTTGTGTCCTTTATCTTATTTTTCACCTTCCTTTGTGAAAATAACATTTTATCTAGGAGGAATTGAAAATAGGATCCTATTTCTTACACAACTTCCTTTTTACAAGCCATGGGATCCTGGAATATGTTTTCAATCTTCATGTGTCACTTGGTCTTTATGCTTCAAGCAATGGGACCCAGGAATAAGTCTATAAAAGGCAAAGGTCAAGCTAATGACCATAAAAGAGCGCTGTGTGGGAGGCAACCCACAGGTTTACCTTTGTTTTGCTTTGCTGGAATAAGAAGGAAAGCTGCAAATACTAGTCAATGTGAGCTTTCTTTACCCTTCTCATGTGCTTTTCATTTTTATACATTGAGGACAATGTCTAGTCCAAGCATGGGGGGGTGACTTTAGTCTTTTCTTCTTCTTCATTTAGTAGTTGAGTCATCTTCTCCTCTTATGTGATAAATCCTTGTGAAACTTTGAAGTATTTTTTATGGCATTTTTGTGATAAATTTTTTGATTTTTAGCAATTTGAATGTTCTGGCTGGTGTTCAACTGTTAGATATGCTTCTTGATACTTATTGTCGAGTTCACACACGCACTACTTAGATAGTTTCTGGTACTAGGATGTTTAAGAAAGATTGAAAAAATAGCCACTTAGTTCCCTTGGTGACACTTACTGCATTTTGGTTGCTGGAGAAATGTCTGTGTTGGGCTGCTTAAAAAGAGCAAGAAAATGGAAAGAAGTTGAAAAAGAAAAAAAAATGAAAATGAAAAGAAAAAAAAAAGAGAATCTAAACAATTTAGCCCAACATCCCTTAGAGGTCATAGGTTACTAGGGAAATACTTTGAGTACCCTTTTGAGACTTTATAAGTTACTAGGGAAATACTTTGAGTACCCTTTTGAGACCGATTGACTACTAGGAAAAAGAGACACTCCTTTGAGACCAAGTGTGGCAATTGCATTGTTTGCATATAAGTGGATGACCCAAGCAAAAGGTGCTAGGGAATTTGGCTGTTGATATCTAACTTGCTGTTCTAGTACCACAAAACCGATCTTCTCTGCACATAAAGCTCAATAGAAAAGTGTCATAAGCTGAAAAGAAAAATGTTGTTGGATACCACCAGATCATTCTAGTTCATGTGCTAAGCCGCATTTTCATTCAAGGATTTGCCAAATAAATTGTAATGTTTTGCTTGAGGACAAGCAAGGATTTAAGCATGGGGGAGTTTGATAAGTCCATTTTTAGTTGTCTTTTTAGTACTTATTTTAAGTAAGTTGTTTGGTATTTTAGTTCAATTCTAGAGCTATTTTACTACCTTTTGTTTTGTTTTTATTTTCAGGATAAGTGTTGAGCAAAGTAAGGGAATTTAAGCTTCTAATGCATAGGAATGAAATCCCAAGGCAAAAGGAGGGAAAGAAGTACCAAAAGAACCAAAAAGAGGCAAGAAAAGAGGAGTTTTATAGCCGAAAACAGCCATAACACGGCTGGCGTGTTATAAAACATGGCCATGTTTCGCTAGAAAGTCAAGAGCCAAAATCTAATTCTCGAGAGAAAACACCGGCAAAGTAATAAAACATCGGCGATGTAATAAAACACTACTGACAATGTTATAAAACATGGCCGTGTTTTTCCAACTTCCTCCAATTGTTATTACTTTTCTTCCTTCACTTCTTGTAATCGATTCTTAATCGATTTTATGACTCAAAGGCCTATAAATAAGCACGAAATTCGAGTGCTAGGGAGGTGATTCTTACTTGTAAACTCATTCTAAAAGATTTATCTAAGTTCTTGCATTTTATTCTTATGTTCTTTACTTTCTTGCAATTTTAGTTTATGTTCTTTACATTCCCAAAGACTTTACATTTCAGCTTCTTTACCGCTTTGTTTATATTCTTGTCATTTACATTCTGTTATTTACTTTCATGTCATTTACTTTTATGTCATTCTCTTCTACTCCCTTGTCTACTATGATCATGTGTGAGTAGACTATTTAGTCTTGGTATTGTGGAAAACAATCCAATGATGGATCTCTAAACAATTCCAAGACTAAACTCTTTCTTATTAGAACTTGATTTTTAATCTAGCCTCATCATTCTTATTTCATAAATCAAATATCAAACGAGGTGCCGAGAGGTGAAGTTTGATATTGGACCTATGAGGTTAGATAAGGCAATCAAAGCATGAGAATAGCTTTGAGTGTCTTGGGACAATAAGGTTGGGCTTAATGGGTCTCTCATGATGATCAACCATGAGAATAGGCTTGATCATTGTTTCGATGACACATTCTTGTATTCCGAGAGGAAACTTGAATTACACCAAAAGAATACCTTGTCCTTAAAAACAATTTCAATATAAGATAGAGGACAGTTAAGGGATTGTTAAATTTCCATCATTGTGATTTGTCTCATAATCCTAAGACACTTTTATATTCTGAATATTAATTAAACAAATATTCCTTTTTCCTAAAAATCATTTCCTTTTAGCTAATCACCACTAAAAAAATAAATTGGTAATCACAAAAGTCTCTGTGGGATCGATACATTTTTACTACGAGATAGAAACCGTGCACTTGCGGCCTATCACCCATCCATGTCATCAACCAAATCCAGCAGCTCTGGTAGCATCTGCCAACCAAATAACATAACATTATTATTTAAATAAATAGAATATTAAGAAACATTATCAATGCAATAAACATAAAAGACACGTACCACACTGACATCAGGCTCATCTGCAAGCTGTACATAATGCTCAGGAAAGAGAAAGGGATGTGAGACCCTAGAGTACCATGGAAAGTAGCCCGACACCGTGTTTGAGGAGTACGGCACACAGGGAGGCCCCCGCGCCACCAAGTGGTCCTCGAAGTGTGTCCACATCTCGTCACACTCGGATAGGTACAGGCGGCCTAAGTAGCAGTGCAGGATCCTCGGAATGTCTTTGCACCGCCCAAACCGCTCTGCGAGCACTCGATCGGCAAGTGGCGCGCATCATGCGACCACCACTCCGAATGAACCCTCTGAACTCGGCCGGCTCCTCAAAGGGTCTCACCGCCTATGGGCGTGTGTAGGGTCCCGTGTCACTCTCTCACGGATTAGCGGTCAAGACCTAATGATGGTGCAGGACTTGATGGCCCCAGGGCCATCATCGCACAACCATTTCTTCGCCTGTGGGCTACTCTCATCATACTCTGGGTGCTCCACCCAAGAGGAAAAGTTCGCACTCTGGAAGTGCTCAAAGATCCAAGCTGTAATGAACATATCATTGGTTGATTATTAATCTGAAAGTAACCCTAAAACAAACTTAAAAGTAAAGAATATGTTTTATACACAAGTAAAGGAAGATGACCAAAGAATCTTCTTGGTCTTCTTCCTTGTAGCATCCTTCACCGTGATCATAGAGATGGGCGGGGCCATGGCCCCCAAAGAATAGTCTCCAACGGCCTCCCAAATCAATCAAAGATACCAAGGTAACCAAGCTTAACCTTGTTGCACGACTTGTCGACAAAAACAAGGTGCGACCCAAAAGATACAACATGTAGGCCCTAGCGAAAGATGGTCCCACCGCCCCTCGGCTATGGTGGGTGGTAGACCCTATCCTCACCCATACGAGCCCAACAGACAACCCACGGCACGAAAGTGCGGGCGGTGCATCTTCGGGTGTTGCCCCAAATAGTCAACCAGCCAGATGCTCTCCCGCCATGAAGTCGATCGGCATGTCATAGAACCCGCGATGAATGGGGATGTGCAAGCACCGGGATACATCATCAAGGGTGATGCTCATCTCACCCACGGGGAAGGTGGAATGATGATGTATCCGGCCGCCAACGCCTATGAATGCGTTCGGCGACCCACTTGTGGAGAATGGGGAAACCAAGCCCAACCAAAGGAACCAACCACGATCTTTGTCGCCAGTGTCCTAATCGCACATGAAACACTTGCCGTAACAGTCCATGTGGGATTGTTTGTAAATCGCCGCACTGCATTCGAAAATGACACAATAAGCCAAAACATTCAACAACATAATAAACAAATTTACAACGATCAACTATAAAATAATAACTTACAGCCGAATAAAAATCGGTAAGGATATGTGCCCGTATGTGGGCAACACGTAACCATCTTATGGTCCACCAGAAATGGGAATGTTGCCCTAACGTGGCAGCCTCCTTAGGCTCGGCAAAGAACCTCCTCCTCACGAGGCTCGACCCTCCTCCTCATGATGCCTAGATGATGAAGGCCTAGAAGATGAAGGCCTGCGGATGAAGGCCTAGCGGATGAAGACCTAGCAGATGAAGGGCGACGGCCAACTCATAGCGGAAATTGAGCATCACGCTCAATATCCCGCCCAATATCCTCGGGAAGTGGGGAGGAGGAACATCAACCCCGCCCTACCCTAGCAGCACGACCCCTAGCTCGGGAGGGTTCACCGCTTCTTCCTCCTCTTTTGCGGTTTGAAACCGTAGGAGGTGGTGGACGGCTTCGCTCGGATGGTTCGGCAGCATGACCACCTCTGCTCCTCACCATATCTGAAACAACAATTAACATAACCAATTAAACCAAATTTACAGAACCAAACACAAAAAAACTGAGAAACTGTACTGCCAAACGACTGTTCGAACGACCACATGCGAGCATTTTCGCACAACCCCGTTCGAACAAGTCACCTTCAGTTTCCAAATTACAACGGTTCGAATGAGGTCGTTCGAACGGTGTTCGCACAACCTCATTCGAACACCTTCGTTTTCACGTGTTCGAGGGACATCGTTCGAACAATACAACGTTTCGAAAAAAAAAAACCCAAATGCAGCGTAGGGGGAGAGGCATACCTTGAAGAAAATGGAACGATTAGAGAGTGTGAGGGGAGGCGAAAATAACCCAGCAAATCTTGAGAGTGTTGGTGGAGAAGATTGAGTGAGAGATTGGGTGAGATTGAGTGAGTTGGGAGGAGGTGAGTGAGAGGGAGTGTGAATGTTAGGGTTCGGTTGAGGGAGAGTGAGAGAAGGAGACGAGGGAGAGTGAGAAGGGAGGGGAAGGGTTTGGGTTTTTTGTTTTTTTAATGGGGGTAAATTTGGAATAAATAAATTGATGGGGTGTGAATAAGTAGGAGGGTACCGGTAAAAAAAATTACTCAATATACAAATATAAAAGCGGCTGTGCTTTCCCACACCCCCTGCTTATTCACACCCCATCAAAATTTTAATTCCAAAACCCCCTTCAAAACAAAAAAACCACCCTCCCCATCACTTTCGTCTCCTGGGGAAAGCACCAACAAAAAAATCAGGTATGCTCTCTACTCGCTCCGGTTGAGCGAGCACCTCGAACGCGTGGCGCAAATATAAAAGCTTTAGGGTTACTTTTAGATTAATAATCAACCAATTATATGTTCATTACGTGCTTGATCTTTGAGCACTTCCGAAGAGTGCAACTTTTCCTCTTGGTGGAGCACCCGCAGTATGATGAGTAGCCCACGCGCGAAGAAATGGTTGTCGCGATGATGGCTCTGGGCCATCAAGTCACAGAACCATCGATTATGCCTGACCGCTGCACCGTGAGGAGGTGACTGACCCACGGCCCAGGCAGTGAGACCTTTCTGTGGAGCTGGCCAGTTCGAGGGTTCATTCGGAGTGGTGGCCGCATGATGATGCGCTATTTTCCGGTCGAGTGCTCGACGATTGAGGCGATCAAAGACATTCCGAGGATCCTGCACTTCCTCATAGGGCGTTTGTACCCTATCCGAGTGTGACGAGATGTGGACACACTTCGAGGACTACTTGGTGGCGCGGGGCCTCCTCAGGTGCCGTACTCCTCAAACACTGCGATGGGCTACTTTCCATGGTACTCTAGGGTCTCACATCCCTTTCTTCCCCGAGCATTATATGCGACTTGCGTGATGAGCCGATCTTCGTCGTGTGTGGTACGTGTCTTTTTATGTTTATTGCATTGATAATGTTTCTTAATATTCTATTTATTTTAATAATAATGTTATGTTATTTGCTGATGGCGATGCTACCAGAGTCATGATTGATTTGGTTGATGACATTGATGGGGCCATCGATGATCATGTCCCGAGCGGTCGGGACCATGTTTCAAATACATCAAGAGGCTCGCTCAACCCCTTCCGTGGGTTTAGGAGGAGGTTTGGGAATGTGTATGAGAGGAGGGGGCGCAACACCCAAGTAGGATATGTCTTAGGGGATATTTGTTTAGTTTTTTTATAATTTAACTACTTTGTTTCATTTGGTTTTTAATTTGAAATTCCCACAAAATACGAAAAATATTACTACATGAAAACCAAATACGATACAAAAACCAAATATAAAAAACATAATACAACCTAGCTTGTACTAGGTCTTCATGTTTCTCAAACATTTGATTTAGCGTCTTCGTCATTCTTGAGAGCTTAAGGCACTTACGAATAAATTTTTTTAATTTCAACTTTTCTTTCAATTCTGCGAATGTGATGTTGTTCTTAAGCATGAAATTTTTAGTTTTGGATCCATGACTATGAATCAGACCATTTTACGAGTGCGTAAGTATTTGGGCCCAAAGTATGGTCTTTACCCCCCATCACGTTAATGTCCAAGGCCGGGCGTCGTCGTCATTTCGTCTCCATGATCCCGAATCTTTGAGCGGTACCATCATCTCTACAATTTTTTGACGTATACGCCCAACCCGCTCCTACTCACCACACACTGCCCCAACGAAACCACGGCACCATGTTAATCCTTGGTAGCATCCCGTTGTGGTGAAGAGTCATTAGGAATTTGTCGTTTAGTCTTGGGTTGAGCACACGCCATTCCATTTCAATTGGGTTGGGACCAAAATACCATTAATGAATAAAAATTTCTTGATTTCATTTTAGATCCACTCCTTTATCTAACACATTAGCGCACATTATATTTTCCAGATTTTAATGGGTTTGGGTTCGACAAATAACCTATTCGAGCAGTGAAAAAAGGGCTGTCTGTCCATATAAACAACACTAGACCATTCCTTTGGGCCCAAAGTATGACTTTACCTCACACTGTCAGATTATTAAAATTACAATTTAAAGCACCAAAATAAACACTCCCTTTTTCAAAATTTTAACTGCACGTGACTCTGCTTTGAGAAACGTGTTTGGTTACCTATCCCCGAACCCATTACAATCTGGATGTGTAGCACAATTGTGAGAAGCCTAACAGGTACCCCTTTTTTCACATTTTTAAACCTTCGACACTTAACCACTGAGCCAGTTCAGAGACTGGCAACTGAACTAGTCCGGAGATTCACTACCGAACCATTCTAAAATACAACGTGAGGAGGTTTCCACGTGTGTTCCGCGTGAGGGTAGTTTTGGAATATTTTAGGTTTGGAGTGTGTTGTGAGTAGGAGGGGGGTTGGGAAAAGTTTGACCCATGTCCCAATCCCAACTCATGCAGAGCTCACTTTCGAATATATATATATATATATATATATATATATATATATATATATATATATATATATATATATATATATATATAATATTCTTTTGTCACAAAATATTTATAATTAGAGATAAGTATTAATGCTAAATGAACTCAACCAGACCAATCTCGGTGTGGACTAGGAATGTGTGTTCGGGATCACGATGGAGCGTTTATTAGCGCTAAGACGGTTTGGTTTGAAGGTTTCTTGAGGCCTCCAAAAATCGAAGCAGCGGGTCTTTTAGAAGCTCTTCGTTGGTTGATGCATTTGGGACTTCATGTTGTTAATATCGAGCTCGACTGCAAGCAATTAGTAGATGCCGTCAACGGTGGAACCAGATTATTCAATGCACTTCGAGCCACTTTAGCTAGTTGTAGAGAGTCTTTTAATTATTTAAACAACTATACCATCAGTTATATTCGGCGACAAGCCAATTGTGTAGCTCATAGCCTAGCTAAGGCGGCTCAATGTTTTGCTAGTCACCAGTTCCATGAGTGGATTCCACATTGTATCTTCTCATTATTAATGAATGAAATGACATAAGTTTGTTTGCTTCAAAAAAATGAACTCAACCTTTTTATAATATTTCGCAGAACACATCAATACCGGAATTTTCAAGATGTTCTTTATTTTTTAAATTAATCCTCCATGGCGACTGTAAAGACTAATCCTTGACATCTCATGTCCCAACAAATATTTTTTTCATACGCACCGGTCAGGGATCGAATCGAACTCAGGACCAAATGGTTAAGAAACCTAAGTATCTACCACTTGTGTCATGTTGCTAGTTTTTTTTTATAAAAGAAAACCATGAAAAAACAAATATCCTTCATGACGATTGTGAAGACTAATCCTTCGAGATAAGAGAAATCTATTTAAGAGGTTACATCTCCCAACAAATATATTTTCATACACACCGGACAGGGATCGAATCTAGAACCAAATAGTTAAGAGACCTAAGTATCTAACACTTGTGTCACATGTTGCTAGTTCTTTTTTTTATATATAAAAGAAAACCATGAAAAAAACAAATATCTATAGGCAATCATAAAAAAAATTGATAACACGCCTTTTTATCATGAAAGCAAAACTGATGAAACCAACAGATTAACAAAAACCCATCCCCTGAGAACAATATTTTCAAAATCAAATACCTAAAGGCAGCGGAACCATTAAAATTTTGTACCATTGCTTTTAATCTTGAAACCGAAATATATGAAACCAACCTATTAACAGCTTAATTAGACTTGCAGACATGTTTTAAACATGCTTAATACAGTGTACGATAGACAAAAGTAGATCAATAAAGAAGAAGGGAATAGATTTAGATAATTTTATATCTTAATTTGAATGGAAAGCATATATAGCGTATGTTTATTGACTCTTGCAGAAGGAACATTCCTTTGAATTTATAGCGTTTCATTTTTTCTCATTTTTATTCTTATTACTTTTTTTATGAGTTGGAAACAAACAATGAGAAACGCTAACAAAAAACACTTCATCCTGATGTGTTTCATTCCCGGCCCGTAGCATTAGCTATCAGGAAAGTAGAGACAATAGGAGGACGAGAGTGTCAAAGGTTGAAGCCATAATCCATTGATGCTCATAATTTAGCTAACAAGTTCGTGCAAGAGTTGCTTTCACGAAGAGAGCGAGCAAACACTGAATCTCAATATCGATGAGAGAAGGATTTAATATGAGAAACAATAGGGACATAAGTGATAAGGATGAGTGTCATTTACTCATTGATTAATCAAAGTAAGAGCTGATTTTCAATCAGATTCACAAACCATTACCCACCTTCATTCCAAGCTAATTGGAGGCCATTAGCAATTGTTTGAAGGTTGGCTTTGAGTTAGTGGTAGACCCACAATTGCATGAGAAGCCAACAAGCCAAGCGCCTACATGATCACAAATCAATCCACCACAACCTTGCCGCCCTAGGTTACCAAAGGAACTTCTGTCGACATTGATCTTCATAAATTTTTTAGCAAGAGGGAGCCTGCTTACCAATGTAGGCTCACAGCACAGATAATTTGATCCCAAGAGAGATTGGCCGAATCAAGGCTAAGACTGTCAATATTACTCAAAATTCGCCAAGGTACCATTTAGACTTTAGAGTCATTGAACATTTCATCATTCCTAGCCTTCTTAAGAAACCAACATCCTCAAATAAAAAGTGTCCCATTGGCATTGAGTGCATGTAGTTAAAACTAAGAAAGAGGGTCATTACCTACCGAGGCCGAGCTATACTGATATTAATAAGATCCCAAATCTTTCGAGCACGAGGACAATCATGCAACCCATGTAAAAGAGTCGCTTCAGTGGCACCACATAAATGAAAAGATGCATCTTGAGTAATGTGCCTATTGAACATGAAACAATATTAAATTCATCATTGATCTTCTATTAAATGAAAATTCTCTCTCACTTTTAAACATTAATTACAAATGTTCATTTATGTCGTTTTATATCTATAAGCGAGTTCGATCACTAATTTTACTAAATACTTTAAAATCAATCTGCTAGGTTAGCCGCTATCAGCTTAAATGTTATAAGCTATTTAAATTCCCAAAGTAGTTTTTGTGTATAAAAAAATCGATGTTGCTTCTTTTTTAGTCTCTGTGAATATAAAAAAAATCATTTTACTCCCTACAAATATAGTTAATTTTTTATTTTAGTTCCTAGCCACGTAATAAAAGAATGCCACATCAACATTTTTAAACACAAAAAACATTTAGGGAATAAGTGCGATAGTTTTGAAAATTTATAGGGACTAAAATAAAAAATATTTTTTCCAGAAACTAAAACGGATAATCACTATATTTACAGGAACTAAAATGAAATTCAAACCTAATTATTATATATTGGTGAAATGACATTATCATTAATCTAAAGAAGCTTCTAAACAATTGTATATGGTCGCATAGTCTTGATTCAATACTTCTCATTTGTTTTTTAGCCACAAATTCAATCCTTGTGCTCATACTTTAGACCTTGATTTTTCAATAAGGAAAATAGACCTTTAGAATAAGTTTTCTTGGCTTACAATCAATCTTGATGTCAATCAATTTTAACACCACAAATGACGTTTGTTTTTTCTTTTCTTTTTTGTGAGTACGAAACATTCAATGACCATGATGATAATTTAGAATTGTAAACGATCCATGCATTGACTTCATAATTTATAATTGTAAACGATCTTAGACGTTTCAAGCTCTTTGAAATTGGAAATTTTTCAATGCCATTTATCAACTTTTCTAATATCAAATTAATGGTGGGACAGTTACGTTTTATTATTATATATTTATTTATATAACAAAAAACTGAAAAATCATATGTTTGAAATATTTGGCTTACATTTATGATAGTTTGTTTAAACCGTCATTAATTATTTGACGATTCAATCTTTTTTTTGACCAACGATTCAATTTATATACATCATTTTTTACAAACAATTTATACATGCATTTTTTAAATCAATGTATCTTCCATGACAAGTGTGGAGATTAATCTTTCAAGGTATCAGAAATTCATATAAAAAGTTGATCTCTCTCGACAAATATTTTTTCATATGCACGAGTCAGTGATCGAACCTAGGACAAAATGGTGAAGAGACTCAAATATCTATCGTTTGTGCAGTGGCGGACCTAGGACCTTAGGGGGTTCAAAAAAATTCATTATCAAAAATTTTGGTTCTTAGGATTGTTTATTATTTTTTTTTCCAAATATCTTCACTTAATTTACTAAAATTAATGAATCAAGTTATCTAACTCCAAATTTATTTAAGAATAAATCGTCAAATTAGTCTCTAAATTTACATACTCATTCCTATTTAAGTCTTAAAGCATGTGAAAATAAAAAGTAGTCCATAAAAGTATGTAATACCGGTAAAATCACTTCTTAAAATTTAATAAATAGTCCATTCCGAAGATTAATAAGACAAATTTATTAAAAATTGGGTGCAAATTGTATACAAATTTAATGATATTAGTGCAAACTTAAAATTTCAGGGAATTAAAAAATATTTTATAAGGGGGTATTAGTACACAATTTCCTTATTCAGGGGGTTCAATTGAACCCTCTAAATAAGGGCAATCATATTCAGAAAAAAATAAGGGCAATCATATTCAGAAAAAAAACAAAAAGAAAGTAATTATATTATAGAAGTTTTGATAAAAAAATGAAGGAAATCATTTACAGAAAAAAAAAAAAAAATATTTAATGGTATTTCTATAGCTTTTACAAAAAGATGTAAATCATTTTGGGTAAAGGGCAAAAATGTGTAATGATATTTTATGAAAATAACCAAGATCCCGTGAGCACGGGTGAGAGTCTAGTTAGTTGTATAGTTATTGACACTATCAGCTAATTATGAAATGACTTATTATAAAAAATGTATTTAAATACTTGGTTCGAACCCGGCCTTGAACGTATCAAAAAATATATTTAATTTATATACACTATTGTGTATAAATTTTTTACACTATCAGCTAATCACAACCTATTATAAAAAAACATTTGAATTTATCTCAACGAGTTTAAAAGTTACTGATGTCGTAGTTTTTGATTGATGGGAAATGTAATGTTTTTTGGTAAACCAATATATCCTCCACGACAATTAATGAGTCTAATCGTTTGAAGTATCAGAGATTCAATTAAGGGTTTGATTTCTCCTAACAAATATTTTTTACACCGAAAGCGCATGCTAATTAATTAAACTCTTATTTAATTCAAAGAAATATAAACCTCCGACTTCTTCTCAGGTGTGGAATTCGTGTCAAATACCACACTAAAGTTGACATTGCAATTGTTTTGACCAATTGTAGGATTAGTTAATTAATTTTATTTTTTTTTTACTATAGTTAGTTGATTTGTTACGTAAAACTAAGATTTCATATATTTTTCTAGAATTCTAAATTTCTAATATTCTCAGCAGTGTTTGTGTAATGTTCTTTTTTTCCGGCGTGTAATATAATTTTCTTCCTATGGTTTCCACCAAAGCAGACAGCATGGGTCATTCCATTGCTTAACTGTCTGCTTTACCCAAAAAGTTATATTCACATAGAAATTTTTATTTCGCAAATGCAAAATGAAAGTCACCATTAATACTTTATTATTTTTGTAAGATATTTACCTTAATATAAGATTTCGTTGAATAGTAGTAATTTACATTTTTATGAGCAAGGCTGCAAAAATGTGCACGATACATGCTCTCCCATTTTGTATTTTATGAAAGAATGTCTGTAACATTTTTCAAGAGTTTAATTGCTAAGTACAATTTACGGTGTTTTTGGTGTTTTCAGAAACACCCAAACATTCTAATTTTAGTGGTAATATACTCATATTTTATTCAAAAAGTCCTCAGTTCGATCCAAAGAACACACATATAAAATTATTATTTTTATTTACACGCACGCTTCTTCCTTTCTCACGCTTCCTTTCTCTTCGTGCCAATCAGAAACCCAGACGGTAAATTATTCAATTAAGAATTGCTTTCATTTCTAATTTGATATGGCTAAGAAATAAAAAGGAGCAAAGCCTTCCAGGGGCCGTTTACTTTTCGTTTACTTGCTTCAATTGTTTACTGATTTAATTTTTACTTATCTCCACTAAAACTAAGAACATCATATTTTAGTATTTTCAGAAATTTTGAAAATGACACAGTTGTTTTCATCTATCTAATCTAATCTAATATCTATTTATACAAACAAACTATCTATAAAATTACCACTTTAGATCTCTTATTAACAAAACACATATTCATTTTAGGGATAAAAATGTCATTACCCTCTCTTTCTTTTTCTTCTTACACTCTCTTTCTTCCTTTTTTCTCTTTCTTCTTACACTCTCTTTCCTCCTTTTTACTTTTCTCTTACACTCTATTTCTTACTTTTTTTCTCTTTCTTCTTACACTCTCTTATTGATAATCTACTATCACCTCTTATTAATAATCTACTATCTACTAATATACTAAAATAATTAATTAAAACTACGGGATAACTACACTGATAAATAAAAAATACGAGAACAAAGGATTAATATTTGTCATTGATAATTAAATTTTTTTAACTACTGATTAATATTTAAATTAATACAAGAAGATTTAATGACTATTTAAACGACTGATTAATATTTATATTGATAATGTAATATCTCTCTTTTACTATCTACTATAATATACTATTCAACTAAAATAATCAATCGAAACTACGAGATAATCATCTTGATATATAAAAACACTTACTAATCGCAATGATATATATAAAAAACACGAGATTAATATTTGCCATTGATAATTATAATTTGTGAAGACTATCATAAACCTACTATCTAAAAACACGAGAATGCTTAGTGGCTATTTAAACTACTAACTAATATTAAACAAATATTTCTTATTGATAATTTACTATCTATAACTTTTACCATCTACTATAATCTACTAATAAACTAAAATAATCAATTGAAACTACGAGATAACTGCACTGATATATAAAAAACACGGGATAACTGCAGTGATATATAAAAAAATACGGGAATAATATTTGCTATTGATAATTATAATTTTTGAAGACTACCATAAACACTATCTAAAAAAATAAGAAGGCTTAATGATTATTTAAACTGATTAATACCTAAAAAAGACAAACAATTGTCACTGTTATATAAAAAACACGGGATAAATATTTCTTATTGATCATCTACTATCTATCTTTTACTATCTACGATAACTGCAATGATAAATAAAAAACACGGGATAATTGCACTGATATATAAAAAAACAAAGGATAATATTTGCCATTGATAATTAAAATTTTGAAGACTACAATAAACCTACTGTGTAAAAAACAGAAGATTCACTGACTATTTAAACTACTGATTAATATTTAAAATAAATATTTTTTATTGACAATCTACTATCTCTCTTTTACTATTTACTATAATATACTAATCAACTAAAATAATCAATTGAAACTACGAGATAGCTGCACTAATATATAAAAAACACGGGATAATTGCAGTGATATATAAAAGCATGAGATTAATAATTGTCATTGATAACTATAATTTTTGAAGTTTATTATAAACCTACTATCTAAAGTCTAAACAAACAAGAAAGCTTAATGACTATTTAAACTGATTAATACCTAAAAAAGATAAAAAATTGTCACTGATATATTAAAAACACGGGATAATTATTTCTTATTGATCAACTACTATCTATCTTTTACTTTCTACTATAATCTACTAATCAACTCAAATAACCAATTTAATCTATGAGATAACTACAATGATACATAAAAAAACACGAGATAGTTGCACTGATATATAAAAAAAATACGGGGATAATTGCAATGATATATATAAAAACATGGGATACCTGCCCTGATATAAAAACACGGGATAACAATACAGATACATAAATAATACTGCACTGATATATAAAAAAACACCGGATAAATGCACAATTGTTTTTAAATAATACTTTTACATTTTTAGATTTTAATATTTATCAATTTTTTATTTGAAACTCATTTTTATATACTTTAAATTTGTTTTTATTTCACAGGATATTATTCAGACTACTTAAATACTATCTAAGTTCATTCATAAAAAGAACATGGCAGCACCCGTGCGTATGCACGGGTATCCTACTAGTTGTTTTCTAAAAGTGCATTATTTCTAGTTAGCCCCCATTTTTTTCTTCTATCACAGATGTACACTACACGAGTCTTCTATTTTTTTCTTAGCAATTCAAAGTGAATATATTTTCAGAATGTAAATGGCCCCAAGCATTTGACAACAATAATTGAATAGGGTATCGTGTCTGAAATGAAACGTATCGTCTCGGATCGGAACCTACCATTGGCTTAATGATTGTTTGGTGACATTTGTGGAGAAATATGTTTTTAGCACAGTCGATGATTTAGATATCATTAAACGCTTTCAGGCTATGAGAAAGAGGAAAATGTAATTAAACTTTGATGAAAATGTACTTTATTTTGGAACATTACTTTATCGTTGATTTTTTTTTTGGTAAAATCGTACAATTGTTAAATCATTGAAGAACAAGGAACACCCTATTTTAAAATCCTGGATCCGCACCTAATTTTCGGTATAAGTAATATATAAAGTGGTTATTAGTTAACTCATTCCTTTTAATGATGCCTCAACGTATAATTGATCGATCATGTAAAATACTTATACAACAACATTGTATATAAACTAAAATTTTTTATTCACATATCGATATTCTAGAGGTGATTGAATTTAGTAATTGAATTTGTTTTGGACTGGGCCAAGCCCATTCCAAGTCAAAGCAAGGTCTAATCCAACGGAAGATCCGGCCCAATTACCGGCGTCAAAGGTAAGACCAAGATCAACGGTCGAGATCGATGCCGCCTAATCCAATGGCTCCGCGCCAAATCTCGCGTCTATAAATAGAGCACCACCCTAGCAAATCAGGTACACTTCATTCATTTGTACCTCTCCTCCACTTTTGTATGCCGACTTAGGCATCAAAGTGCTTGCAAGTACACACCCCCGACGATCCTAAACTCGGAGGATCATCACAAGCTTGGATCGTCCAGATCCCAGACGACTCTACAAGCACCTGCTTCAAATTTAGATTCCAGTACCGACCTCAGGTACTGAACATTGGCGACCACAATGGGAGTGTGTCACTCACTCTCATCATATTCATATCCTCCATGGATCCTAGCGACAACGGACACCCTTCTTGGACATTATCGATCGTCGCAGTAGAGACCTTGTGCAATAGGAGATGCGACTAACCCAGATGGAAGACGGGCTCGGCCTAACTCCTCGCTTCAGCAAACAGTGGTATCCAGACGACACCGCTCTCCTCCTCAACGTCGGCTTGTGCATAGACACCATGTTCATCGATCCCCAGCTCGCAGAGGGGGTCGAGGCCGCGGATCCTGCACTCCGTCTACCTCTACGAGCTCGAGTTTGAGTTGAAGCTCTTCTCTTGGCTCATCCTCGCCTCGCGCAGGTCACTCGCAAGGAGAAACTCCTTCCGAGAAAGGAGCACAAGTCAAAGCACTCTAGGCAGCACCAAGGTCAATTTCGTCAATCTCGGCCTAGTCCTTTCATTCGCCAGATCGTTGAATGTTGGAGAAACCTTCTCAGCTAAACATGTATGATGGCTCAGGCGACCCAGACGAACATGTGGTTACCTTTGACTTTATGATGCAATATCGCAATGCAAGTGACGACATCAAGTGTAAGCTTTTCCATCTGTCTCTGTTCAAGAACGCCCTCGTGTGGTTTAGAGACCTCGAGCCAGCCTCGATCTCATCATGGGATCATCTCATAAGGGTGCTCACCGCTCAATTCAATGCCTCTAGGCTGAAGCCCAAATCAGAAGACATGCTAAGGGCGGTGCAACAAGGGGAGAAGGAATCAATAACAGACTACATCGAGAGATACAACAAGCTGACCAAGTCTGTAACTTGGATGACAGAGTTATGATGTTTTTCATGAGACATGGCCTTCGCAAGGGAACATTGCTCCAGGTCATCGTCTGACTGCGGCGACCTCGGACTTTGGAAGATCGAGTTCTTGCGAAGGGTCCGACAATTCATTGACTATGAAGAAGCCAACCTAGCAATAGAGGTCCGAAGAAGCACTGCACCGGCTAAAGACCGGGATAAAAAAAGAGAACCGCCCCAAGAAGGAATTTGGGGGGAAATCAAGGTGAACCTCGACGCAGATTCGCGGAATACTCCGAACTTAACACCCCAAGGGAAAAGATATTGGCAGAATCTGCGAACACTGAGTTCCGAGACATAAAGTGGCCAACCACTCTATAGCAAAAGGAGGGCACAACACCAATCCGTGTAGAATATTGAAGGACGATATTGAGGAGCTAATTCAGAAGAGGAAACTCACTCAATATGTAAAAAGAGACAAAGAAAGAAAATGATATCGCTCACCTCGTAAAGGTAACACCGTAGTCAACGAGCTTGCCAAACCTCCAAAAGAAGACACCAATGATTCACCGGAAGAAGAAGAGTCGAGGCAACATCTAGCTCAGCCAATCGCAATGGTTATCATTGGGGGCTACTCTGTTGATGTAGGGAAAACCTGTCGATCCATGAAAAGGAAGTGACAGGAGATATTGAGTCATTCCATTGCAGATAGTATGGGTCATTCCATTGCTTTTCTTTTGAAACCTTTTTTTTTTTTTTTTTTTGCTTAACTGTCTACTTTACCCAAAAAGTTATATTCACATAGAAGTTTTTATTTCAGAATGCAAAATGAAAGTTCAAATTTTCAAGCGTCACCATTAATATTTTATTATTTTTGTAAGATATTTACCTTAATATAAGATTTCGTTCAATTGTAATTTACATATTTATGAGCAAAGCTGCAAAAATGTGCACGATACATGCTCTTCCATTTTGTATTTTATGAAAAAATGTCTTTCACATTTTTTAAGAGTTTAATTGGTAAGTACAATTTACGGTATAAGTGATATATAAAATGGTTATTAGTTAACTCATTCTTTTTAATAACGTCTCAACTTATAATTGGTCGATGATGTAAAATACTTATACAACGACAATGTATATTAGTTAAATATATTTTTAATTAAATCAATTACTACAGTTTATACACCTCAATAAAATGATAGAGGAGGTGAATTTGCAACCTCTGAATTCAATCAATTTTGTCATGATAATGGGATAAAAAGACAATTAACTACAGTTTATACACCTCAACAAATGAGGTTGTAAAAACAAAGAATAGAACAGTGATGAATATGGTAAGATCCATGGAAAGAAAATGCCCAAGGAATTCTGGCCAGAAGCTGTAAACTAGGCTATGTATGTGTTAAATAGATCCCCCAACTTAGCTGTGAAAAATGAGATCCCAGAGGGGGCTTTGAGTGGACACAAGCCATCTGTGTCTCACTTAAGAGTATTTGGTTGCTTGGCCCATGTGCATATTCCTGATGTGAAAAGAACCAAGCTAGATGGTAAAAGTTGTGAATTTGTGCTGCTTGGAATGAGTGATGTTGCGTTAAAAACACACTTAGAGCAAGTGTACTCTTTCGCAGAAGTAGTATAAAAGATTATCGTCTCCACAGGGATTAATTAACAAGTACCAAACTAATAAGATATTCTATTGTTTAGACGAACCAATAAAGTTGAGTGTTATAGAAACTAAAATAAAAAGAACTAATTAACAATAATTAAAATGCAATATTAAAGCAATGGAGAGAGACCTAGGGTCACAGTTTCACTTGCAAGCTTCGATTCCCTTATGTCTAATTCTACCTGAATTCCTTTATTTTATTTAATTACCAATCCCTTTACTAAAGCTATTAATCCGTTTGGTCATTCGCAATTAATATTCTTTTTCCTAAATTAACCCTTGTTTGGTCATGCAAGAATTTAAATTCAAGAAAAGCATAAAGAACAAAAAGGTTGAATGATTGGAAGACTAAATTATGGTTTGGTCATGCCCTAATTATAGCCTCAATTATCCTATAGGTCCACCAACTAATTGCAGTACGGTCGCTGATTAACTAATTGATTATAAACATGCAAAGGGTAGCTAATCCTAATCATGTGATAAAAACAATAGGACAATATTAATTGAAATAAAAATAGGAATTCAAAATATAATTTAGAACATAAAAAGGTCTCTAAGCATGCAAGATCCACCTAAGACCTAGAAGAGGACTTAGGTATCCATAATAATTAAGAACAATAAAATAGAAATAGGTTCATGAAATTACAAAGATAAGAATAACCCGGAAATAGTGAAAGTCTTAATCTTTGTCTTCAATCTCCTTCTCCTACTTCAGAGCTCTCTCACAGTGTCAAGAACGGTACCCAAGCCTTCCAATTTCTCTCACTCATGTGTTGCCGTCAGGTGGTGTTGTCTTTGATGTGTCAAAAAAATAGGGCTCCTTTTTCTCAAATGAAGTCCTCATTTTATATTAATTCCTTTTCTTTCTCTCCAAGCTAGGGTTGGGTGTTATTCCTTTCTCCTCAAGTCAAGTTTGTTTCCTTTTTTAATTGCAAGAGCACATTTTTATCTCAATCCCTAAATATTAGGGTTTAGATCCTTCCTAAATATGTGTTGCTTGCTATCCACTCCATGCCTCTTTCTTTCTCTCCAAGCATATATTTACTTAAATTCCTTCCAAATGGGATCTTTTTATACATTTTCATATATTCTTACTTTCTGCAAATTAAAGAGCAAATTAAATCAATAATATATATAATTGGTAATTATTGCTCTAAAAGTGACTCAAAAGTAATTCTAGAAATGCACTAAATTGGTGTTTATCAACACCCCCACACTTAACCTTTGCTTGTCCTCAAGCAAATTTTCTGGCTTAATAAACTTTTCAAATAAGTAATAGAGAAAGCCAAATAAGAGACCAAAATTAGAATCACAATGACAGACAATAGATAATATATGACATATGAGATGTCAAAAGGTTGCCCAATTAGAGGCTCAAGTCTCTCAAGAATACATTTACAGAACAATGGCGCTCGCTCACAATCTCTCTAAGTGTTTAGGGACTAGTGAAAATATACACTCAAGTTTCCACAAAATGCACATTACCATAAGCTTGTAATTTGACCAAATCTCCACTAAATAGTTCACATGCATGCAAAAGATGGGGTTTCATGGGTTGTAATGGGGCCAGGGTGAATTCATGGTGGGTAGGAAATAAGAAAGAGAGGGATAATCAAAGGGCTAAAAACAAGAAACAAATAGCAACCTTTGAAATCAAACATGGAGCACCTATCAATTTTACAAATTTTGTCCAGACTCCAAATTAATTTCACTCTCATTCTTCACTCTTCTTCTATTGGGTTTGCTCTCTTTGATTTGCCTTTTCTCTTGAGTAGGCATTTTCACTTTTTGATTTTTTTTTATGTGCCTTTTCCTCCTTCTTGCTTTCCCTTTATTTATTTTTTCAATTTATCCTTCTATTATTTTTTTTTCATTTTTTTTCTTAGGAGGAAAAGGTAAGTACATGAAAATTTCCATTTTGTTTCCTTTGTAGGAAGATATTCTTGTAAGCACATGATTCACTCATATTTTTTTTTCCATCCTAACAAGATAGACAACTAAAGTAGAGGACGAAATTTTAGTCTGACAATATAGACCACTAAAATATAGGACATGATTGTAATTTTTAATAGTTGCTCCACATTTAATTCCAAATGGTTACCACAAAGAAAAAGAAAAAATTATATCTGGGTACCAAAGAAAAAAATATATAACAATTAGGCTCAAAGGGGGCAACTAAGGGATAAATTCAACAAACAATTCTGAGGCCAGAAAAATACCTAAATTCCCCAAATCTTTTTATATGATGCAAATCAATTTTCGCCTTGAAATGGTCAAAAGACAAATTCTAGAATTAACAAATTGGGAAACACACTCATAGAAAGAAAAGGGGTAAAAAATTATGATTTAGTATCAATCCCCTTATGAAGGCTCAGATCTCACATTTAGAAGCTAGTTCACAAAAAGTACTCAAGAGGGACAAATGCTAATTATCAGCTTCCTAAGGACATCCTCAGAGTTACAATCAAGCACAAGTCTGTCAAGTGAATCAATTATGGGGTCCCCTAAAGGCATAATCTCTATTGTTTTCAATATAAACATAATTCATGCAGAACAAGCCAGAAAAAATGCTATCAACATATGTAGTGGGTATATGCATTAATAGAGATCAAGTGACAACATATAATATCCTCCCCCACACTAGCATGAAGCATGGTCCTCAATACAAAATATTAGATTGGCAAAAAAATAAATAAATGAGAGAGAAAGTAAGAGTGACTTCCCTGAGAGAGCTTGCAGTCTGAGCTTATTGCTAAAAACAAAATAAAACACAACAAAATGAGAGAAAATAAAACACAGGTTGCCTCCTGCGAAGCGCTTGTTTAACGTCGTGAGCCTGACGATAGTTGGTGCTTAATCGGGTGGCTCACCGAGAGAAAATTTGACATCTAATGCAGTGCACCTTCTTAGTTTTCTAACCATGTGGTTGACATTGTTTTTTCTTTTTCCACGCGGTAGATGAAATTCAAAAGATTGTGGAATTTTTGTGTCATCTCCATCCACCACTATACTAGGATCCTGCAAAATAAGAATTTTCTCCAATAGGTCCTGCATCTTTAGATCACTAAAAATGTTAGTTTCAACCACATCATCAAAATAAGGAGAAGTTAAAGAAGAGAAAATTTCATTGGAATTTAAAGCTTTAATAACATCGTCTTCTTTACCATTCCTTGAAGTTACTTTCCCCTTGTTAACCTCAATTACAGCATCACCAATGGTTAAAACAACTTGCCCAAAAATTGGGGCTTTCTCCTCTTCCTCGAACTCATGAACCAATGGATATTTTTCATTCTCCTCACAACCGCTCTCATCAGTATCATATTTTATTTCAATATAACTCCCTTCAGTAGGAGCAATTATTTTGATTTGACTCCCTTCAGTAAGAGTCTCTTCATCTTTCTCGAGAGCTTCTTCCTCTTTATTATCTTCTCCGGAGAACACTTCATCACTACTAACAATATTATCTTTGTATTGCTCAAATTCTTCATTTGGGGTAGACTTAGTTTGTAAATAAAGAGTTTCTTGAGCCAACTGAGTTGTTACCATATCAATAACCTTTGACAATTGATTCTTCAAACTATCAAGTGTTTCATTTGCCTGCTCCATATTTTTCTTACAACTATCAAAATTTTCATTTGTTTGCTCCATAAATTTGACTAAGATCTCATTGATATCATATTCTTCCTCTTTCCTCTGCAATTTTAGTTGCTCATAACTATCCCAGTTGGAGGAATAAGGAGGTGGCTCATAGTCATCCCAATAGTTTGAATAAGGCTCATAAGGAGGAGAAAATGAGCGTTGACATTGAGGCATATACCAATATGACTTCTCTAAATTTCTTTGTGCCTCTGCCTCTCTAATGTAGTCTCCAAGAGTTTTAACCATGATTTAGACTTTTATGTGCAAAACAAAATGAACTGCAACGAGCTCTTGGGAAAGAGTTATCAATTTTTTTTAACTTTTTAATAAGATAAATAAAAAAGACAAAAATAAAAACTAAAGCATAAAAAAAATGTCTAAAGCAATAAAAATCTTTTTCATTTAATATTGCTAAATTAATCCCCGGCAACAGCGCCAAAAACTTGTTGCGTTAAAAACACACTTAGAGCAAGTGTACTCTTTCATGAAGTAGTATAAAGATTATCGTCTCCACGAGGATTAATTAACAAGTACCAAACTAATAAGATATTCTATTGTTTAGACGAACCAATAAAGTTGAGTGTTATAGAAACTAAAATAAAAAGAACTAATTAACAATAATTAAAATGCAATATTAAAGTAATGGAGAGAGACCTAGGGTCACAGTTTCACTTGCAAGCTTCGATTCCCTTATGTCTAATTCTACCTGAATTCCCTTATTTAATTTAATTACCAATCCCTTTACTAAAGCTATTAATCCGTTTGGTCATTCGCGATTAATACTCTTTTTCCTAAATTAACCCTTGTTTGGTCATGCAAGAATTTAAATTCAAGAAAAGCATAAAGAACAAAAAGGTTGAATGATTGAGAGACTAAATTATGGTTTGGTCATGCCCTAATTATAGCCCCAATTATCCTATAGGTCCACCAACTAATTGCGATCACGATTTGCGATTAACTAATTGATTATAAACATGCAAAGGGTAGCTAATCCTAATCATGTGATAAAAACAATAGGACAATATTAATTGAAATAAAAATAGGAATTCAAAATATAATTTAGAACATAAAAAGGTCTCTAAGCATGCAAGATCCACCTAAGACCCTAGAAGAGGACTTAGGTATCCATAATAATTAAGAACAATAAAATAGAAATAGGTTCATGAAATTACAAAGATAAGAATAACCCGGAAATAGTGAAAGTCTTAATCTTTGTCTTCAATCTCCTTCTCCTACTTCAGAGCTCTCTCACAGTGTCAAGAACGGTACCCAAGCCTTCCAATTTCTTTCACTCATGTGTTGCCGTCAGGTGGTGTTGTCTTTGATGTGTCAAAAAAATAGGGCTCCTTTTTCTCAAGTGAAGTCCTCCTTTTATATTAATTCCTTTTCTTTCTCTCCAAGCTAGGGTTGGGTGTTATTCCTTTCTCCTCAAGTCAAGTTTGTTTCCTTTTTTAATTGCAAGAGCACATTTTTATCTCAATCCCTAAATATTAGGGTTTAGATCCTTCCTAAATATGTGTTGCTTGTAACGCCCCAAAGATTACTAGATATTTATTTAATAAATTGTTGGGGATTAGATTGTGGAAAAATATTAGAAATAAAAATACGGTATTTTTATACGCTATTGGTATTATAAGATTAATAATATTATATATTTATTCTATTTCTATTAAATGCTAGTGTGGGAGATATTATTTATTTAAGGAGTTATTTTGGTCTATTGAGGTGTTAAAATAATAGTTATAGTGATATTGGGCTCTAAAAGTATTTAAAAAGGAGTTTTTGGGCTGTTTTACTTGCATACACCCTCTCTTGGGTGCTAAGCGCACCCCACCACTGAGTCACTTAAGCCCAGCACATTCCCCAGCCCAAGAATAGACCTAGGACCCGACCCAACCTGATCCTCTTCTCCCTCAGCGTGAAGCTCTGCGCAAACGGCAGCCATGGTTCTCCCTCACGGTCTCATTTTCGTTCTCACTCTTCTCTCCATTGTTGACCCTCAAACTCCACTCTCCCACTCGAAAATGGCCACTGAGCATGATTATGGGGTCTGTTTCTTCAATCGTGGTCCCGTTTCTAACCCCTCTTCACTCACGAACGCGTAGCCATGAGAAACTCACAGTGATGCTACGTTTTCGGTTGCTAGACTCGAAACGCTCAGACTTGGGTAAATGTTCAGAATCTCACGGTCCTGTTGCCATTGGAAGCTTGTTCAGATCTAGATTTGAGTCCTTCGGTTCTGACTTCGAATCTCGTTCGGGTACTTTCCGATAGGTACTCCTTTTTCCAAACATTAGTTAATAATTTGTAAACGAACGATTTCGTATTTCCAATAAACTGTGATTGAGTAATAAATTGATTGTTCTTGTGTTTAATTGTATGTGCGCGAGTCAACGTTCTGCCGTTGAAATTAGATCCCGCTCGAGAGTTCGTGACTCGTCCTTGCCCTGCGTGTCAAAAGGAAGAAAGAAAGAAGGAGGAGGAGCTCGATTCTTTGCGGTTACATTGGTGACTCCGTAGAGAGAGCTCTTTCGCTTTCGGTTTATTCGAGGTAAGGGAGTCTCACTCTATAATAGAGGATATAATAGGTTGTATAGGAGTCATAGAGTCTCTATTTGGTGCTAATTGATTGATTGATTGAGTTGTGGTGATAAATTTGATGGATTTGTATGTGGAAATCGATTTAGGGCTTTACTTAGGGTTTATAACATGTGATTTCCATGATTTATGACGTGTTTGATGATTGAGCATGAAATTGATTGTTATAATATGAAATTAGGAGTATTAGAGTGATTAGGGAGTGATTTGATTTGGGAGAGTTTGGAGAATTTGGGGTTTTTGAGTCTTGGGCGCCAAATTGCTAGGCTTTGTGCGCCTGTGTCTTTATGCAGATAGCTATGGTCTTTGTGTTCTTTGCTCGGCGCCACTTTGCTGAGGAATTGGCGCCTGGGTTACTGTTCACGTGCTTTGGAATTGTGTCTGAGTGCAGGTGTGTCAGTGGCTGGGCGCCAGAATGTGGGTGTTTTGGTGCCTGGGGGTGAAACTTAGCGTTCTAGACACAATTTCCCGTGCCATCTTTTGCATTCACCTGCCCAAATCCAATTTTAAGTGTTTTGGCTCGAATGGTTTTCTGGTTATAGGTGTTATTTTACAAATGTCCCGGTGGGGGTGGCTTTGTGTGTGTAAATGGAGTGGGTTGAGTGAAACTTACATTTCTGGGCATATTTTCTCAGTGCCATATTTTGTATTTACTCGCCCAAAACATTTTTAAACATTTTGGCTCTAGTGGTTTTCTTCAAGTTCTGGTGTTGTTTTACAAATGTCCTTGGGGTGGCTTTGTGTGTGTAAGCGGGGTGGGTTGAGTGACACTTAGAGTTCCAAACATATTTTATCTTGTGCCAAATTTTGTATTCACCGCCCAAACACATTTTTAAACGTTTTGGCTCGCGTAGTTTTCTGTTTGCGTGTGTCTTTTGAGAGATGTCCTAGAGAGCATTCTTTGTGGCGCCAAAAGTGTGCGCTGGGGGGTGGTTTGAGCGAAACTTAGAGTTCTAGGCATATTTTACCGTGCCATCTTTTGCGGTTGCACGCCCAAACACATTTTAAGCATTTTGGCTCGAGTGGTTTTCTTTAAACGAGTTGTGTGTCTTTGGGTCGGTGTGTAGCGCCAACAAGCAGTCTTTGCCAGGGTGCACCGGCATGCGCTGTGTCTGAGTTTATGTCTGAGTTGGTGTCAGGTTTATGTCTAGAGATCAGGCTGTCTTTGCCCGGGGGCGCCAGAGTTGCTAGGAAGGTGGCGCCAGTGGGTGTGTTGCCAAGTGCCTAAGTGTGTGTTGTTTTGGTCCCTAGGTGACAGTTTGGTCCCTGATGACTGCCTCTTAGTCCTAAAAGGTGGATTAGGTCCACGAGTGAGGTTGAGTCCTCTAGATGAGATTAGTCCTTGGGACTTATTTATGTTGAGCTTGTATCTTGAGATGACCGAGGATGCCATGGGGGCATGAGTAGGAGGAGCCAAGCCATGGGGGCTATAAATGAGATTAATAATGAGGTAAGAGTTAGTGCGTGAATTGAGATATTTGAGAATGTGTTTGTGTTGTATTCATGGAGTCTCATGCATACATTCGCCTGCGGTCGCGACATTTATAAACTGATTGTGTGACCGGAGGGCCAGAGTCATGAGGACTCAATTTGATAATGAGATCACGGAGGCAAATAATAATGAGATCGCCGGAGGCAAATGGTACCACATGCATAACTACATTGCATACATTCGTATGAACACATGAACATCATTGAGTGATGATTGGTATGATTGATTGTGCTGTGAACTGTGATTGTATATATTGCCTATTATCGCTTTTATTATATAGTTCGAGACTCACCCTTTCTGTTGTTGTTTACCACAGGTAGTCATGAGTGAGGGCTTACTACCTTCACTACTTCCCGAGTCGGTCTGCTCTGATACGTAGCACCTAGGGGTTTGGGGTTATAAACTTTAGTTGTTTTGTTTTGCTCATTGTTGAGCTTATGAGTATTGTTTTGAGACGGCTGAGTACCATTTTGAGATGTAGTTTATATTCCGCTGCATGATATGAGTTATCCCACGTTTTTGTTATGGTGTTATGTATTGATATCTTTTATGAGCTGAACCGACTGTTTGAGCGTTTTTATGAGATGTGTGTAACGCTCCATTTAATGAGAAATAATATTTTTATACTCTGATTTTTACTATAAATTACCGGGTAGAAATGGGGTGTTACATTGTTTGCTATCCACTCCATGCCTCTTTCTTTCTCTCCAAGCATATATTTACTTAAATTCCTTCCAAATGTGATCTTTTTATACCTTTTCATATATTCTTACTTTCTGCAAATTAAAGAGCAAATTAAATCAATAATATATATAATTGGTAATTATTGCTCTAAAAGTGACTCAAAAGTAATTCTAGAAATGCACTAAATTGGTGTTTATCAAGTGAGATGAGTCCAAGGGATATCGTCTATATGATCCTATTAGAAAGAAAATTATCGTGAGCCGAAACATTGCATTTGCTGAAGATAATTGGACCAGAATAAAAGTCACAAGGAAGAAATATAGATGCTGATCTAGATTAGGGTGAAACAAAATTGGTGATTGATGAAGGAGAACATAGTGAAACCAATGAAGATGAAGATACCACTACAGTGACTACTGATGCAGCAGAAATTAGTGAAACCAATGAAGATGAAGAAGGTAAAGCCAACATGGTGCAAACTGATGATGATCTAAAAAGCTTTGAAGCTGTTGTTCAAAGTGCCAAATGGAGGCAAGCTATGAATGAGGAGATTGCTTCTATTGAAAGAAATGAGACATGGAAATTGACAAACTTACCTACAGGTTCAAAAAGAATAGGTGTGAAGTGGATATACAAAGACCAAACTCAATGAACTTGGTCAAGTGGATAACTACAAAGCAAGATTAGTTGCTAAAGGTTACTCTCAATAACTAGGGAATGACTACACAGAAGTATATGCTCTACCTAGTAGAATGGACACAATCAGAACAATTATAACACTTATTGTATCAAAGGGGTGGAATCTATATCAGCTTGATGTCAAGTCAGCTTTCCATATATGGAAAGCTAGTTGAAGAAGAATATGTAGAGCATCGAAAAGGTTATGTGAAGAAGCGAGATGAAGATAAAGTCTACAAGCTACACAAAGTATTATATGGCTTAAAACAAGCCCCCATAGCCTGGTTTAGTCGTTTGAAGCTTACTTTGTGCAGCAAGGATTCATTTCTAGCAAGAGTGAACATGCTTTATTATTGAAATATGGCACAAATGGAAAATTATTGATTGTGAGCCTACATCTTGATTGTGGTCATCTGCACCTGATCCATGTTGAAGAGTAGTTGTGTTTTTCTTCGCCATTAATTGCCCCAATCTCGACATTGGCAAAATTACTAAGCTGAGGAAATCTACAGTTAGGAATTACCTGAGGAGAAAGTATCTTGTTGAGGGCCTGCCATATTGCTATATGGTGGAACCTGTTGCACATTTCTCACTGGGCTCGGTTGTCCTCCTTGTTGTTGGTCGGGGACACCAAGACTCATCGGGCTGCTAGCCTACGTAGCACGCCTCTATTTTGATTCAAGCTTGTGGGAAGAAGCAAATCGTTAAAGAAATTTAAGGATTCCTTAATGATATATGGTTTATGAGTTCTAACTTTAATCATGTGGGCTTTATCTAGGTGTGTCGCGAAGGCAATTGTGTCGTTCATTCAATTGCATCTTTAGCATCCTCTGGTTTGTTGACAGGAAACTGGTGTGCTCATCCCCCATCTTCTCTTCGTGAAGCCTTGATTTGAGGCAACCAATTGATGGTGTGATTGATGAAGTTGATCTCTGTGTTTTAGGGTCTTGTGGTTTATTGCTCTCTCTCCCCTCTCTTCGAACCTTAGATTCGCTAACTAGTTGAAGTTAAGTATTTGAGTCTTCTTGTTGTACTTGAGTCTTATTCGAACCCTATATTTTGCTTCAGACAATTTTGGTTCCTAATTTTCTTAATTTGACAATTTTTGTTCTCATACTTTTTAAACTTTTAGTTCCTTAAATTATGATTTATTTGTACTTTTGATACTCAAAAATCTTGGATTTTGAGAAAATGGAGGATCAAAACAACCCATGATTTTTGGGACCATGAGTGCAATGAAAATATCACAATGACCAAAATTATCAAATCGAGAGAGCAAATTAAAATGGCCAAAAGTAAAATAGAATTACTAAACTCACCAATCTAAAAAAATTGCGGGACAAAAAATGTAAGTAAATATTTATATTTAGCCCTTAATTTTCGTAAAATTTCACCCACTCCATAATACCAAAAATGCCAGTTCCTTCAAAAATTAAATTTTCTGAATTACCTCAAAATATATAATAAAATTACATTTATATTTTATCACTCATAAAAATCTAACAAACTAACTAAGGCTATACAAATTTTTTAAGATTTTTGGAGACTATGAAAATTAAAAAAATCGTAAAAATAATGAAACGACCATTTTGAGGTCGTTGTCCCGTAAGAAGTCCCTTCTAAGGGAGTCTTGATTCTTGATTTATTTCGCTTCTAATAGTATTCAATTATTTATTATTCGTCATTTTATTACTCGTAAATAGGTAATTCCTGTCATTAAATTCATTTAAAAATTCCGGAAATCTTTCTAATTACAGGTAAATCCAAATTCCATTATTTTGAGGTAATTCCAAATTTTAGAGGTAATTCCAAATTTGTAATTTTTTTTTTTTTTTAACAAAACCATGTAATTTTTGTAAATTTTCAGTGGTATTTTTGTCCATTTTGGGACATTACCATGTAAATTAATTTATATTTTATCACTCATAAAAACAGACTAACTCGACCACTGACCAGAAATAGTATTCAATTATTTATACTCCATTTAATCCTTCATATGTATCAATTTTTACTTATAAATAAAAGAAACTTGGAACGACTATCAATAGTCAAAATAATCAATCATTCAACATTATTAGATAATAAAAATATTAAAAATGAGTTCTCCAATTAAGAATGAGTTCTCCAATTAAAAATGAGGATAAGTCTACCTAATTTTCCTAACCGCAAAGTTTTGATCATGGTATTAAATACATTGTATACGCAAATGAAAAGAGCACGTGAGTAAAGGATACATCACGATACAATCTTCTCATCCATCTGTGCCACGTAGTTAAATCTCATCTTGTTGTCACCCTTAGGAACAACATGGGTGGTCCCAAACTTTAGATTCTTTTTTTAGGGTTGCAAAATAATACAGAGCTTCTAGAAGACTGAAATCCTTCCTTTTAAACTTATGCAGTTTGGTGCTGGATATGGCGCCAAATTTGCATGGGTATTTTCGTAATTTTCAACACAAAGTTTTGGTCAGTGTTAAGACAGTTTTTCGTGGATCCCCTCCATCGGCTTACTTCTTATTTGTCCAATCAAATACAACTACTTCCTGATCCACTCTCTCTCTGATAGGTTTCATTCATTTCCCTATCCTTTTCTACCCCTTTCTTCTCTCTTCTTCTTGTCTTCCTCTCTTTCCTTCTGTATCTTCTTCTCTTTCTTTCTTTCTTTCTCTCCTTCTCACATTTTTATCTCTTCTATTATTTGTTGTAAGTATTCATTCAAATGCTGAAATCTTATATAGAAGGATGAGGAAATTTGCTTCTACTTTGGCTGAAGGTGTAGTATCAAATTTGGAAAGGAAGGTGGTCATATCACTCACTTAATATCAAGAAGAAGCAAATTGATCTTTTATTCTGTGGAACAATATCCTCTACTGCTTCTTTGCAAGGTGTGGTATCAAATTTGAAACAAAAAAGAAGCTAATTTTATTTTTGTCACCAGTTTACAAGTAGGAAGGTAAAAATTAACTCTATTTTGAACTTTTAATTTTTTACTTCTATGCAAGTAGGTGTTGTCCAGTGTCTACAGCTTTGGATAAATGGTTTTCAGATCAAGTTTCTTTCAGGTAATGTAAGAGTCCATACAATCTGTTATTTACTTTACCATTGAAATGTATTATTGAACATAATATAAGGTACAATGTGTGGCTGTTTTTACGCAGGTTTGTGAATAATGTTGCAGGTGGTGAAGGGTTTGATGTGAAGATTGAGGTTCCTGTTGAGCATCCAAGGTTCCTGTTTTTCACCCATCGTTGAATGGTTTATTTGGAGGCTTCTATTAGTTTTTTTACTAGATTTAGATATGCTTGGTTGATAGCAAACCAGCATAGCAATCATCTTGATTTTATTTCTGTATTCTCAGTTACTTTCTTTACATGTAATCGTCCCTTCAGATCAATTGAAATAATTTTAGTGTTGTTGCCCTTTTGTTCTTGGTTTTAAATGATTTGTCCACCATTTCTTGACAATTATTGACAGACCTCATTTACTCATCCATAATGCTCTAAAGGTAGTTTAGTTTTGACAAAAAATATAATTAAGGTCAATCAAAATACATCAAAAAAAACTATATTGGCCTTATTATTTCTAAATCTAACTATTTTGACTAATACCCACATTACTGGCTTCTGCAAAAAACTTAGGCTATTACATAAATAAATCACATGAAAGCATTTGTAATTTTAAAATTTTGGATTTAATGGTAATGTTAAATTTGATGTATTAAATATATTTCATATTATTACAAAAAAATTAATATATTGTCACTACAAGATAAAGTATAACAATTTGAACACTTATTGAAAACGTAGCAAGTTATAATTGGAGTATATCAGACTCTTGAGCATGATTATTCTTTTCAAATATGAGTTTTATAAAATTTTCATTAAATTTAAAGCTTTAAGGCAAGTAAAAATAAAATTCTAACAGATTTAATGCCATAAAATAAATTTCTACATGAAATGATTTTGGAAAAAAATATGTGAAATTAGTTTCAAATAAAAATAATCAAATTAAATACTGAGCAAATAGCTTGAAAAGATGGCATTCTATTCGTATGGGGACATGTTCTACCTAGGTTTGAAATTATTTCTTTCCTGCAGAGTTTGTGATGAATATTGTGCAGAGTTCCTAATTGGTAAAAGGTTGGTTTCTCAGACTCTTCTGGTGGCCGTTTTTTCTACCAATGGCAACGTGTTGTTCCTTGTGTAGTTCATTGGATGCTTTCCATTTGTATTCATTTTGCATATATACACTGTTTGATTGTAGCTTAAATGTGCATTACCATTGTTCTGAAATTATTTCCTGTTTTGGCCAGTTCCCATTTGTTGTGGACAATATTGTTGGGATGTGAAATTGGATTTTCTTTGTCGTTTGCACAGAATTTTACTACTATATGCCATCATGAAAGTATCAAATATGTGTGGTTTAGTTGTTCTTTTTTTGTTCTTCTCAATTCTTTATTAAATTCTTAATGCGGTGACGAATGTCAAATCTTTTGGGACACACTTATAACTAAGCATATCAAAAGTAGAGGTAGTGTCATGGTGAGACATCTTTTTGAGTATTTTGAATGCTAGCAATTTTCTAATTTGTTTGAGAAATTCAGAGTTTCTTAATTCTTTTTTACAATTTTTCTCAAGAGAATTGGAAAACTGATTCCAGAAAAGTTGGACTATGTTGCCAAGCGATCAAAGGAGGAAAAGTATCTTGCAGGTTATGAGTGGTGGGTGTTCCTTGACGAAAACCATGAGTGAAAAATAGAGAGATATCCACTTTTAATAACTGTGCTGGTCATTAGAAAAGAAGTTAAACATCAGTTTGGATATAAGTGAATGTTTGGGATATGTTGTTTTTAACTTATTGGGTTGTATTATTTTGAACTTATGCGTGTTGTGGAACTTTAAGTCTTGTCTAAACTATTCGTTACTCGACGATCTTTGTTTAACTACAAATTATTCTCTTCAATCAATACTAGGTCTCCCGTCCATTGGACGGGTGATAAGGCTAGTAAATAATAGGAGTAGTGCATGCTATTCCAAAAGATTGACTTAGTGGAGTATGATGAAATTTGTTTGTGATTGAAATCTTAACGAAGTACAATGGAATTTGTTTGTGATTAAAATCTTCACTAGTTTTTTTGGGTGATATGTTTTTCGTAAGTGCTCAAAAATGTCCATGCTTCTTACACACCTCCATCTACTCAACACACACTACACAAACACGTGAAAATACATGAGTGCCCTTAATGAAATACAACATTTTAATTTTTTGGCATTTTAGGACGGTTCGATACTTACCCATCAAACTAGTTCAATGGTGAAGTATTAAGTAGTGTAAATTATGTTGCACACCCCAAACTTGTCTCATAGTGGTTCGATGGTAAAAAAAACGAACTAGATCTATAGATAAACTCTCGAACCACTGTTAATGAGACACATTTGATGTTATTTTTGCACGCGTTAAAATAAATCCAAACAAGGTTCTCACAGTTCACTCTCGTTCTCCAATTTGTTTCAATTACGCAAAAAGAATTTGGAATGAACAGAATAATTATAGTTAAAAAGTTACAATGTCAAATTTGTTCGGTAAATTCATTGTTAAAAAGTCTACACTGTCAATGATGGTCCATGCACGGGTACCCCATAGGACTTTACCTATATATAGTAGCACACGCTCCATCTCATTGTTCTTCCCTAGCCTATTTATATACTGTGTAAATTCATTTTTCTGCCTTACGTTTTGTTAAAAACATGAAACTTGGAATTCTGTCCATTCTGATCAATAACAGGTTGGTTGGTACTTTAAGTATCGAACCAGTTCGATAGTTAAGTATCAAACCATCTCAAATATCAGACACACTTTGTGTTCCAATTTTTTTACAATACTCGGTTAACTATCGAACCGCCCTAAACACAAAAAAAAAACACAACATTTCATTAAGGGTATTTTTGAAATTTTAAGGATCTGGCGGTATCTGATTATTAGATGGAGGTGTGTAATAAGAATGAACCTCAAAAAATCTGATGATTTTTTTGCTTTTTAGATTGTGGTGTCATCTCCTTACTATTTTATGTAACGAACAAAATAATAGTGCATGCTAATGCTTATCCAATAATGATTATTAGATGGGTGATTGCTGACAAATTCAATGGTGCGCAAATTCTTGCAGCGAGCCAAATTCTTGCACGTTAAGTTGACATTTAAGTCACATGTCCAGATTCACGTGCGCTAAAACATTCACGTCAATATTGTTAGTTGTGTTAAAATGTGCCACAATACACTTAAAAATTAAGGTAGAGATCAAAATAAATTAAAAAAACATTTTGCAGAGACGTTTTTAAAAGAAATATTTATGTAGGGACGAAAATAGATTTTCACTCGTTTTGTAGGAACCAAAATGATAATTAAGCCCGGAAGTTTTCTTTATAATGTAAAATCCCCCTTTAATGAAAAAATATTAAGAAATAAAAAAAGAAAAAGTAATGCTTCTAAATTTTTATGATAAAAAAGAAAAAAAAATGGAGGATTAGATCAATAACCATGACTAAACACAACAGTATAACTAAAGAAAATAAAAAGCAAACATATATTAAAATGAAACTAGTTCGAAGAATGTTTCTAATGTCATGCAAAAACATCACTATAATAGCTCTCGTTTCAATCAAGTTGGCACGAAAGTCATGAACAACTATTTGCAAAAATTGATGCTTTAGGGACTTCTGCTTGGACTCTTTTGAGTCTCCTCCTCATAGTCTTGAGCCATCATTGTTGGATGTTGATGCCAAGAGTGCCTTCTGTAAGGCTTTACGGTCGTTTGATGCTTCTTCTTTATTTTCATTTTTATACTTTTATCAAAAAGAAAAAAAAAAAAAAAAAAAAAGTAAATCATTACACCAAATTAACCTCAAATCTATTAATAGCTAGTCTTCTCATTCATAGTATTAATATTTTACAATGTAATCACAAATTATTAAAGTAAAAAATCTAAGCAAATAAAATCTCATACTTCTAAAATTACAAAACTAATATAACCTAGTATGGGCTGGGTCGGTTCGCGGATTTGTTTTAAGGAAATCTGTTGCCCGAACCAAACCACAATGAATTGGTTTGAATTTGTTCAAGTTTGACCCTGAACACAAAACATATCTGAACCAAACATATCGATTTAAATTAGATTATGAGTTGGTTTGGACTTGCCTGAACCATTGAACACCCCTATTTCTAAATAGAAAACCATCCGAACAAGGCTAAACTGATTATGATAACATTATCCACAAATGAACGGATTCTAGGTTTCTAGAACGTTGATAAAAGAAAAAAGTTTTCTAGAACATTGGCAAGATATACGTACTTTATACGTTATTTTATTTTATATTATATTTTATGTTGATGATAATAATGATGACAACATATGGTTTCTAGAACACGAGAATAGTGACAATTGACAAGTTGTATTCAAATGTCTTGTAGCAATCCTCATTTTTTTAATACTTTTGCCACACCTCGATTTCGTAATTTCTCCTTATTTTATACAGCATTTATTTTATTTTTTTGACAAATTATTTATTTATTACATATATTTTTTTTCCTTTTCCATTTCTTTTTATTTCTATATTTTCTATCACCAAAACATTTGCATTTATTTTATATCTTTTTTGGTGACAAATTATTTATTTATTACATATATTTTTTTTCCTTTTCCATTTCTTTTTATTTCTATATTTTCTATCACCAAAACATTTGTTTCTATCTTCTCTATTGATATCTTTTCAACATCTCTTCTTTGTACAAAATCAAACATCTCTTTAAATTTGGTAATATATATATATATATATGTTGGAGTTATATGCATGGCCGCATGGGACCAACTTAATACTTATATTGCACTATCTCTTGTTGGAATCAATTAGGTCCGGACCCACTTGCCATCACATCAGAGTTAATTAGATTGTGCCAAAAGCAATTTGGATTCTTTCATATTTGAATATTTTATAGGTGATTACTCTCATTCCCATTCAGAATTTGGTGGGTATGATATATTCTGGGTATAATAGGTAAAATTGGTTCAGTATTTATTTTTATTTTAAAATATTTAAATAGGAAAAAAAGTGTTATTAAATATTTTGCTTGAAGGTATCATACCCACTAAACACTAAATGAGTATGGTAGAAAAAACCTATTTTATATATCTATAATCTATCTATTCGCCTTGCCATAACTCTAAAGACATTGCAGTAATATTTTTTGTAGGTTAAAATTTAAAATATTTTACATTACAAAATTTCAAAAGCCAAGTTTACAATAGGGGACTAAATGCTTATTCAAAGAGTAATATTATTTAGGCATAGGTTTTTAGACAAAAATCGACAAAAATCAACTCACAACACCAATTAACCAAGTTTTTTAGACTATTAGTCAAGTGATCAATTAAACAAGTTTTTAAAAAATGCCTCGAAAACTGTGAAAAGTAGGTTGGTTAATAGTTTAAAAAACTTGATTAATTGTTGTTGTGAGTTAGTTTTTGTCGATTTTTGTTTAAAAACCTATGTCTAAATAACATTGTTGTTTATTCAAATGCAAATTAGAGTGAGGTTAGTTTCACTGTTGAGACTGTGTAAATTTCAAAGGTTTGCCAAAGAAGCATCTGGTCAATTCAAACCCTGATATCCCGGTTTTGAATTCTCTTTTATTTATTTCTCATAGGTTCTTCAATTTTTCTCATATCTTTTATTTTCTTCTCATATACTTATAGTTTTTTTAATCCCTCGAAACGTGTTAGCGTACGTGGAAATATTTTTCTTAATCAATCAATCAATTCATTCAATATATAAAATCAATTACCAAAATAATGTCTCAATTAAACATCTTAGTATTTCGTCATTTATCCAAATATTTGAAGATTTTAGTCAATTTACCGCAAAATGACAAAAATATTCAATTTACCGCAAAATGACAAAAAAATATTCAGCTTTTCAATCTTAACTATACTGAAAATATCAGTTTTTTTAGCAAATGTTATTCACCGCCGAAAGATTTAATTTAATTCTTTCAAAAAAAAACACGGCATCAATTTTCCAAAAAAAATTGGGGTCAGCTTTTTACTATTAACCGACGCGCGCCAGTCTGACACAGAAAACAATTTTACTATTCACTTTTTTTTCCTTCAAAATAAACTATTTAGTATTTACAATTATCTATTAAAAATATTAAAACCAATCAATTTAATTACTAACAATTGTCAAAAAAAAATTACCACTTTCAAAATAACTTTTTTTAAATACTTTCCTAATATTATTAAATTAATATTATATAAGCTAATTTTTTACTATTTGACATAATCTATTAAAACTACTAAAATCAATCAATTTAACCACTAATAGTTGTCAACAAATTTTTTACCACTATCAGAAATTCCAAATTATTTTTTTTAATAATTTAATGAATATAATTAAATTAATACTAAATGATCTAAAAGTTAATATTTACTATAATTTAATGAAACTACTAAAAGCTATCATTTTAACCACTAATAATTCAACCAATCTGCTGAAACTACTAATAAAATCAATATAATATTTTCTTTCTTCACGTGTCAACTTTTTTCAATCTATCATCAATTTTTTATTAATTTAATTAAAATGATTAATATCAAATAATTTACAATTATACTAAAATTATTAAAACCAATCAATTTAATCACTAATAATTGTCAAATTTTCTTTAACTACTATCAAAAAATCCAAAATAAGTACTTTTTTCTTAAAATAATGTAATAAATTAATTAAAATGACTAATTTAATATTAAATGATCTAGAATAAAGCATATAAACAAGTGGCAACGAGACATTGAAATGGGAGCAGCAACGGGAGAGGCAACGAGAGACTGACAACGAGATCGACAACAGGAGCGAGAACGGGAGTGGCAACGAGATATTGGCAATGGGATCATCAACGAGAGCGGCAATAGGAGCGGCAACAACACGACAACGAGAGCGGTAACGACAGCACCAACGAGGTTGCATATCTTATATTAAATCTCATTTTCTTTTTCTCTGATTTTTACTCCGCTATTAAGATTATAAAAAGATGTCGACTTTAAAAAAATTGATGTAACACAAGTATTTTAATAAATTTGAAATTTATCACTTATCGAGTTTTTCTTTTTTCTTTTATTATATTTTGCAATTTTCAACGCACTTATAAATTCATAGCAAATTTTAACAAATACAGTGTCACCCGTACGGATGCACAGATAAAATACTAGTTGAAGTTTTAAAGAACGATTTCAATGTGTTGTCTTAAAGATTATATAAAAAACTGTTGTCTTAAATCTTTTGAGAACGGCTTTTAAGTGTTGCTTATAATTTTCTTTTTATTAAAAATTCAATACAGAAATTGGATTAAAAAAATTTTGTTGTCTATTTCGTTATCTAAGAGGATGGTTTTTAACAATCCATTTTATATTTGGATATATGCGTATAATATATATATATATATATATATATATATATATATATATAAAATACACATATTCTCTCCGTATTCCATATGTATTTGTACTTTGGCACACTTTTTTGATACATTTATGCTCTCCAAAACCTAGCATCTTAAACTGTTTTTGACAAACCATTTTACATTTGCTTTCATAAGCTGCTAGGCATCATCGATGGGTCGAACCACTATTGTTTCGAAGGAAATGTTCTGACTCCAGCAGGGCTATGCGCTAGGGTTTAGTGTGTCAGCCGCTACCATCATGGTTGTTTCACCGCCGACTGATCTTTTGCACCTGTCGCTTCGGTTGGGCCTATCAGTGTCAGGCCTTTGTCTGGCTGTACAGTGCCTAATTCCAATCAGAGAATCCCACCGCTGCAGCCAATCCCATCGTTGAGCAAATCAGCGTTTGCGCATGGGCCAGCGTCTGCGCCTGCGAATAAATGCGCCTCGGTGACTGTGCATGACACTGCAGTCCCTTTACTCAGGTATGATGGTGACGTGATAGCATCAGCGTCAGTGATCCCTACCACTGCACTTAAGGAAGTGCGGTATTTGTTCCCCGAATTGATGCCTGCCTCTGCAAAGACTGTGTGTCTTGCTGCTACAAACCAAAATTTCTCTCCCAAAGAGGTACCAAAAGTCAAATCTTTTGCACAAGTTTTGATGGGGTCCGAAAATACGGTCTGGGATATTCCCATTAATCAACTCCCTCGCCCGTGTGTCAAAGAAGATGATCTCTCTATTTCGATTTCGGAAGAGGAGTATATGACAGGTTTGGCAGAATGCAAAACACACCTTCATGGAAGAATTCTACTTTCAAAGGGAGACGCTCCTATCAAGTTAGATGCTTTGAAGTCCAAACTTCAAGCTCTCTGGAGACCAACAGGTAAGTGGGGACTGATTTCTTTAGGAAAAGGATTCTATGAATTTTCCTTTTCTTGTTTTGATGATTTACAAATAATCCAGTCACAACCCTCTTGGCAGTGCAAGCCAGGTTTGCTTCATCTGTTTGCCTGGCAGCCTGATTTTAATCCTTCCAAAATTAAACAAACAAATGCTCAATGTTGGATTAGGATTACAGGACTAGCTCAAGAATATTGGAGACCCAAAATTCTTTTTGCAATTGCTAGTTGTGTTGGAACTCCACTTAGACTAGATGATACAACAATCAAAAGTCCATTTGATAGATCCTTTGGTCACTTTCCTCGTGTCTTGGTTGATATAGACCTGAAATCAGAACTTAGGGATCACATCCTAGTTGAGAGGCGGGGCTATGCTTTCTCAGTTGACATTGAATATGAAAACTTGTCTTCCTATTACTCGAATTGTAATACTATTGGTCATACCAATAGTGTTTGTAAAGGAAGGACTCATCAGGTAAAACAGGTGTATGTGCCTAAGCATAAGGTTACTAATAATGAGCAATCTCAGCAGCAAGGGGATTCATCTACTCAGGTGAACCGGGTTTATGCCCCTACACGTACGACTATTTATAATGCGCAGCCTCAGCAGCATGGGGATTCTTCCAATAATGAGCAACCCACCCAACCTCATCTGCAGCAAGAGAACTCTTCTAACAATGAGCAACCTCCTCAGATACATAACTAGCAAGGAGATCCCTCTCCGTTGGAGCCTAGAGAAAATGGCACACATTCTACCGATGAACCAATTATCCTTGTCTCGGTTACTGCAGATGTTGGCAAGCCTTTGACCCAGCAGATGGATTCTGAGAAGTCGGCTAGCACATTTACACCTAACCGAACTGATAGTGATTCCACTCAGCCTCCAACCACCAGGCTTGATTCACTCTCCTCAAATAACTCTTTGGAGGAGGGTCACTCTTCTTCAATCCACTATTCTCACGCTGTGGCTGTCATTGACATTGCCTTAGAGTATGATTCCTACACAAGCATTTCGGGGAAGCATTGGGGTGATGATGATGCGGATGACCACAATGTGGCGGATATGCCCAGTCAGGTGGTATCCACATCCCGAAAGAAGAAACACAGAAAGAAATCGGCTCAAAAAGCAGTAGTGTACAACACTCGCTCAAAGAATAACTCTGACTGTGTTCCTTTTTCCGTTTTACTCTGATTTAAAGGTTATTGTTTTTTCTTCCTGTCTGTTTATAACAAGAGCTTGGTTGGTTTTTCCGTTCTATCTATTTTTGTTAGTTTGATTTTAGGCTTTTGTCTAACCTTTAGACTGCCGTGTTTTAGGGACTCTGTTAGCAGCTCTCTATTACTGTTTTGGTTTGAGTTTTTCTGATGGCAGGGGTTTTGGTATAGTCCCCCTCTGTTTTTCTCTGTTTTTTCCCCTTTTTTAATAAATTCGAGCCGTCTGTCTGTTTGCTAAAAAAAAGGCATCAACAATGGGTTTCTAGGTAGAGGAAGAGTCTATTAGATTTCATATAAGGTATGACTTGATGTGTTCAAGCACTGAGCAACACCAAGAACAAACGAACACATAAAGGTATTCCCTCTCTCACTCTTTGTTAACTCTTTCTTGCACTGTTAATTTCAATTTCACCTAAATTGAAACTTCTTCTTAAAAGTAAACTGAATGATTTGTATTTCTGTATGTATATTTCTGTACAACTTGTATGAGTGTATGTATACAAAGATAGGCTAGGTTAGTTAAGTTATTTGGACAATTACTAACAACTTGTAACAGCCTAACTACTTTAACTAACAACTAAAACTGAATGCTTTTAAAAACTTGGCTGCAACGACTATAAATTGTAAATAGCTAGTAGGGTATTTTTAGGGTTTTGAAAGGATTATCATTTCAACAATATGAACGAAAAAGTGAAAAAATTTGAAAAAATGAAAAAGTGAAATTGATATATATATATATATATATATATATATATATATATATATATATATATATATATATATATAAAATGAAAAGGAAAATCGATAATTAGTAATTAATAAAAAGGAAGCATAGACAAAAAAGTAATAATTAAAAGGAAAATGGCAGCTAATAAAAAAAATCTTTTGTAACATCATTATTAAAAATTGTCAAAAAACTGCTTGTTCAAGTTAACAGAAAATTATTTAAATCAAATTAACAAAAAATTATTTATCAAACCAACAAGTGTTTGTTCAAGTAGTAAACTAGGACGATTACCCGTGCGATGCGATGCGAGAGAGTGATTAACATGCATACAACATTGTAGTTTTCAAAAACATCAATATTTTATAAGGGGGGTATAAAAATACGCAAAACATATAGACGAAGAGGCAAACAATAGCGCTTGGTGGGATGAGGCAACAATGTCGGTCCAAAAATATAGAGTGGGAGTATATTGGTAAGCAGTGGGTACAAAAATGAGGGTACATTTTGATAATAAAAAAAGTGTTGGACAAATTAAAAGTTTGTCGTGGGTATGTCGGTCCAAAAATATAGAGTGGGAGTATATTGGTAAATAGTGAGAGTACAAAATGAGGGTATATTGGTAAATGGTGGGGTACAAAATATAGAGTGGGGTATGTCGGTCCAAAAATATAGAGTGGGGGTATATTGGTAAACAATGGGGTACAAATGAGGGGTATATTGGTAAATGGTGGGAATAAAATTTTCCCACCAAAAGTGGATAAAAAAAAGTGTTGGACTAATAAATATTTGTCAGGGGTATGTCGGTCCAAAAATATAGAGTGGGGGTATATTGGTAAATAGTGAGGTACAAAATGAGGGGTATATTGGTAAATGGTGGGGTCCAAAATATAGAGTGGGGGTATGTCGGTCCAAAAATATAGAGTGGGGGTATATTGGTAAACAAATGAAGTACAAAATGAGGGGTATATTGGTAAATTGGTGGGAATAAAATTTTCCCACCAAAAGTGTGAAAATTCAACGATTGTGTATTAATTGTTCTCGATAAAGTGGGGGTATATTGGTAGAACATGAGAAAGATAAAATAAGTGTACATTTTGATAATAATAAAAAAAAATGTTGGAGAAAAAAAAAAAAATTGTCGAGGTATGTCGGTTACAAAAATATATAGTGGGGATATATTTGGTAAACAAGTGGGAGTCTAAAATGAGGGATATATTGGTAAATGGTGGGCACACAAAATATAGAGTGGGGATATGTTGATCCAAAAATATAGAGTGGGGGTATATTGGTAAACAGTGGGATACAAAATAAGGAGTATATTAGTAAGTGGGTGGAAAAAAATTTCCCACCAAAATCGGCAAAGATGCGATCTTGCTATTATAGTTGTCGATGAGTTCAAATTTCATCCCAAAATCTTAGATTTAAATCTTGGTTTGATAAAAGTTCTGTAAAAAAGAGAGAACAACACTAACCAACAAAATTAAATACACGTGATCAGATAGATTCCTTCGGCACGAAAACCCAGAAAATTATTGATGAAAAAGAAAAAGTTAACATAAAATTGGTGTCTAACTGCATAAGTCGTTGCGGCCTTTTCAATAATCACGCTTATTTGTCTCTTTCAACATGTCCCGCTACTCAATCAAAAAAACCCTTCTAGAAGCTCTCATAGCTTTTCACTCACAACACAACACCACTAGCCTTAGCCATGTGCACCCCTCTTTCTTATTCTTATCCTCTCTATAAATCCCTTCTCTTCAAACCCCTCTCCCATACACTACTACTTCATATCATATCATACAAAAACTCAAAACCCCCACCTCTCCTTTTTCAATCAAGCTTCCAAAGATCCTTCCTTTCTGTGATTTTAATTAATGGGTATTCATTAATTCAGCTTTAGATCTTCCTTTTCAACTTGTTTTCAATTTTCAATACTTTGATAATGATCATGGAGCTTATTTCGGGTCTACCCGAAGACGTAGCCCGAGACTGTCTTATTCGGGTTTCTTACCAACAGTTTCCAACGGTGGCTTCGGTGTGTAAAGACTGGAAGACGGAGATACATACGCCGGAGTATCACCGTCTTCGGCGGAGTACAGGACATGTCCAAAAAGTTCTAGTGATGATTCAAGCTAGAATCGAACCGGTTGAACACGAAACCGGTTCGACGAAACGATTAACAAATCCGGTTTATGGACTCAGCGTATTTGAACCGGAAACAAATACATGGGGTGAGTTAGATTTACCGGGGGCACCACCCGGTTCTGGGTTACCCGTTTTGTGTCAGTTAACAAGTGTTGGACATGATCTCGTGGTGTTGGGTGGGTTAGACCCGACATCGTGGAAAGCATCGAAAGCTGTTTTTGTTTATAATTTCTTATCGGCGAAGTGGCGACGCGGGACCGACATGCCGGGTGGACCCCGCACGTTCTTTGCGTGCGCGTCGGATTCACGCAGTAGAGTGTTCATCGCCGGTGGACACGACGACGAGAAGAACGCCCTGAGATCAGCGTTGGTGTATGACGTGGAAACTGATGAGTGGGTTCAGCTTCCCGACATGGCGACGGAGCGTGACGAGTGTACGGCGGTGTTCCGCCGTGGAAGCTTCATCGTCGTTGGTGGTTACCGAACGGAGATGCAAGGAGGATTTGGAAAGAGTGCGGAGGTATTTGATGTAGTGACGTGGAAGTGGGGTCAAGTTCAAGAGGAGTTTCTTGATTGCGCCACGTGTCCAAGGACGTTGGTGGACGGTGGTGATTATGATGAGAGGGTTTATATGTGCCGCGGCGGAGAGTTGATTGTGATGCGTTGTGGCACGTGGCAGAAGATGGCGAAGGTGCCGGATGAGATATGCAACGTGGCGTATGTTGGAGCGTTCGATGGGGATGTTTTGGTGATTGGATCAAACGGTTGTGGTGAAGTTCACATGGGTTTTGTGTTTGATGTGAAGAGTTGCAGTTGGAGAAAATTGGAAAGCCCTGAAGGGTTCAAAGGACATGTACAAACCGGTTGTGTTTTACAAATTTAACCGGTTGTGTTTTACAAATTTAAGGTTTTTTTTTTTACTATGAAGATGATGATGATATTTTGGAATAGTGGAAGTTCAAGTGGAATGGAACCGTATTTTTTCAACTGGAGGGATGAAGAACTTTCAAGTTGTTTGTTACTACTTGACTTCCTTTTGCACTTTTTTTTTGTTCCGGCGCTATGATAAACAAGAGGATTTTGTTAGTGGTTTGGGGCTTTGGGCTTTGATCCCTTTTTATTTTAATTTAAATGAAAAGAAAAGGGGAACTTTCTTTACATTTTTTCTGGCAAAAATGTTATTTAGACATATTTTTTTAGACAAAAATTGACATAAACCAATTTACAACCCTAATTAATTAAGTTTTTTAGACTATTAGCTAACCTGTTTTTTTACAGTTTTTGAGGCGTTATTAAAAATTTGGTTAATTGATCACTTGGCTAATAATCTAAAAAATTTAATTAATTGATGTTTTAAGTTGGTTTTTGTCGATTTTTGCCTAAAAAAAATGTCTATATAACATTGTTATTTTTCTTGCATGTAAATTATTTGTGATACAAAAGTATTATGTCAAAATTTTTGGTGATTTACTTTTACCAAAATTTCATTTTGATTTTGATTTTGATTTTTTTTCTTTTTATTTTGTTTTTTTATCGTTCAAAAGGATCACTTTTGACACAAATTCAAAACAAATGATCAAACCGAGAAAGAAGAAAACAAAAACTGAAAACGAAATCGAAATCGAAACAAAAACAAAAACAAAAGTAGAAACAAACTCCAAAACAAAAATATGAAGGAAACTATTCTGAGCTTGATTTGAGTTCTGAAACGAAGATACTTTACTTTCTGTGTTCCTGCAATGAAGATGTGTTCGTTTTTGCACTGGTTTTCTGCAATTGATTTTCTAGGCTTGATTATTTTTTTAATAAAAAGTAAATTAAAAATGATATGAATTAATATTATATAAGCCACGTATATATAAATTACGCCACATCACTGCCGTAACAGCCACGTAGACAAATGTTAACAGAGTTAGACAGACACTAATGAAAAATGCTTACTTTGTTTAATAATTGAAAGACAAAGGACTGATATAAGACAAAAAAAGATAAATGACTAAGTCATTACTTTAAATAAAGTTAAGGGACTTCAGAAGCATTTTAGCCCAAAAAAAAAAAGACAACGAAGCAAACTAAAATTTTAGTAAAAAAAATGTCCAAAAATGTAATTTGGCCTAAGTATTATTGGTGCCACATAAAGTCCACTCACAGAGTTAACTAGCATTGATTTGATTAAGACAAAGTCACTCTTAACTATGAGTATCTCTATAATGTGAGAAAGTAAGCGCGTATTTATTTTTATACTTTTGTGAATGGTGATTAAAACAAAATGTAAATTAGTTATTTAAAAATTGTATTTTAAATTAGGGTTTTATTTGTTTCATCTTTCATTTTTTCATCGAGCCATTCCCTCTCTTGCAAACTCTCAAACACGCTCAGGTTTTTGAAATAAATGTGCTCTATGCATGATTCTTATTATATACCATCAAAATGCAAAATAAAAATAAATATAAAGACTCAACGATTAAGAATACTGTTCGTAAAACCTAGCACAATTGGCAAAGTTGACAATGTTAGGTTAGACGTCTTTTCGTGGCTACCCGAGTTTGAACCTGTGATATCCTTTTTGTGTATGAGCTTTTGAACTATGCTTTGATACCACTTAATGTAAATTATTCTTGATAACCCACTTAAACTATAGGATCGTTTCATAATCAAAGAAATAAAAAGATGAATAAAATAGAAAATGCAAGAAAAGTAAAGAAAATAAAAAAGACGGAAGGTACACCGAATGATTCTATATGGTGAAAAGAAACCACATCTTTTGTGAGAAGATAATAATTCTCATGATTAGATTGTCATAAAATCTACCTTCTTAATAAGATCCAAAGATGATTCAACAAAGAACTCTAGAGCTTAATTAGTGTTTACACACATACACTTTGAAATTTATTTGTGAATAGAACTTTACAATAGTCACTCACTACTACTCACGGGACCATAAATTTGACAAGTCATTTGGTTCTTCTTCCTTCTCTTTTGGACCTATGCGGAAACAAGTCATTTGTCCTAGTTTTCTTAGCTTTCACTATTTTTATATTTGGGGTTATAGCCTTCACTGCTACGCAATGCCATGCCACGTTCTCTTAACTATACTTTTATCTGCTTGTCCGTTACAACCTCCCCCCACTACAAGTCACTATCTGATTAGCCAAAACAAGCGATCACACAGGTTCGGTTTCAAGCTTTATTTCTGGTAAGAGTAATGATATTTAGACAAAAAATTTCAGATAAATATCAAAAACGAATTCACAACACAAATTAACCAAGTTTTTTAAGCTATTAACCAAGTAACCAATTAACCAAGTTTTTAGTTAATGACTTAAAAAACTCTGAAAAGGCATGTTGGTTAATGTTCACAACCGGATCGATCAGATCTTGAAGGCTCGGCGACATACTACACTCAAAGGAAGAAGAATGCGGCAAGAGCTTTCTTGCGGTCGCCAACATTCCTCGGATGGTCGGCTCCTACAATCATCCGCCCATCTGCTCGACCTATATGTTCGGCCACCTACAATGTTCGGTTCGGCCGCCACCCACAATGTTCGGTTCGGCCACCTATATGTTCGGCCTATCCATTCGGCCACCTACAATGTTCGGTTCGGCCACCTACAATGTTCGGCTTGGCCACCTACAATGTTCGGCTCGGCTTATCCATAACTCGAGACAAATATTAATGGGATTTACAGAATCGCTCCTTATGTCTTGTAACGCCACAATAACCATAATGTGTAATAATTACTAATAATCACCCTTGTACTATATATATTGCCTCGTATAGGCTAATCAAAGGACGAATCATTCTAGACTAACTCTTACTCTTACTCTCCATACTATACAATTATCATGCATACTGATTATCATATACTTGTGTTTTGCTAATTTCTCCTCGAGGAAATAGTTAGGAATATTTAGCGCCCACCGCGCCACGCAGAAAACACTTCCTTGGCCACACACCTTGAAACAACGCTACGCGCTATACTGGTCGTAACACAAACCCAAAAATCTCTTATCACAAAACATTTCTCTTCGATCTAGATGCAACTTGGATCGGTCACAAGTTTAAAAGTATCTCCATTCATTTTCTCTCAAGCTTTTGGAATGACACCATCTTTATCTATATAAAGTTTGTGATATAATATGTACAGCATGATATTCTTCTGCCAAAAACGCATAAAAATGTGGAAATCACTTTTGAAGTCATGTCTTGGATTCGACAATTACAGTTTTCTTTTAGATGATGCCTTAATTTGCATAAATTTATTTTGATGACATAGTAAGGCACGGTTAGAATGTTTTGTTCCAACAATCAGCAATGATAATATTTTAATATTTATTTGATTTGATGGGCTCAACCGAGAGGGGCAAGCATATATGGAATAAAAGGTCCATCGTGAAGAAGTCATACAAGGTGGCAACGAATAATGATCATTGCTTCCTCTCCACATCATCGGCAAAACGAGCAGATTCCGACCGGCGATCAGGTTCTATTGTTCTAACCTTTTCTCCTATGCTAATCAAAACAATAAATATGAGTTTAAAATTAAATTTATGAAAATTAAAGAGCGCGGACCAATAACGTACAATTTTTCTTGATCAGTAACGTACTAGGATTTATCATATTTAAATTAGCAGTTTCTATACTTTGAAATATATTCGGTGTATAATGATTTACGTGGGGTTGGTAAATAAATTATTTAGCTGATTGTTTATTGAAGTTAAATTTACTTCTATTGGTGGTTGTTGAAATTGCTAATACTTTTCACCGAGTAAAGGATCTAAATATCTGTTAAAGAAAGAATCAGCCGAATAAAAATGAAGAGGACGTCTTTGGTCAATACTGGCGCCCTAATCGTCGGTGTTTTCCCCAACAAGCTCAAAAATGCATTTCTGAAGAACTTTTGATTTGCGTAATTAGTGGAACACAATAATATCACGAGGAGTCAAAATAACTGTTCGATCAAAGAAAGTCTCATTTGGAGTCCAGGTTATATCTTTCTATCTTTCTTCTCTATACTTAATATAAACATTAAAGATTTAATTTCTAAATCCACAGTTTATTAGTTCGTGATATAAATTCGGAAGTTACATTTTTAAAATTGTACATGTGTTATAGTAAACATTATCATTGATTGCTTTTATTATGTGAGTTACATACTTAATTTGGTAGTCATTTTTTTGAAATTTGTTTGCAAATTAATTCTTTAATTGACTAGCTAAATAGATATAAAACTGTTATAACTCTTTGATTGAATGACAATAATTTGTATTGAAATATTTGGTTCATTAGAATTTATGATTCTAATAAATTCCTTGACGTTACATTGTTTTTATTGTGATAAAATGTATTCATGTTCCATCATGGTTTGTGATACGAATGACTATTGTTTGAAAGCATTAGATCTATGCAAGAAATATCGTAAACATGAGCTCACAAAAAAATGACAAAGCACAAACAATCGATTTCTTTTGCTAGATTAAGGATATTTAAATTACTTTAGAGGATAGCCGATGAATCAATGCAATGTTAATTTCTCGTTGATATTTAACAATAATATTTATGGTTAGTCCGGCTAAAAAAAAAGTAGTACTAGCATAGCTACTCCAAAGAAGCAATGTTTGACATATATATCGCATATTATTATTTGTTATATAATGATTCGCGGTAGAACACTAATGGGGATGGTATATTCTACATTTATCCGAAATGATGATGAACACGCATACGAGCACACATGACAATTTACTTGTTCATTCCATACATGCTTGGAACATCGTGAATTAAGAATACTAATATAATGTATCTCAAGAAAACAAAAACAACCAACCGATTTGTCAAGGCGGAGAGTTTCTCAAGCCCCATTAGATTCAACCATCATCTGTAAGGAGCACAAAGCCACCAACTTCTACAATGCCATAACGCCTGTGTAATAGAAAAATTGAGGTTCCAAATATCCACAAAAGAGCGACCGATGGATCAAACAAAACAAAGAATTCAACCACCCGAGTAGAAAATTGAGAAGTCAACCGCCTTGAAGATAAATGCAACTACTAAAGTGGTAGCCGACACACAAGCACGATCGATTCAATGACACCAATTTTTATGAAATTGATTATTTAATTGCCTTACTCATTATTTTTCATTGTTTTTGAACAAGTTTGATTTTGCAATCTTAACTGCTAATATTTCAGATAGCATTCAAAGATAAGCCGAGAAAAAATTGGCTGAACAAAAAACAAAGAAGTCAATCAGCCAATGGAAGAGTAAATCTTTCAGGGACAAAGAACGATCAAAGAGGATAAGGAAAACTGAATAAAAGAAAGTGAGGGATCAAAAATCTGATCAATGACGGTCCACAATTTCTTACAATAAAACTAGTATTTATTTGTTTATCTATCTAAATAAGATTATCATTTTTTACTATCTTTGTTGACCTTTTTGGAATTTGGCTCAGGTGATAAAAAAGGAAGACGGGACGAGTAAAAGAACCTTCGGTCAAACCGTTTGAGTAGCAAATCTTGCTGAAATTACTGACATTATGCTTTAAGTATTTCAGGTGTCTCTGAAAATAAAGCCAATTGAATGACCAAACAACAAAAGGCAACATAAGTCCTACGGGGGATAATGAGAAAAAATGAAGAAGAATCATAACGTTGATCATAACGACATAGGTCGAGCAAAAATGAAGAAACCACCACATAGGTCGAGGAAAACAAAGAATGAAGATCAAACGCGTGAATGCCACCAACCTTGGGAAACTACAAAGAAGACAAACCTCACATGCTGAACAGGGAAAAACAAAGAAGACCGGTCAACAAATGCCGCTGTGAATGCCACCAACCTTCGGTTTACTACAATTGAAGAAGACAACCTTCGGCATTCCCAACAATGCCGATAACCTTCTCTAAATCTCAATAAATGTATCTTTGTAGGGGCATTATAGCTTCCCAAATGTACCGTTGTTTATTGAATAAAGAGAATCGATGATTACAAATAATGCGTGAATGCGCTTGGAAAAACAAGTCCCGAAACGGCAAGGACCGAGTAGTTGGCTCGATGTTGACCCGCACCGCAGACAAAAGGACCTGCGCCAGCTTGGTCCGAATCGACGAGTTCATGTACCTCGGAGGCACTTCACGTGACTATGAAGTGGTTCATTGAAAAGTGAGCCATGGAGTCATGGGAAGAACCCTCTTGCATAATGTAACGCACCGACCATGATTCGCTGAAAAGTGACTTTACGGATCGCGCTTGCTCGCGAAACCAACGAATTCCGCACAAAGAGGATCAAAACAAGATCACGGTAGATGTGCAAGCATCCCGCGCACAAAGCCTGACGATCTTTCACGTAACCCTCCTTTACAATATCAAAGGGAGGAAGCAAAACCCGACGATGAAAATCGTATGCGGAAGAAAAACTAATTTTGTATACATATTTAAGGTTTTACAGGGAAAGCATTCAAACAAGAAAAACATCAAAAGAAAGTTGCCAATCGATCGTGCTTAGCGCTTGGAAAAGCTCAGAATGAATTACCCGACCCAAAAGAGGCAAACCAATTTGGTCATCTAGTGAGGATGCGCAAAACAATCCCGGATGGTTCAAAACAAATACTGAAAAGACGATTCAAAACAAAACAGATGAAGGACTCGGTGAAACAGATCATCTCGTGTTTTGTTAATTTCTAACTATTTTTGTTTTGTAGACTTAACTCTAGAAGGACTAAGGAAGAAACTGAGACTATGAGATCAAAGCCAAAAAGTCAAGCGCTTAGAAACTTGTCGCAATCACAAACTATAAAGTAACAACAAAGACATGAAGAAATATCACTCAAGGCAATCAAGGACTTGATAGTTGAAGGACTCAACAACCAAGGACTTGATGGATGAAGGACTTAAGTACGACCGAGCCTATCTTAATGTTAGAACGACTTCACACTTCATGCTCGCTGCTCAAGGACTATGTTCACAACCGGACCGACCAGATCTTGAAGGCTCGGCCGGACATACTACACTCAAAGGAAGAAGAATGCAAGAAGAGCTTTCTTGCGGTCGGCCAACATTCCTGGATGGTCGGCCCTACAATCATCCCGCCATCGGTTCGACCTATATGTTCGCCACCTACAATGTTCTGGTTCGCCACCTACAATGTTCGGTTCGCCACCTATATGTTCGCCTATCCATTCGCCACCTACAATGTTCTGGTTCGCCACCTACAATGTTCGCTTGGCCACCTACAATGTTCGCTCGCTTATCCATAATCGATAAAATATTAATGGGATTTCAGAATCGCTTCCTTATGTCTTGTAACGGCCACAATAACCATAATGTGTAATAATTACTAATAATCACCCTTGTACTATATATATTGCCCTCAGAGGCTAATCAAAGGACGAATCATTCTAGACTCAACTCTTACTCTTACTCTCCATACTATACAATTATCATGCATACTTGATTATCATATACTTGTGTTCTTGCTAATTCCTCCCTCAAGGAAATAGTTAGGAACAGTTAATAACCTAAAAAATTTGGTTAATTAGTGTTGTGAATTGGTTTTTGTCTATATTTGTCTGAAACCTTTTGTCCATATAACATTACTCTTCTTGTAAATATAGATAACTTTAAATGTTTGGAACTTTTATATTACAAAAATGTTATTTGGACAAATTTTTTTTGACAAAAATAGGCAAAAACCAACTTACAACATCAATTAACCAAGTTTTTTAGACTATTAGCCAACCTGCTTTTTCACAGTTTTCGAGGCGTTGATTAAAAATTGGTTAATTGATCACTTGGCTAATAGTCTAAAAAGTTTGGTTAATTGGTGTTGTAAGTTGGTTTTTGTCGATTTTTGTCTAAATTTTTTTGTCTGTATAACATTGTTGTTTATATTAGGGGTATTTGAATTTGATAGATGTTTTTTTGTTTGTTTTCTTTCAATTTAGAAATCTAATTGTCGTGTCTAATGGGCACATTCATATGAACTAGTGTTAAATCTCTTGAGTGAGAGTTTTGCCGTCCATTGTGATCCTACTTATTTCGAAGGATTAGTCTCTATAATTGCGCACAGAGAATACCTAGTTATACCAAAAAAAATCATATGAAGTTATGTATCAGTGTCCAAATAGTTCAAATTTAGCCTAGTGAGTACAAATAAATGGTGAGCAGGATTTGAACCATCATTACTTTATTTTTTTATAGGTAAATATTAGTTGTTAATTGTTAAGAGGAGGAGAAAAATGTTAGTTTCTAAGATTTGAACATTGGAGTTCCTTCTTATACTTTTTTAGTATATTTTAGTTCACCAACTGAACCACTTACATGAGATGTGAACTGTTCCTAACTATTCCCTGGATTAGGGTTTAGCAAGAACACAAGAACGTAGTATGTGATGAGTAAAATGTTCATCCATTTTCCTTGGCCTCATGGGCATATATTTATATTACAATACGTCATAAATGCTCATAATGGTACATGAATGCCGCGGGATCTCAGGCGAGATTCTCGGGCTTGCCTAATATATCTAGCAGGGCTTTCGCCTGAGGCCGAGCCCTTTGGAGGCGTCGGCCCTTTGACCGGGATGTGGTCTGTGTGCCGGCCTTGATGTGTCGTCGACGTGAGCTTTGGTGATGAGGGCGCAGGGGCTTTGGTCTTCGTCTTCTGAGCCCAAATGATCGGCTAGGAGACGTGTCATATCCGAGCCTTCCTGGGTGGTCGACTGGGAACATGAACCATCATCGCTCTATTACAATGAGCTAACCTATTTTCACCAAAATGGTAAGTCGGGACACAATCCCATATCCGATTGAAAAGGCTATAAATAGATATAGGTCCCGAGTATTATTGAAAATAAAGTCTATAACTTGAGTGGGGCTAAAATTGATAGCACCATTAATATCAAAAGAAAAACTTGTCAAAAAAATAAAATTTGATAGCACCATTCAATTATTAGGAAGAAATATCCATAACATGCATAGGCATATTGAAACAAGGCATTATCCAAAAATAATTGAAGATCCTCATTATCATTCCATTTCCAAATCAACTAGCCCTACGACCCGTCCGATGGACGAGTTGGCTAACAATTTCTTAAAGAGTAAACTTCTAAAGAAAATAAGCATAAGAACAACGGTAAATAACATCAAACAAAATCTAAGTTATTTTTTTGACTAAACAAATTTTAAGTATTAGAAAGATATCACATTTAAAGAAAAAAAATCACACATATTAGATCAAGTCATAACACAAACAACATAAAGTTGGAACATAAACAACAACCTAATCACACATATTAGGTGAAGTCATAACACAATCAGTTTAAAGTTGTAAAATAAACAACAACCTATAATAACATTATCCATATTCATCAATGTAGCCATAAAAACTTAACCCATAATATCGTCTTACCAATTCGAAGAATTAGTCTCTACAGTTGGGCGTAGAGGATACCCAGGTTATACCAAAAAAATATCACATGAAAACTTAACTCATAATTAAAGAGAAAAGAATACACCATAATTGAAAAGTGAAACACATACGTAGGTCTCATACAGGGACTGATTTAAAAGTAAATATCAATTTAAATGCTTCTAATACTTCTTGATGCGAAATTATCTAAATAAAGAAGAAAATACCAATTTCGACATGTAATTTTTTTTCAAGATTCTAAAATACCCCAAAACACACTGCCTAGAATAACACTTTATGTATTTTGCCATCAAATTGTTTTTCCATCAAATAGATTATTGACGACGAAGTATTTCAATAGTTAAAAGTTTTCTGAATACTAAAGTAACCCAAAACACACTGTCTAACATTTCACGTTACGCGTTTTGCTACAAAATAATTTTGTTCCCACCAAGTACACTAAAGCACATTATTTAGCATCCCAATTTAAAATATAAAAATATAAAAAAATGTAGATTAGTTATCGGTAAAACTCTGTTGGGAGGATATAACCACACACGCTGTCAAAACCGAGTACTCGTGGCCAGCCAACTTCCCCGGTGTACATTAGTCATCGACAAAACCGATGAAAACTGCACACTAATGAGATGGTAACAAAAAAGTAAAAGAAAGGAAAAAAAAAAGCCAAAGTTAAAAAAAAGTTATTATTAATATCAATCAAAGCAACACACAAGATGAATTAAATAATGTAGATTAGTCATCGGTAAAACTCTGTTGGGAGGATATAACCACACACGCCGACAAAACCGAGTACTCGTGGCCAACCAACTTCCCCGGTGAACATTAGTCATGGATAAAGCCGATGAAAACTGCACGCTAATGAAATGGTAACAAAAAAAGTAAAAGAAAGGAAAAAAAACCAAAGTGAAAAAGAAAAAAAAAACCAATTGTCCAAAAATTTGGAAGCCAATTGACCAAAAAATTATTCCCCCAAATTGAACATGCATGCCAAGCCACATACAACATCAAAGAAATTCTAAGTTTTTTTTTTACTAAAATTATTCTAAGTATTAGAAAGACATTACACTTAAAGACAAAAGTCACACATATTAGCTCAAATCATAACACAAACACCTTAAAGTTGTAACATAAACAACAGCCTGTAATAACGTTACATATATTCATCAAATGTAACTATAAAAGTTTAATCCATAATACGACCCTACCCAGTTCGAGGGATTAGTATCTAAAGTACATATCACCTTACGCGTTTTATTACAAAATAATTTTGTCCCCATCAAGTTCACCAAAACTCACTATTTAGCATTTCACTTTACTTATTTTCTTACGAAATTAAATAATTTTTTCACCGAAAATTGTCATATTTAAACATATAAATTTTTTCGAGATTGTAAAGTATTTCTCAAAATATAAAAAGAAAAAAAAATCCAAAACCTTAAAATATAAAAGAAGAAAATTGTGTGTGACAATAACTTTGTTGGGAGGAGATAACCACACAAGCCGATAAAACCGAGTACTCGTGGTCAATCTATTTATTTTTTCCATGAATTCAAGAAAAATAAATGTATAAAACTATTATTCCTAATATGTGTAAAGGTAGTTATTTTTGCTTATAATTAAGTCACGAAAGAGTAAATCAATACATCATGCAGGGTTCAATAAAAACCACCATTAAAATAAAATAACCTATACAAAGATGAAAGAAAATGTTGGGGAAATCTATTGTAAATGAGATCGAAGTTTCCATGAAAAAAGTTAAATTATAAATGTAAATTAAATAAAAAATTATAAAATTTAAATTAAACCTTCTTATATGGCTTGCTTTTCATGCTTCCCTTCCTATTATGTATTTGCTCCACCGTAGGGGAATGGCTGACTCTCCAATTTGACAGCAATGCACCGCTGGCCCGGAGGACGTTCTTCATTGCCTCAGAGATTGCGCCACTTCGACTCATATCTTGCACGCCTTGGGATATCGTGACCCGTCTTTCTTTCAAGAGATGGTGATCATGGACTGGTTCAAGGGCGGCTTCTTTCCACTAACCCCTCTATTTTTATTGCAGGAATTTGGTGTATTTGGCGCTCCCATAACTCTTTTTTCAAATGTTACAATGGTTCGATTGTTATGTATCGAACCCTGTGGTTCGTTCCTTAAGATTCAAACCTAGACGAAGGTAAAGTATCGAACCACATGCACGCCACCTCTGTTTCTGCGTGGTTCGATGGTTTAGTTGCAAACTGGTTTGATCTTAAAGTAGTGAACCAAAGTGATTTTTAATTTTTTGAGTTTGTTACTCATTGTTGTTATGTTCTCACATAGCCACCACATTCACAAGCTAGAGAAGTTGAAGTTGGCTCTGTTCTCCCACCTTCACCATCAGACCCTTATTTTGTTCTCTTTAAAGCAACCCCTAGAAACACTCCTGCCCTTCGTGCATGTACATTGATCTTTTAGAAGAAAGAAAGGTTCTGGAAGATGATGGGTTTTAATTTTTATTTGTTTAATAATTAGTTTGATTATTAAACAACATTTAAAAGAAAAAAATAAGTTATATTAATTTTATTCCACTTTGGCATGCCACGTGGCCTTGCCACGTAGATTAAGTGGCAGATGTCAGCATCAATTTTGACCACATTAGTGGGGGACTATGCTTTTATAAATTGGGAAAATAGGGGGACCAAAATCGTCAAATTAAAACTTGGGGGACCAAAATCGTGAGCTGGTGAAAATAGGGGGACCAAAACTTTAATTAAGCCTTTCAGTTATGACACTTATTCGAGGAGGTGGTACTAGCAGTAGCTCTCAGAGACACTAGGAGGAGGACGATAGAGTACGTCAGACTGCCTCAGTACGTCATAGGAGATCCCAAAATAACCCAGGAGGATGGGGACGTGGCCAAGGCCGTGGCTGGGGACGTGTGAGTGGGAAAACAATCCCAGATCATGCTGCTCCTGCATCCGATATGGAGTATGATGATATTGAGGCTGATGCAGGCAACTTCATTGTTGCTAAGTTAGCTGGTCCATCATGCGCTGCTAATAGTGATGATGATATTGCTCCTGATACTACATCCCCAGCTGCTGAGACTGGTGACCCTACTGGAGCTAATGAGACTGCGAGACCTTCGACATCCAGAGGTTTTGCAGCAGACACTTTCCCTTACCCGGGAGGGCCAGATGACAGGTCTCTGCTGTATTCATATGGCACACATGCTGCACGTTACATATGGGAGGGCATGGTATGTTACTTAATTTATTTTATGGAATTGTTGTTGCTAAAAACATTTTGTTGTTGTTAATGTTGTTGTTAATTGTTTGTAATCATAAATGTAAGACTGTAAGATTATGAAGGTCCACAACCACAGTAATAGTTTGAAGGATTTTGATTTGCATCCTGAGGTTGAGGTTTATGTATGGGATGCTGGTTTGTTGTGGTTGAGGGAGACGTTCTTCAACAACATGAATGCTGGTGTGGTCAATGCTTTCATAGAGCGATGGCATGCTGAGACATCCAGCTTCCACCTACCATTGGGTGAGATGACTATTACGCTGGAGGATGTCTCTCAGCTGTTGCATATTCCCATTGGGGGCAATGGTTTGACCTTCCAAAAGCAACCAAACAAGATGCTGAGGAGTGGCTTGTAGATTACTTGCGCGGATATCCTGATGAAGCATATCTTCAGATTCCTAAGAAAGGATGCAGTGTAACTCTCAAGTGGCTGAGGGAAACTATCTACCCTAGAGCCATTGAGGCTGGAGAATTGGAACATGCATGCTTAGAGCTGGCAAAACGGGCTACCCGGCCCGTATTGGGCCGTCCCGCATCGAGCTCAAGCTTTTATGGTCTGGGCTAAAAAGCCCAGGTTGCAATTCAGACTCAAATTTTTTGGCCCGAGCCCGACCCTATGTGGGCCGCGGGCTTTTCGGGCTAGCTCGCGTTGTGCGCAATTTTTTTCTATTTCTCTTTAACGCATTGAACTCTATAAAGAATTGAATAGAATTAATCAATTATAATCATTTTTCACGCATCGAATACAATTAAGGCTTATAAACTATAATACTCTTTTATAAAAAAAATAGACTTAATTGCAGTTTTGGTCCCCCTATTATGACCAACTTACGATTTTAGTCCCCGAACTTTTTTTCTCACGAATTTAGTCCCCTTATTTTCTCAATTTCTAAAAGCATAGTCCCCCTCTAATTTAGTCAAACTTTTTGCTGAGTTGTCGGTCAATAAACCTACATGGAAGGACATGTTGGCATGCCAGCATTGAATTTAAATTAAAAATTCTTATTTTAAATATAACAATTGTTTTTAATCTATTTAATAAAATTCAAAATTAAAACTGACGCAAAACTCAACCCCATCGTTTTCTCTTCTGAGTAGGCATGGCAACGGGGCGGGGCGGGGCCGGTTTTTACTCCCCCCGTCCCCGACCCCGACAAAATACCCGATCCCCGACCCCGACTCCAAAACCCGCCGGGCATGAAATACGCATCCCCATCCCCGCCCCCGATGGGGATCGGGTTTCCCCGCCCGTCCCCGTCCCCGCTCCTATGTTGAGTAAAAAGCAAAATTTTCATCTCACTGGGAAGAAACCCGACCCCAAACTGTTAACTATTTGGCAAGTGTACCAAATCGTGCAAGTAATAAAACCGGTAAGAACCGGGATATCGTCCTCAAGGATCGAATTTAATTTGCCAACTACGATGCAACGACTAATTTGAACCAAGTTGAAAGGGGTTTTGTTTGGTAATGTTGAGATATGAAGCTCAAGGGTAAAACGGTAAATTGTTTTTGACTTTTTAACTACGAGAAAACTGACACGATGGAAGAAATACGTTGAGAAAACGCTAGGGATGGATGTCTTCCGATTTCATGCTATCGTTACTGATTTATTTTCAGAAGTTATCTCTCTCTCTCATTTGCTATTGAATCCACAATTCTAACTAAGCCCTAATCCCTTAGGTGAATAGGTCTTTGTTAATTGATAAAAGCCCTAATTCCTTAGGTGCATCTACTAACAACAAGCATTAAACGCGAGGATTCGCCACATACATCAATTCGCAGGATATTCCTAAACTTACGAATGGAAGGAATTGAAATTCAAACAATCCAATAATAAGAACTTCCGTTAAATTATTGAATAGAATATAGGTTCTATAATTTCCCAATTATAGAAAGGTTAAACACAGAATATCAATTCACAAACGAGAGAAACGATAAAAATCATCAAGATAAACCAAAGAACAATAAATCTAAATCGAATTTATCCATCCCCAACATTGGGGTTTAGTTACACATGATCAAAGATAAGGAAAAGAGAGAATTACAAGATAATAACGATGAGGATGATGACATTCAAGTCTCAATTCTTGTTCCCAAGGCTTGATTCTTCGATGGTCGCAAAACGCAACCAACTCTCTCCGGTGTGCTAGGGTTTCAATTCATCCAAAACGTCGAAGATCCTCAAAACGCAGCTTTTGCGTGTTTTATCGTGTTTTTCCAAAGAATCGGGCGCCTCGTTGGCGCCTCCAAATGGCACTTTAAGCGCCACTAATGGAGGACGCTTCGATGGCGGGCGCCTCGCGCGGCGCCTCATGCGAGTGGGGCGCGAATGGGCGAGGACTTTTTATTTCCTCGCACTCCTTTGTCGCCTCACCGGCGCCTCAATGACACTTCGCCCACTTCGCCACTTCAACATAAGCTCATTCCTCGCACTTTTCCGTCCGCTTGCTTGCATTTCTTCGTTCTTCCTTTCACCTAGTCCTCGGGCACAAAAACACCACAAAAACCAAGCGTAAACACTGCAAAGCAATTCAATTTCAACTAGCACAATTTACTCTTTTAGTGTTGCCATTTTCCCTACATTCATTAAAATCTTCACATAACATCCTCTTTTTCATACTAAAAACCATCATGTGATGGGGATTCATCACAACCCCAACTTGAACATTTGCTTGTCCTCAAGCAAAGACAATGCAAGACAAAAACAAAACATCGTCAACATCGGATAACATGCAATCGCTTTATGAATCCCTTTTTAAACAAGACAATCACAAACATCCAAAGGACAAGTTGAGCAACAACTTTCGTGATCGGTCACTCAATCGCAATCCCACATATGGTAATTTCACTAGCACATACTTGCTCAATAGTGCGTGTGTGACATTTAACCGAATTGGAACAAAGCTAGTTTCAAAATGCATCTAACTAAGACTAGAGGGCTTTCTTCCGAGAGACCGCCAAGATGTTTCAAAACAAAGGGTAGACTAACGCTTCCACATAAGATTGAGGAGCTTCAAAGCAACGACAAAGGGTCTTAATTCTAGATTACAGATTGGACCAAAGGCACAACTACTTCAATACACACACAACACAAACCACACAACGTAGAGTTTTTGGGCCGCAACCCCTCATTACATCAAAAATTTAGATTTACTCAAAGAATTACTTCGAAATTGCAACAATTACACAAATATGTGGATTTTTCCACTTATTCACAAACACACTTAAACACACACCTGCATACACTACAACGTTACGGGTAGACGCTGCAGTTGTTGCACTCACGCCGCACACACACCACTTCGGCATACACTACAACGGGTGAGGCATTGCAGTTGTTGCACTCACACACACCGACACCACGGCATACACCGCAAATACGTTGCGGGTAGACGCCGCAGCGGTCTTTGCACTCACGCACACCGACACCCACACGCACCGACCATCCTACAACTGCATACCCACTTTTAGTACAACCGATGCACCCTCAACTTAGCTTCTACAATTACCCTTAATTTTTAGTAAAAATTGGCACTCCCATTGTAACACCCCCTTACTTTGTTTAAATATTTAATTAAAAATCGAGTTTAAAAATTGTTTTTCTTTTAAAAGATACATCCTCGAGGATGCTACGTTCACCATACATATGACTTAAAATCACCAACGTTACTCTTTCATTAATAAATATATTGCGTGTTACATATCACGACTTAAATGGGGAGAACCTCAAAAATACCTGTTTAGTTTTACAACAATCCAGAACTAGTCCACTAGCACAGCGGAATGAAAATAAGTTTAACTTATCCATTACATAATCAATACATACTCCAAAATAGTTTAATACATAAGTGAAATAACGATACTATACTCCCCCATTCCTAGTCTGACCATACAGAGCTTGACACGATAACTCAGGAAGGCCTAGGCACCTTCACTCGGAATCACCTGTTTGTCGCCACGAGAGCAGGCAACAAGAAATGCTAGGGTGAGTCTCTTTACATAAATAATAACAAATAATATAAGTATTATACGAGGAAGGAAACAAAACACGTTCTACAACCATACTAACATACGTCACTAAATACAAATCTCGAGAAGCCTCACTATTCAATTACACAAACACTCATCATCCGTCATATAGCATTCAACTCTCACTCATCGGAGGCATCAATCAAATGTATGAGTATATGCATGTATGCAATATGCATGTGGATCCATACTCACCACCAAACCCCGTCGAATAACACACCACCATTTTGGCCGAAGCCACATCACCATCCTCACCTTCGCAGAATGCATATGATTTATGTGACACTATGACAAATGCATCATCACACCATCAAAATATATATTAAATTACCTTTGGGACCGGCTCCCACGTCATTTATTAACTCACCACCATTGTCAATCCTTGACCATCACCATCTCAATTATTAATCACCACCATCTCAATTATTAATCCTCACCACCTCAATTATTAATCCTCACCACCTCAATTATTAATCATCACCTCATCATTTATTAATCATCCTCCATCATTTATTAATTTAAATCACACCTAAGGACCTTTTCTTCACTTAGGGACCATTTTGACACACCGTAATAAATTTAAAAACTTAGGAATTCAACAAAGACAAGGTTTTGGAAGATCCCCACTGGAGCGCGCACAACCGGCGCTTGCGAGAGAGGCGCGCAAGATGGCGCGCGGATAGATAGTCGCTCTAACTCTCAAAGTTTCGTCATCAGCGAGAGGTGTGCGCACGAGGTTACGCTGGCAGGGACGCTTGCAAGAAGACGGCGCGCGCAGCCTTGATCAATCCTTGGCCTTCTTGCGCGTAAGTTTGCGCTACACAAGCAAGATGGCGCGCAAAGACACCATTTCGGACACAGCGCCAAGTTGCCCAAAGAATCGCGCCTCCCCTCCCGCCACACACACACACACGGTTTTAATCCCAGCGCCAAGTTGCCCAAAGAATCGCGCCCGCACAAACCCCACACGCCCAATTTGAACGGTAGCCAAAATGCTAGGCATTTGCGCCCCTTCCAACCTATGCCCAACACACTTCAAAAGCCTAATTTCTTCCAAACAAATTAATTCTCACATAACCACACCAACACAACCAATGAATTATTAATGCTAATTATCATATTTACTTGTTCATGCTCATATGACCAAATCATCAAACACACACTATGCATATATCACAACTCATGCTTCCAAAACAATCCAAATACACCTAACACCCATTTATTCACAACAAAACAACCACACTCATAATCCACACAAAAATGCATATCAATTCCATTTCAACAACAACAAAGTGTTTTCCTCAAAAATCAATTCAACACACAACAATCAACCAAATAACACTCAATCAACATATAATCACTATTCATCATCTTCACCAAATAATTCAACAATTATTTAAAACCCTAACCTCCATACAATACAAATCTTATAAGCTATTATGAATGAAAGGACCCCTAACCTTAGGAATTGTAGACAACCTAGCTCTTCCTTCATCACACCATCAACAAGCCAAACACCAACACTTTAAGCTTCTAACTCCTCTCATGGTGAAATGCAAAATAGAGAGATTGAGAGATGGAAACTAGTATAAATGGAAAGAGCATGAAAAACTAGGAGATTAGAACCAAAATCAACTTACCAAATCAAAAGGTGAAGAAATCCCCAATCTCCAAAACCCTAGAGCTTCACGTTTTTGTCCTTCTACTATCCTCTCTTGATTCTTCAAACCTCCAAGCAACCACCACTCCTCCTCCTCCTCCACCATGAAGAACCGTCCCCTCTCTCTCTCTCTCTCTACCTCACCGTCGCCTCCACCTTCTTTCTCTCTCTCTTCCTTTCTTTTCCTTCTCTCTTCTCTCTCTCATTTTCCTCTCGGTTCTCTCCCGGTGACCCTTTTTCTTCTCTCTTAATTCAATTCCTTCCTTCAATTAATCCTAGGCCCAATTGATTTGGGCCAAAGGCCTCCTATTTCCTACACCTCCTTTTTACTTCCACCTCTCCTACTACTTAAACAACTTCTAATTAAAACAATAAACCTCAAATTAATTAATCAATTCTAATATTTCTCCACAACTTAATTAATCCACTTAAATAAATGTTGCAAGCCTTAAATAACTAAATTAAACAATTAAATTATTTTGGGGCGCATAACTCTCCCCACTTAGAATATTTTCGTCCTCGAAAATACTCACGGCTAAATACCCAACTCCTTCTCGCCTCTAACCGCACTCATCGTCATAATCTATCGTACACTACGGTAACAAACCACGCACCTTCTCTACACTCTTACCCTTAGCGGATATTCTAACCTCGTAGGGTATCCGGATCCTACTCGACTACTCAACTACCATCTATTCCGATGCGGGGCACTATACCCTCAACTACGATTTGTGTTTAGCTTACCCTCTTTAAATTTCCAATCTCACGGTGCTCACTTCCGAACTCGGCCTCCTAATCCAACCTATCTCATTCATCTAATTGCCTACTACTGGCCGTCATTACTAATAATTCCACATCGAGTTCCACACCAACCGCACTCCTGCTTAGCAACAATCTGAATCATTTTAACATCAAACGGCATCTCTAAGACTGTACTTAGGTATATTTATACACTACCCTTTAGCCACTACACCTCGACTCCCATGGACTTACCCTTCGACTTACCTGTACAACACTTCGACACCGCTATGTTTCAACATTACTAAGCTCGACTCGTCTCTCATCCTACAGAAATACTTACATCTCAGCAATCCTAGTTTAGGCTTCCCTACGTTACACCCACTCCTTTACACTTAAGTTTATATACATCACACTATACTTTGACAACTTCAATAGTTCGACACTTCCACTCTAACTTAGAGGAATACACTTAGACATTACTCATTTCGACATCTCTATACTTCAACTTACCTATGTTTCGACAAACACAAATTTCGACTTACACTTACCTCAATATCTCCACAACTGTACCACACTAGATTTCGACATATATATATATATATATACTTCAACAGACATACCCTTCACTTAGGTACTTACACCCATTTTCAACAACTCTGCTCTTCGACCATGCCTACATTTCGACTCATCCATACTTAGTTAACACCACTCTAACATTTTCTCAATTTCATTTACCCTCTAATCACACAACTCAATTACCACTTTGAACATGTATCAAAATTGATGACGAAAATTCGGCAGAGTTTCCTCTGTAATACGGACTTCCCAAAAATAATTTTTACCTGTTTAACCAGTCCAGAACATCAATTTTTAAAACTAGAACATATCATACATTTCAATAGACAATATAGGTGCAATAGATTTTCAGCAGTGGTTCATAAACTTCGACAATTCCTTTGACATAGCAACGTTATCGGAATTAAACAACCAAATATTCTAACACATGTTTTACCTACAATCAAGGCATAATTTCACCAATTCACTCAAGCACAATCGAGTTACAAAATCACAAACCAAACATGCTCAAAAACCGTAAAATTCCCAATTTCGTGAAATTTGCACTTTCTCCGTAACTAAACTTTCCATCACAGTAAATAAACACATGTCAACACATAAACACACAAACACATTTTAAAATTCTCTAAACGTGAGTAAAACTCACCTTTTTGTTTCAAAAGATTTTATCTCGTCAAACCATGAAATTATTGTAAGACCTCGCCATTTTCAAACAACATCAATCCCCGACCTAATCGGTCCTAAAGCTAAAATCATGTCACATCTCGTAATAAAATTCTAAACAACTTGGAATGCAATTTAACACAATTCTTGACATTACGCTCATTCCCAAAACACAAAATTCTCCAAGTGTCGCTTTCTTTTGAAAATCACATAACTCACTAAGTTTTGTCCAAAAGGGAAAAACTATACGCAACCCCTAATTTTATTATAACACGAACAGTGCCGCCACACAACAACCACTTATTATTTTCAAAATTTAGTTTCCGACATAAACTCGTGGTTAAAAAAATCAATCATTTCATCTTTGCTAAAAGGAGACTATACGCGAATCCTACCCTTAATTGTTATAACCAAGCACCGCATTTCATTTCAATTACATAACTTCAAAACAATTTAGCACAAATCAAAATTAAACTCATGTGCATTACGAAACAATCAATCTATATCAAAACGCCAATCAAAGGTAATAATATTCACAAGCAATCCTTCAAATATTGTCTCTCCACTACTCTTAGGCTTATTCACAACTCACTTCATCATCTACACTTAGTCACTTCACCCTTGACTATTACACTTAGGCACACTACACCCAAGCACTCCTTAACCTCGGCCCTTACACTACACAACGCCTCGGTACACTCTTTTGGTACCTCGGTTCACTACACTACGTCCACGCTAAGCTTCACTACACTTACCATTCAAACGCACTCTAAACCTCGGTGACTACATATTTGACTCCCACATACTACGTCGCATGCCTATTACACTTCAACATACCTATGGTTAAGCAACTACACCTCAGCTCATATGTAGTCCTATGCACCTAGCCTTCCTCTTCCTGCTTTCCTTTGATCTTCACACTATGATCATACTTAAGCCAACTACCAAACCCTTTCCCTTCACAATTAGTCTAACACTCATTAAGAATTTCACGAAGGTTACAACACCCTTAATACCACTTCACCTTGACAGAACATACCTTGATCATAATACACCTAACTCAAATAGCTACCCTTAGGCATACTTAATCTACACCTTTTACTTTGTACCAAAAACTCTATTTTCAGTCACCAAAGTCTCACTAGATTATCCAAACACCATTAATTTATCGCTAGGGACTACGCCATATCAATCATTTAAGTACTAATGCTCCTATCTTATGTCAATCCATATCCAACCCACAAACAATGCCTTCCTCACTCGGCATTCCTCCTACTCTTCGTCACTTAATTTTTACTCATCTAATCCTCAAAGTTACACACTATCATCTAGATCCTAGATAGGTACTCCTCGACTACCATACTTTTAAAGACGATTTCCTACCTTAGGCTCTCCGGAAAACATATTTCTAAACTCTTCCAAAAGGCATGCTCTATTTTCTTTGTACGAACTTCAAATCCAAAGTGTCAATCCTTATTTTGACATCTCTCCAAATCAAACTCAACCTTCCATAAGGCCCTATTTATCTAAAAATTAATAGTCAATCAACTTGCACACACCACTCAATCAATCAAGATGAAATTAATATATATTCAAAATTTATAATAGTTACGAGTTATTGTCACCTCTTTCATTGGGAATGAGTTATCGGGGTGATCATCCTCCTACTCACGCATCCAACTAATTAAGGTCACAAAACTACGTCTTTTCAAAATTCACACCTTTCACATTGAAGGGCCTTTTAACACAGTCCAGAGTACGAAGGCGTCGTCACGATTCCTACTCCGTGGACGTCGTTAAAATGCTCTCCTAATCACACATACCTCACTCAATACAATCCAACAGTCACAAGCAACTACAAGCAATGTTACTATCAACAAATGCAAACAACCAAACAAAATCTCTAACAAAGTCTCTCGTTGGAGATCAACAAGGATCTCTGAGACACTACGACTGGACAAACTTGGCCGGACAGACCGAACTGCTCTGATACCAACTTGTAACACCCCCCTTACTTTGTTTAAATATTTAATTAAAAATCAGAGTTTAAAAATTGTTTTTCTTTTAAAAGATACATCCTCGAGGATGCTACGTTCACCATACATATGACTTAAAATCACCAACGTTACTCTTTCATTAATAAATATATTGCGTGTTACATATCACGACTTAAATGGGGAGAACCCTCAAAAATACTCATTTAGTTTTACAACAATCCGTAACTAGTCCACTAGCACAATGAATGAAAATAAGTTTAACTTATCCATTACATAATCAATACATACTCCAAAATAGTTTAATACATAAGTGAAATAACGATACTATACTCCCCATTCCTAGTCCGACCATACAGAGCTTGACACGATAACTCAGAAGGCCTAGGCACCTTCACTCGGAATCACCTGTTTGTCGCCACGAGCAGCAGCAACAAAGAAATGCTAGGGTGAGTCTCTTTACATAAATAATAACAAATAATATAAGTATTATACGAGGAAGGAAACAAAACACGTTCTACAACCATACTAACATACGTCACTAAATACAAATCTCGAGAAGCCTCACTATTCAATTACACAAACACTCATCATCCGTCATATAGCATTCAACTCTCACTCATCGGGAGGCATCAATCAAATGTATGAGTATATGCATGTATGCAATATGCATGTGGATCCATACTCACCACCAAACCCCGTCGCAACACACCACCATTTTGGCGAAGCCACATCACCATCCTCACCTTCACGAATGCATATGATTTATGTGACACTATGACAAATGCATCATCACACCCATCAAAATATATATTAAATTACCTTTGGGACCAAGCCCACGCCATTTATTAACTCACCACCATTGTCAATCCTTGACCATCACCATCTCAATTATTAATCACCACCATCTCAATTATTAATCCTCACCACCTCAATTATTAATCCTCACCACCTCAATTATTAATCATCACCTCATCATTTATTAATCATCCTCCATCATTTATTAATTTAAATCACACCTAAGGACCTTTTCTTCACTTAGGGACCATTTTGACACACCGTAATAAATTTAAAAACTTAGGAATTCAACAAAGACAAGGTTTTGGAAGATCCCCACGAGAGGCGCGCACACCGGCGCTGCGAGAAGAGAGCGCGCAAGATGGCGCGCGGATAGTCGCTCTAACTCTCAAAGTTTCGCCCTTCAGCGAGAGGTGTGCGCACGCAGGTTACGCTGAGGACGCCGCAAGATGGCGCGCAGCTTCTTGATCAATCCTTGGCCTTCTTGCGCGTAAGTTTGCGCGCACACGCAAGATGGCGCGCAAAGACACCATTTCGGACACGAGCGCCAAGTTGCCCAAAGAATCGCGCCTCCTCCACACACACACACACACACTGTTTTAATCCCGTGCGCCAAGTTGCCCAAAGAATCGGCGCCCCTCGCACAACCCCCCACACGCCCAATTTCAAGAACCAGCGCCAAAATGCTAGGCATTTGCGCCCCTTCCAACCTATGCCCAACACACTTCAAAAGCCTAATTTCTTCCAAACAAATTAATTCTCACATAACCACACCAACACAACCAATGAATTATTAATGCTAATTATCATATTTACTTGTTCATGCTCATATGACCAAATCATCAAACACACACTATGCATATATCACAACTCATGCTTCCAAAACAATCCAAATACACCTAACACCCATTTATTCACAACAAAACAACCACACTCATAATCCACACAAAAATGCATATCAATTCCATTTCAACAACAACAAAGTGTTTTCCTCAAAAATCAATTCAACACACAACAATCAACCAAATAACACTCAATCAACATATAATCACTATTCATCATCTTCACCAAATAATTCAACAATTATTTAAAACCCTAACCTCCATACAATACAAATCTTATAAGCTATTATGAATGAAAGGACCCCCTAACCTTAGGAATTGTAGACAACCTAGCTCTTCCTTCATCACACCATCAACAAGCCAAACACCAACACTTTAAGCTTCTAACTCCTCTCATGGTGAAATGCAAAATAGAGATTGAGAGATGGAAACTAGTATAAATGGAAAGAGCATGAAAAACTAGGGAGATTAGAACCAAAATCAACTTACCAAATCAAAAGGTGAAGAAATCCCCAATCTCCAAAACCCTAGAGCTTCACGTTTTTGTCCTTCTACTATCCCTCTCTTGATTCTTCAAACCTCCAAGCAACCACCACCTCCTCCTCCTCCTCCACCATGAAGAACCGTCCCTCTCTCTCTCTCTCTCTACCTCACCGTCGCCTCCACCTTCTTTCTCTCTCCTCTTCCTTCTTTTCCTTCTCTTCTTCTCTCATTTTTCCTCTCGGTTCTCTCCCAGCTGACCCCTTTCTTCTCTCTTAATTCAATTCCTTCCCTTCAATTAATCCTAGGCCCAATTGATTTGGGCCAAAGGCCTCCTATTTCCTACACCTCCCTTTTTACTTCCACCTCTCCTACTACTTAAACAACTTCTAATTAAAACAATAAACCTCAAATTAATTAATCAATTCTAATATTTCTCCACAACTTAATTAATCCACTTAAATAAATGTTGCAAGCCTTAAATAACTAAATTAAACAATTAAATTATTTTGGGGCGTTACACCCATGGTCCACCAAACAGCTAGCTTAGCTAAAATCATTTCTAGGATCACTAAGTTCCACCTGAGTTAATGTTTTGAGTGTGGAAGCAAGATTGCATAAGTTCCTTCACCACAGGGATACTATTCGCTCAACTCTCACCACATCATCACTAAGTTTGCTCAACTAATTTCAAAAAATTTTAAACAGAAATTCACCATATGATTGCATTTTATTCATGAAATCGACGATAGGTCCTCCCCACTTAAACACAAAGCAGTTGTCCTCACCGATTGATTTAGGGAAGGCCTATTTACAAAAACCAAAGCAAAACAAAAATAAAATCACATAACGGAAACAAATTGAAAGAAAACATCAAAGTTCACAATCAAATAATACTAGACAAGGAAATAAAGGAGAAGAGATAGAACACTACCTCACATGGGTTGCCTCCCATGAAGCGCTTCTTTAACGTCACTAGCTTGACGTTACCTCGAATTTTAAGGGTCGCTTAAAACCAAGGCCAGCTTCTCTCTTTTCACCACTTCGCCAAGGTATGGCTTCCACCTCTGCCCATTGACCATCCAACTTCTTTTTGAGGAAGGTTCCTCCAATTCGATTGCTCCTGGCTTGAATTCTCTTTTTTGGCTCTTCTTGTCATTGTATGCTTTGACTTTCTGCTTATACGACTTTGAAGATTCATAAACTTGCAACCTCATTAACTTCTCCTCTTCCAATCTAGTCAAGGAACTACTAATGATAGCTGGATGAAGATCATCATCCGCCAGGAAAACATATTTCAAATGAGGGGAAAGTTGTTTCAATTCAGGAATCTTTTTCTCTGAATCTCCCCTATCTAGCTCTTCTTTTTTCTTGAAAACTCTTTCTACCTGAGAAGCTTCAAATTGCATAATACAGTCTTCTATCTCACTTCCCAAGTTCTCATCTGCTTCTTCAATAGAATTCACAATTACATCCTCCAATGGAGGAGATGGAACTTCCCGTCTAAAGGTCTCTTTCACAGAGTTATCAATCATATCCACCCTAAAACACCGCCCTTTATCATCGGGATGGCGCGCATAGCTTCAAAAACATTAAAAGTAATCTTCTCATCCTCGGAACCTCAAGATCGCTTCCCTTGTTGCACATCAATCAAAGCTCGTCCCCGTGGCTAAAAATGGTCTACCCAGATAAGTGGTACCTCTGCATCTTCCTCCATGTCAAGTATCACAAAGTCTACCGGAAAGAGGAATTTATCAACTCGACTGAACATCTTCCAACACTCCATAAGGATATTTTCTTGATCGATCGATCGAGTGTGTCGAGACATTCTAGTGGGTTTCACTCTCACCACCACCCGCCTCTTCAAAGATAGACAATGGCATAAGATTAATACTGGCCCCCAGATCACAAAGAGCTTTGCCAATGGCTATGTCGCCAATTGCACATGGAATGGTGAAGTTTCCCGGATCTTTCATTTTCTGAGGGAGCTTCCTCTGGATTATAGCAGATCGCACTCCTCATTCAAAGCCACTGCTTTCGTCCTCTTTAAATTTCCTCTTCTTTGTCAAAAGCTCCTTCATGAATTTAGCATATATAGGCATCTGTTTCTAGAGCTTCATGAGGGTATATTGATTTGTAGCCGCTTAAAAACCTCCATGAACTTAGAAAACTGCTCATCTTTTTTATGTTCCTTGCTAGCCTGAGGATATGGCAACTTCACTTGAGGAGGAGGTGTCTTGAGTTTCTCTTGTACTGCACATCCAGAGAACAAATTGTTTTCATTAGGGTTAGACTTCACACCTTCTTCACTTTCCTTACTCAACTCATTTTCGACTTCTCCATTTTTTTCATTTTCATTCTTTTCACTCAACTCTTTTCTTTCATTTTCAACTGACACCTTCTTTTCACAATACACCACAGGAGTCGGCAACTCCCGACCACTTCTTAGAGAGATAGCCTTAGCGCTTTCATTCCTAGGGTTGTCAACGGTATTATAGCCGAGAAACCATCATTAGATGATCCAAAGCAGTCGCTTTGCTAACTGCCCAATTTGAGTCTCTAGATTCTTTATGGAATCTTCATGATTCTTTTCCATATTCTTCATAGCTTGGTCTTGAGATTGAAAGGTTGTCTTTGTCATCTGCATAAACTGTGTCAACGCTTTCCTCCATAGGAGATGGCTTTCTTTGTTCTTGACTAGGTTGCTGCTGATGTGACCCTGTGGTATCATTATTCTTCCAAGAGAAGTTGGGATGATTCTGCCACCCAGGATTGTAGGTGTTAGAATAGGGGTTCCCACCTTGCTTCTGAAAGTTGCCCATATAATTAACCTGTTCACTGTTATCTCCATGAGTTGCACAGTCACCTTCATGAGCATTTCTGCCACAATAATTACATGCACCCTGGTGTACTGCTTGAACGGTCGCAGTGTTTGAGATCCCCCCGGGCAGAGTAGCAGCTAGCTGCTTAGTAAGAGCTTCAATTTGGAGTGACATTACCTTTTGTTGAGCCAACACAACACTATTAGAATCCAGCTCTAACATTCCTTTCTTCACTGTAGCACCCCTATCATTTTGAATTTTGTACTCATTAGAGGCCATATGCTCTACTAACTGTCTTGCTTCCTCTGCAGTTTTAGTACCCAAAGATCCTCCAAATTGAGGCATCTAACATCATCCTTGTTTGAGGTCGCAAACCATGACAGAAAGTTTGCAATCAAGAAAATCATCAATACCATGCCCGTGACATCTTTTTAATAACAGCTTTAAACCTTTCCCAAGCATCATATAGCGACTCACCATCTCCTTGCTCAAAATTTGATATTTCAAACTGTTTCTTGATGAACTTAGAAATTGGAAAGAATCTTTCTAAGTACTTGCTCTCTAGATCACCCCAATTGTTACCAGCCTCTTTGGGATAGTGTTTAGCCAATCTTTAGCTCTACCAACAAAGAATATGGAAAGAGACGCAACTTTTTCTGGTCGTCAGTCACTCCCGCAGGATTTGTGGACCCACAAATTTCATAGAATTGAAATAAGTGTTGATTTGGATCTTCAGCATCAGACCCAGAGAATTGTTCTGATTTCAAGGCAGTGAGGATCGAAGACTTGATCTCAAATGCTACAGCCCCCACAGGTTGGAAGGTGTAAGCTTGGACGCCTTGGTTCTGCTCCCAAAGTCGCCAAGAGTGCGAGCCGGTGGTGGATTTTTCCCATGATTACAATCCACAGTTTGTTGCACAGAAGATTCTCCGGTTGTTGCTCTTTGCTTCCTTAACCTTGCTTCCTTTCTATTAGCTCTAGCGGTTTTCTCAATTTCCGGATCGAAAAGTAGATCTTTAGGATCAACAGCTCTGCGCATGCACTGAGAAAACAACAACTTGGACAAGTGTCAAAGCAACTGCGCTTGATATAGATACAATAAATAAAAATAAATGTAAATAAAACTAAAGTAAATGTAAATATGTACGGGTTCGAATTAGCGCTTTGCCTTCGAATTAATTAGTAAGTTAATTTCGATCCCAAGAATCAGCGCGCTAAAAACTTGTTAACTATTTGGCAAGTGTACCAAATCGTGCAAGTAATAAAAAACCGGTAGAACCGGGATATCGCCCTCAAGGATCGAATTTAATTTGCCAACTACGATGCAACGACTAATTTGAACCAAGTTGAAAGGGGTTTTGTTTGGTAATGTTGAGCTATGAAGCTCGAGGTAAAACGGTAAATTGTTTTTGACTTTTTAACTACGAGAAAACCGACACGATGGAAGAAATACGTTGAGAAAACGCTAGGGATGGATGTCTTTCGATTTCATGCTATCGTTATCGATTTATTTTCGTAAGTTATCTCTCTCTCTCATTTGCTATTGAATCCACAATTCTAACTAAGCCCTAATCCCTTAGGTGAATAGGTCTTTGTTAATTGATAAAAGCCCTAATTCCTTAGGTGCATCTACTAACAACAAGCATTAAACGCGAGGATTCGCCACATACATCTATTCCTAAACTTACGAATGGAAGGAATTGAAATTCAAACAATCCAATAATAAGAACTTCCGTTAAATTATTGAATAGAATATAGGTTCTATAATTTCCCAATTACGTAAAGGTTAAACACGAATATCAATTCACAAACGAGAGAACGATAAAAATCATCAAGATAAACCCAAAGAACAATAAATCTAAATCAGAATTTATCCATCCCCAACATTGGGGTTTAGTTACACATGATCAAAGATAAGGAAAAGAGAGAATTACAAGATAATAACGATGAGGATGATGACATTCGAAGTCTCAATTCTTGTTCCCAAGGCTTGATTCTTCGATGGTCAGCAGCTGCAACCAACTCTCTCCGGTGTGCTAGGGTTTCAATTCGTCCAAAACGTCAGAAGATCCCTCAAAAACGCAGCTTTTGCGTGTTTTATCGTGTTTTCCAGCAACTGGCGCCTCGTTGGCGCCTCCAGCGACACTTAAGCGCCACTAATTGGAGGACGCTACAGTAACTGGCGCCTCATGCGAGAGTGGGGCGCGAATGGGCAGGGACTTTTTATTTCCTGCACTCCTTTGTCGCCTCACTGGCGCCTCAATGACACACGGGCCGCCACTTCAACAAGCAAGCTCATTCCTTGGCACTTTTCCGTCCGTTTGCAAGTTCACCTGTATTATGATTAAGACAAAACAAATGTTAAAATATAAACATTAAATCTTATAAAATTTTAAAGCAAATAACGTAGAGAATACCTTCATCATCAAAACCAACTTCTAGCACACGCAACCTATTTGCTTTTCTCTACAATCTTTTTTTGAACACATATATTCATGTGTGTATGCAAGTGTTTCGTTCCATTTCTTAAACTTCCACCAAGCAGATTCTTGCAATAATTACATTGAGCTTTGTCTTGTTCGTTAACTTTTATCAATGTGAAATGTTCCCATACAATACTTTCACGCAGTGCGGAATTACCAGCAGCATCCATACAAAGAAGAAAAAAATAGAATCTTGAATTTCAATAAACTGTTAGGACTCACAAGACAGTAACAAAACAAAGGCTGTCACCGTTGATATGCCATTGGAAACATGCACAAATTTTTGATATCACACAAGGAAGTAAGAAAAACATGATTTACTATCACAAAGTGCGCTTACCACAAGCTACTCTGCACCAAAGATTTCCAGTAGCTTTGCTAAGCTCATGCCCACCTACACAACAGTACCAAGAACATTAATCTGTGGTAAACCAAAAAGACATAGAATGCTTTAAGACACAATTCAAAAATATCTATGATATGCTTTAAATTGATATGAATAACACTTCAGGCTTTAAATACCTACACAACAGTACCATAGAATGCTTTAAATTGATATGAATAACACTTCTTTGGACCACAAAGTACAAAACATTAACAAAACAAATATTCAGGCAGGAATCATTTCACCCCAATTCAGCCAAAACTTTGAAAAATCAAATATTTCAGGATCACCCATTTTGTTAAATAAACAGACAAAAAGAAAAATTGATGAGAGAAATGAATGAACAAGTGAAACCCCTAATAACCTCAACTTTTTGAAAGGGTGGAATCCTTTACTATAGAATATTAAGGCATCCTTTGATCCATAAAGCCATGTTTGATTAAGGCATCCTTTGATCCATAAAGCCGAATCCACTGAGTGGAGAAAGGAATTCGTTGCTGTTATTTGTTATAATTGGATAATCCATTAAAAAAATTCACATGACAATTGAAGGGGAATGATCAAGGTGAGCATGAAAGAAATCCAAATACACATATTTAAAAAGTGATGAAGAAGATTGATAAACTTTTTTCCTCAAAGACAGAACAAGAAGATAAAAGATCTAAGTAATCTTGAGTTATTAGAATCATTTGAGGTCCAAAATAAAAGCTTGTCATGTTTGAATTCACGGTGAAACCAGTGGTATCTATAATCTATAACTCTTAAACATGCAAGCTTCAAACTTGCCAAGAGCTTACACTACACCTTATGTGGTTCCAAACTAGCATTTCGTCCCAAGCATCAAAGTCACAATGACACAATTATTTTGAGAGCCTAACTAGAATATAACAAACAATAACATAAAATTGTCCTCAATGTAAATTAATTCAACGCAATTTCTAATTTCTAAATTAATAACATCTTCTGGTTCTGGCTTCACTGCTTCAGCAAGCAAAATTGCAAAGCGTTGGATCTCATCAAAACTCAAGAGATTAATTCATTCATATAAGAACACACAAAAGGAAACAACAATCCTCATTATGTTGAAATCAAATTACATATAAAACGATTAGATTTACAAGTGTAGCAAAAACGCAAACGAAGCGTGAATTGAAGAGAGAGAGAAATGAATAAGGAAGGGGAAACCTGGAAGATCCACTTGTTCATGATAATTACAGTGACATTGAAAGCCCACCATTGAAGAATTGCCAAAAGAGATCAGAGAGAGGCGGAGGAAACATAACAACAACAACAAGAGATAAAGACAAAAATGAAGAATATGAAAACCGACCTAGAAGAAAAACAGAGAGAAAGGAGGTTGACAAAGCATGAAATGAGCACGCAGCGCACAACTAGCAAGGGAGAGGCGGAGAGAGTCCGGAGAGCGTGTCTCTCTTTCTTTCTTCTAGGGTTTCTATCATACATATATATATATATATATATATATATATATATATATATATATATATATATATATATATATATGTTCAAAGAAAAAAAATAGTTGTACACCTAGCGGGCGGGTTCGGGTTTGGGCTCGGGCTGGGTATCACAGTCCCCATCCCCGTCCCCGAACCCGTTCACACCGGGTTTTCCCCGCAAAAATCGGGACGGGTTCGGGCGGTTACCCACGGGTTCGGGTTTGATTGCCATGTCTACTTCTGAGCTGAGAAAACGCATTGAAACACTATGAATATAGCTTGCAGGATAAAATTGAATCTTAAAATGTTTGAAAATCTAAATTGAGAAAACTGACACAAAACCCATCACTGAATCTTAGCATTGAATCTCAGAATTCATCTTGATGGCTAAAATTGAATCTTAAAATTGAAACCCACGATACAATTTATTCATAATACTTGGCAAGAAGAACAAGACAGGAAGAGAACACAACAAGAATGTAGCGACCGAAAAATCCGGGAAATGATTCTTCGAAGGTTCTTTAGGAAGCCGCCACCAAATTTTAGTTTAAGGGCAAATTCGGAAAATCCCTTTAGGTTTTAAGATAAGGCGTTGTTAGGGTTCGGGAGTCATTATGTGTGGGGAAGGTATTAGCACCCCACGACATCCTATTGTCTAATTAATTTAAGATTTATTTAATTGTTACCCTTTTATTTGTAAATAAAATGACTTATTTAGATTTTTGTTTTTTAGTGCTTGACAAGGGTTGAGTCTTGCTCCTACGTACCTCCGGATGCAATGGAGGAATCAAAGCTACGTAGTTCTTCCTGAAAAGGTTTATTGGTTGGTGTTTTTTTAGTGTAGGGATCCTAGGATTCTTTGAACTGTACAACTCACTGATTCCTAGGACGCTGACTAACCCGATTGTACAACCGACTTAGTCCCCTACTTTTTGAAAATAATTTTAGGATTTTTGAAGAGAGTTGTGAGATGGGTTGATTTTAGAATAGGTATTCTAGGACTCCTGAACTGTACAGCTCATTAGTTCTAGAACGCTGACTAACCCGATCAGATGTAATTGACTTAATCCCCTATTTTTTAGGAAAATGGTTTACTTGTATTTATTAAATTTGCAGGGTTACTGAACTGTACAGCTCATTGGCCCTAAAATAATGACTAACCCGGTTGTACAACCGACTTAGCCGTTTATTTTTAGAGAAGTAATTTATTCATGTTTGTTAAGTTTGCAGGGTTACTGAACTGTACAGTTCATTGGCCCTAAAATAATGACTAACCCGGTTGTACAACCGACTTAGCCGTCTATTTAATTTCGAGAGAAAAAATGGTTATACTTAAATTGGAAAAAGAATTAAAAAGTAAATCAGAGGGTGAAAATAGTAAATTTGGATTTTTATTAATAGCAGGGTGTTGTATAATTATTAAGGGGTGCAAAGAGGAAAGCCCAGTTCGCATATGGGAGCCCAGTATGCGAAACTGGGCTTAAGTGGGAGAGGTACGCGCGTAAGAATAAGGGGGGTGTGAATAACAATCTGATTATTAAATCAATTAAATAAAAATAAAAGAAACAGCCACAGCATATAACCTAAATCATAAAGACAGGAAACCCTAAAAAACATTCATTCCCTTCCTCCTTGCTTGCTGCTGCTGCGTTGCTTAAAGGGAGAGAGAGTCTGGGCGGATTTTTCGCCGTTATCCACGGCGTGGGAGAGATTGGAGGCGAGGAACTCGCCATTTTTCTGGGAGTGAGAGAGCGAGACGGTGAGGGAGGGAAAATGACAGCTGCGGTTTCGGTTTTGGGTGATGGAGGCGACGGTGAAGGCGATGGAGGTGAGGGTGACGGTGACGGCGAAGAGAATCTCGCCGGTGATGAGCCTCGTTACCTCTCTGTTCTTCCTTCTTTCTTTATTTTTTCCTTTCTTATTCACAGATCTAACCTATATTTCTTTGTTCTGGGTTCGGTTTTGGGGAAGAAAAAAAAACAGCTTCGGTTAGGGTGTTGGTTCGTTTGAAGGAAGCTTCGGCGCTGGTGGAACGGTGGCTTTGGATCGGTTCACCGATGAGCTCGCCGGAGCCTCGCCGGAGAAGACGACCGGAGCTCCGGCGAGCAAGCTAAAAGGTCAGTTTTTTTTGTACTTTTTTTTATTCTGCTTCCATCTCCTTCTACACCATTCTCTCTATTTTTCTACTCTGTGATTTTTCTGGTTGTTATTATTCTTGAACTAAACCTGGAATTAATCTACCATTGCTTGTTCTAGTTCTGATTGCTTTTCTAATAATAATAATAAAAAAATAGTTCTGATTTGGTAATAACAAAATATGAAGAGAACAAATCATAGCTTTTTTTTTTGACCAACTTAACTCCTATATTTTTAACAGACTGAACCTTTGATTTATATTATTCATTCCTATAACTTCCTTATTTAACAACTAATGCAAGTATCATAACAGTTTTCATGCTAACTAATTCTACATATTTAGATTGAATAACATGAATGAACCTACCTCTGTTTCAGCTTCTGTTAGATTCCTGTTTGCTTGTGATTGATCTCTTATTCATTCTTCGCATGATCTCTCATCGTTGTTCCCGGCTGCTATCATTGTTACTCGAACCTTTTCCCCAAATCTCAGATCGCGAAAAAACGTGTTTTGTGTGATTAGGGTTTCGATGTGAAGCCCTAATCCTAATTTCTTAGTGATTTTCGCAGCTTTTTGCTGTCTTGATTTCTGTGTGTCTTTTACTGTTGATTGGACTGTTTATTTATAGTCAAAAATTAGGTTAGGGCATTAATTGAGTTTTGACTGGGTTTTGCATAATTTTCGTGTCCCGATCCAAGCCTATCAAGACTGCAGCAGCTTGAATCTACTTGCTGAACCCTATTTTTCTATTTAATTTGTTATTTTCGGATTTGTGTATTTTTTATATATTTTGCATTACTATTTTTGTATTTTTGGACTTTTTGGACTCTTAAGAGCTTTAAAATTGTAAAAGTAACTAAATAGCATTTTTTTTGACATTTTTGGACTGTTATAGTGTTTTTAAATTATAAATTAAATTGATTTTTTTGACATTTTCAGACATATTAAGTGCTTAAATAAATTAAGTGAACAAAGTAAGAAAAAATAATAATAGGAAAAAAGCCAAATATAAAGACGAAAACGGACCGGACTTGACGACTGCGCTAAGACTAGACCAACAATATAAGAAAATGGGCGCGTTAAAAAAAATAACTCGGAATCGCATCCTTAGGTCCGAATTTAAGCCAACTTTGAGAAAAATGGATTTTGGTAGACCGGTTCACGTACGACTAAACTTGAATACAGATATTAAATCGAAGAACACACAAAAAGATCGATCATTCGCGTGCGCGCCTAATTTAAATAACGGTATTTCGAGTTAGTTTGAGCGGAGTGACTGGAATTGGCTTGGGTTGGTAACCGAGACTCTACACTAGTAATTCTTGAATCATACGACTCCGAAACACGCCCTTACTAAAAATAAATGGCTAAAACAAAAAAAGGAAGACAGACAAAATTGGGGTATATCAAAGAAAAAGTAAAACAAATTGGGTCTTCAACTATAGTTGGCTTTTGCGTTAATGGTGAATGGAGCAGAACAAGAACGATAGGAAGAAACGTTAATGGCGAGTGGAGCGGAACGAGAGGAAGAAACGTGAACGCGTTGCGAGCAGAGATGGTGTAATTAAAGTAAGAATTTTAATAAATAGATTAAAAACAATTGTTATAATTAAAGTAAGAATTTAGAATTTAAATTCCAAGTTGGCATGCCACCATGTCATTCCACCTAAGTTTATTGACTGACAACTCAATAAGTTTGACTAAATTAGAGGGGAGAATTTAATTTTAGAAATTGAGAAAATAGAGAGACTAAATTCGTGAGAAAAAAAGTTCGGGGACTAAAATCGTGAATTGATCATAATAGGGTGACCAAAACTGCAATTAAGCCAAAAAAATAAAAGAACAAATATGTTTTTCATTTTTATAACATTTTCCCCCGCCCCCACTAACAATTGCCTATCTAAAAAAACATGTTAATAAAGAGGAAGAGGAGAAAACACATCTTGCAAGCATAACACGCCAATGGATGTAGTCGAATTGTAAAAAAAAATCTTGGTTTTATTTTAATCTAAGTATCATAATTATAAACAATAAAATTCCGGTAGCTAAAACACTAAAGGTTGTGTTTTGTGTATTGTTTATTTGTTTTGTTTCTGTTAACTAATTAACTAATAGAAATTGAAAGATGCACTTGGGTTAGAGTCAGTAGAGGAGAAACCGAGACATGTGCACTAGTGCACTTGGGTTTGGATCTTTAAATTTTGGTTATTAGTTTTGGGCTTTGGGCAACAATCTATCTTGATTTTATCTAGTGTACGGGCTTACGGGCTACCTACGGCCCAGTCGGACTAGCCCGGTACGGGCTCGGGCTTTTTAGGGCCGGGCTAAAAAGCCTGAGTGTTAAAATGGGATCAACTCCTTTGGCCCAAGCCTTGTAGTTTTTCGGACTGGCCCGACCCGGCCCAGTGGGCCTGACCCATTTTGCCACCTCTAAACATGCTGTCGTGCCTACCTTATGTACCTGTTGGCCGAGACCTTGTTTGCTGATAAGACTGGAAATAAGTTAAAGGTTGGCTTCCTTTACATGCTAGCTGATCTAGAGAGTGTAGGGACCTACACTTGGGGAGGTATGACGCTGGCTCACTTATACGACCAGTTGAAGGATGTCAATGTTTGGAAGACTAAGCAGATTGCTAGATACTCGACTATTCTTCAGGTATTAATTCAAGTATTATTTCAATTTATTTAATTGAGTTTATTTAATTTTAATTATCCTAACCAAGTTCTTATTTATTACAGGCTTGGATATATGAACATTTCTAGCGAAATAAGTTTGGTACTAAGTCTGTTCGTGGTGACTATTCTGAAGAGAAGCCTCGAGGTCTAAAATGGAAAGGCAAAAAGTCAGATGACAACGAGGACCATTATCGTGCAGTGCTTGATCGTATGCGGCCAAAGGATGTGACATGGGATCCATACCATGCTCACAGAGCTATTTTGCCATTTGACCCATTATGCTTATTTAGGGGTATCTACGGCATGCTGGGTGCATGGTCCCTTATCTGCCTGATCGTGTGGTCAGACAGTTTGGCTATGTGCAGGGGATCCCCGAGAACCCCAAACATTCTAGGCGGGATGTAGTTACCAAAGAAGACGCTGATGCTATGTGGGCAGATTCCCACAACCATCTTATCCCCCTGGTCAGGCATTAGAGGCTGGGAGCCCAAACAAAATTGAGGGGTACATGGCCTGGTATAGGAGGGTATCCCACCCATACCTAATGCTAGAAAATTACCACGTGCCTGGTGTTGAAGAGCTGGGACAGATATCGATCATTTTTAACTTGTGATTAAAGTTAACTGTTTTTAAAATTTTCACTATTTTAATTACTGTGTTTGTGTGTTTCATAGAGTATACCAGAGATGGAGCACCTCTATGTTGAGATGGAGAGCGTGCTAGATGGTAAGGTCCCTCGGGGTACCCGTGCATGGAGCATCATTGAAAGGCCAAAGACATTGACGAGGCCAATAACACGGGGGTTAAGGAAGTTTAGTTGTGCCAGCCAGGAGACAGATGCTATGCCATATGCCATAGTAGTTATGTTTCTATTGTTTGTTTTAGTAGGTTTTCTTATGTTTTACCGAACAAATTCGACATTGTAGACTTTTTAACTTTATTTATTCCGTTCATTCCAAATTCTTTTTGCGTAATTGAGACAAATTTGAGAACGAGAGTGAAGTGTGAGAACCACGTTTGGATTTATTTTAACGCATTCAAAAATAACATCAAATCTGTCTCATTAACAGTGGTTTGAACTTTAACGAACAATCTGGTTTGTTTTTTAACCATCGAACCACTCTGAGACAAGTTTGGGGTGTGCAATATTATTTACACTACTCGATACTTTACCATCAAACCGGTTCGATTGATAAGTATTCAACCGTCCTAAAATGCCAAAAAAAATTAAAACGTTGCGTTTCACTAAGGGCACACATGTCTTTTCACGCGTTTGTGTAGTGTGTGCTGAGTAGAGGGGGGTGTTTAAGAAACATGGGTCTTTCCTAAACATTTATGCATCTAGTGGCCGGTGCACATGGATTCGCGATGACTCGATGCACCAGTGTCATTATATGAAAAGTTTCTTATACATAAGAACAATTTACAAATGAACAGTTTCGTGATTAATTAATGTAATTAATTCCACTTTATAGAATTCAAAAATTAACCAACAATTTACAATTCGATAACAACTCTAACTGGCTATGTGAAACCTTTTTAAAATTTTTCATTCACAAACTATTCATTCACAGTCAACCATGTCATGTATTAAGTACATTTCGGTTTTTTTTTAATTTTGGAATTGATTTGAATTAAATTTTCCTATTGGAAATCAACAAAATTACAATTTTAATGCCTATGTAGCTTCCATGTCAACTGCCATGAGGCTGGTGTTATGTTAAGAGTCCCACATCAGATGTGATATGGCTTGAAAAAGAGTTTATAAGTGGGTGACATCCCTCACTCTACAAGCCAGTTTTGTGGGTTGAGTTAGACCTTAAACCACATTCTAAGATGGTATAAGAGCCAATCCAAGATCCGCTGGGCCACCCGCTATCGGGCCACTTGGGTCACGCTCCAGTTGTTCAGTCCTCGGCGTGAGGGGAGTGTGTTAAGAGTCCCACATCGGATGTGATATGACCTGAAAAAGAGTTTATAAGTGGGTAGAATCCCTCACCTTACAAACCGAAAGTAGATTGAAAAAAGCACTGCAAAGTCTGGGTAATTCTGTGCTGCAGTGGCCACCTCTTGAGTCAGATGTACCTGCTACCAGGTCTGAACTGAGAGCTCACAGGTAAAGAAAATATGCTTCTCATCTTCGACGCCATCCTTGCACATGGTACATGTTGACGTCACAGATTGCTCCGTGAGGGAAGACAACCCCTAGCTGTGCGCCACAATAACAACTTCACCTTTTGAGTCTCCAAAGATCCATCCAAGCACCTTGAATGCAAAGATGTCAGTTGTCGATTAAATCTTCCATAGCCCCAAAATATGCCGAGCGAACAGAGTATTGGCCATTTTTACGACGCCACCAAGTTAATTCATCAGAACCATCCGGATCCACTAGCGGCATCTTTAAAATACGTCTCGCATCTTAAGGAATAAACATCTGGTTAATCAAATCAATGTTCTAGCCAACATGATTGCTTTTCCATAAGTCTCTCACACATAAGTGTTCCATACCTGCCATTTGGAGTCTCCTGCCTTCGCGATAATCAATTTGTTGTACTTTTCGCGTATTTATTACCTTGGAATTTGGGAAAAAATCAAATTAATTAGCGACTCTAAGAGGCAAAAGTGTCGGCTAAAAAAATTAATATTGCATTAGACTCAACAAATTATGTAAGCAAGGAATGTTAGACCCAAATGCGTGTTTTATGAAGACAAGTAACTTCTTTTATTTAGAAGACATTGTTTATTTTTTGTCTGATGTTCGGACTAATAAGCACCAGGACCTAACACACATACACAAACGGGAAAATCAAAACTCGACACCTCGGGAGATTGAATTCGGCATTCAGGTATCCATAAGCAGCATTTCTGCTGCTGCGACGAATCAGCCTCAGACATACAAAATCACAATATGAAACAAGCTATACATGACCGGTCCCCAAATTGGTTGAACAAATGAATCAAGAGATTTAAAGAATTATGTTATGTGCGTATGCACGGGTATACCGCTAGTATTGCAAGGATTGAAGCACAAAAGAAGAACCTCTACAAATTTACTATACATGTGTTGCTTTAAGTACATACTCTGCACCTTCTTTCTTCCATTCATCCCCATTTTCTCTCTTGCCAATCGGTTTTCAAGTAAAAACCTTAGGTTTTGTGCAAGAACATGATTACCTCTACGTCCAATAGGATGATGAAGACCCGTCACATTATGCTCCACAATTTCCTTTGTTCCCCCAGCTTCTGTTCCTACCACCTAATCCAAAAGCTTCAATGTCAATGTTCATTTGTACCATTCAAGAAACTCTACATGCATTGTAGACACTAATAATAAAGAGTTAATGACCAGTTTTGTCCCTCAAATTTCAGAAAAGTTAGAATTTAATTATTGATGTTAGCAATATTACTAATTCGACCATGATATTTCCTAACATTATTCAGTTTAGTCTCTCAAATTGTTAATGTCTATTTGGTTTCTGACATTTTCAACTTAATATCAATTAAGTCCCGACTTTTACAAGTCAATATCAGTTTGGTTCCTCATATTTGAAAAAGTCGGGGACCATATTGTTATTAAATTGTAAAAGTCAGTGACCATACAAGCTTTGAGAATTAGAAGGAATAAACTGAATAACGTTTCCAAAATGTTATGGACTAATTAGTAATATTGTTAATGTCATGGACTAAATTAAACTTTTGTAGAATTTGAGGACCAAATTGTTATTAACTCAAATAATGAATAAGTAGAGTCATGTTGTAAAATTCTTGTAAGGTTTAATTGTAACTTTTTCTCTAACTTTCCCAATTTGGTAATTGTAGTCCCTCAATTCTAATTTTTCCAATTTCGCTTCCAATTTTCTCAATTTATCAATTTTGATCAACATATTATTTTAATTGCACTTTTGGTCTCTCACGATTATAGATTTTTTTTTTCACTTTTGGCCCAAAAATTTTCAATTTTGGGAAACTAGAGACCCAAATTGTACAATCTACGATTTTTGCAGTAAAAATTATAAGTAAAAAATACAATGACCAAAACTGCAGAATTGAGAAAGTTAGAGGACCAAAATCACAAAAGAATAAAATAGAGAAACCAAAATCGTCAAATTAAGAAAACTACCAAAACTGTATTCTTTTCCAAAATGGGAGGATCTCTATGAAAATTAAACGAATTTAGTTTTTTCCATTTCTAAATTCAACATGAAACCACCAACATTACATGAAAGCAAGTTGGCAAACTTACCGGAAGACCAAAAGCCATTGCTTCAATTGTCACCCTTCCAAAGGTTTCTCCCAATCCCTGTTCACCATTTTGCAAATTACCAAATATCAGAACTCTATCGCATCGACACTTCTAAGTGAAGACGTGTCAGGTGGCTGACACGTATCGTGTCAGACAAGTCAAACACTTCAATTACTTTTATTTTTCAAATTTGAACTTGATGTCTGTGTGCACACGTCTATGTCGTGTTCGGTGTTCGTATCTTCAAATGCTTATATCATAAGATTGAATAAACTCTTCCAAAGTTTTCCTTAATAAACAATTTAAACAAAGCTTACCTGAGAATTTATGACATAAACATCAGCAGCAGAGTAAAGTGAAGCAACATGTGTTGTAGCTGGAGTCCAAAAAACTGACTTAGACAAATTTGAATCTTGTCCTAAGAAACTCAAAACACCTTTAACATATTCCATTTTATTGCTCTTAGATCCCACTGAACCAATAAGAATTTTCAGAGATTCTTTCACTTTTTCATTCTTGTGAGACAGCACATTCCTCCTTCTGTACACATAAAAGGAAAGTATACATCAACATTTCAATGAACAAAAATTTCCAATATCACACACTCAATCATGTAATACGAGTTTAATTGCTACGAACTGTCGTTGTAAAAATATTTTACACTCACAACAAGTGAAAATTCATGGTATAGATGATATATAAGGCGGTTACTAGTTGACTCACTTTTTTAATAACATGTCAACTTGTAATTGGTCGACGGTGTAAAATATTTATACACTGACAGTGCATACAAATTAAATCATTTAAATAATGTAATTGTTTAAGTCATGTAACCTGTTAATGGCATTGCTTGAAAGATATTCTCTAGAATTTTGTGACTTCATTTTCTTATGATCTTGAAATGGTTCATTTTCTACTATTGAATTAGCTGATTGAAGAAGCAATAGTTGACCCTTTCCAGGGTTGATACTACTAAGAGATATCACAAGCATATCATTATCAGTTAAGTTCATTTCTCTTCGAACTGATTCGCGCAACAATTTCCTCTTCTCGTCGATTTTCTCAGCACTCAAGGATGAAGATATTCCAGCTGCAAAAGCAAGTTCATCATTAACAGACAATGGAACAATCTCAGGCTTCGATTTCAGTTTTATGTTTTCTTCTTCACACCATTTTCGCCATTGCTTCAATTGCGATTCGGAAAGAAAAATTAACATCTTTACTTTGTGTATGACATCCTTTGATCGATCGAAGTACTCTCTTCGGTTTTCCATTATCCACCAAACAACTTGATTTGCACCAGCTGGAAAATGTTCAATATATTGTTCTGCAAACATACCAGACCATTTTGTTCTAATAATAAGACATTTGTTCTAATAAGACATTTGTAGAAAAGTCTATGGAATCATAGTTTTAAGAGTGATTGCTATATACTTTCAGTGTAAAAATATTTTACACAAAATCAACCAATGGTAAAACATGATGGAGTATGTCGTTGTATGTTTTCAAACTTACTAAATGATGTGGCAGCATATCACTAGATGCATATGTACGCCGACAGTGTATATAAATTAAATTCATCTGTAATAACTTTAGACTAAATACATTGGATATTATGGGCCCATGGCCTTTTGTCCCTAGGCCAACTTGGGCTTGGACTGGCCCACATGGGCCAAACCGACAACTCTATTGGATAACATGATATGAAGTAAAAATCTTATATCAATTGCATGTGTATGCTGACAATGTATATAAATTAAATTCATCTACAACACTAAATATTACAACAACTCGTGTCACAACACACGCAACACTAAAAAACACATCATTGGATGTATGTGTAAAATATTTTTACACCGACACATAAATATATACTCACCAATCCAAGATGCACAGACAGCTGAACCAGCAATAACAAGATTAGCCTTAAAAGCAACATTAAAGCTATGTTCCCCTTTATCATCAAGAACCTTAACATGTCTCCTATCAAGCTCATTCATCAAACCACCTTTCTTGCTAAGCACAACAGCTGAAACAATAGCTCCACAATTCAACAACTCAGTTGCCAATTCCATCATTGAAATTGGAGCTCCAGTCATAGAAAGTTCATGAAATATCAAAACAAATTTCTTTGACCAAACTACCCTTCCAAATTCACCTTCTCTATCACAAGTTCCAATAATACCCTTCTCACTATTACTATTCATTTGTAGAATCCTTTCCTCTATTGAATCAAATGGACCAACAAGTAATCCAGATGTAGAATTCTTCAAAGGAATTTCCATCTCATGTTGTTCTATAACATTCCTATGAATATGAACTTTCATTTTCCTTTTATGATTTCCATTTGGTTTATCTCTCAAAGATCTTCTTCTACTCATTTTCTTTGAGCTTTTTTGATGTTCAACAACATTTTCTTCTTTCTTGGCTAAAACAACATTCATTGACTCACCAAATTTTTCATTATCAAGAAAGAAAGATTGTTTTTTGACAATGGATTCTTGATGAAGATTATGTTGTAATTCATAATCCAAATTATTATCATGATGGGCCCACATAGATTGAACAAAAAATCCAAGATAAGCCCAAAGGGTAATTAGAAGAAGCCAATATAGTAACTTGTTGTGTACAAACAAGAACCATAGTGTAACACCACCTTTGTTTTCTCTTCTTGGTGTGAAGCTAGAATATGATCTTTGAAATGAAGGAGAATGTTGTGTTGTTGATTTCAAACTTGTAACTAATCTTGATGAAGATTGTGTTTGAACTTCTTCTATGTTGTTGCACCCCTCCATTTGATTACCGGTTCGATCCCCGCGATGAGAATTCGGTATTGGTCGGTATGAAATTTGCTTCTAAGTACGAGCAGAGATTAGCCGTGAGTAGTAACAATAATTTCTTTCAACATTGAAAGGAATGATTGGAAAGAAAACATGTGTTTAAGTTCTTGACGATTTTTTCTTGATTACATTCTAAAGAAAGTTTAACAAAAAGGGTGGAAGAAAAGAAGAGATAAAAGTATGAGTATGACACAAAACGGCTTCTTCACTTGTTAGGTTGGTCAACCAAAATAACTACTATTGTTCTTTTAGGTAAGAAGCATATTAAATTAAAGTATAGAGGGAAAATAAAATCACAGGTTGCAAACGACTTTCATATTAAAAATAAACAAGCATGGATGATGTGTTGGAGCATTTTGGTAAGTGACATTGATAGCTTAGCTTCTCTTTATTCATTTTTATTAATTGTTGGTAAGTGACTATTTTTGGAGTAATCCTCCCAGTAGACTTAATAATCTTATTGTATCTGATGTTTTAAGCATCTAGAGTTTGAATTTTCCCTGAATTTCAAAGTTGGTATGGAGAGATGAAAGACCTACTAGTAAAATATACATATATTCATTTATTGTATTTTGTTATCATATTTCAAGTTTTACCTTTTTTCTCAATAAAAATAATAATTTTGAAATTATTTTATTATTATCGAAAAAAATTTTGTTATATATTTCAGTTTATTTTAAAATAATTATTTTGAAATTATTTTATTATTATCGAAAAAATAAATATAACTTTATTTTATATAATTGCCAAGGGTAGGGACATATATTTTATTTCCAACCCCAATGAAGAACAAAGGCGATTTCAGATTTTTGCATAAAGTCAAAAGCATGATGCAAAACTCGCACCCAAACTACCTATATATGTGACGACAAACTGCTTTGGGGATGCTTAGAGTGCCTAATCTTTGTCAACAATATTGTGTAAAAGAAGTTTATAGTAACCTTTCATTTACTAACAATATTTTTTTTGGTTACGATGTTATTAGTGCAAAGTACATCATAGTATCCACTGATTTTGTTAGTAACTAATCTAAGTCCGAGAACCTGGTTGACTATGTATTTACTAGACTTTGCCGGTCCACGTGATTATTTTCTCTTAATAAAGTTTTTGTTATAGTCAAGAGTCGAACTCAAAAATTGGAATTGATACATGAATCCAGTTATCGCTGAAATCAACCCTAGATAGCAAACAGGCGCAAGCCTTACCAATAGACGAACCCTTCTTCATAGCAAACAGGAACAACTCTTCCTAGTAGACCAACAATACTATTAAATAAGGCCCCATTTCAGTTGTCCAAAAAAAAACACATTTTTTTCCGCTATTAAAATTGTTAAATATGCTTTGAGTCCCTAAAAAATATCACTATTTTGTTTTTAGTCCTTACAAAAATTTTCATTAACTTGCAGTCTATAAAATTTCAATTTTTTTTTTTTTGAGATTTTAAATTTTTTTTTTAGTCTCTATAAAATGTTAACTTATGTATACTATTAGAATTTTTGAATGATATTTTACATATACGTTAAAGATATTAAAAATATCTCCCTAAAAAAATAAGGTAAAATTGGATTTTTAGGTTAATATTCCCTTTAAATTGTTTCTTGAATTTTTTTCACTTATACAAATTATATTTAATTAAATCATTATTAGAAAATTCAAAGTTTATGTGGAAGAGATATTATTAATGTCCTTAACATGTATGCAAAATACCACTCAAAAATTTAATGGACATACATAAGTTGACATTTTATAAGGACTAAAAATAAAATTGTCAAAATTTTATAGGGATTAAAAGTTGATGAAAAATTTTATAGGGAGTAAAACAAAAAAGTAATACTTTATAGGGACTAAAAAAGATTTAATTAAAAATTGTATTCACTTGAAATATAGGGAAACTTTATATAGACTAAAAAAAACATTTAGTTAAAATTCGTATTCACTTGAAATTAATAACAAGATCAATGTCTTTGTGGTAAGAGTTTGTAGTAGAGAAAATTAATTTATAGTTAAAGATTATTTTTTTTGTTACAAAAAGTTTAGGCGAGTTGGGCTCCGAAGCCTCACCAAGGTCAGAGCAAGTCTCACGGCTCTTTGAGAGCTTAGAGAGGTACTTGCAGATTACCCACCAAAAAGGTCATCACGCTTGCTGCGGGAGTTGTAAGAGACAAAGATGAAAGACTAATTAGAGAAAATGCATTTCCAGCAAAAATGAGAACAATTATTTTCCATGTTCAAAATTTTTAAAAATACTGAAAGCCGTTTAATTCATACTGCAACTTATTAAAAAAGTTATCAGAAGAGTAATACACATCCACCCACTGTTAGTGAGAAAATCATTAAAATACGATGCATTGAAAGAAAATGTCTGATAAGCTTATAGTATAATATATTGTAAAGCACAAGGTCAAACTTAAGCAAGGAAAACATTTACATGAGAAATTTTCTTATCTCCATTGATATGCAATTAGCTGCTACACAATATATCCATAGAGTTCAGGAAAGAGAAGCCTGACAACACTTTTCTTCACAAGCTCCATTAAGAAACCGAACAAGCAACAAAAACCTGCAAAACAACCAACAACTTGTCAATTATTAATTGATACATACATTATGAGTTACTAGCGAAAAGATGGACACTCTTGTTATCTTTCTGCTTTTTCTATTTGCGATAGTGGTACAGTGTTCAGAAAAAGAAGTCATGAGAAAAATTGGAGTGTACACTAAATTCTCTATATAGTAGATGTATAGATTATGAGTTAAGAGCATTGCTATTTGTCACTAGAAGTGCATCATGAAATCTGCCCCAGAAAATTTGATCAAGGGTGGACAGAAAATCAAAGAATTTCGCTCAAGTTGTGCTGTGTATATCGTGTGATGTTTCATGAAAAATTCTGTTGTCATATTTAGCATTACTCAAAAATAGATCCAATGTAAGAGTGCCAATTAACAATTGTCATAATAATTCTTACCGCATAACTAAACAAGTAACCACCACCCGTCAAGCTGCGATAACTTGTGAAATGGGGAACAGCATGAGCAGGCGGTCTATAACTGCAAGGAAAAATTAGGGAAACGAGCGAAAAAAACAGATGTATGAGTCCAAGTACATACATCATCACAATATCTAGCTACTAGCTAGCAACACACTCTTGACACTATTTAATACATCTTTTGACTGAAATTCATGTGGATCTCATACATTTATGTGGTTCCATTTTATATACAGTAGGACGCATTCTCAAAATAGTGGAAAATCCACATGAATTTCAACTAATAATGTATGAGTACATGGAAAATCTCAGATATTTTGACAATAGCCAACATATTTTCTTAACTCTTTCCAACACTGTTGGCTAAAAATTCATGTGGACGTCATAATTACGTGGTTTCCATTTCTAATGCAGTCGGACTCATTCCTAAAAGTTTGAAACCCACATGAATTTTCAATTAACATCGTGTTGGAAAGAACACGCAAGAGGGGTATGTTGCTAGCCCTCCTCTATCAAGAATGTAAGTTCAGTAGTTACCTAAACAATCTTGAAATTTATTGCAGCCCAAAGTGCTCCAGATCAAAAGCTGGAGAACAAAGGGCCTAGAGCAAGGCCTGCATACATAACAAGATTGCCAAAATTCAGAAAATTGCAACAAATACTTAAAAAAACAAAACTTTTGATTAGGAAATGACTAACCTTTATCTGTTTATTTCAAACAAGCTGCATCCTATATAATAGTTCATTGACCAAAATTCATCTCAGAATATCTGCAGAGCATAACCAACATTCATTGAAATGATATATGATATATCAAATACACAACAACGACAATGTTATCCAAGTGAATTTCATATGATATATCAAATACGCAACAACGACAATGTTATCCAAGTGAATTTCATATTTCCCTATAAAGATAAGAAGCAGAAGAGCGAAGGAAGAATAGGAACAGAACAACTAAATGATTATTTAAAATGATAGTATCACAAGCTAACTTGCCTTCGAGGTTTATTCTGCCGTTGTCCATACTCATCATTTACAAGCTCTACAGACAAATAAATTACAAATCATAACATCAGTAACCAAAGGCAACGATTTAAAACTGTCAAAGGAATGGAAAGGAAATATCAAAATTTTACCAGATTTTTGTGGGGGCTTCACTTCAGAATTAGCTTTACTAACATTCTGTTCCTTGCTGCAAAGGTGCAATCAAAAAAGGGAAGAAAGGAATCAAGAACCTAGGAATAGGCTATTGTAATATTGAAAACGAAACGGTGATAAATAATAATATATCAATGCTATAAAACTCGACCAACCTCGAGGTACCCATTGCTGAGGTCTGTCCTAATTGTCGAGTATAAGCATCATCAACAGCAAGGTAAGGTGAACAGTAAGTAGCCCCTAAAGCTCCTGCAGCGCCAGCTAGGACTGGTAGCCTAAACAAGCGAACGTAACATAATTACTATCTGTGTTAATGAAGCTATAAGGAAGTAGGCACTGCAAAGATCCTTTCCAAAACATATGAGACATTCTCACAAGAGCCTTTCCAAAACAATTGTTATCATGGTTTGTTATAACAATCAATAATGTTAGGAAAGCGATAGACAGGGAAAAACCATTGCAAAGGGACCAAAAAGAATAAATTAGCCACTCATCAACATTATTCAGTACACTACACGATATAAAATCAAAAGCATATGTCGGTAGTCGGTACCATGTCATTTCAGATTTTCCCGAACTCTGAGCAACATATCCAGGGAATGCCATGCCAACAGCCGGAACTCCTAGACCACCAGGATGCTGGCCCCCAAATTGCATGACTGCATCCCACCAAAACCAAATTCAAATTAGAAAAACTAATTGCAAGCTAAAAAGTAAATGAAAAAAATCACTTCAGCCTTGTTCAAAAAGGACTACAAACACACAAAAAGCCAACTGGATATTGAAATAAATCAGAGCCTTTGGGCCAAGCAACGTTTGAGTAGATAAATACAATATCTCATCTACATACTAGTATTTTTATCTACATACTAGTATTTTTATTTTATTAATATAAGAAAACCTACGGAACCAGAGAACTATAGACTAGTACCCCATCTATATTTTTATCTATATTTTTAATATAAGAAAACCCACGGATTCAGACCTATACCCATGTAGACAGGCTCCCATAATGCATTTGATTGACGGCTAGTAAAACATAAATGGTATTATAATATTGACATTATCAGTGAAAAAACAACAAAGAAACAACTTTGATCAAAAGCATAACATAATAAAACTCAACTGAAAAATATTCAAAGATCGTCTAATTCTTCTTATTCTTATTGAAAACATTACAAACTTTGTGATGAGAACATTATAGACAACCATTTAGCTTAACCAAAAAAGAGAATCGCTAGCAATATTTTAACATTCTTGAACACAATCTTAATAATTGAATTGAAAAGAAAAATTCTTTTTCATTGAGAAAATAGGAAATACTAAGAGAATAAACTCTCCCACAAAGGTTTCTTTCCCCTCACAACAGAGACAATGCTCCATTCAATAAATTTTATTTTTTACAAAAATGAAATCCCTCTCCTCTATCTCACTCACCTCCTATTGATAACCCCCATAACTGCATAACTAATAGCCTCTCTAACTAACTAGCTAACTACTCCAATCACCATTTATTTTATATCCCAACAGTACTAAATTACCCATAGCTGCAAACTTTTGTAGGTAAACTACCCATGTAAGACCAGACTGTTCTAAGGGAGAAAACCTTGTCCATTATGAGTAACGTTTTATGAGTACTCATTGGGTCAAGGTCTGATTGTCATACTCACTTCAAGATCAAAGAATTCATAACATCAAATAACATTACTTGATTTTTACAGGACAGTAATGCTACAGCTAAGAGATACTTAACATATGAGATAATTGCATTCCAACACAGAAAAAAGTTGTAATAAGTAGATTTGATCCAAAATTTACATAAAGTTTGCAACGGAGATACAAACCTGGCAAGAAGGTTGGGAAGTTTGGATCTCCACGACCGACACCTACATTTCCAGCAGCACCCATTACCTGAGGCCCACCATAAACAAAAGACCCCCTTCCAGTGCCTTGGGGACCTCTCCCATTTCCAACTAATGCCCCTTTTACTTTATCTGATTCTGATGCTGCATCCATTTCACCAGAATCAAGTGAGTTATTTGATGCAGATGTTTTGGGGGGAGATAAAGACCGAGACCCACTACCAGGTCGATGGCCTGACTGTGGTGCAGTAGCTTGGACAGATGCCGAAGTCCACACTGGTGCAGAACTTCTCTGAACAGCCTGGAGTTGTGCTGTAGAAACGTTATTTACTTGACTATGTGAGGGAGCAGGCGGATAACTCATCTGTAATGGGATTGGTATACCCCTTCCATTCCCAGCAGGCCTGGGAAGGGGAGATTGAGAAACATTGACTCCAGAAGATCCAGGTGGTGCCATATGCACATTGTTCAAAGGTTTTCCAACAGATGGGCTGATGGATTCATCAATATACAGCTTGTTCATGTTGATGGAATCAACAACATTCTTCCCCCGATGCAATGCATTGTTTTGTTGGACCGGAAAACTCTCATCCATAACAACAGGGCGTATGTTCCTGCTGGTGCTGCCAACTTGTACATCCCGTTTTTGTGCCGGATTAATTTCTTTGTTTGAAGAGCCGGATGGGTAAAACGGTGGGGATGCATAGTTCAGATTTGAAGAAACTTGTTTCTTAGAAGCAGCAGGCACAGGGTCAAAGTCAGCATTGGATGCAGGTCTGGAAATTCTCTCTGAGCTAACATGCGAAGTTTTCTCCTGAGATTTCCCAGATCTTGGAAAACAAAACAATAATTATCAGAAAACCTTGACTTTATAGAGGCATAATGTATACGCCAAAGTTTATAAAATGCAGCTTCTACTTACTGTTTATTTTGCACCTGGGGGCCTGGACGATTGCTTTTATTGCTAGGATCATATCTCCTTGGCCCTCTCCCTTTCACAACAATTTTAGGCACCTGATTTTGATTGCCACCGTCATTATACTCTCTCCTATTTCCTCGAATATGTCCTCCACGATCAGTGCCTCGAGTTCTACCACCACGCCCTCGGAAATTACCCCTAGAAGGTCTTCTCCTCTAAATTTCATACACAAAGCATTAGAAAATAGTCTTAAGGAAATAACAAGTAACACTGAACAACCATGAAGCGCTTTAAATCATCATTACCTCATCAAAGTGCCTTTCCTGTGATGAAAATTCCTCAAATTTATCATGTCCCCATTTCTTGTCATCTTTGGACTCCCACAGTCTCCTTCCACCACGCATCCTCCTTCATAAAGGTTAAAGTTGGAAAAAAAAACATTTTATGACCAAGTCTGAAAATTCAACTACGATGTTGTAACATTCCAAGTCCAAGTAACAACAAATTTACAGAATATACAATGATTCCAGTAGAGTATATTCAACAGATTGTACAACATATACAAAGATTCCAGTAAGGTATATTTGATTACAGAATTCAAATTTACAAAATATACCTGTGGCGGCCACCAGCATTGTCTCTGAAACGGTCATCATGCATATAAAAGGCACCAGCAGTGGGCACAGCAAATGGTTCATTCTCCTTTTTCTCCTCTGATTGAACCTCAGCAGAATCTTCCAAAGGTTTTACATCACCATCAGATTCATTAACTAAAACCGCTGAACCCTCAATCCCATTAACACCCTTTTCCTCATAAACTTCTTCTTCTTCAACTTCCTCATATTCTTCCTCTTCTTCTAATTCTTCTTCTTCTTCCAATTCTTCTTCTACACCACCCTCATCATCATAATCAGCAACACCTCCTTCACCATCTGAATCATCAGAATGAACCCTAACACGACGATCTTTCGTTTCAACTGTATCTTCTTCTTCACCTTCTGAATCATCACTGGCTTCACGTCTTCGCATTGTCAGCGATATGTTTGCCTCTTCAGGATCACTTTCGTACTCAACATCTTCTTCAACAGCGCTCGCCATAACAAAACCCTCAAAAACCTAAATTTTTTCCCAAATAACCAAATAGAAATTCAAAAACCCTACGAAGCAAAATTGAAACAGAAAAATGGAGAGTTTGTGAAAGAACGAAACGAATAGATGAATCGGAGCAGAAAATGGAAAAATTGAAGGGAACAATTATGAGGGAAATGAGATTTGGGATCAATCGATTTGCGTTGGGTATTCTGAAACGAAAACCCTAGATTGGGGATTTGGGAGATTTTTTGGAGTGTGTAGTTAGAAATTGAAAAGGTGAGGAGTTAAAATAGGAAACGACGTTAGAAGGAATTATCTTAATATTAAGGGGTAATTTGGGTAATGACTTGAGAGATTGGGGATCTCGTGATTGGTCAACCACTGGCACGTGACTTAGCTCATATGATATGAGTACCAGAAAAACAACACCGGCATGAGTTTTGAATCTAGAAAAAGATAGATATTAAAGTGTAAGTATGTCACGCATGGAATGGAATATTCTAAGGTAAAAGGTACATTTGAAGAATTAAGAAGAGTACTCCTTCTAGATTTAACTAGAACGATTATTTCATGCGATGATTTTATGAATTAATGCGCCATGGATGTAGTTTAAAAACATCAACATTTTATAAGGGGGTATAAAAATACGCAACACATATATATAAGATTTAATAGACAACAATAAATTTCTTGGGATGAAGCAACAATGTCGGTCCAAAATATAGAGTGGAGGTATATTGGTAAATAGTGAGTCTGAAAATGAGGGTACATTTTAATAATAAAAAAAGTGTTGACACAAAAAAAAAAATTATCGAGAGTATGTCGGTCCAAAAATATAGAATATTGGTAAATAGTGAGGTACAAAATGAGAGGGTATATTGGTAAATGGTGGGGTACAAAATATAGAGTGGGGGTATGTCGGTCCAAAAATATAGAGTGGGGGTATATTGGTAAACAGTGGGTACAAATGAGGGGTATATTGGTAAATGGTAGGAATAAAATTTTCCCACCAAAAGTGGATAAAAAAAAGAGTGTTGGACAAAAAAAAAATTGTCAAGGGTATGTCGGTCCAAAAATATAGAGTGGGGGTATATTTAGGGGTGTTCGTGGTGTGGTTTGGTTCGGTTTTAAGCAAAAAAGTGAACCGAACCGCAAGGTAAAAATAGATGTGGTTTGGTTTGGTTCGGTTGGCTTTTGAAAAAAAACCAAACCAAACCAATGCGGTTTGGATTGGTTTGGTTTGTTCGGTTTTTTACGAGACAAAACACAATTTAGAACCCGTTTGGATAGAGCTTATTTGAACTTATGAAAAACAACTTATGCAAATAAATTAATTTTTACGTATTATTCATAAGCTTGTAAAGGTAGTTTATGGAAAAATAACTTAGGGAGATACAATTTTCTTAGTGAGAACTTATGAATTAACATAAAAACTTACTTATCTTCATAAGTTGATTTTCATAAGCTCAAAAAAAAAAAATCCAAAACGACTCCCTTAAATAAACCGCTTTCCTTATTCTCTACATATATTGTTTTGTCTAATTTTATTTTTATATATAGGATTTTGCGGTTTGGTTTGGTTTGGTTCGGTTTCTATAATCAAAACCGCGGTACAAACCGAACCTTACGGTTCACTAATAATATAAACCGAACAAAACCAATAGAAAGCGGTTTTTTGCGGTTTTCGGTTTGGTTTGGTTCGGTTTGCGGTTTTCTATTGGTTTGGTTCGGTTTTGAACACCCCTAGGTATATTGGATTGGGGTACAAAATGAGGGGTATATTGGTAAATGGTGGGAATAAAATTTTCCCACCAAAAGTGGATAAAAAAAAGAGTGTTGGACAAATAAAAAATTTGTCAGGGGTATGTCGGTTCAAAAATATAGAGTGGGGTATATTGGTAAACAGTGAGGTACAAAATGAGGGGTATATTGGTAAATGGTGGGGTACAAAATATAGAGTGGGGGTATGTCGGTCCAAAAATATAGAGTGGAGGTATATTGATAAACAGTGGGTACAAAATGAGGGGTATATTGGTAAATGGTGGGAATAAAATTTTCCCACCAAAATGGCTAAAGTCAACCATCCTCTATTAATAGTTCTCGGATTATAATAAAAAAAATGTCTTGTAAGCTATTTTTATCTTCTTTTTAGAAAATTACTTTGTTAGTTTTATCAGGTGGTAAGTGAATCTTGTTACTTATTAATATTATGAGAAAATAATTATTAATTAGACATAATTTAATAAATTTATTTGTTTTTTTCATGAATTCAAGAAAATTAAACGTACTAAACTATTATCCTTAATATGTGTAACCAATTATTGTACAACATTTAATTTGTTTTCTTTTGATATTCTTTTCAGTATTATGAATTATTTATAAACTTTTGTCTTTAAAGAACTATAATTTCATAAAAAATATTATTTTTTATCAACGAGAATTACTCTTATTATATATATATATAATATTAAAAATATATAATTTTGACTATTATCTTGTAATAAAAATTATATATATATATATATATATGTGTGTGTAACATTTTTTTGATGAAATATATATATATATATATATATATATATATATATATATATATATATATATATATATATATTGTCTTGTAATAAAAATATATAATTTTGACTATTGTCTAGTAATAAAAAATTTAAATTATTTTAAAAGTTGTTACACTAAAACTTTCATATAAAATTTATAAATTATTTACATTTTTTTCAAAAATATTGCATTACAACAAATAATCAATTTTTTAATATATATTATATCTATTATATATTTTAATAAATTAAGTCACTATAGTTTTAAAATAATATCACAATCTTTTACTAAAATATAACTCATTTAATAACTAGTTTAAAGGATAGCGATATTGTAGTTTAAAGGACAGCGATACCCCTTTTTCCTCAACTATACCGTAAAATTTTCTTTTTTAATGGAATCAAACGGAAACTCAAAAAGAATAACTTTGTCAGGGTTTTTAAAATTAATTAAAGAACCAAGTTAGAAAAAAAAAAAGAAGATAAAAGACAAACTCGAAATCTAAAATTAAATTAAGTGACCCCGATGCAATTTTATTGATATGTGTCCAACTTTGTTAAAAATACATAATTTTACCATTAAAGTACTTGTTTTGAGTTTAACATTTAACTAAATTGACACAATTCACAAATATAAGTGTATTAATTATATATTAATATATGTTTTTGTATACTAGGGACGAGTTGGGTAGCTCGAGGGTTAACCCAAACCCGCCTAACCTGAAGTCGGGCTACTAGTTGGGATCGTCCCATTTACCCATTTTTGTGGCCCATGTTTTGTACAACCCCCTCTACTCACTAGACACCCTTTTGGTGTGAAAAGACTAGAAAACCGAAATTTGATTTTTTTTTTTTAAAAGATTATGCACGTTCGCGCATACGGTTGATCGAACCAAGTTGAATATGCACACAGCCAACTCGCTAATTTTTACTGAGAGACACCCCAAATTGGCCAAATTAATAGGTTCGACCAAGAGAGGGTCGAACATGGTCGAATGTGTGATGGTCGAACGGTGCTGATGTTGATTTTTTTTAAAGAGTAGTTAACCAAAACTACCTTGAACAATAAAATAACTCATTCGAACAATAAAATAACTAACTTTTAACAAAACAGTTGTAGTGGGACGAATCTTGTCCTCCTCGGCCTGCGTCTCTCCACGTCCACATCCTCATCCACGCCCCTGGGCCGCTCCCAATCCAAAGATGCCACCTCCTCTTGTGTTAGCCATACTCAAAAAAACCAAAGAAAATCACCAAAAAAAACTCGCTCCAATTCAAGTACATTAGCAATTGAGTTGTATAAAACCAGTAAAAATCACCAACTTCAAAGATACAAAGAACAATCGTGGGTGTTCGACCGCGCTGGTCGACCACAAACGCGCGCCGCGCGTGATCGACCACCCCCAAAGAGGTTCGATGCACACTGATCGAATGAAGAATGACTAAAACAATTGCATCACTAACTTTTAAATTAGGGGTATTTTTGGAATATTAAATGGTTTGGGGGTTCTGGTGAGTAGCTAGGGGGTTGTACGAAACATGGGCCTTTTTTGTGGGACGAGGTTAGGTTCAACCCAAATCTATAATTAGATTGGGACAAGTTGGCGAGTAGGGACGGGTTCTGCACACCCTTACACACGCACACTATCTAACAGACATATCCAAGTTCGAACTCGAGAGTTGGCATCCGCATCCCCTATCAATTAATACAAAGTCGACTTTATTCCACTCTTTGAGCGCCAAATGTGAGTTGTGGCACATCTGTAAATACTCTAAATATCAGTTACAATTTTGTATTCACAACATTCCAAAACCATACTCCTCTTTGTCCAAAAAAAAATTCAACACTCCTCGTCTTCTCCCTTCACCCCCTCCAACTTCTCTCCTCCTCTCAAACCCTCTTCCTCTCTCCCTCTCCCGACCAACTCCGACCACCTTGCTCCCAACCAAGATCACCATTTCGTTCATCTTCTTCTCCTCTACAAGAAAGCCCTATCCATTTTTCGAAACAAAGTAGATAAAAAACTTTGCATCCACATCTTCTTCCTCATTTTCCGGCCACCATAGACATCCAACCAAAAAAATAACATGATATTCTAAATCGCTTCATTATCCGCATTAAAACCCCTCAACAAATTTCATTTTTGACCACCTTACTCCGGTGACCACCGTGCCAGAACGATCTCCGCCGTGCCGGAGACATAAATCACGACCAACCCTTCTTCTTCATCTGCGTTCTCTCTAGCCAAAAACATTGATACTTGCGGAGAGTAGTAGTTTAAAAGCTTATTTTCTTTTTCCTCATCTCTCTTCCATTTTTAGTGTGGATTGGTACTGTTCAGCGTGTTTGGATCGTCATTGTGTTTCCCATCATTTTAAGCTTCATTCTTATAATTGTTATCATTTTAGCTGATCTTGTCATAACAACAAAAGTAAACTTCTATTATATTTCAGTCTCATTCATTGGATTGTCATTTTGGTATTGTTTCTGCAAACTGGTATAATTGTTGCTTGGGAGGAGAAGTCTTATCCTTGGCAGGCATTGGAGGATCAAACTGTGCAAGTCAAGGTTTTGACCATTTTCTTCACTTGGAGTGGTATGAGGTTTGTGCTATAATTACTCTGTTTCTTGTACCTTTTTATCCTCAAGAAGATACCATTAAAAGCATAGGAAGGATTAAGACCCAACCATCAAAGGGTTGGAAGTTTGGGATTTTGAAGTTTAGATGATGGTCATACACCAGCTGTGATAAAGACTCACTGCCACAGGCAGATAAAAACCCCAAATAGCAGGTTAGGTGTTGTTGACTAATTGGAGGTTTAGAGAGAACATGCTTTTATTGTTTAGAATTTGATTTTCCTTTTAGTATAAGTACAATCCAACACTGTCATTATTTGCTTAAATTAGAGGCAATATTTGTTTTTCTCCAAATACATTGTGTGGAGCTTCTTCATTGTTTCAGAATTTTAAAATGGAGTTTGCTTCTTAGCATTTTTTTTTGAGCATATATGGTGATTTTGTACCTGACACAACAATCTACATAATGTTTTCCTTTTTTAAAATAATGTTATTGATAAATCCACTTCTACCCTCTTTGTGGCCTCTGTAAGTAATTTCAATAATCCTACTTATCAATTCTCTTGATTTTTCTATTCTTAATTTGCTCATTTTGGTATTTGTATTATTTTTGACAGGATCAATTTGGTAAGGTACCCTTATTTTGGGGATTAACAGCTAATGGATATGTAGCATTTGTTGATGATGCATAACTGCTTAAATGTGCATGTGGCAAGTCTATTGCTTCTTTCCCTCAAGGTGGGTGGCTAACTTCTATTATATGACAGTTTCATTTTTTACCACACTGAACGAGTTTGTTTCATTGTTGACACTATTGCTTTCTAATTGGACAGGGTGTTTCTATTCAACGGCTATTGGCGGATTGATGTGCTATGGTGTGGAAAATGAGTATAGACATTGCTAATAGTAGCTATGATGTTGAAGCTATGAGTGATGTTGATGATACTAATGATGCTTGTACTCTAGCAATGTCGAAGAAGAAAGCAATAGCCTGAACAAAACATTTTCCGCAATTAACTCAATCACAAGTCCTTTTATTAGATTAAATGTTATGCACAATGCTTTCATACCACACATCCGCACACAATGAATAATATTGTTGAAATTGATATCATTCTTTTTCTTGAACTGGAAATATTATAATCTCAACTCAACTATATTTATCTTTTTGGTTCTTCAGCTGTGATGCAAACTGATGGGTTTGAGTACTTGAAGGAAAGTTGCCACTGCTGTTACTCGATCGAATCATTGAAGTGCGTGCTAGATTTCTTGAGCATGGACTACATGTGCAAGCATAGGAATGAAACAATACTTGATGGCAAATGACATAAATGGGAGGCTTATTAAGGTTTTATGTTTTAATGAATTTAAGTACTATCACTATTATCTTAATAATCATAATGCTTACTTGGATTACTTTTTTAGTCATTAATTAGGAGCACACAATGTTATGTTGTTGAAGGCTTTAACGAGTACTTTTGCTCTATTATATTCTTTTAGGCATACTCAACAGTAAAATTCCTAAAACTGAATATAAAGCAGTAAAGAACAAACTAGCATATGTTACTCATTTGTGTATCTCATTTGTGTTTGCGTTAATTTTTATATGTTCTTGTTATGCGAGTTGCTTTTATTTCAATGATACAAAGTCAATAATGAGGATTGTATTTGTATTGGTTAGTAACAAAGTTGAACAAAGAAAAGGAAGAAGTATTTCCTTAATTATATTGTTTGGTGACAAAGTTGAACAAGTCAGATATACTAAAAGAGTTCCAGATGTACTAAAGGATTTCCTTCATTCATTGGAAGTTGGTCTGTAAAAAATGTTCCAAAACTAAAAGATGTACATCAAAAGTAATAAACAGTGTTAATACCCTAAATGAAGTTGTAGAAGCCCGATGGTGTCAACTTGGCTTTATTGTGTCATTTGGGTTGTAGACTCATGTTGACTTCCATTGTTAGCTTCACTTAAATTTAAAATGATGGGAAGCACAATGGGAAATGATGAAGCTTAACAAATGGGGCAAACAACTATATTAAAATGATGCAGAGAGAAGCTTGAAATGATGCAGCCACATCAAATGCGATAAAACAGGAAGAGAAGTGAAGAAAACGAAACAGGGGCACTGGCGGTGGCGCACGTTGTTACCAGGGCGCATGAGGCAGAGACGAACACTTTTGGAGGTCGTAGTGAGAGATGTGACTGTGTTGGAGAGGTGGAGAAGATGAAGCATTCCCACGTGTTGTGTTTTCATGAAAAGAAATTGTGATCTCCATTTCCTCTCCAAATGGAGAGGATCTGGACCCTTTGAGATAATGCTTTTGTAAAAGCCTAGGTTGTGGTTTAATGATCAATATGGTATTTTGTATATGTTCATAACAAAGGTTTTGCTCGACCTTTGTTATGTATATATGGTTACAAACTTTTAATCCAATTTTGTGACATGCGAATTCCTTCTTTGCCCGACCTTTGTTATGTATATATGGTTACAAACAATGTTACACTAATTTTGTGTATTATACGATTTTTATGATACATTCACGATTGGTTTTTTTTTGTAACACCAATAATACACACACCCATTTTTTTAGTGAATTATCTTGCTCACATTATTTTAAAGAATGTTTTTATCAATGTTTTTTTGTGTGGAATTTATCAATGTTTTTATGAATTATTATGTTTCTCACAATCTAAATCACCGTCCCGTGCATCGCACGGGTGTATGTGTCCTAGTGTTGCTCAAAATTGTTAATGCAACTAACAATGAGAATAAAAAAAAACACGTATTTCATACATGTTTTTACACACGTACATTTACATGTTTTCAAAAATGATTTTAGTCTTATCTTCCTAATTTTAAAAGTTTCAAGGTTTTTTTTATGCAATTCAGTTTTTCTTTTTTTATTTTTTGGTTACAAAAAATTTAGAGTGGAGGGATGGCACCCGAGTCCAAAGCCTCCAGGACTCTTTGAGCACTTATGAAGTGAATTAAGTTTACCTCACCCAAATGGTTTAATGGGGATTTGAACCCTAGACCTCCAAGATACAAATCTTTTCATGCTCTATCTTTTTTTTGTATAAATCGAGTATCATCTGTATGCAACTGCATTGACTAATCTCTCGAGTCGGGTAGGACCACAATAGGCGGCATAGCTCTCCAACAAGATATGTTGCATGCCCAAGTACTATTTGGTTTTTCATGCTCTATCTGATACAAGTCGGAGAATTTCTTCTAACTAGCAAATTACACCAGAATTATAATGATAAATAAATTAACCAATTCTTTGAAGTTAAAATTAATTATGTAGTTTACATAATTTCATTGTAAGTAATAGGCGATACGAGAAAACATTAAATGGTGTGAATATACTTGTATCTTCTTTAATATCTAACAAATCGAATATGAGATACCTTCGAAACATGGTTCAATTGATTCAACCATAACTAACCTTGAATCTAATGGTTGGTAAATAAATAAAAAATTAAAAGTATTGTATTTTGAGGGAAAAGAAATTATAAAATTAAAAAGTTATTTCAAACAGTTCAACCCAATTCAATTAGTGGTTAGACCAAAATTCAACCATGTTCTGAGGGGTTTGGTTTGATACAATTGAGGTCAGACCAATTAGCAAGTTGGTTGACTCCCAATCATGGTTTTAGAGAACCGGTTGGACCGTGAACCAGCACGACACCAATTCAGTTCATCGTAAGAACTAAGTTATCCCAGAACTGGACAAACCGGGGTAGAACCGGCCAAAAACGAGATGTGGAAACCAATTTAAACCGATCAATTTTGAAAAAATTCAAAATTCTAATTTTAAATTCAAAAATTTATTTATTTTTAAATAAAGGGCCAATATCAAGATATACATGGTTTTTTTTATTTATTCTTTTGATTAATATTTAGTCCTATGAAATATATATAAAAATAATTTTAACTTAATTAGTTTATAATTTAGTTATATGTAAAATTTATCACTTAATATATCATATAATTAGTGTCTACACCGGTTCACTAACTGGACCGGTTCAAGCATGGTTGGATTATTGAACCTTGAACTAGTGCCTTCACCAGATCAATGATCGGTCCGGTCAGTTTTTTAAACATTGCTCCCAATTCAACCGGTTAAACTCGCCAATCCAATTCGCACAACATTGGTTTTCACGTGTGCATAAAACGAATTGCACAGAGTAACATGCTGTTATTATTTAACTAAAATAAAACCCTTTAGCACAACCTGCAGATTGGACTCAAACTAAAGTACATGTTCTCCCATACAAACACATGATATAAAGATCCCTAAATAGCAATTTCTCCCCGCAAAAAACAGCTAAAAGGAGACAGACTTCGTGAGAAAATTGAGTATTAGGTATTCAGAGCCTCACCCTTCAGCACTAGGCTCTTCACTTGCGTTGTTATCTTCCTTATCTTTGTTTTCAATGTTATCTTTCTTTTTTCCTCCTTCGGTGATTCTTTAGCAAGCTCTCCAGCACTCTCCTCCTTATCAGCAGCATCCTCATTCTCAATTTTACTGCCATCCTCACTTTGTTCATTATTTACCTCGAGGTTCGCCTTCTCTGCATTGCTTTCTTCTGCAGCAGTTTTGTCCTCCACCTCACGAGTTTTGCTCTCTGGCTGCTTAGTTTCTTCATCTTTAGCTTTCTCAGAGTCAACGGTTGAACCACCACTACCTTTTGAGTCATCTGCAATGGTATTTTTACCAGCCAACTGTGTTCCAGTAGTAGCTACACACTGGATTCAGTAGGAGTAACCAAACGTATTCCAGCAAAAGGGTTTGAAGAAGGAGCAGAATTAGTCTGTTGGCGGCGAACTTTGACTATTCTTCTGGTTGCCAGAACACCATCACTGGCTCTCTTGAAAGTTCCAGCATCGAGCTCAGTGGCATCATCCTCCTCATCATCAATAGGAGTATCCCGACTTAGCTCCCGTCCAGCAGCCCTTTTCTTTGATGGAGGAAGGGCATTCTCAGCATCCCCCATTGAAGAAAGAACTTTTATTTCACCAAGTTAAAGTACAACAAGGACTGCAATCAGAAGAATACAAAAGTTTAAGATTATTAAAAAGTTACACACATGTCACGGACATGCTAAAAAAGCCTTGACCATATTAAACAATAGCTCAGAAATACCACATGCTGGGCAAATAACACATAGATGTTGTCAAAGATGCAGTGGCGAGACTAAAAATCACGTTTAGATGAAATTCACAAAGTAACCTTTTAAAGATACATATAAATAAACAGAGAAGAATGTGGAAAGCCTAATAAAAACCAAAATCTAATTGTGTACACAACTTCAAGCCTTATATCCAGATTATAACAATTTGGTCCCACCTTATCAGCCAAAAGTTAGACAAATGATTTTAGGAACAGATAAAACTCAACATATTATTGGAGCTAAATTAAGCCCCTCATATCAATGATTCACACTTTATAGTATTACTATTATATCATCATCTATTCAACACTATCACACTGTTGCATAATTATTTCAGCACACAATTACTACATTACCTATACATATAATACAGTAATAGATACTACAAAATGCCACAACTCAAAAAGGGTAACTAACTGTGTAAAGAAAACAAAAGATGGCTCAAAGCAATTCAATTGTATTCAACACGATGAAAAGGAAGTGCAGCTCAGAGTGTGAAATCACACATAAACTACTTGTGAAGGCATTTTCACTATAAAAATGGAAAATCCCCACTTCCAGCTAAACCTCACTACGGAAATTATAAACTTAACCCTAAAATTTCAAAGATGAAGCCATAAATAATAAAAGGAATCTGAAGAAACAACGATGAAGCAACGTGAATTGTTTCAATCGGAAGAACGAAAAAATCAAATGAAATAGTAAACTGGAAAATGTAATGATTTTAGATAGATAGAGGAAAAAGGAACTTACCGAGAAACGAAGGAACGAAGAATGATTTGGGGAGAATAATCTGCAATCCTAACACGATGGTTCTGTAGGTCGAAGATGAGTGAAGGTGCTAAACCCTAACACAATCAACAAGCGTTGGCGGCAATAATATATTTTTGCATTACACCAAATAATCTTGTAAATCGATGATGAATATGTTAGGTAATACACAAATTAGAGTGCAAAGTATGTTATTCCATTGATGAAAATGGCTCTATATAGAGCTGAGAATACAATCGGTATAACTGTCTAACAGTTTAGGAACTAACACTCTAAAACAGAAAACAGTTAAGCTAGTTACTGACTTAACTAACCTAACAGACTCACTAGTAGCTAATTAACTATATGATTAACTACCTAACATACCCTCTCTTAAGCTGATTGTTTTAAACAACAAAACAAACATCTTACAAGCAAGGATACAACATCAAAACAGTTCTGCATAAAAACTAAAGTACAACAATTTCAAAATTACAAACTAAAGCACAACCATTACAACAATTACAGTATCTCAATCATCCCCATCTGCTCCCTAAGCTTCAGGAAAGTGTCCTTGCTCACTGACTTGGTTAGCAGGTCTGCAATTTGCTCCTTAGTCCCATAATGTTTGAGCTCAATAGTGCTTTCATTTACAAGTTCTCTGAGGTAGTGATACCTCACATCTATATGCTTACTTCTACCATGTAAGGTAGAGTTCTTAGAGAGTTTAATAGTTGAGGTGTTGTCACACATTATCCTAATACACCTTAGTCTTTGAATGATTCAATTCCTTGAGTATGTTCTTCATCCAAACAGCTTGTGTTGTTGCTGCACTTGCAGCCACAAATTATGCTTCTGCTGAGGATAAGGTGACTATTGGTTGCTTCTTTGAAGCCCAAGCTACTGCTCCATCACTCAAGATATATATGTAACCAGATGTGCTTTTACGGTCATCCACATCTCCAGCATAATTACATTCCGTGTATCTTTGCAACTCATCATTACCTCCTCTTTTTGTATTTGATCCCCCAATTCACGGTGCCCTGTAGGTATCTCAATATGTGCTTAGAAGCTTGCCAATGCAATTGAGTAGGGCTACTCATATACCTACTGATGAGACTTACAGCATACATTAAATCAAGTCTCATAGCTGTCAAGTACATGAGATTCGAAGGTTCAAAGGAAACCGCCACCAAATTTTAGTTTAAGGGAAAATTCGGAAAATCCCTTTAAGTTTAGGATAAGGCTGAGTTACAATTTCGGGGGTCGTTTATGCGTGGGGAATGTCTTAGCACCCCACGACATCCTTTGCCTAATTAATTATACTTTATTAATATTTTACCCTTTTATTTAAAATTATAGAGAAAGAAAACTTAATTGAAATTTAGGTTTTTTGTGCTTGACAAAAGTGGACCCTTGCTCCTACGTACCTCCGGATGCAATGTAGGAATCAAAACTACGTAGTTCTTCTTGAAAAATTTGTTGGTTGGTGTTTTTTAATGCAGGGGTTTTAGGACTGCTGAGCTGTACAGCTCATTCGTCCTAGAACACTGACTAACCCAGTTGTACAACTGACTTAATCCCCCCCCCTTCTTTTTGAAAATGATTTTTTGAGTTTTAAGAAAAATTGGTTTGGTGGGAGGTGGTTTGATTTTAGAATAGGTATTCTAAGACTCTTGAACTGTACAACTCATTCATCCTAGAACGCCGACTAACCCAGTTGTACAACTGACTTAATCCTTTATTTTTTGGGAAAAACGATTTATTTATTTATAAAGTCTTAGGATTTCTGAGTTGTACGGCTCATTCGTCCTAGAATGACGACTAATCCGTTTGTACAACCGACTTAACCTTTTATTTGATTTTTGGATAGAAAAAATATTTAATTGTTGTTTTTTGGTTTATGAGAAATTATTTGGTTTAAAGAGAAATAAAAAAAGCGAGAAAGGGGGTTTAAATGGTAAAAAGGGGTGTGGTTATCAGAATGGGGTGTTATATGATTAACTAAATGGTGTAAAAAGTGAGGCCCAATGACATTTTTGGCATTGAGGGCGCTAATGCAAGAAAAAACGAATTGTGAGGAATGAAAAAAATCTTAACTTTCTTGTATTAAAAATAACTATATTTCCAAAACAAATATTCCTTTTATTGATCAATGTCCTTAACTAAGGCACTCATAATTAAAACTCAAAAGACATAGATACATAATAGAGTTAAATATATTTTCAGCCCTATAAAATGTGATTTTCATTTTTAATTCTCAATAAATTTTTCTTTAACTTTTAGTCCTCGCTTATATCTTGGTTTACACTTTAAAGTCTTTGAAGTTAAGTTAATGTTCAACTACTAATAAATTAGCACACTGACACATGCTACATCACAATTTTTAATGACTATGCTGTCAAATCTCTTGCATTAAGTTGGTACTCAACCAGCTATTTGATTGACATGACTTTAATGACTCGTAAAAAAGTACTAGTAACTAAAATTAGATCCCTTCAACACCAGCAGATTTGACTCAAATTAAAGTACAACAAGTCTCAACTCTCAAATATGAATATATGATTGACTCTGCCATACAAAGGCATGATACAACCGAGATCCTATATAGCAATTTCTCTCTTCTCAAAATAACAGCTAAGGATATTACTGACTTTTTGGGATAATTGAGTATCCCATGAGTGTAAGATATATAACCTCAAACATCAGAAGCCTTGGGAGAATTTTCTGGGGTCTTGAGAACTGTGGATGCCTCACCCTTATGTGCTGCAATAGCTGCTTTAAACTCCTCTACAATGGACCCATCTTTGAACTTCAAGGCAAATGTTGAAAGACTATCTTTCCCTTCAGTTGCACTATTGATACAGGCAAAAGTAACACCCTTCTTTTCCATGTCTGTGAGCTTCATTTCAGGGTAAAGACGTGCATTTAAAATCAACCTGTAATTTCCCTTAGACCTCATTAGGAGTCTGGCCTTCTTTTCTGTTCCACTTGTTTCATTGACCTTCAGTTCTCCCTTTCCGCGTTCCTTCCAACCGCCATCCGCAAATTCAAACAAGACTGAATCGGCATTGAAGATCACCTTCTCATTTTCTTCACCAGTTTCAACGACGACTTCCTGCAGTGTTGATAAACGACTTCCATCACTCTTAGAAACAGCAGTTGCTCCCGACGTACCAAAAATGGAACTTCCACTGTTGGATAAACCCAGACCAAATTTAGGACCAGATCCACTACCAAAACCAGACCCATCAGGCTTGTCGCTTTTTATTCCGAAAATAGAACCAGACCCACTACCAAAACCAGGCCCATCAGTGGATATAGACCCAAAGGAAAACGGGGAAGAAGAAAATCCACTTCCAGCAAAACCTGTGAAGGCATTTTGACTACTAGAAAGCTGTTGAAATGAGTTTAAATTGCCACCTTCAGCACTAGGCTCTTTACTTCCGTTGTTATCTTCCTTATCCTTGTTTTCAGTGTTCTCTTTCTTATCATCGCTATCGATATTTTTTTCTTCCTTGGATAGTTGTTTATCAATCTCACTGGTACTCTCCCTAGCAGCATCCTTCTTATCCTCATTTCCAATCTTGCTGCCATCCTTACTTTGTTCATTATTTACCTCGGGGTTGCTTTCTTCTGCAGCATCCTTATTTGCAGTAGTTTTGTCCTCCACCTCTGGTTGCTTAGTCTCTTCATCTTTAGCTTTCTCAGAGTCAACGGTTGAACCCCCATTACCTTTTGAGTCATCTACAATGGTATTTTTACCAGCCAACTGTGTTTCAGTAGTAGCTTCACCAGGCTTGGCACTGGATTCAGTAGGAGTAACCAAACGTATTCCAGCGAAAGGATTTGAAGAAGGAGCAGAATTAGTCTGTTGGCGACGAACTTTGACTATTCTTCTTGTTGCCAGAACATCATCACTAGCTCTCTTAAAAGTTCCAGCATCGAGCTCAGTGGCATCATCCTCCTCATCATCAATAGGAGTATCCCGACTTAGCTCCCGTCCGGCAGCCCTCTTCTTTGATGGAGGAAGGGCATTCTCAGCGTCCCCCATTGAAGAATGAACTTCTATTTCACTAAGCTCAAATACAACAAGGACTTCAATCAGAAATCAGAGAGATGCAATATTCATACAAAATAACAAGAGTAAACTAAGCTATGCCGGTATGGATGACACAGTGTATATAATTAAAAAGTTACACACATGCTAAAAAAGTCCTGGACCAAATTTAACATTAGCTCAACTAAACTACTTGTTGGACAAATAACACACAGATGCTGTCAAAGAAGCAGAGGCAAGATCAGAAATCATGTTAAGACAAAAGACACACATAGAAAAAGAGAAGAATGTGGAAGGACTAGTAGAAACAACCATCTAGTTGTGTACAACTTTAAGCCTTATATGCAGGTTATAACAATTTGGTCTCATCTCATCTGCCAAAAGTTAGATAAATGATTTTACAAATGAGATGAGACAAATTTGTCACTCTCTCCGTTCCTAAACTTTGGTACTTTAGCTTTTTATCGCTCCACAACAATACTACATTTCAAAACTCAATGTATAATTTGTCAAATTTTTCAGACAGTTATTCATTGCGAGAGTTATTTGTGAAATCGCCCATGAATTCCACGTGCCATCTTTTAAAGAAGCGACAAGTTACCATTCACCGATTCTAGCGGATAATTAAAGTCACTGGGTTGACTGACTTTAAAGAAGCGACAAGTTATTCGTGAAATCGCCCACGAATTCCACGTGCCGTCTTTTAAAGAAGCGACAAGTTACCATTCACCGATTCTAGCGGAAATAATTAAAGTCAGTGAGTTGACTGACCAATCAATGACACTACATCGCGGGCATTGCTAAAACCAACTTTCACTAGAATAATCATTTCCCTTTTTCCAAATATACTCTTTTATATTATTGACTGTTTAGAGACTCAAGATATCAAGTAAAGAAATTTGTAAATAACTAACGTTTCAATGGAGGGTATTTCGGCACTTAACTCATAGAAATTAATGATACCTTAATTGTATGTAAATAGCTAAAAGTACCAAAGTTTCGGAACAGAGGGAGTATATGCACACAACTAGATGTTCTTAAACCCCTCATTCAAGAACTCACAGTTTAGAGTATTATATCATCATCATCTAGTCAAAACCATCACACTGCTATATAATTATTTCAGCAAACTATTACTATCCTTTCTATACTCACTAATTCATACTACAAAATGCCACAATTCAAAAAGGGTAACTAGTTAAAGAAAACAAAAGATAGCTAAAAGTGATTCAATTGAAGTCAACTCAATGAAAAGGAAGTGCAGCTCAAAGTGAAATCACGCATATGAGTTCGAATCAGAATATCAGAACTAGAGAAATTATAAACTCAACCCTAAAATTTCAAAATTGAAGCTATAAATCATACTCCTATAATGAATCTGAGAAAACAGCGATGAAGTAAGTAACAAGAATTATTTCAATAGTAAACACGAAAAAATCAAAATGAAATAGTAAATAGGAAAATGAAGAATATAGATAGAGGAAAGGAACTTACAGAGCAACGAAGAAAAGAAGAAAGGATTTGGAGAGTGAGAGTAGTGAAGGTGCTAACCCTAAACACGCGATCAATGAAGCGGTGGCGGCAGTAATATTCTTCTCTTTTTTTTATGAGATAGAACGGCATCAACTTTAGTTAAATTCTTAGGGTTTTGATATTGGTACCCCCCTCCTTAAACCCTATACCCCCTTTTGTGCGAAATTTCCAAATTTGCTCTTACTAAAAAACAAAAACCGTTTGAATCATCTCATAATTCATAATTTTGTAGTTAAAGAGTAAGATTATCTCCTAAATTTTACGAAAACATCACCCAAATGATAAATCTGTAGTTGAATTCCTACGGAAACATCATACGTAGATGAATTTGTAGTTTCTAATGCTGCAACTTGGAAGGATTTCTGGGAAATTTTAAGGAAACATCCTATAAGGATGAATCTGTAGTTGTTGTTGGTGCTTGTTTGAACGCGAAATTGGGATTATTTACGGATTTATGTTGTTTAGATGTTTCTGTAGTATTATTTCTGCATTTGTTTCCAGAGACTACGAATTTATCTTGGGAGATAAATCCGTAGTGTTTTTAATTTTTGTTTATTTTTTTTTGCAGTGTCGCACAGCCATGTAGGAGGAAGGATTCCTCCATGGTCCAGTGGTTTGATGCGTAGAGGGGACGTGCATTGGAGAGGTAGAGGAGGTGCTAGTGATGAAGGTCCATCTGAGCCACTGAGTGAGCGTACACAAAATAGGATAGCCGGACACGCTTCCGAACGGCAGAGACGTGTTCGTGGACGTCTTCCAACTCCTCCAGTGACGATGACAGGGGAGTGCCCGAGATGCAAACATCTGGTGATTTTAGAGATGTTTATGAGCCTCCTCCTGCTTTAGATAGAGGTGATCATAGATATGTTTACTACGATGCGCCTGCTAGAGGTGATTATGGAGATTATTATGAGGCTGGACAGGTGGGGAGTGATGATATTGCTGAGGATGATGCCCATGTAGAGGCTTAGGTAGAGGCTGATGATAGTGTTGAGGCGGAGGATGAGTCAGGTGAGGTTAGTTCAGATGTAGATTTAGATCAGCAGGTTGAGTCTGATTATGAGGTTGATGATGATGAGGCTGAGGACCCTGTTTAGCCTTAGCAGTCAGAGTTTGTGGAGCTAGACCTGGGTCCGAGGGATGACTCTCTACTGCGTAAGAGTCATGAGCACGTGACATCTAAGCTGCGTATTGGAGTGGTACGTAATAGCTTTAATACATTATTTAAAATATGCACTGTTGTTTAATATGTGTTAAATGTTGTTATCTTTTATATGCATTGTTGTTTAGGAAGAGCAATATCTACCACCATATATACCACCATCATGTCTCTCAGCTAGAGTCTGCAATACCCATCTGAAATTGTCATACCGCTCATTCGACAAATAAGAAAAGCAAACCGAGAATGTCAACTCCGTTGAAGTCACTCCAACAATCTCCAAGAGAGGCAGTTTATACTTGTTGGTCTTGTAGGTGTTGTCCATAATCAATATCCTAGGGAATATCCTCAATAGGTTGATAGACTCAGGATGTGCCCACATGATGTCAACAATAACATCAGAGTTCTCAATTCTTCTGGTCCAACACACATCGTGTTCTTAATCTATCAACCTCATAAGCTCCTGGATCTCAGTTCTAGAACCTCTACGACTCGTCCTAAACATTTGGTGCTGCTTATACAACTCGTGATAGTACTCAAATAAATTTACAATTATCGGATTAGACTAAATTCTAAATACTATTTAAAATAATTAATGATAAATACTTACCTCTTTTGTTGTAAATGCATCTGATAAATCAATGCATTGGGAAGCGTCCCATCGGGCATAGCCATATCTGTAACATATTAACAATAAATAACTTGATTAATTAACTCATTAAATAAATTTTAAAAAAATTAAAAAAAACACTCCGGATTTATCTAGGATAGATAAATCCGCATATGCTCTCCGGATTTATGCTAACAACATAAATCCGTAGTGTATTTCTAACACTCCGGAATTACGTGTTTAACATAAATTCGGAAAAGTGTTACCCTAAATCATAAATATATAAAAAAATTCAAAAATTAAGACTAATTTACCTTTTTGTGATAAATCCTAAACCCGCTGATTTTTAATCAAGTCACATAAAATTGTATTATAATATCCGAGGAAAAAATTAAAACCCAAATTTAAGACTATTCACCAAAAAAATCAAGCGTTTGCTTTTACACCCCCTCCTACTTTTAAGGGTGTGATAAATCCTTTTCACGAAATTTCACTGCTCGAATACGGTCTTTTTTTAATCGTTCGTGTGTGTGATTTTTGTAAAAATGAGAGGGGTATTTTGGTATAAAATTGTATTATGGGAGTATAGAGGTCAAGGAGGGGGATATAAAAATTAAAACCCAAATTCTTATTCTTACACCAAATATTCACCAAAAAAATCTTACACGTAATTTTTGCGTTGTATTACTATTTTACATTTACATGTTTTGATGAGTAACAAAGAGATTGTTAGGTTACCAACAAATGTCGCTTTGGCCGAGTGGTTAAGGCGTGTGCCTGCTAAGTACATGGGGTTTCCCCGCGAGAGTTCGAATCTCTCAGGCGACGAAATTTTTATATTTACTTTCTGTCAAAACAATATTTTAAAGCAGACAGAATATGTATTGACGCGGAAAATGTCTAGTGCTATGCTTGTGGACTATATTCTAAATGTTCTTTACTTTCCCCTTAAAAAAAATATTTTGTTCTTTTCTTTTTTGACGGTAAATATATTTAGTTCTAAAAAAAATGTTTTTGTGGAAAATTGTAGTTTTTGTCCTTTGTTTTATGTTTCACCAAAATTATAGTTTAGTCTTTTAATTTTTTTCTTACTTTAGTCATTTATATTTCAAATTTGTGTCACAATAGTCATTTTATCTTCTTCTTTTTTAAACTCTAAGAGTATGTTTGGGAGGGATTTTAGGAGAGGATGGGAGGGGAAGACTTAGAAAAGATTAGTTTATATTTTAATATGTATTTGAGATTTTAAAAAAGAAAAAAAATAACATGATAGATAACACTATAACAATTTTAGTCATATTTCATTTATGCTTATTGATATTCTATAGTTTACTCAATTTAGATTTGAAAATAAGTGTTCCCCTCTCTTCCCCTCCCAAAACCCCCTCCCAAACATACCCTAAGGGGTTGACCTAGTGGAGCATGACATAGGTTGTATTCAAGAGCTCTGAGTTCAATTCCTCACTAATTCTCTTGAGGTGAAATAAATATGATTATCTTTGCAAGTACTTAAAGAGCCTGAAGGTATTCCTTGTCTTGGATTGAGGTGTCATCCCCTCACTCTAATTTTTTTTGTACAAAAAAATAGCCCTTTTTTAACTTTTCGTCCACTTATGGTAATGGATGTCACACTGACTGATAACAAGTGACGTGGCTTGCTTAGTTGGCGTTATTGATTGGAAAAACATAAAATGACCAAACTAAAATTTTGGTAAAACATAAAGGACCAAAGTGCACTTTTGTCAAAATAAGCTTCATATGCATCCCCAAACCCCACCATCACCATCTCACTCTCTCAACACCACGCCGCCATCACCACCATTGTGTCCTCTCTCTACTTATTGTTCGTGTCTCTCCATGTGTCCCCTCTCTCACTCTCTCTCCTCCCTTGCCCCTCTCCTCTTTTTTCTTCATCCTCTTCATCTTCATCTTCATTCGCAAATTGATAAACTAGGGTTTGAAACCAAGAGTTTAAGGTTATAGGGCAAGGACTTTCAAGCTAATGTGATATAAATGAAAATGTACTCAATCCATACATCTTATGCAACTCTAATTTTTCAATTTGGTGAAAAAGAGAAAAGAGGAGAGGGATTCAGGGATGAGAGAGAAGGCGAAGGGAGAGAGAGAGAGGTCATAGTGGTGGTGGTGGTGGGTGGAGATGGTAGTGAGGTTTGGGGATGAAGATGAAGATTTTTTTGGCAAAAGTTCACTTTGGTCCTTTATAAATTACCAAAATGTCAGTTTTTATTTCCAACCACTAATACAAACTAAGTAAGTCATATGACTTGTTAACGGGCAGTGTGGAATCCGTTAACATTAGTAGAGGAAGGTTAAAAAAATGACTAGTTTGACACAAATTTGAAATATAAAAGACCACTGCGAGGAAAAAACCATAAATGATCAAATAGAAATTTTGGTGAAACATAAATGGCCAAAAGTCGATTGCGTTGGCAATTTCAGCAACATGGAGATGTTGGTTATGAGTTCGAACATGAGTGTGTCCGTTGGATAGTGAGTTGGAGATTTCTAAAAGAATAGGAACCATGAACACCAACATGAAAGAGAAACACATTGTTTCATGTTCAAAAGGGTATGTCCTTTCATGGCTTTCACTAGTTGCATTCTTTCATGAACCTTTGTATCTAGTCATTTAAATATATTTGAGTAAAAAGATGCACTCATTCATGAATGGTTGAGACAGTACACAACGAGTTATGACTCCATATGAGGAGACATTTCTCTTTACCAAATGGTATGAGTTAATCTACATATAGAACAACTTTATATATGAAAAGACGCGTTATTCTTATGTCTAAGCCAATGACGATGCGCTTGGTGTGGACGTGAAAATTGTTTTCTTTCTTCTCCAAATTATTTTCTTTCTTCTCTTATGGGCAAACTGAAGTTTGGGAACTATTGCTTTATAAAATACCAATGACGATGCGCTTGGTGTGGACGTGCAAGCCATGCCAAAGAACTTCATTGTATCGTGAAGGAGATTCATTGATTATCTAATTACATCCAATCTAGAGTGAATATTGGTGGAGGTGAATCGAACCTAAAACCTAGTATTTACACACCTAGAGTTTTGTGCAATACTTATTTCATCTTCTTTGATTTTTATTTTATGTTCATCTTTTTTTTTGGTATTTCACGTGGCGAAGCCCCAAAGACATAATGTTCATCTTTGTTCGAACTTAAAATCTTGTGTTTATTTGATCTTCTTAATTGTAACATTGCCACCAACAATTACCACCAATATAGTATGTGTGGTGTTTATTTGTTGTTTAATCTGAGCTGGCCAAAAAAACTTCAAAAAAAGCTAATTACAGATTCCAAATTTGATAAAAATGAAGTTTAAATATTCTATTCCCCATTGGAAGTATTAATACTTTTTTGTTGTTGTTTTTGGTCTCTAATTTTCTTTTCATCTTTGCAAAGTTGAAACTCTTTATGTTTGGTTCCTACTATGTCGTTACAAAAACACATAAGGTAGTATGTGGAACTGCCATGTGGTTGGAGGATAACATAGACAATAAGTATTCTCCTATGTTCAAAATGCATGAAACGAAGAAACAAACCTTTGTTCTCATGCTTGGATCTGACCCAAATGCATTCTTAGGGCTTAGGAGATACTTCCTTGTCAAGGTAACAATAATATTGTTCTTATATAATGAACTAATCATTAATTTACGTTATTATTATGCGCGATGAAGATCTAAATTTGAACAAGCAAAACAACAAGTTTTAAAAACTTCAGAGAACTTGCCAGACTAAATAAAGATTCTATACGACCAACTATATATCGCTCGCATTGAGTCAGAAAAAAGTATATCATTCGCGTTGGATCCCTTTTTTCATAACTTGAGCACAATCGTGCACAACGGAGAAAAATCACTGCCACTCAGCCGTATGAGAAGTGGAACGCGCATGCATACCTAAGCACGTCTGTCTTCGGGAAGAAATCATTACTAGTAAAAGGGTTGTGAAAAGAATCCACTATTGTGAATGAGGTTGGTTTCACAATAGTGCGTGTAGGTTTTCGTGTCAAAAGTTTATGCTCTTTGTATATGGTCCATGCTTCGTACAACCCCCTAGCTACTCACTAGAACCCTCAAACCACTTAATATTCCCAAAATACCCCTAATTTAAAATATGATTTTCCCCTATCTATTCCCTCTCACCCTCACACACCCTATCACATTCTCATTCTCCCTTAAAACTACCCTACAACCAAACCCACACCCCTTCAACTTCAATATTCCATCATTTTCGTGCGTTTTCCATCAACAATCAACGACATTTCCTTCCATTGACATCTAGGTACGCTTCTTCATCTTCTTCTTCGCGTTATTTATTTTTTCGTTGTTTCTGGGTTGTTCGGCCTTGCAGCGGTCGATCTTGGGCGATCAAGCGTGCGCCGAACACCCTAGTGATGCAACTGTTTAATCGAGCGTGCATCGAACCTCTTTGGGGGTGTTCGATCAAGCATGCGCCATTTGTGGTCGAACCTGCCACGGTCGTCGAACACCCCTGATTGTTGCTGTATGCTGATTTTGATTGATTTTTACTGATTTTTGACATTTCAATTGATTCTTTACAGTATGGCTAACACAATGATACGAGGACGTGGACGTGCACATGGAGGTGGCACTACTGGTCAGGAGCAGCCCGAGGGCCGTGGGCGTGGACGGGGGCGTGGCACTGATGGAGACGAGGAGGAAAGGATCTGTCCCACTGCCTCCGTGCGCCAAGGGAGGACTCTTGGGATGCCACGTGGACGTGGACGGCGTGGACGTGCATGCGAGAACCCTGTTGAGGTTGACCCTCCACAGGAGGCATCATTGAATTTTGATGATATAGACGCTCATGCTGGAGCCGATGATATAAAGCATGATGATGCTGCTGCTCCGTTGGACGTGCCATCCAGTTCTCATGCTCGTGTATCCACCTCTCATGCTCGCCCATCCACTTCTCACGATAGGCCTTCCACACCTTCTCAGGTTGATGTTCATTCTGATGATGAGGAGCGATGGCACGGTGAGACAAACACTTTCCACCTTCCAGTAGGTGAGATGACAATCACCCTAGATGATGTCTCACAGCTCCTTCATATCCCCGTCACCGGGGAATTTTATGACATGGTAGAGCCTAGCAAGATCGAGGCGCAGGATTGTTTGGTTCAGTGCCTGGGGTGTTCACATGATAATGCATTTGCTTAGGTACCTGAGAGAGGATGTAGTGTGAAGATTACCTGGTTGAAAAAGGTCTACAATGATGTCATTGCGGAGGAGAGGTGGCTGGATGCAGCCCGTTGCTACTTGTTCATCTTGCTGGGCAGGACATTATAAGTTTATGTTCATTATATGTTGTTCGATCCCTAACTTGTTTTTTATTTATCACAGGCCTGGATTTTTGAACATTTCCAGGGGCAGATATTTGGTACCAAGTGGTTGAGGGATGAGTACACTGAAGTGGAGCCACAGGCTAAGAGGTGGGAGTGCAAGAGGGCAGATGGGTCACTGGCTCAATTCAGGGCAGCTCTGGATCATCTCAGGTCGGAGGAGGTGACATGGATGCCATTTGTGAACCCATATCACAAACCTATGGAGGGGATCACCTTTTTTAAAGGGCATCTGCTTCATGGTTCGGCTATGGTGGCATATAATGCCGATCGGGTGGTTAGACAGTTTGGGTGGATACAGGGCATCCCACAAGACCCTAGACCCACTGGACGGGCGGTAGTCACAAAGGAGCAAGCTGATGCTGCATGGATGGACTTCAATATGCACCTTATTCTTGAAGGTGAGCCAGTAGTTTCTGGGATGCCAGCCACAGTCCCGGAGTACTTTGCCTGGTATAGAAGTGTATCCCACCCATACCTCAAACCAGACAACTACCCCTTGCTTGTTGCAGAGTTTAGAGAGGTGTGATGATTTAGTTTAGTGTTTCAATGTTTTTGTTTGCATTTTTAACTTTATTTTTTTACTGCCTTATAGGCCTTGCCTGAGACCCTTGGCCTGTATGATGAGATGGAGCACGTGCTGGAAAGTGCTGGGATTCCACGTGGGACCTGTGGCTGGAAGATTGTGGAGAGGTTGAAGGCAATTGCAAAGCCATTCAAGAGGGGACTTAGGAGCTTTAGCTGTGTCTCCCATGTTAGGGATGTCTCCCAGCCTAGGCCACAGTAGTTGTATTTTGTATTTGCCTTTGCTTTGGATTTAATTCTAGTTATTCGTAACTTTTTCTATTGCACGGATTGTACCTATACCGACTGTTGGCACTTATCTATCTATATTTTATCGTTGTGAAATTGTTATTTTATCGTTGAAGGTAGTTTCGGTATACAACTCTTTAAAAAAACCAACATCAGCATCGTTCGACCCTCACACATTCGAGTGTGTTCGACCTTCGCTTGGTCGAACCTGTTAATTTGGCCAATTTGGAGTGTCTTAGCAAGTTCGGTGCTGCGAGATTCAACCTAGGTCGATCAAGCGTGCGCCGAACAGTGTTTAATGTTTTAAAAAAATAAAAACCAATTTTCAGCAAGGGCTTTTGGTCTTTTCTCCCCAAAAAGGGGTGTCTAGTGAGTAGAGGGGGGGTTGTACGAAGCATGGACCTTGTATATTATTTTTTTTTTGACCAAAAGAAACTACTGCATTTCATTTATAATAAGAGAAGAAATACATGCCGGCATATCAAAGAAAGTCTGAGCAGAAACAGATAACAAGGCTACCCTAGCTAGATAATGAGCTACCTTGTTGGTTTCTCTCCTAGAGAACTCCACATGAGAGTTTACATTAAAATAGACAAACAACTCCCTACAATTTTGTAAAATAAAACCATAATCTGAGAAGAAGGAAGTATGATTGTTAAAGTCATCCACCACCACTTTGGCATCAAGCTCGAAAATGACATCCTTATAGTTAAGCTCCCGCATCCATTCCATAGCAAGTAAGAGCCCAATAGCTTCTCCCGTGTAAATTTCGACAACCGGCACGAAGAAATGAGTTTTGGCAGCAATGAAAGAACCTTGGTCATCGCGGATGCATGATAACTCATATTTATATGAGTTATTTATGCCTCTAATCATTGAATTAAGTAAGTTCTCAAGTAATATTAGTATAGTATATATTGTATTTCTGTTTATATTAGGTTAGGAAGGGCTAAACACTGCTTTGCTATTAAATTGGCACATTTGGTGCCCGTGTGATTATTTTGATGTATTTTGTGAAGTAGTGCAGTGTTTAGCGCTATAGCGTCTAACGCTATAGCGTCAAGAGGGCAGCACAGTTGAGCATCTAAAGGAAAAGTGAAATTTTGGCGCCAAGCTCATTAATCCATGTTCCATATCTTGTGTCCACAATACTTGCTGACATGTGCGGATTTTATTGGATTTGTGTGGACACTTGTCATTGCATGAGTAAAGGAATAGTGGAGTTGGTGAAAAAGCAAACATCACTTTTCTTGACTTTTGGAGGAGAGTTGTACCTCATGCTAGATATACTTGAGATGCTGATTTCCCTTCACATATACCTTAGGATTCCAACGGATATAGAGAGAGTATTGGTAGAGAGAGAAAGTGTGATACTTCTTCTTCTCCATTGATACACTTTGAAGCTTTTGCTATTTTACTTTCTTCTTTTGTAAGTTCTGTATTTTTCTCATGGTGTAAGGCTGATGATGAGCCATCTTTGCGTGGATGATTAGGAGACCTCAAGCTTGTATCTTTTGCACTTGTATTTTCCTTCTTACCTACGGTAATGCAAGTAGTTATATTTGTGTTATTTTGATGATGCTCAACATGAGCTAAACTCTTTGAGTTGGGTTGCTATAGCTTGTAATGAACCTTTAATACCACGTATATAATTTCTCACGTTTTGTGTTTTAATCCTTGTGTGATAACTCTTCCAAACTTGTTTTATAGTTGGCCACGTAAAACAAGTACCTCTGTGGATTCAGACATGAACCATAGAAAGAACTCAAGGATTAATATAAATGATAAGGTTGGTTGAAGACATTTAATCAATTTTTGCTTCCTCTAGACATAGAAGTTGCAATAGTTTATAAAGCATAAGCTGTGGGATCTTGATTATACAGGGGTGAACCTATTTAGAACCTAGACATAGGCATCTTGTAGTGAAACCACAGGCGCTAGTGACCGAAAGGCACAAAATAATTGCAATAGTAGCTTAACGCTATAGCGTGTGACGTTATAGCGTCTTGTTTCTGAAATTTACATAGTGAAAGCAATCCAACTTATTTCTCTTATATTTTAAATCACTTTGTTAACTTGTTACTTTTACAACCTTTGTTCAATCAAACTTTGTTACTCAACCTATTTGCTACTTGTTCCTCTAAAGTGTAATTCCTTTTTAAACTCTAAAATTAATACCAATCCCTGTGGAGACGAATTCTACTTATCAGTATATTACTTGTTGCGATTGTGTACACTTGCACAACTACTTTTCGCACAACAATGCACATACCAAACCCAACTCTATTACCATTACTATCAAACGCGGCATCGACATTACATTTGAGAAAGCCCAGAGGAGGCCGCTTCCATGTATCAGGAACTGCAGGCCGAGGACTGCTGCGGTATTGCGAAAAACAAAAGTCATTCGAACGATGAATATTGCGCGAAACAAAGATGAAAGCGTCAAAGCGATCCGGTCGTGAAGGAATTGATTCGCGCGGAGGACAATTGTAGCAACCGTGTCCCTTTGATTATTCCATACCAAATTATTTCGGCTAGTCCATAAACTCCATAACAGCATACTCAAAATCAGCCGTTCATCATTATTCAACTCGCACAAAGTAGTAAAAACCGATCCGATACACACGTTGCTGCTGCTGCCTCTTCAGACACAACCGAGAGCAGACCAGCAGAACGCCAACTATCCATAACTGTTGGACAGTCCACAAAGCAATGAAAAATTGTTTCATTAGCCTCCCCACACCTGGGACAGACTGTAGGAACATCTATCCCACGGTATACAAGAACCGAACGAGTAGGAATGCAATTTCTTGCCAACCGCGACAGAAAATTCTTAACTTTAGGCGGAAGTTTCTGCTGCCATAATAATTTCCAGCTCCCATCAACCATAAATTGGGAATTATTCAAGATTGTTTGTGTTGCCAACCGGTAAGCACTCCTAACCGTAAAGTCACCAGATTTTTCTAGTCTCCAAGTAAGCGTATCCGTATGCACAGAATGGTGAAGAGGAGTACTCAAAATTGCATTAGTAGACACATCATCAAGCATATAACGCACTAAAGGCTCATTCCACACTTTCCGATCATGAATAATCAAATAATCCACACGGAGAAAAGGATTATACGTACTTGATTGCCGTGGTTGAATTGGGACTCTCGCCTTTGTCCAAGTAGAATCAAATAAAGGAATACAAGTACCATCTCCAATACTCCAAGAAACACCCTCTTGAAGTAATTTTTGAGCCTCAAACACACTATTCCACACAAAACTTCCATTACTCTTCTTTGTAGCATGTAAAAAGTCTCCGTGAGGGAAATACTTTGCCTTATACAAACGAGAAACCAAGAGATCCGGTCTAGTTTGCAAACGCCACGCTTGCTTGCCTAGTAACGACAAGTTAAAAGCTTTTAAGCTACGAAACCCCATTCCGCCAAAATCCTTAGACACACATAACTTCTCCCACGCCATCCACCTAATTCCCCTACTCCTACCATTATTTCCACCCCACCAGAATCCATTTAACATTCTAGCAATCTCATCAATCAAAGTAGTGGGAATAAGAAATATACTCATAAAATAAGTTGGGATTGATTGTAGAACAGATTTGATCATTACCTCTTTCCCGGCCTGAGATAACACTCTACCACCCCAAGAGTTAATCTTTTTCCAAATTCGATCTTTGATAAACTTGAACAAGGACTTTTTACTCCTACCAACCATAGATGGGAGACCCAAATACTTCCCCCCTCCCAATCCAACCGACACTCCTAGATGAGTAGCAATAGCATCTTGTTCTGCTCGCTGCACATTTGGACTAAAGAACATTTCTGACTTCTGGAAATTAATCTTTTGTCCGGAAGCAGCCTCATAAACATCAAGAATAGATTGTATGCACCTTATTTCTCGGATATTGGCCTGAAAAAATAGAAAGCAATCATCTGCAAACAATAGGTGAGAAATCATAGGTGACCCCCTACAAATGGACAAGCCATGAATCTCGCCCCTAACCAAAGCCTTATGCAACAAAGCTGTAAGACCCTCTGTACATAAAATAAAGAGATAAGGAGACAGTGGGTCGCCTTGTCGGAGTCCTCTACCAGGTGAAATAGGACCAACTCTTTCATGATTAACAAGCACCGAAAAAGAAGTGGACTCAATACACATTCACATCCATACAATCCACTGCCTAGAAAATCCCAGCTTCCCCATTACAGCATACAAATAACCCCAGTCCACTCTATCATAAGCTTTACTCATATCAATTTTCAGAGCAACTGATAAACTCCAATTTAGTGCATTTTTAGTGATATTTTTGAGTCACTTTTAGAGCAATTATTATCAATTGTATAAATTACTGACTTAATTTGCTATTTATTTTGTAGAAAGAAAGAAAAGATAAAAAGAAAGAAAATAATATATATATATATATGATATTTAAATATGGTATATATGTGTATTATATATATGTGAGAATTAAAAAGAAATAGAATTATCACGTGACCATCAGGACAAAGGAAATAGTGCCGTGGAAAAAAAAAGAAAAAGAATTGGCACGGAACCCTATGCGCTTGGAGGATAAATAGGAGCATGGCACAACAATTGTGGGGACGCACAGAAGAGGAAACGCAGCCGCATGCAAGAACGGAGAGAAGACGGCAACATGCACGCCCGAGAGAGTTGGAGATTTGGGTGCCGCTTTGACACCGTGAGAGAGCTCTGGAGCAGAAAGAAGAGACTGAAGACTCAGAATAATAATTCCTCTAATTTCCGGGTTATTTTTATCTCTGTAATTCATGACTCTAATTTCTATTTTATTGTTCTTGATACCTATGGATACCTAAATCCTCTTCTAGGGTCTTAGGTGAATCTTGCATGATTAGAGACCTTTTTATGTTCTAATTTCTAGTTTGAATTCCTGTTTTTATTTTAATTGATATTGTCCTATTGTTTTTATCACATGATTAGGATTAGCTACCCTTTGCATGTTTATAATCAATTAGTTGATCAATGGCCGTCTTTGCCAATTAGTTGGTGGACCTATAGGATAATTGGGGCTATAATTAGGGCATGACCAAACCATAATTTAGTCTTCCAATCATTCAACCTTTTTGCTCTTTATGCTTTTCACGAATTTAAATTCTTGCATGACCAAACGGGGTTAATTTAGGAAAAAGAATATTAATCACGAATGACCAAACGGATTAATAGTTTTAGTAAAGGGATTGGTAATTAAATAAAATAAGGGAATTCGGTGTAGAATTAGACATAGGGAATCGAAGCTTGCAAGTGAAACCGTGACTCTAGGTCTCTCTCCATTAATTAAATTTAGCATTTTAATTCTTGTTATTTATTTCTTTTTATTTTGTTTCTTAATCATCAAATTATTTGTTCGTCTAAACAATATATAATCTCGATTAGTTTGGTACTTGTTAATTAATCCCTGTGGATACGATAATCTTTTATACTACTTCTGCGAAAGAGTACACTTGCTCTAAGTGTGTTTTTAACGCAACAAGTTTTTGGCGCCGTTGCCGGGGAGGATATTATATATTGTCACTTGGTCTCTATTAATGCATATACCCACTACATATGTTGATAGCATTTTTTCTGGCTTATTGTCACTTGGTCTCTATTAATGCATATACCCACTACATATGTTGATAGCATTTTTTCTGGCTTGTTTTGCATGAATTATGCTTAAATTGAAAAAAATAGAGATTATGCCTTTAGGGGATCCCATAATTAATTTACTTGACAGACTTGTGCTTAATTGTAACTGTGAGGATGTCCTAAGGAAGCTGATAATTAGCATTTGTCCCTCTTGAGTACTTTTTGTGAACTAGCTTCTAAATGTGAGATCTGAGCCTTCATAAGGGGATTGATACTAAATCATAAATTTTTACCCCTTTTCTTTCTATGAGTGTGTTTCCCAATTTGTTACATTCTAGAATTTGTCTTTTGACCATTTCGAGGCAAAAATTGATTTGCATCATGTAAAAGATTTGGGGAATTTAGGTATTTTTCTGGCCTCAGAGTTTTTTGTTGAATTTATCCCTTAGTTGCCCCCTTTGAGCCTAATTGTTATATTTTTTCTTTGGTACCCAGATATAATTTTTCTTTTTCTTTTTTTTGGTGACCAATTGAAATTGAATGTGGAGCAACTATTGAAAATTACAATTTCGTCCTATGTTTTAGTTGTCTATCTTGTTAGGATGAAGAAAACAAAAGGAGTGAATCATGTGCTTATAAGAATATCTTCCTACAAAGGAAACAAAATAGAAGTTTTCATGTACTCACCTTTTCCTCCTAAGAAAAAAAAATGAAAAAAAAAATAAAGAAAGAAAATTTGAAAAAAAAAAGGAGAAAAGTAAAGGAGGAAAAAACACATCAAAAGAATGAAAGAGCCAAAGGGCAAATCTAAAAAAAAAAAGTCTACTCAAGAGAAAAGGTAAATCAAAGAGAGCTGATTCAATAGAAGAAGAGTGAAGAATGTAAGTGATATTAATTTGGAGTTTGGACAAAAATTGTAAAATAGATAGGAGCTCCATATTTGGTTTCAAGGGGTTACTATTTGTTTTTGTTCTTTTTTAGCCCATTGTTTACCCCTCTCTTCTTATTTCCTACCTTGCATGAATTCACCTTGGCCCCATTACAACCCATGAAAACCCATCTTTTGCATGCATGTGAACTATTTAGTGGAGATTTGGTCAAATTACAAACATATGGTAATGTGCATTTTGTGGAAACTTGAGTGTATATTTTCCCAAGTCCCTAAACACTTAGAGAGATTGTGAGTGAGTGTCATTGTTCACATAAATGTATTCTTCAAGGACTTGAGCCTCTAATTGGGCAACCTTTTGACATCTCATTTGTGTTATATTATCTATTGTCCATTAATGTGCTTCTAATTTTGGGTCTCTTATCATTTGTCTCTATTAATCATTTGAAAATTTTTATTATGCGGAAAAATTTGCTTGAGGACAAACAAATGTTAAGTGTGGGGGAGTTGATAAACTCCAAATTAATGCATTTTTAGTGATATTTTTGAGTCACTTTTAGAGCAATTATTATCAATTGTATAAGTTACTAACTTAATTTGCTCTTTGTTTTGCAGAAAGAAAGAAAATATGAAAAGGAATAAAAATTCAACTTAATGCCACTCAAATAAATTATATATATATATATATATATATATATATATATATATAAATATATGTATAAGAGAAGGAAGCATGGTTGATTAGAAAGGAAAGAAAAAAAAGGAAGCAATAAGCAATCAGCGGATGTTTTGTAAAAATAAAAAGGACGTGAGCAACAGAGGATGAAAAATTGACAAGAAGGAATAGTGCCGTGATAAAAAAGAATGGGCTTATGCACGGAACCCTAGGCTTAATGAGAATAAATAGCCTTGCTGCAACGTGATTGGGGGAGAGCCGCATATAGTATCTGATGGCAGACAACAACACTGACGGAACATAGGAGAGAAATTGGAAGGTTTGGGTACCGTTTTTGACACTTTGAGAGAGAGCTCAAGTAGGAGAAGGAGATTGAAGACAAAGATTAAGACTTTCACTATTTCCGGGTTATTCTTATCTTTGTAATTTCATGAACCTATTTCTATTTTATTATTCTTAATTATTATGGATACCTAAGTCCTCTTCTAGGGTCTTAGGTAGATCTTGCATGTTTAGAGACCTTTTTATGTTCTAAATATATTTTGAATTCCTATTTTTATATTAATTGATATTGTCCTATTGATTTAATCACATTCTTAGGATTAGCTACCCTTTGCATGTTTATAATCAATTAGTTGATCAGCGACCGTACTGCAATTAGTTGGTGGACCTATAGGATAATTGGGGCTATAATTAGGGCATGACCAAACCATAATTTAGTCTTCCAATCATTCAACCTTTTTGTTCTTTATGCTTTTCTTGAATTTAAATTCTTGCATGACCAAACAAGGGTTAATTTAGGAAAAAGAATATTAATCGCGAATGACCAAACGGATTAATAGTTTTAGTAAAGGGATTGGTAATTAAATAAAATAAGGGAATTCAAATAGAAGTAGACATAGGGGAATCGAAGCTTGCAAGTGAAACCGTGACCCTAGGTGTCTCTCCATTGCTTTAATATTACATTTTAATTATTGTTAATTAGTTCTTTTTATTTTAGTTTCTATAACACTCAACTTTATTGGTTCGTCTAAACAATAGAATATCTTGATTAGTTTTGTACTTGTTAATTAATCCCTGTGGAGACGATAATCTTTTATACTACTTCTGCGAAAGAGTACACTTGCTCTAAGTGTGTCTTTGACGCAACAGCAACCTCTCCTTTTTTTCCTCGCCTCTTGTTTTTTAAATAATGTATAATTTCAAAAGCTATCATAGCATTATCTAAAATTGATCTACCAGAAACGAACGCAGATTGTTCAAGAGATACACACTTCGACAGGACACATTTGAGACGATTAGCAAGTACCTTAGAGACAATTTTGTAGATTACATTGCATAGCGCAATGGGACGCCAATCAGCCATGGACTGAGGATTGTCATTCTTTGGAATTAAGGCCAAATTAGTATCATTCAGATTATGGGGGAACACACCTCGTTGGAGCCAATCAACACATATTGAGAAGATTTCATCGCCATATCTACTCCAATACCGCTTAAAGAAGGCAGGATTAAATCCATCCGGTCCCGGGGCTTTATCATCCTCCATTGCCATTAGCGCCTCTCTAAATTCCTCCTTCTCAAAACCTCGACCCAGCAGATTGTTATCTAGATCATCTAACTTCGTTTCCATAGCAGCCAGAATTGGTTCATATGACCCAACATGCGCTGTGAACAAATTATGGAAATAATCACCAGCAACTTGCTTGATTGCTACTGCAGTAGTTGCGCAAGACCCATCATCACGTTGCAACATCTGGATTTTTTTCTTTTTGAACCTGCAAGTGGCATTTGCATGGAAGAACTTAGTATTCTGATCACCCTCCTTAAGCCAAAATGATTTTGATCGTTGCCTCCAAAAGGCCTCTTCTTGCAATATCAACTTATTCAATTTGCTTCTCATTGTATTAAACCGAAGCACACCTTGGGTATCCCGTCTATCACGGACCTCCTCCATAGCTTCCTTACAGGACGCAATATCCGCCCGGAACCTCAACTTCAGACTACGGCTCCACGATGAGAGTGTGGTAGCGCAGCCATGAAGGTGAGATTGAATATTTCCAACTGAACCTCGACTCCACCCTTCACAAACAACATTATCCACATCCTTCTCAGCCAGCCATGAGTTCTCAAATTTAAAAGTATTGTTGCGTTGATGCTGAACCATAGGATTTTTTTGCAACAACAAGGGAGAGTGATCAGATTTTGGTGATATTAAATTGAATAATTTCGATTGGGGAAACATATCCAACCACTCTCTAGTTGCAAAAGCTCTATCCAATCGCTGCTCTATCGCATGTGGAGTACCCAAAGCAAATCTCCATGTGAATTGGTAGCCAGTAAGAGGAAACCCCCACATACCACCCATCTACCCCCAAATAATATGGAAACCCCAAAATACCCCTTAAAAAACGTATTTTTTAAAATAAAAATATATGTTATGCAACATATATACGACTCAAATTTTGTAGGGTTGTATATACGTTACATAACATATATACGATGGCTACCAAGCTCAAATCCAATCGTATATATGTTTCTCATCTCTCGTATATACAAGCTTATCATGGTATATATACGATGCAAGCATTTCTTGTATAGTAGATCATCTTAAAAAAAATACAGGCATGTCAAGTGTCGTATATATAGTCTCCTTCAAAAACACTTATATGAACCTATGACCTGCTTTGAAGATTTGTGTAGCTAGAAATGCAGTATGAGCTAAGGAAGAGGGTCTGTGTCACAATTTTAATTACTCTTGTAATCATGAACCTTGTGTTTCTATTGTTTAATGGGTTTTTTTTTTGTAACCCCACCCTCTCCCCTTAAACCCCCACCCACACTGAAATCCCCAAAATGCCATTTGTTTTCTATTTTTTTTTTAAAAAAGGCTCATCGTATATATGTCATTTGGGACATATATACGATGTGTAATTTTAAGACATCGTATATATGCCCTGAAGAGGTATATACAATTATATACTTCTTCAGGGCATATATACGATGTCTTAAAATTACACATCGTATATATGTCCCAAATGACATATATACGATGAGCCTTAAATTTTTTTTGGGTTTTAATTTGTAAAAAAAAAATTAACGGTCATGATTTCACTTTCAAAGTTGATCAACGGTGTAGATTGCATGACAAAATCAACGGTTGATAATCTTTTACCTCATCTATAAATACTCACTCCCACCATCACTATTTTCACACCAAAATTTCAACTTCCTCCTTCTCTCACACATCACAAGTGAAGATGATGCAAGTTTCGCTAATGTCATACTACCACTACAAGAAAAACTTCATTTAGCCACCAACAATTGCCACGGAGCTTATTCCGTCAGTAATTTCCCACGGATTTGCGACGGCATGCGTAAAAAGTAAGGGCGCGAAATTTCCCGCTGGTGTTTGCCACGGACATTTGAAAGGACAGAAATTTGCCACGGAAATGCCGTGGCAAGTCCGTGGCAACACATTGATCAAAATAAAACCAGCCCGATCCCTAAAATGAGAACGTCTCTTCCCTAAAACAATAACGCTCCCTCTTCCACTCTCCATCTCCGTCCTCCAACGCTCACCTCCGCTCACCTCACCTCTGATAAACGCTCAACTCCGCTCAACCTCGCCAACGCTCAACTCCCCTCAACCTCGCCAACGCTCAACTCTGATATTCCCCTTTTCCTGTTCTTTCCCTCACACCTTTCAGTAAGCAACCTAAAAACCCCATAACCCCAAAACTTTGTTCTTCCTTTTCTGCTCAAAGGAAAAATCAGAACTCCTCACCTCTTGTTCACCTCTCTCTTTTAAGGTATGTGTTACTTACTTTTCTCCTTTTGGATTTGCTTTTTCTTGGATGTATTTTTTGTTCTTGAATGATTTTGCTTTCTTCAGATTCATGGCTCTTGCCATTTGTCGTTGTTGCTGCTGACCTCGCCGACGAAAACCGTGATTGTCTATTTCAGAGAGATAGGGGTTGTCGTTGTTGTTTTCTTCACTCCATTCTAGTTCATTCACGTGCTTGGAGCGCGAAAGTTCTATTTGCCGACGGCGCGTCTATTTTGTCTAAGTCTTGGTGTCTTCTCCGGTACTTTGGTACTTTTTTATTTCGATTGATTGGGTTACACTGTATATATGAGTGATTCATTAGTTCATACTTAATATATATGAGTGTTGTCTTTGTTATGTTTGATAAATTGCCCAAGAAAAAGAAGCTGATAAATTGCCCGATTGTTTTGTGTTAGAATCTGATATTCTTAAGTGGATTTAGTTTTCTTGATTTTTTGTGATGTGAGTCTGGGGTGTGCTGAATATGCATGAAAAGGAGATTTGCTTTAGGTCAAAACTGTGATTCATTACATAGATGAAGACATCAAAGTTTTGGCGTCTAGGCATGGGCGATATGCAGATCTTGACTGGTCTCGCCACCGCCCTCCCATGAAGAAGCCATTGTGGACTATTGTCCTTGTTTCATTTGTTATCGTGTTTCTAACATGTGCTTATATCTATCGGTCAAAAAACAGTACAGCTTGTAACATCTTCTTCTTCCCTCACTCTCGTTCATTCTAATATGGGGTTTGCTGATCATCACGGCATCATCTTGAAAAATGATGGTATAAGTTTCGATGGGAGAGATGTTGTTTCGTGTAGGTTAAAACACGATATATCATTTTCTGCTCTTAAGCAGAAACTACTGCAGATGGTTCAACCAGAGAACGACAAACATGAGATAATTCGTATCGTTTATCGGAAACCCGAAACGACTGATGGAGGTATTTACTGGTCTACCATGGATGTCAACAGCGAGGATGACGTTCGAGACATGATGTCCATTCATATTACATTTAAATGGAAGAGTTACATTCATCTCAGACGCGTCGAAACCGTAAGGACCGTCATTGAGATCCTTCGTCGATTAACTCCACCAACTCAGTAGTTTCTATTGTATTTTATTTTTAGCTGCCTATTTTTATTCTAGTTGTTTATGTTTTATCGCTTGTGTAACTTTGTTTTATCGAATCAATGAAATCAAAAATTCATGGAAACTCGTAAAATAAAACATCCAAAAAAGTTAATAATAAATAAAGTGCCAATATAATATCAAATACATCAAAAACAAATAAAAATCCCTAACGGCGCCGCCTCGCCCCTCCCCCCCCCCCTCTAAGCTCCCAAAGAACGCGTCATCCGGTCTTTGCCATCCCCACCACCTATGGAGTGTCCGATCGCCCGATCGTCATGCGTGATCTCGCCATCACGAATCCCTCTCTACTGGCGGTCCACAACCTCCTCATCCAATCCAAGATCGTCGTGCGTAGCTCGGGGAGGTGTCGGTGCTGAGCTCTAGGTGATGGTGGAGCCGTAATAGTCCGGGGATAGAAGCCGGACGTACCATCGTAAGTACCTCGTCGCATACCGATCCGACCACCGAGCAACCCGAGTAGTGCGCATGATGTCCTCCACGAGATGCCATGAAGTGGACGATCCGAAAGACGCATCGATCGATGACTCGGACGGACCACCGAGGGTCACGCGGGATGATCTGAGTGTACCCAAACCGCCGCAGCACCTATCGGGCATGTATGGAACTCAAAGTCACCCCAACCGATGAAGCCTCTGTAGGAGGAGATCTCGCTCAAAAGTCTCTACTAGCCTGTCCTCCTCAAATGGTCGCCACGGACATCCTCCGCGCCTCATCTCATCAAGCATCCTCCTGTAGTGGTCGAGCTTGGTGGTCTGACTTCTTCTTCCTGTAGCGCCCAGCCAGTGGCTCCACACTTGGGATATGACCAGCCAACCTCTCCGCCATCCGAGGAAATACCACATAATCCAAGCACGAAATGCAAAAAAAAAACATATTTAATTCACAAAATTTTACCAAACGTCGGTGTGATTTAACAAAAATACAAGAAGTTAAAATGTGTACACGAAATAGGTGACATACCCTCCACACCGCTGCGTAGTAGTCCTCAAAGACGCAGTGTTCAAGGACTCATACATGGCGGCTAGTGCACTGCGCACCCCATGCATAGCCTCCAAGAACATCTCGCACTCGGATCATCCAGTAGATCACCCACTTAGCCTCACCTCGTCTCCGCCTTCGTAGTGAAGATATTGTAGGTCGAAGCCGGGCGGATAAGCCCTCACAAAGAATAAAGATGTCACCCCCTCCTCCAAGTTACGCTCATACACCGCTCCGACCATTTGAAGTCATGACACGGACTTCACACGGGTGTTGTTAGCGACCTCAACCCGTGACACACCCGATATGTCTCGGCCAGTAAGTGTGTGGCATACTCGAGCTCACAAATGATGGCGGGAGGTGTGGCATAATTCCCCGGATAGGAAGGTGTAGCGATAAGAGACGCCATCAGAGTGATCGCCATTTCACCAAATGGCAAGTGAAATGGCGAAGTGTCGAGTGCCATCTCTCGATAAAAGCCGACAAAGAACTCATGGTCTCATCGTGGCGTGGCGCCGATCCGGAGAAGTGGGGCCAATCTGAGTCCTCACCACAACGGTGGTGCGTTGAAGTAGGGTAGGGTAATGAAGATGGAGTCTAGTATGGACTTTGTTGCCATGAGCCCATACTTTGACAACACGCGATACTCCCGAAATAAAAATAAATAAATAATGTAAGCAAAAAGTGCAGACTATGTGACTTAAATAAATTATTTAAGCAAAAATGCAAAACTTACCGGTCAATGAGTATAGAATCGCAGACATGCTCGCCCAGTCGGTGAAAAGAGAGGTCTCGGCTCTCCTCAGTGAAGGCCGAGGCCGATCCTCCTCCCGATGCCCCCGATCCTACTGGGTCGCTCCTCCCGATACTCATACATGATCGTGCGAGTAGTAAGTATCGACCTGAAATTCTCCCCGCCGATACTCGGGAGGTGTGGGATGGTAATGAAGAGGTTGAGGATCGTACTGAGGATACTGTGGATGATACCGAGGAGTAGGCTGAGAATGATACTGAGAAACCGGCCTCCCTCTATGCCAATCCTCCTGCTGAGTCTGCTGCAGGTAATCCCCAAGATAGAAAGCTCCACCTCGATCATCGAGCCGCGTCATGGTGCTCGGTGATACTCACCGCTCTCGGTGATACTCACCGGTTCACTGTCTCTCTGTCTCTCTCTCGAGCACATGGGTGATTATGCCTCTGAGTCCTCGTACTCGGAGCAGTAGATGACTCCCCTCTCTCTCCGATAGGAGATACCTCGCGTCTCCCTCTATGCCTACCGGACACTGCAAGCAAAGGGAAAAAAATTAGTAAAAAAATAAATTGCTCATCGTATTTACATCAAAAAGGGTGTATATACGATGCTTACTAACAAATGCTCGTATATAGGGTGTTCTGGGCGTATATGCGAGTGGTGAATTTCTGGCTAATCGTATATACGCCTTGACAGGGGTATATACGGTGAGTAAAAACTTGCTCGTCGTATATAGGGTTGTGGTGGGGTATATGCGATGGGTGGATTTCTGGGCTGATCGTATATACGTCTCTGTGGCGTATATGCGAGTGAAGGTGGTCAAACGTAGGTATGACCAATTATGTGAAGAAATGGTGATTTTGTAAACAGACAGGGGTATTTTGGTCTTTTCATATGGTGGGTGGGAGTTTAAGGGGAGAGGGTGGGGGTCCAAAAAAAAACCCTTGTGTAGCTATGACCTGCTGTTTGAAGATCATCATAAAAAAAATAGACTCTTGCTTTTCCCACACCCCCTCCTACTCCAAACACACCCCATAAGGGTGTGAAAAGACCAAAAGACCAGCCAAAACCTCTTTTTTTTCACGAAATTTCACTGCTCGAACACGGGCCTTGAACAGTTCGAATGACATCGTTCGTGTGTGTTAAATCTTGACTTCACACCCTCTTGTGCGTAATTTCACCTGTTCGAACGAGGTCATTCGAACAGGTTCGCATGAGGGTGTTCGAACACCCCTATTTTATTACAAAAAATGGACTCTCACACAACATTCACCTTTTTTACCTGTTCGGTTGACCTCAACCGAATAGATTCGGTTGACCATCCCCGAATAGGTGAAAACACGCACTCCACTTAAGGGTATTTTTGGAATATTTAGAGTTAAGGGGTGTGAAAGAGTAGGAGGGGGTGTGGGAAAAGCAACACCCAAAAAATACAGGCATGTCAAGTGTCGTATATATAGTCTATTATAAGGTTTAGGTGAATCATGTTCTAGTAGGACCCTTTTGCTTTGTCTAGCATGTGGTGGGGCATCCATCAATAAGCGTTATGTCATCTATAAGCAATCCTCCAAGGCTTTTCTTGTAAGCTACAAAATCTGGCATGCTTAACCCTACAAATGCCTCAACGTCATTCGCATAAAGAGAAGAGGAAACACCACCCCTTCAAAATAGATGCCACATAGGATCACTAATCTCACGTGCATTAAGTAATTCTTAAGTAGTCATAAATATTTAGTCATAGCATTTGATCACATAAAAACTGAAGTAAAAGAACTTGGGGAAACACAACTAACTTTTTAGTAGTGCATTTATTTTTGTTTTGTGTGTGTGATCAAATATTGTAATTAAATACTTATGACCACTTAAGAATTGATCAAATAAAGTTTTGGGCGCCACGAAAACCGACAACAGAAACAATTAAGTAATTCTAAGAACAAAAAGCAAAATCCAATTTATTTATGGGGACGGAAAATATATTGAAGCCTAAAAACTATCAGGATTATAATCCCCAAAAACACCCAATGCAAATATCTGAAGATGGCACAACCAGATACATTGTTTTTAGTAAACAACCACCCACTATTCATATGTGCAAGTTATAAAAAATGAAGAACTGGTTTCTCAAACAAAATAAAGGTTCAACTCCACACCGAAAGAAAATCATTTTCTATCTACCAAAAAAAGTTCAATTGCTTACATCAGCTACTGAAAAAAAGTGGATCGATTACATGTTAGGACTCGCTATAGGAAAAACATTCATCTTAACTTGTAAAAGAACAGCTCCCGCAACTGATTTCACATTCAAAACTTTGCAATGTCAGTATGTTGAACCCACTGCAATACATGATTCCTATCCAGACCTCAGATAATTATCATCCCTCGAGCTGGAACCGACTGTCATGAGGGCATCTAGTTATGTGGTGAAAGCACTGTCAACAAAGTAAAACACTTAAGTGAGGGCGACTAACCAACTAATCAAACAAAATATAAAATGGAAAATAGATTTCTGGAGGAGATATTATTCCTAATTAAGGCAAATAATATGGTGGTAAGGATGGGAAATTATGTAGCAAGTTTGCAATGCTGTTAGAAGCAAGAAATTATACACAAAAGAAACATAGTACAGCAGGTTAATGAAGTACCATTGAAGAAAACCAGGTATCTACGACTACAGAATGACATATTCTAAAGGTGCCACTAGCATGCGATAGAATGAAGATTAGAACCTCTCTAAACTGATATAACACATCATATCTTATCCTCAGCTTACGCAATGGAATTTACAGGAAACATTTTGACATAAGTATACGCACATGATTGTTCAAGCAACAAAATGTTAAAAAAAATCTCAACACTGATAGCCGAACATAACTATGGAAAAAGCTCCTGACAATGGACCTAATTTTATAATTTCAACTCTAATTCCCAAATATACAGCCTAGTTGTTGTAAAATATGGTACACCAAAAAATTAAACAACAATTGGTAGGACTCTGAGGTAGTAGCTCTATTAAAAATAGGTGGTAGGCAAAATGAGTTAGAAAAGGCACAGAAACAATCAATCACCATAGACAAAATTTTGATTTTTGACACTGTCCCGACAAGTTGCTTTTAGGCCGACGGGGTTTCTTCTTTATTCGTGCTCCACTCTTCATCAGCTTCATTCCCATTGATGAGAACTGCACCATCGGTAGAATCAGCATCCACCACAACTGCCTCCTCTTGGCTTCCTTCCCCTCCATCTTGTTCTTCGTGTCCCTCTGTATAATCCTCTTCTTCATTTTGTTCAGTCAACTGCGACAAAAGAACATAAAAATAAAATAAAGCAACTGTCTAACACCAAAACTGACAATCAATAGGAGTTTAGATTGGTCTGTTCTTTCTATATAGCAGCAAAAAAAAAAAAAAAAATACTACTTTGTTTATGATAATGTTTTGATATCTCTTGTATGCTATTAGCCCTATATTTTGTATACCTCGTGATTAGAGTCCCCATTCTCAAGAGGCTGCTCCTCTTCTTCAACCTGCATATTTCTGAAAGCTTCAACAAGGGTGATGTGTGATTTATCAGCGTGGTTGACGTACTCCTCTGCAGGAGGGTAAACACCCCTAAAATAAAAGAATAAAAATAGTTTGTAAAAAACATTTGTTGGAGATGTTTAGTACACAAACTTTAATACACAGATTATGTAAGTTACAAGATACATGTAAGAAAGTATGCATTTCCCGACAAACCTCGTTTCTACAGCTTTAGATTCAACAGCAAGTGCAACTTGCCAATCTTCAAATAAATTAGGATACTCCTCAGGATCAGCCAATGATTCAGCAGCTTTTGGATTAACCTGTGCATATTAACAAATAAATATGAGAATTTATATATTTAATCCATCCGCCATCTGGCAACATGATAAGAATCCTCAGACAAGGCAATATTGGTACAAAAATTCATACCCACAATATCATGAGCACAACATAAATGTCAGGCAATTCCATACGAGTAGATAATATATATACTAGTGAATGAGAAAATACCTTGCTGAGATCTTTTCTCCAAATTGCCACTATCTCTGAGACCTTGCTTGGAAGATATGATCTAGCCATCAAAGCAGCTTCTGGAATCCGATTGCTGCCAAAATCATAACTCAGCTACATCTAATTGCAGTCTAATCACCTCCCCCCTCTTTGTGCCAATAATCTCATAAATAAATAAAGCGCGTAGCTGTAGAAGATTACCTTTCTATCAACAGCTGAAGGCAGTCTTCAACTTTACCCAATGTAAATAAGCAAAGGAATGCAACATTGTTCTTCCCTTGGTCTTTAGCAAGAGTTGCAAGTTTTGATATTCCTTCAGCATCTCCTAAAGAAGAATATAGTAGCAGCAACCCACTCAAATCCATTGCATATTTTAAACACTCCTCAGCCATTTCTAACTGCAAGAAAAGATAATACAGTGAGCTTCACTTGAGTAAATAAATAGTTGACACCTTAATCATGCACTAGAGTCGGCATCTAGAACTCAAGGAGATTTTTGGGAGTTTTGAAGGGGATTGGAGTCATTCCTAATGGTTTGGTTTGGACTGGGATTGTGTAGCATACTACTGTACATTTTGGAAGTTTTAATGAAGTAATGGAAGGTGCTATGACATAGTTTGGAAGATTCAATGATGACTAAAGAAGCCGGGTGAATTCTAAAATTAACTTCCAAAACTATCCTGTTGCAGCAAAAGAAGAGTTCCAAGGGTATCATCAACGGCCATTTTAAAAACAAGAGAGGGAGGTATTCAAACTATCCTGTTGGTATGAAAATTTAGATGTTCTGATGGTAAAGACTAAAGAGTGGCTTAGATTCCCTAATTAGCGATTCCATGTTTTTACTTTTAAAAAGCTCCAAAGTGATATGTTTTGTTCCTTTTACCACTCCATCATCCATACATAACCCGCAGCATCTGAACACAACTTGAAAGCACAAATATATACTTAAACTATCTTAATTTGGCACTAATTAAAACTACTAAGTCCTCTTATGCATGATGCCATGATCATATTCAGTAGCACATCATCAGGATACTCACTTTTAATAGATTTGGGCATGGATATTTAGGAATGTAATTCAGCCAACAACTACAGAAATCAGCAAAATTGTAGATTAATTGACAAGAAAAAACACCTTTCCAGTAGACATAGCTAATTCTCCCAACTGCTTCCATTTAGACTCACTCTTCACTTCTACAGCTATAGCCTGCAAAAAGAGAGGATGGAAAATACTAAACAATATAAACTGACAGATCAAACTCGTTCGAATGAGAAATGAAGAAAATTAAGGCCTGCTTAATTTGAGAAATGTTTTCTATTTTAACTTTTAATTACAAAACTGTCACCAAGTTTTCACTCTATTTCCTGATTTCAAATGTTTGTTCAGGAAACATTAAAAAACCCAAGTTATGAAATTTTACACCTCTAGTGCTATTGCCTTCCAGGGAAAGAACTTACCTTTGCGACCTCTAATCTTCCAAGCTGTATGGCTAGATCAAACCTGTAGTCAGGGTCAGTAGCTACTTCAAGAGCATCCTCTATCATCCCTCGTGATTCCAGGAAATGAGCCACACTACCGTAAAAAATATTATTGCAATCAGTGTAAGAACGATATATGTTACAAATTATAAAACTGATGTACTAGCAAACACAGTAGGCAATAGAAAAATGTTCTTAATCTAGGAGATATAAAAGAGCACGAACTATATATTCGTACAAGATTATGCATTAATATCACAAAAGCATTCCTAGCAATGATAGATAAAATGGGAAAAAATGGAGAGTCCAGAATAACATATCAAAGTGGCCAAGAAGCAAAGCACCGTTAATAAGCAAACTAACACCCAAGGGTGTGAAAAGATTCTCTGGCATTTTACACAGCATCAGACCAGAGCTTTCCTTACAAGAAGATAGAAAGGGTGTGTAGTGCATGAAATTATCTATATAAATATGCAGTTTTTTTTTTGTTTTTCAGTATAACCCTGTTACAAGAAAACATTTCTTAAAAACATATCAAACATCAACTAAATAAAAAAAGAGAGGATATAGGATAAAAAATTAGAGAATAAGAAGGGCTTTTAATAATTATAAAATAAGGAGAGTAAAGGTCATTCTGTGACAAAGTAACCAGAAGTAACCACTACCTGTTATGATGCTCTTTTGGAATTGTTGGTAGAATTTCATTTGCCTTTTCCAAATCACCACGCATCACAAGAGTCTTGTACTCAATCAAGCTTAAAAGCAGTGTGTATCCCACAACACTAGGAAGAGCAATCAAGAAAAATAAAATAATCAATATTACTGCATTGAGGCATTTTGAATAGCGCAAGCAAGAGGACAACTTACTTGAATTCTTTGTCTATCAAATAGATCCTACTTTGGCTGGCAAGATATCCCAACAAGTACATTGGGCGGTCCAAGTGAAACATTGTTGTTACCTAAATTCATAATGCTATGCATCAACAGGCTTCATATGATCCTTGTAATTCAATAAATATTTTTTTTATTTGATAAAGGAGAAATTCATTACTACAAAGTTAAGATGATTACAAAGAGTTCAATAAATAAACATGGAGTTCTTTTGAAGCTAAAACAGAGAAAAGAGTCGATACCTCCCCACCAACACAATAATTAAGCCTCCAAGAAGAATTGGTGTAGATAAAACAATCCCCAACCCAGATCCCTGTCCGGACACGTTCACTCATTTCATGAAGGAGCTCAAAGGCATCTTCAACACCTTGCTCGTCCACATGTGATCCACTATCCAAATATGACGCTACGACATCACGCTGCAACAGTAGAAATAAAAGGTTTACTTTGTTTAACCACCAAATATTCATTCAATAAAAAACATAGGGAATGAATAATGCCCCTAAGAGAAAGCCAAAAACTTAAGAAAGGGATCAAGTCAATCAGAATACTCACATTGTATTTTAGAATGTAGAAAGATGTATCACTGGCAATTATTACTAGATCGCCGCTATCAGCCCAGTAGAGGTTCTGACAAAAAGGAAAACTTACAAAATTAAAAAGGAATAGGAAGGGGGAAAACCAAAAAGCTAAATGTCACCGCACAAAAACACTTACTTTCACATTAACATCAATGCGCCTAATTAACCTGCATTCAGCCCAATCATAAAAGCAGATGAAATCATTTGAGCACATTGCCAATACAGTGCCACCAAATATTCGTTCAGCTGAAAAAGTCGGCCGGATACTCTTCTTTTCCTGAAATACAAAAAAGCTCAATTTCAATTAAAATTTCCCAAGAGAAAACTTGATTCATTTAACAGACAGTTAAAGAAATGAGAGAATTTTATTTTTGGCAACCAAGTCAGACAATGAGTATTAAAATAATTTAAAAATACTTTTCATAGACTAAATTGATATTTCCCAATTGTTTGTCAGATGAAATTCTATTGAGATTAACCAATTGCCCAGATAATTTTTTTACTGGTCCTTGTCATTGGCATGTAAATCAATAATGAAAGGACGCACTTTGCTTGCGCTTTTAAGAAATATTAAGGATTTGTTGTTAAGGTCATTTTCATCTTAAAACAGTATAAAGAGAGTAATTCAAATAGAGGTTCAAACCTGGAAAGTTTTGCTGAAAAGTTTAATCTTTGATGTGCTTTCTCTTACAGCATATTCTCCATCCGTAGACCAAACAAATTCCAGTGCTGAACCAAATGACCTATTTCTCCATGCCAAAGCAGTGTATATAATATACTCGCCATCCCCACAAACAACAACAAACCTCCCATTTGGATTGTGCCTTAAACTCTGAATATATAAAAGCAAGTGACCAGTCAGCATACATGAAGAAGCAAACTGGTGGCAATAATTGAACCCAAAAGACAATTAATTTTTAAAAAATACTCTTTTATCCCCAGATTACATACTACAGGATAATGACCAACTGAATCCAAACAGTAACAAACATTCCGCATACAATACAAGAAGAAGAGGAAAGTCAGGTTTTACATAAATGAAAAATACATGGCGCGAATCATAATTAAAGAAGCTGGGATAAATATATCAAAATGCCTGAATTGCTAAATAATGTAAATATCCCTGTTTCCTAAAACCTGTTAGGGTTGTACAATGTGAGCATAAATGTCCAACAATAGAGAAGCAGTGCAAAAAAAAAAGGAAATAACAATAATAATAATAATAATAATAATAATAATAATAATAATAATAATAATAATAATAATAATAAAAAGGGTATTCGCTCACTTGTGGATAGAGATCGCAGGTGCCCAACTCCTTAACAGCCAATGGTAACCTTTCTCCATCACCAATCTAAAAAAAATAGTACTTGTGTGTGTCACTAATAGAAAATCAAGTTTTGCTTCTTGCTTGCATATAATACCGCCAAAAATGAGCCCATACCTCCACATCTGCTCCTACACTCCTTATATTCACAGTTTGAATCTCATTATGCTTAGCCCAAATGATCTTCCCACTGTTGTCCATGCTAGCTACAGGTTCTTCTCGACCAAGTTTGACCATAATAGTACCTTCATCATAGCCAATCACAACCCTACAAATACAGATGTTTTAGTAATATAGGTCATGAAGGAGGAGCAAAAATTGAGATGCTGATTCTTCATAAGGAGATTCTGTATCTTTAGAGAGATCAAAGGAAAGATTAGAGGAAGAGAAAAACTGTCATCTAATCATTAGTCTAATCAGATATGAATACTTGATTATAGAGGAAAGACTAGACATTATTGTCCAACTCAAAATGATTCAAGGGGTCTAAGAAGTATTAGATAAAGAAATTACTGGCATATATTTGACTTATAAAGAAAAACCCTCACCGACGTGAACCCTTCAGATATCCAATAGCCCAAACTCTTTCAAGACCGTAGTTTAATGTGTTCTCGAGCCTGCAAGCAGATTAAACCACCATATAATTATAAAAAAAACCTGACTAGAGTATACTCATAATGCAAAAATATAGTTTTGGTAAAATCTGAGAAAAGTTTAATATGGAAAATGAAATTAAAATAAGATAAATATAAAATTTAGACAACCCTATCCAGTCTGCTAGTCAAACTTCAGCACTACGTCAAATATCAACTGAACATCATTTTAGACATATTAGTCCTCATAAGATAGTTGAAGAAGCAACAAGCAAGTAACGATGTCATAATTTTTGAAAATAAAAAAGACATACTGTTGTAAGGTCTTATTCTATCATCAAAAGTTAATCAAAGACAAATTATTCAATTCCTATAAGAGAGATGACAATGAGACAAAAAAGTGAGGGGAATGCACCGATTAGAATAAGAACAAGATAAAACTCACAACTCAGTATTCTATGAACGGCATCAACCAACCTGTAAGTTGTTGAATGCCAAATGCGCACTGTACCATCCTCAGAGCCAGTAATGATTATGGGAAGTTCAGGATGAAAGCATACAGCAGATACATTGTGGGTGTGACCTTCTAGAGTCTGGACACAACTTTTGGTCTGATAATCCCATACCTGTTTCATAGGTTCTATTGGTGTAATAATTCCTATCTATATATAGGCAAATAAATCAAAGGGGGAGATGAACAGTAGAGAAAACAAAAAATAGAAATCAAACCTTGGCAGTGTGATCATCAGAGCCAGTAATTAGATAAGGTTTGTCGCCACCTGTAAAATAATCAACACAGTTCACTCCTTTTTGATGGGCATCCAACGTAAAATTTGGGTCAGGAGAACCCAGATTCCAAATCTGCAAGGGAATATAAAGCGTTTATGCATAATGTTCTTGTAATGGTGCATGAAAAGAAACATAGAAAATGCCAGAAATAACTGACAAAAAGAAAACATGTATACCTTTATTGTGCGATCAAGAGATGCACTGGCAAAGGTGTTTGTATCTTTAGGATTGAATGTCACTTGCATCACATAATGAGAATGTCCTTCAAATATCTGGGTACAGATCCAGCCTTTTTCCCAATCCCAAAGCTTTATGAGCATATCGTCAGATGACGACAGCACATAAGGAAGAGTAGGATGAACAGCCACACACCTAATGTAATCTGTATGTGCCTCAAATACTTTAACTTTATCCATAGTGTTGTAATTATATACACGAATAAACATATCATCTGCTCCCGCAACAACCCATTGTTTGCGTGCAATAAACTTGGCTGACCTAACTGCAAAACCATGCTACATATGAGACCCATAAAATATATAATGAAAGAAAATGGCTTTAAGAAAACGAAAAGTGGTAGATATATCATATAAAAACAATGAAACAAACAGACAGAAGGAAGCTTGTGTACCTGGTAGCTCGGTAACCTCAAAAGACTTAGCCATGGTCTGAAATAGAATAAAAGAAATTTAAGCTAACCGCACTAGCAAAACTCACTAGAAACTAAAAAAGAAAATCTCTATGAAGAGAGGTTTGTGCAAAATTTAAATATAAGAACAGGAGAGTAGAGGCTGTCTGTTAATACCATTATATAAATAATTACATATAAAATGCATGAGCCTGTGGAATTATAAATGACCACGGAGAGACCATGAAGCTATGATAGAAAAAGCAAGAAGGACGCGGCTCACTGAATATTAGTAGAACCACCTGTGATTCAGCATCCATTCCCTACATTTCACCTTGAGGACAAGGTGAATCTTTTGGGGGGTAGTATTGTTAGGAGGCCTCCTATTGAGATTTGAGAATGTCTGTGACTGAGGCGCAAGCCCAATACACAAAGCCCAGTACGATTTTATTAAACAATTTCAGAATGACAATGTGTTAGTCATTCGGTTGTTCTTGTTAGGTTGGTTAGGAAGACACTAGGCTATCTAATTCCTAGAGGTAGTGGTTAGCTATTGTGACAGTTATTTTCCTTGTAATTAGATTTTGCGATTCTGAACTGCTCGTAACCTCTCTGTTGGAAGTTATCCTCGGAGTTCTTATCATAATAATACAAGCATAATACTCTATTTCTATCTGTTATTCACATATACATCGAAGATCTATCACATGCATAATGTACAGAACTAAGCATAAGAGTAAAATTTTCCAAGGCAATGATGATATATCTTCATTTGGTACATAAGAAGGGAAAAAAGCCCATAGCCAATGCTGATAATAAATCTACAGAAGAACATACGTCATCAAACTATGAAAATGTGCCTCAAACAGGTCGACTAACAAAAGTGTGAGAAGATCATAAATATTCAAATGGAAGGAATTTCATCTAAAATGTTCTGCCCAAAATAAAAATTCAAACAGATGGAGTTTCATCTAAAATATCCTGCCCAAATACTGTACACTGAGACTACCAACTTCTGTTTAATAGGAGTAGCTACCAGCCTTTCTTCAACATTTTAACTGGGTATTGGTCATTTGGATCAAGTAAATAATTGGTTTCATGAAACACGCTTCATTCATATCTTTATATTGTTGTTACAAATTCATATCTTTATATTGTTGTTACAAAGATGGTCTATGACCTGGTATGGGGAGGGAAATGATAGCTAAAGTGGAGGCAAATCAGCCAGTTTGGATATTGAACCCGTGATCAAACAGGTCCCAAAGGAACTAGGTGCCACTTGTGCTAATGCTCTTGGGAATTTATTCTATCAATTTACTAAAGTAATTTTACAAAACTACCAAGTCTCAACCTGCTTTTAAGTATAAAATTCTACTGTAATTTCCAACCAGCCTTCATCATAAAAGATCACTAAAAGAGCCATTTTGTTCATTACAATATCACTTTATAAATTACTACAGTTCAAAACTTGCCACATTTATTGAGCCAAATTCTTCCTCCTAACTTCGAGAAGGGAAAGTCATTCGGCATATTCATCATAATTTGGGAGTTTAGGGGGACCAGTTTTTTATGAAAGAAAAAATTTCTTTACTCGTAGCTTAATATCTATGTGAAGGTAAATAAATCATAATATTTTAGTGGAACACCAACCAACATCTTGAACAATATTTCTCTGAGTACAAACTAGCTTGCTTAAAAAAGAATATGTGGCTTCTTTAAATATGAAGGAAGCCATGATAATAGTCCTCTTCTGCTCTTCATTCATGAATCAGAAGTTCATTATATATATAGGCACCATGCAAAATGGAGATCAATCAACAAGCACCCATGTCTGACTTAATCGCCAACATATAGGAATTACATTTCACAATTCTGGTCTTATGATAATACAAGACATCTGAATTATAAATTATAAATAATTAACACACCTGAGATTGGTAGTTCCAGATACAGACAGTTCCAGAGTATAAACTTGCTAGAATCCTGCATTAATGATGGTAACATAACGCAATTCAGCAAATTATCCAAAGAGAATTGCTAGCAATACTCACTTTATGATTGGTTAAAATTCTTGCTAGCATTTCTCAATATCCAAATATTCACTATTCACCTAGTTTTCTAATCTCCACGGTAAATCCTCTGTAGTCAATAGCGGTCGTAGCAGCCGCTATAGTGGCATAGCGTTGCGGTCCCTAGCCGCTACACAATTTGCCGTTGCATTGTTTCTCTTCTCCGTTCACTATTTTGCATGTTTCCTCTATCTATGCTGCAATTTGTGTTGTTTTCATGATTTTTCCGCGGCCATGACATCAATCCAATCACAACCATTACTTTGTTTTCAGTCTTTGAATATTAATTTTGTGCATTCTATTTTTGAGTTTTTATGTGTAAGGTATAAATTGCTTGTATCATTTCCATAGACTTCGACGTAGCGGCCATACCACTACCCACTACACCGCTATAGCGTTTTAGGGGTCGGCCGCTACGCTAGATATATGCTATTAACTACATAGGGTAAATCAATAAGGTCAACAGGCTTCTTATATAACAAACATAACCATTGCTGACAAATTCTCGTAAAATATCCTAAAAGATGCCACAATTGAGAAAGACCAAATGACATATCCAACTCCAGGTAATGAGCAACAAAATGCAAAGATGGTTTAAATATAGCTTCACATCATAAAACAATCCCATAGACAAAATCACACAACGCAGCCAAGGATAAGGTATTAGCATTACCATGGTTCTGTTGGATGTAGATCCACAGACTTTACTCTTTCTGATCTTTGCGCAAGTTTCCGCTGATCAAATCAAAAGACAACACATCAATTTAAGCAATCGGAAAGATAAGCTCCTTCACTGTGTTCGGTTGCTGAGAAATTTAATTCACAGGAAATCTCGCTGACGAGCTAATTAAACATTTCTCAGCAAACAAACACAAAATAAACCTTGAACCAAAAATCTAAAACAACACAGTACCTTGATTTCGAGTCTGAGAGGCTGCAAAAGCAAACAACAAACAAAATCGAGTCAATTCACAAATTCAACATTAGATCCCATAACAATCAAATTCACACGAACTAACAAAGCAAAAATTAGGGAGCGGCTCGCGTTTCGAATTACAGATACACAAGTAAGTGAAATTCGAATAGTTGCAAACGTAATGAGAAGATATCAAATCGAAGTAAGCGAGCTTCAGATCTAAGGTTGTTGAGAACGGTGAAACGGTTACGAGTGAAGAGATCGAAGAGGAAGCTTACCATTTCTGTAGATTGAAGGAACTAGCTAGGTTTGATTGAGAAAACTCGTCGAAGATTTGGAGCCGAATTCGAAGAGCCCTAAGAGATCAGGCTCAGAGGGAGGGAAGAGAGAGCGAGAATGTAACGGGGATTGCAGAGCAGAGTGCAAATATGAGAATCGATGGGGAAGAATGGGTGGGGAGTGGTGTTTTGCAGTTGAGGCGCGGATTTACGATAATGCCACTGGGGGGACAGTGAGTCAGCCACCTATGCGTAGCGTACTGAATGGGTTTGTGTAATTAAACGAAGATGATAAAATCAACGGTGGAGATTTCATTAAACATATCTCTTAAGTTTTTTGTCCGTTTAGACGAAATAATAAATACAGAGCACGCAATTCTCACATCCAGGTTTGAATTCGGGAACTGATATCTATATGTTGTTGAAATTGTCAATACAACCAACAATAAAACGATACAAATTTTTGTTGGCAAAGTTGTTTGAGTCACTTAACTTGACTTAAAGTTTTGGATTTGTACTTTTTTTACTTTTTCAAGTTCCCTATTGAAATTTTAAGATCTTTAAGGTTTTTTTTTGTCAATAGATCTTGAAGGGTTTTTATGGCTCATATGAGGCTGTTGATATTTTGAATCTCTTAGTTGATCTCGGTCTGTGTTGGGATTGAGGGTTAAAGAATATTCACTGTGTTTCTGTGTTTTAGACTCTTCGTTGACGATGAATTATGTAACAAAAGGGGTTAGACAACAACATCGTTACAACAGTGGCATTGTTAGGATCCAGAATATTATGAAGAGGGATTGACAGGTTAGCATTTCTTATGATTCGGGAAGCTAATCATTGTGCAAAACTGCTGACGAAGATGTGGGCAAGCCGCAAATGAACCTCGGGATTTGGTTGAGCTTGACTCATACCCTTCAGAGTTTTTGCTTCATCTAACAGCAGATGCTAATTGAGTAGTGTTTAGCAGGACATAATCCTATTATTTTTTCTCTTTGGTTTATTTATGCTTTTTGTTGTTTTCGTTGGCATTTGTAACAAAAAAAGTCACTCCTTTATTGAGTTTCTGCTAGGCCTCATTTAAAAAAGTCTACATATTCATTAGTGCTCGTGTGTTTATGGTGCTAACATGTTTCCTTTTTGTTACCGACTCATTACTTTAATGTATTTAGGGTTTGAAGTTGAAACCTAGAATCCCAAAACCAAAAGGGGGCATCAATCTATGAAGGTGTCAAAACATATAAAAAAATTAGGGTTTGAATTTTGTATTCAATTTTCTTTTTATCTTTTTGCTTTTATGGAAACTCTTATATTTAAAAAAACTTTTCCACAAACTGTTTTTCAAATAAGTGTGAAATAAGACGTTGTTTGAAAACCGTTTTCTATCAGTTTTCTTTAAAAATTGGAAGCTCTCTTTAAAACTTGATGTGAACCTCAAGTGCATTAAGAGAACCGATTTTATTCAAAAAAAGTTGACACAAATTTTATTCAAATTAGAATGAACATTATTTTATTTTATTTTAAGATGTAATAATCATACTTTAATTAGAATTATGTTTTAGTTTATGCTAACATTAGAGTATGTTTGTGTTAGTGTGGATGCACTTTTGGCTTAGACATCATGGTGTGCATGGTGTATGGCTTAGGCACAACACTAAGCGTGTATTTGTTTGAGGTGAAAGAGGGAAGAGAGAGTAAGGAAAGAGAGTGATTTTTGTCATGTTTGTTTGAGAGAAGAAATGTGGGGGAGGGATTTTGCAATCTCTCCATTTGTGGGAAGAAAGTGAGGAGAAAGGGTTCAACAATTATGCTTCTACCATTTTACCCTCACTTTATTAGGAATCACTCTCTTTTATTTTTTTTTCAAATAGCTAAGACCCAATGAAATTTTTGTTGTAATTATTTAGCATAACATTATTTAATTTAATTAAATAACTAAAATAAATATTTAACTAATTAAATTGAGTTTAATTTATATACACATATTGTGTATAACTTGAAAAAGAACCCAGAACTAAACCGATCAAAAGCGGTTTTTTGCGGTTTTCGGTTTGGTTTGGTTCGGTTTGCGGTTTTCCTATTGGTTTGGTTCGGTTTTGAACACCCCTACACTTTATCACCCCAATTTCTTAATTATTTTCATTATTTAATTTAATTAAATAACTAAAATAAATATTTAACTAATTAAATTGAGTTTAATTTATATACACATATTGTGTATAACTTTTACAACCACCACCAATGACAATTCACGAAATGATATTGAATAACTGGTGAGTTACCAATTGACCAATTTCTTTTTACACCCAAGCTCCAAACTCTATACACCAAGTGAGAGACTTCTTTTAGGTGAGTGCAACGTTGGCCACTAAATCTAATGGTTACAATTACAATATAAAGTCATATATGATGATCACAATTACAAAATGATACATATGATCATAACAACAATACTTTAGACAGAAACCTTCCCATTGTCCATCTCAAAGACTCAAAGTACATATTTCCCCCTATAAGCATCCGATAAAAGTTTACCCAAAAAAAAAACATGTCATAAAAAGTACATATTTTTCTAACCATGTAAAAGTGTCAAAAAAAAACATTGTTTACTTTTACTGAGAAGAAGTCTCCACTCTTTACATATTTACTGTTTGTACTAACTTCATTTTCATCTTCCATCATCCAAAAATGCAGTTCTAAGAATGTTTCGTTAAGAGACAACTCTCCCAAATTCACAAGAAATCAACCATTATCATCATCATGTGAATCATTTAAGTCATATTTCAAACATCCAAAAAAAAATGAAGGATACTCCTTGGAAATGCATCTAGGAATGTCTTACGCATGTCCATTTCGATACAACTATATCATGGCAATTTTGGAGTATTTAAACTTCTTAATCAAAAATTAAATCATGTTGTACACTATTAATTGATAGTATCCAATCAACCCCACATTTCTCGATTCATTCCACGTCACTAAAATGTACACAAGGGAAATATGACATAGACTACTAGTATTACAAACAGATTACTCATTCTTCAGTTTTGCACAACAAAGTCTACTAATAAAAGCAGAAGTAAGAGAAACATAAAGGTAAAATCCTTACATCTTCCTTCTTAGTTCTTACTCATATGGTATTTGGATATATGCTGCATCACAGACAAAAGGGATATCAGCATACATACCCACAAGAGCACACCTTATGCACTCCAAGACAGTGAAGAAAAAAATAAATGATGCCATAGTCCAAAAATGCATTCCTGCTTTGCCCCAGTAGAACGACAATGGCATCCAACGACTCACAATCCCCGTAACCTGCAGAGCTATCTCCAACAACATTCCCATTGCAACATGAAATCTGAAGAAATGAGGCCATTCTTTTCTCCTCACGACCGTAAGATACGCAATTATGAAGTAAGCTATGAGAGACCATTTAGGTAGACTCCCAATTGCCATAAGAAAAGGGTAAGTATAGAATTCATATATTTCTAAAATAGGATGCAGATTGTATGCTGTTTGAGCATACATCCATACTTGATGGAGAGGCAAGAGGTAAGAGATGCATGATAATGTTCTCCAATACCATTTTGGTTTTTTGGTCATTGGTGGATACCGAAAGCCAGATGAGGCATCTTTCATTGCTCGGGGGGCCATAGAAGATTTGCGCAGCCTAGGTAACACAGGAATAGTACGAAAAAGAAGATTTTGACCCCCACTTAAAAGTAGGCTCGATGCAGCTGACATGTTTGTGAATGCCATTCCTATCACAAAAAGATTAACAAAGATAAACAACTAATTCTTTTCATCAAGGATGGTCATTGCTTAGACAAGGTGGAATTAAGTGAAGCCTGACCAACAATCATTCTAAACATTTTCTCCATAGAACTGAAACCACCCAATTTTTGGGGACTCAAAAAATGAATTGGTAAGGACTTTGGAGGGCTTTAAAAAATGGATTTAATTTATATACATCTTCGCTGTACAAGATTTTTTACAATGTCGACCAATCACGAAATGACACGTCATAAAAAAGGTTTGACTTTATCTCAATTACCTTAAAAGTCACACAATACCATGGTTTTTTATTGGTTGATGGTGTAAACATCTTTACAACGATTGTGTACAGCAATTAAACCCTTAAAAAATTCCCCAAGTTCTTTGCCTCTATATTTAATAATACTCTCAGACAAGAAAAATATTACATACAAGTCTTCCCCTCAAAAAACTCTCCCAAATTAACAACCCCTTGCAAGTATCACATATAATAAAATTACATCAACCCCATTTTTAACTAACCACTAAACACAATGAATCAATTATCTCTATTGTTTAGTTTTGACCAATATCTCTATTGTTTTTAAATGTCATATTCTTGCCGTTTGAAAATCAGGGTAAATCATATAACATTAGTCCAGTAAGTTCAATAATTTATGTCATAAAAACTCTATAGTAATAACTGATGAAAAAGCGAAAGAGCTGATAAATAATCGAAGCACACAATGTACCTCTTGGCAACCATGAACTACTTTTTAAACCGTGTCCCCAAAAACTCCGGATGTTTGAGACAGCAACCTTAGAAGGCACTTCACAAGCGGAATACAATACAGAGCTACATGGTTGAACAAACCTGCAAGACCTAGAACTCACAGGAGCACACCCTTGGGACACAGTACAACTATTTAGAATCATGGTTGATCACCTGGTCAACAATAACAACAATAGTTAGCACCATGGGAAATTAATTACTCAAATCAACTATTGAAAATTACAGCCTAAACTATTGATCTCACAGTTCAATAATTCTATTGAGAGAGATGGAGCAAAAAACAAGAGAGATTGGTAGAAAACTGATTTCTCATTCCACTGAATTTGATTACAACTAAACCCTAAACTGACTTGAACTAACTATTTTAACTGAATATATAAACCCTATGGCTTATATAAAAGTTCTCAGCACAGTTAACTAATTGAGAACAGAAACAAACTAACCTAACTGACTTGAACCAACCATTCTAACTGAATCATAACAAACTCTAACAATCTCTAACTAATAAATTAACTCCTAACAGCAAGGATAAATACACTTTCACTAATTCACTAATATAAACAAACAATAAACAAATTAAACATAAAAATTAAAAAGGTATGCAACATTATAATCATACATATATAACCGTTTTGCTTTGATTTTCATTTGATGAAGACAAACAATAATATAAACTCTAAAGATTCGAATTGCAGTGTCTATTCACCAAAATCACCAAAATAAAGTGAGAAAAAAGCGATATTGAGAATGAGAAATAAGGGGGATTTGGTGAAGAAATGGAGAAACCTGAGTACTGATTTCAAATCTGATTGTTTTGTGAGTGCCAAAGAAGGACACAACGTGCAGTTCTTGATTGTGACTCCAGGGTTGGGGAATTCGAAATGCTACACAGTGATGTTCATGTTTAGGTTTATCTACATGTATGTGCTCTCCATTGTTTTTGTTCAGAAGAAGCCAGAATGAGATAAAAACACGCGTGTGAATGAATTGGGTTTTTTTTTTGTCAACTTTGTGAATGAATTGGGTTGTTTTTGGTATTTTGAATGGGCTTCAGAGGGCTTTTTGGAAGGGCCATTATTTTGAATGGGCTTCAGAGGGCTTTTATTCCAAAAATAACCTCGCGTGAAACGAATACAAATGGATCTAAGACCGAAGAAGAAGGGGATTGCTTTTCCCACGCCCCTGTACTCAAATCAATACAACACACTATAAGAGTGTGAAATGACCAAAAGACCATGCGAATCATGCGAAGCGCATATTTTTTCAACGGATGAAAATTTTCACGTGTTTAACACACGGGAGCCATTCGAACTCGAATAGGTTCAGATGTTCAACAGTGAAATTTCGTGAAAAAAAGAGGTTTTGGCTTTCACACCCCATATGATGTGTTTGAGTAGGAGGGTGTGGGAAAAGCAAACACCTTTGGAAGAATACAAATGGATCTAAGGCCTAAGAAGAAGGGGGTTGCTTTTACCACGCCCCCTCCTACTCAAAACACACTCCATAAGGGTGTGAAATGACCAAAAGACCAGCCAAAACGTATTTTTTTCAAGAATTTTCACGTGTTCGAACACGGGCCTTCGAATAGGTTCGAATGACATCGTCCAAGTGTGTTAAATTTTGACCTCTTGGGCGTTTTTCACCTATTCGCATGACCTTGTTCGAACCCGTTCGAACGACATCGTTTGAGTGTCTTAAATATTGACTTCACACCTCTCAGTGCGTAATTTCATCGCTCGACGAGGTCATTCGAGGTTCGAACATTTCGAACGATCGTTAAACACGTCCTCACAACATTTCACGCGAGGTTATTTTTGGAATAAAATTTGTTAAGGGGTGTGAAAGAGTAGGAGGGGGAGTGGGAAAAGCAAAACCCAAGAAAAAGGGTTTTATTTTTGTTTTTCTTACCCCCACCCACCCTCTTCACATGTACCCCCACATAATATGAAAATTCTAAAATACCCTTTAAAAACGTATTTTTTTTTAAAAAAAATAATATCAATCGTATATATGTTTTATGAGCATATATACGATCCTATATGTTTAGGCATCGTATATACAGTTGTTGGGCGTATATACGATTGGTTTGTTTGAAGTCAATCGTATATGTGTTTTGTGGGTGTATATACGATGTTGTAAAATGCAGAGTCGTATATACCTCCACCAAAGGTATATATGATGCCCTTAATTTAGTTAACGGTTGTGATTTTATCAACGATTTTAATTTTAACGGTTGTGATTTTAACGCTGTGATTTGATCAACGGTTTTAATTTTAACGGTTGTGATTTGATCAACGATGTAGATATAAATAACTAAACACGTGTAATTACAAAAACGCGGTACGATAATAAATACGTGTGAATCTATAAATCGTCAAGAGAATCATCGGCTAAGTCAACACATCTAGGCGCATCACCAGGAGGGGGACGAGGCTCCGGAGGACGCATAGACTGCCAGAGGGCAAAACGAACCGGTATAAGGATCCAACCATGAAGCAGACTCCGGTGAATGGTGATGAGACCACTGCGTAGCAATAGGAGGCAACAGACAGGTAGAAGAGATCGAAATATGCAACCAGTGTTGATTGTTCTTGTTCAGAATAGCTATGATCTTATACTTAGACGAAGCAAAGGTACCTCTCAAAAAGGCAGATAAGTATAATTCATAGAGTTAGACAACTAACTAGTGCCACATTATACTTGGTTGCAACAAAATACCCCATCTTTGGCAAATCCAACCACTTCTCCTCCGGCTGAAAACCGTAGGAATCATTAGTTAAGGGTTTGTGAAGCTCTAAAAGTCTGTTCTTCCCAAACATAGTAGTATACAGTGGCTCACTTTCTTTTGTTTCTTGAAGTAAATCTTGCCTAATGACAGACCAATTATCCACACCCATAACAAGACCAACCCCAATTGCTCTAAAACCACAATTACCATCAGGCCTAACATCAATAATTTTTTGAACATAAGAGTGCATGTGATTAGGAACAAACGGTAGCCGCAGTTTAGTCTCGGCTGACTGTGATAAAATTCTAGAAGCACCTTGAGATAATTTAGAAGACCGCTGTGAAGTATTTTTAGAAGAAGACCGTTGTGATGATTTTATATTAGAAGCCCCATATTCTTCAGTCAATTTCACCTTCTCATCTACATGCTCCCACCCAGAAGGATCCCACTTCACATCATATAATTTTTGCTTTTTCTTCTTTGGTGCACCTTTTGTTTTGACTTTAAATTTAGGTGGAACCATTGAAGAAGTAGAAGGGAATGTCAGCTTATTAAGTTGCCTCTTCAAAACCCATTTCTCATCCTCAGTCATTAAATCTCGCCAAGATAGCCTCTATTTGATAAGAAATATCACAACTAGATGATTTGTCCTGGGTGGACTTATCATCTACTGCATCCAAGCTCAAATGTTTCCAGTGATCATCCACAACATCCAACAGAATAGAAGTACCGGAAGCATGATAGACACATATCTCACAAGCACAAGGAAGAAAATGTGTTTTTCTTTTAATACACCCAACACACCGGCCTTTGTCATATCCAACCCCAAATGTCGATTTTTGAAACTCTTTAACCATATGACCCAATGCATTTAACGAAACAAGACCTTGAAGATTTTTAAATAAAGGAATATTGAAGGAGACTTCAATTCTGTTAATGCTTATTTGAAAAAACCCATGATTTGATCAAAATGAATTGTAAGCATCCCATCAATAGATATAAAGCATTTAGACAGATCACCACTAGAAGTCTTCAATTGTCTCTTCAAACTCCAATGGAATAACTCGGCTCTTAAATAATAAACACGTGTCAAAAAAATTTAAGTAATCGAAAAAATACTAAACTCGTGTCAAAAAATTTAAACTACGATAAAAATACTAAACACATGTCAAAAAAATTTAAACTCCGATAAAAATACTATACACGTGTCAAAAAATTTAAGTAATCGATAAAAATACTAAACACGTGTCAAAAAATTTAAACTACGATAAAAATACTAAACATGTGTCAAAAAAAATTTAAGTAATCGATAAAAATACTAAATTTGTGTCAAAAAAATGTAAACTACGATAAAAATACTAAACACGTGTCAAAAATTTCAACTACGATAAAAATACTAAACACGTGTAAAAAAATTTTAAACTACGATAAAAATACTAAATGCCAAAATACTTGTTGGTGGTCTGATTCCCCAAGTGTGAGATATGGTTAGTCCATGCTAAGATAAATCGCTCCTTGTGCGGTGTCAACCATGTGTCATGCATATATTTAATAAGAGCAGGTTTATCAGAGCATGAATCCTCAAAAATCTTCGGATTAGCTAAGTACTCTGACTCATCAAGAGAATCAATAATAGAGTGCCAAATAGAAATGACATCGTCACGCCTATCCTTGTGCACCAAGTCTTTAATCTTCGATTTGACATTCTTTGTCACATGAGGAAAGACATCAAGAATACCAGACATACATCAAAGATCTCTGTCAGTCAAGAAAACCTGAGGATGAATTGCATGCAAGACAAAAATATCTTTCAGGTGTTGCAATACCCAAAAAAATTAATAGCAAGCTCTTGTCCAATATAGGCAAAAGCAATGTGGAAACTTAACTCATTGTTAGTGACTCCCACAATCTGTAAAAGAGGTAAGTTGTATATGTTGGTCTTGTAAGTTGAGTCAAGAATAAGAACCTTCATAAACAACCTGAGTAATTTGATAGAATTAGGATGCGCCCACATGATATCACTGACCACATCAGACCCCCGAACCTTTCTACTCCAACATAAATAATTATGTGATGTAATTAATCTCAATACCTCCTGATTGTCCGTTCTAGGACCCCTCTTCGAAGACCGATGTTTGTGACACTGCCTATAAATTTGAGGAAGAGTAGTGACATTCTCCGGATCTAGCTTCAAAGCAGTAAGAGTAGCTTTGGGACCAACATCAAGATCAATATGCTCATTAACCATATCCTTTTGTGCCTTAGACAAATGACCAAAAGCATTCATACCGATGGGGTTTTAAGCAACTCATGCGTGTGTCGACCACACCTAACTGTCACACCCCAACCCCCACGTCGAAGAGTTCAAGTAGCTTTTCAATCTAAACGGACAACATCTTCTTTTAGAACCGAAAACTCTAGAATCATTAGTAAACTGCCATTGCTTCTAACAACCAAATATAATTTTATCTCGACTTCCCCTCTTACCAGCTTTGTCAGATCTCACTATCATAACCACTACTCCAATGCTTCTACCATCTGCTTTCGCCCACTTTTCTACATCCTCGCGTGTAGAAAATACCTACCAAATACAAAAATGTTACGTACTTAAGTAACTAATTAAATATTTATCAAACTTGATTAAAAAAATAGAATGAAAAATATAACGTATTCGTGGTAAACACCCCTGTAGTATCGATATCGAAACGAGCTAACTGAGAGTTTGCATCTGCAGCAGGCGGATGAATATCTGTTTCAAAAATAGAAAGATAAATTAGAAAAATACAACAATTAAATAACTCATCGTATATACCTCAAATGCAGTGTATATACGATGGCACAAAATACGGCGTCGTATATACGTGGGTCCCAAACGTATATACGATTGGGTCCCAAACGTATATACGATTGAAGATTCAACTCCCAATTGTATATACATATATACGATAGGTAGATAACAAAGCATTAAATATGCCAATCGTATATACGTCTCACACACATATATACGATGCTGACTTTTTTCCAGGTCAAAGTTCATTTTTTAATACGATCGTATATACCTTCCATACGTATATACGATCCAAGATATTGTGGGTCCCAAGCAGATAGAATCTATAAAAAGTCAAAACTAGGCAATTATGGCAATGGTACTTTGGGCTTAGTAAAAATGTGGGTGTAAATGGGAAGGGGGGGGGTAAAAAAAAGACCCTTTATTTTGTATACCCCCACTATTATCACTTATACACACCATCTTAAAAGATAAATTCATATTTTTTTAAAAATGCAAAACGAATTTATGTCTTTATTAGATAAATATGTTATTATACTCAGCAGACAGAAAGTGTCCTAAAACATCAATTCAATTAGCACAAAAGTTCTTTCATGGATTGCCTAATTTAATCATTAAATTTTAACCATTTAGATTGGGTTATCTCCTTTCATTCACCCTAATTACAAGACATTTTCAGTGGGTTTTGATTGAACCTTTGCATTATAGATAAAAGTACTACCACATAGAGTTTGATTTGTAAATTAAGCCACATTTTGTGGTTCAAACAAGCTATTTCCCTTACTCTTTAGGTTTTAGCTTATCATAATTTCCCTACACTAGATCATATAATTATATATCTCTATCTTTTTAAAAGGAAGCCAAAATTTAATCAATTAATCATCATAGTTAGGAAACTATTAGTAGTTAAGAAATTTGTTGGTTACTGTGTAATTGATGCGTAGTATCTACTGGTTTTACCGTTGACTAATCTATACCGATGAACTTAGCTAGCCACATGTACTCGACTTTTTTGATTGAGTGATTTTCTCCTCCTAATAGAGTTTTTCCCACACTAAAATTTGAACTCAAGATTTTAAAGTGATATCCGAATCTAGTTACCACTCGGTCCGACTCTTGGTAATAGTTAAGAAATGCAGATGTATCATAGAGCCCATATGGTATATACCAAGAATAAACTCTCCACTATCCAATTTTCAAGAAGCTTCCTCTCTGTCCATTCATGTTGATGAGAAGCACTTTAATGCCATAATCAGTTTCGTAGCTAATACTACTACTTTAAAGTTCAAATCGTCTATTGAGCATTTGTCTGTCATGTGACAGAAGTAGTAATTAAAGTATTAAATGCCAATTAATTAGGCTTCAGAGCATTATACCTGATCCCTTTTATGTCCTATTGCTCCTTTCTTCCACCAAAGGTCTAGGTCTAAAAGAAAATATTGTAGCAGCAACTAGTAACCATTTAACAAAGGAAATTTCTACGGTTTCAAAAGAAAAAAAAAGAAATTTCTATGGTACACTCGAGAAAATTAAAAAGAGACACAAGTACAATTGTCTTTTATGAAGAAAAAAAATTATAAGTTTTGAAAAATGTTATTAATATGAAGAAAAAAATTAATAGTTAAAAGTTATACTCTTCAATTTATATCTAACAACTTTTAAAATAATTTTAAATTTTTTTTTACAAGATAATAGTGAAATATTTATATCTATATTATAATAAATCATGGATTGTCTGGGGATCGAACCCATTCTCCCACGCTACCACCTCCTAACACTGACCATTTGAGCTACCACAATTTCATGTTACTAAAGCGTATTACATAATGATTATCCTATTTTTTCTTTTATTGCAAAACTTTTTACCTGCTTTTTATATCTATTTATTATTTATTTTGATACATATATATTTGTTATTATATATTACATTTATATATTATATTTATTTACCATCTAATATTTTGTATCACATTCCATAGATTTTATTTTATATATTTACTACCTAGAATGTTATTAAATATGAGTTTTTTTAACAAATAGACAGATTGCCCGAATTTATTAATAAAAAAAGGAAAAAAAACTGAGAAAAGCGAAGGGGGGACTAGACCAAAATCCTTGCCAACAGAAAAGATCAATATTAAATATGAGTAATTTTATCCATTTCAACCTTTTTTAATTCTCATATTATAAATAATGTTATATATTAAAAATGTTTGTCACATATTTTTGTATTCAGCTTGATGCACATACAATTAGAATCAATATACAACTTAGATCGATTAGTATATTTGTAGTTTACAATGTTTGTGCTTAATATTCTTCTATTCACTACGCTGCACTTAGAAAACAAGTAGAGAGAATAAACAAGATGACAGAGAACATTGATCCTACGGTTGTCAACGTCAATCAGCTTAGTCAAAAGCAAGTTACATGTCCTTATGCAAAGGTATATTTGCTATATATTTGTAAGTTACTATTTACTAATACTATTTTGGACCGTATAATACTTATAAGTAATTCCTGTTGTAATAACATCTCAATATGAAAATACCCCTAAAATTATATACACTGCAGTTGTCATTACTAAAGTATTATTTGATTAGTACTTATGTAGTTGTTAAAGTATTTTTATATATGGGTTGTCACTACTAAAGCATTATTTGATTTCACGGGATCTCAAAATTATAATATATAATTATATATATAAATCTAAATTTAATTTCCTACTATTATATAAATATTTAAATAGTTGAAGTAATTATCTTACGGTGTCTAAACAAATGAATTTCGACCCGTGCTGGTATTGATTTTTCTCTATTTTCTTGCTTACTTTAATTTTCCTTTTAACCGGGTTGTTATTGTTAATTGCAGGGGTGCAAATAACACAAGCCCAAACTGTTCCAATACAAACGGCCCAAGACCACAGAGACAGAAACAAAAGAAAGAGGGATACAACGTAAGCCGTTTAGTCTTCACTTTCTCACTCTACCTTCGTCTTCTCCACGAGAGCTTCTCTTGCTGCTCTGCTAGGGTTTCACTTGAAACCCAGCAAACGAGCTCCAATCACCAAACAAATATCACCAAATGAAAGATCTGCTTCTCTTCTACAAAACCCTCAACGAAATCGTGATTTGATCAATCTTGGTCAAACCCTAATTTCTTGCTTGATGTTTCGGAGCCCGGATGAAGGATTGAAGTGAGGCAGTAAAAAAGAACTCTTCTCTTGCTTGTTTCTTTGTAGATACTGAACTATAACAACAACTACTAATTTGTTGTTGATTTTCCCTTGTATAAACCTTCTGCAAGCACTGGAGCTACACTGAATCTTCACCCTTGAAGATTCTGCACTCAACCGAGGATACAAAGGTAACCTTCTTCACTTTCTTTGAATTCTCTCTTCCTTACTCTTTCCTTTTCTGTGTTTGAATCAAACCCTAACTGGTTGATTCTTTCTTGCGAGGTCTCTCTTTCTCACAAGGAACACAAGGAACTTGAAGGACTTAGAAAAACTAGAGCACTGAAGAAGAACAGAAAACTGGATTTCAAACTGTAATATTTGCAATTTTTATTTCTGTATATGATTGTATCTGTAAACTATTTACACTTTGAATGAGATATATATACACTTGTAGGCACAATTAGAAAACGGACATGTTAGTTAGAGGCTGTTAGGTAGAGCTAACTGCCTCTAACTAAATAAACCGTTAGGCTTAGGACACTTAACAGATTTTTAAAATGCTGTTTGTGAAGTGTGACTGATTTCAACGGCTATATTTTATAAGCCTCATTTAAGGGTATTTTTGAACTTAGGGTTGATGGATTAGAAATTCCAACACCCCCCCTTAATCTAGAAATCCCTAAGTTAGTTTAGTGAAACCACTTAGAGCTAGCTTAGGTTAGAGAGAACTAAAACATCCAGAACAAGCCTCTGGGATAGCCACTAAACATAGACACCTTAGAACAAGCCTCTAAGGAATAGCTTTTAGTTGCTGCCTTCATAGTTTAGAAGGCAACAAGTCCTATCTCTCTTCTAAGCTTTACAAAGGTTTCTCCTTTGAGGACCTTTGTAAAAATATCAGCCAATTGATTCTGTGTTGAGCAGTATTCAACACTTAGCCTACCATTGTTAACTTGCTCCCTTAGATAGTGGTATCTAGCTTCAATATGCTTGGTCCTTCCATGAGCACCAGGATTCTTTGCTAGGTTTAGTCTTTGATCGATTGTCTATCATTAGAGTAGGAGGTTGAGTTAGGTCCACTTTAAGCTCCTTGAGTAGTGACTCTCAACCATGCCGCTTGAGTTCTTTGCTCCACAACTCACATACTACTGCCTCACAGAGGACAGAGCCACAATACTTTGTTTTCTTGAGCTCCATGAAATAGGGGCTCCTTGAAACTTAAACAAAAAACTGTAAGTGCTTCTCCTATCCAATTGGTCACCACACCAATCAGAATCAGAGAAACCTAGGAGAATATTTTTCCCTAAGTTAGAACCCTTAGGAAAAAATATTCCATAGTTAGTAGTACCAGAAATATAACGTAGAATTCTCTTAGTGGCATTTAAGTGTACCTGTCTAGGGTCATTCATAAACCTGCTAGTCATACCAGGTTGCAAAATCGAATATCTCAAGCGCTATGGCATAGGTATCTCAAAGAGCCTATTAAATTCAGAGTATAGTGTAGCATCCACCTTAGCATCACCTTCACTTGGCTCTTTGCTAAGGTTGCTTTCTGCAGGATTTGTTGCAGAATTGCAACCTAACAAATCAAACTTAGTTAGTACCTCAGTAGCATACTTAGATTGATGTAGAATTATACCTTCAGGTACCCTTAGGAACTCAAGTCCCAAAAAATATGACAGTTTGCCTAAGTCAGTCATCTCAAACTCACTGTGCATAGCCACTTTGAAATTTTCCACTTCACTAGGACTACTCCCAGTGACCAACATATCATCCACATATAAACACACAATTAGTAAATAGGTATCAATACTACCTTTAGTATATACTCCAAATTCACTAGTGCATTTAGAGAAACCAATTTCCTTGAAAAAAGAGTCAATTCTCTTATTCCAAGCTCTAGGGGCTTGCTTTAGCCCATAGAGAGCTTTATGTAATAGGTAGCCATACTCCTCTTTACCCTTTTTCTCAAACCCAGGTGGTTGAGCAATATAGACAGTTTCCTCAAGTGAACCATTAAGAAATGCTGACTTAACATCCATGTGGAACAACTCCCAGCCTCTGTTTACAGCCAAGGCAATGACTAATCGTATAGTCTCATGCCTGGCCACAGTGTGAAAACACCTCAGTAATCCACCCTTCTTTCTCGTTGGAACCTCTCTGCTACCAATCTAGCCTTGTGTTTTACAATCTTGCCTTTAGGGTCAAGTTTGAGCTTGAACACCCACCTAACACTAATGGGTTTCTTACCTTTAGGAATCAAACTAGAGACCGTGTCTTGTTCTTTTCAATAGATCAGTAGTTCTTCCCCGCATTGCTTTCTTCCAATGAACATCCTTGAGTGCCTCTAAGTAGTCCATAGGTTCAAAGATCTGCTAACATTGCATAGTGGAACCGGATCACCATCATTTGTGACTGATTATCCATGTGTACCTCAAAATCCAACATCCTCCTAGGTAACCTCCCGTCTCTTTGAGGCCTAGGAGGATTCTCGCACATTTTGTGCAAGTTCCTCGCTCACCCTCCACATTTTCCCCTGCATGTGGATTATGATCCACATTGGGTAACATAGGACCATTATTAGGTAGAACAAAGATCCTCTTCATCGAATTAGTGTCACTAGAAATTGGTTCGGTGTTAAAGACCTCTTCAATGGTTGTAGAGTCCACTCGAACCTACCTGCTCACCTTTCTCCCAATCCCACCGCTTGTCTTCAAGCACAACCACATCCCTAGACACCTCGGTTTTACTTGTATTAGGGTCTAGTAGCTCAGAACCCACTCAGTAGGATGATATCCCACTAGGATTAGAGGTCTACTCTTGTCCTCAAGTTTAGATCTCTTACTATCGTGTATATGGTCAGAAGTAAATCGAGCCAAATACCCTCAAGTGAGATACACAGGGTATTTCACCATTCCACATAGTTTCGGCACCTTAGCCTCCAAACCTCTTGTAGGACACCTATTCGAGACATATAGACAGCGATCCACTACTTCTACCCATAGTCTTTTAGGTAGTCCCTTAGTTTTTACCATACTCCTAGCCATTTCTAGGATAGTTCTGCTTTCTCCTTTCTCGCCACTCCATTGTCTTTGGAGTATATGGTGGAGTTACCTCATGAACAACACCACTCGGGTGGTGCAAAGATTCTTCAAACTCCTTTGAAGTATACTCACCACCACCATCCGCCCTTAACACCTTTAGTTTCTTACCACTTTGAGTCTCAACCATAGCCTTAAACTTTTTAAACACACCGAAAGTATCACTTTTGGACTTGAGTAGATATACCCAAATCTTCCTTGAGTATTCATCCACAAAAGTTACAAAGTACTTGTTTCCCCTATAGATGGAGTATCCATAGGACCACACAGATCGTAATACACAACTTCCAAAGGGTTTTAGATCCGTGTTCAACTGCTTTCTTAAAGTTTTTCCTAGGTTGTTTACTCATTAGGCATGTAGTACATTTTTCTTTAGTGTTAGCTATCTTAGGTAACCCTTTTACTAGTTTATTAGTACTTAGGTTATCTAGAGCCTTATAGTGAAGATGTCCAAACCTATTATGCCATAAGCTAGTATCATCATGCATGGTGGTGGCACTTAAACACAAAGGCCTCGGTCTTGCTTATACTAGCTTTAAATGTCCTGTTCTTAGCTAGTTGAGTAGTTAGAATTAGCTTATCCTCTTTATCAAACAATTTCAACTTAGCATTTTTCATTAGGCAAGAAAACCTTTTTTCAATTAATCATCCTAAGCTAATTAGATTGCAACTTATTTCAGTGCACATATAACACATCATAGATAATTACTTTTTCCCCATCAACTCTAGTTAGTTCTATATTCCTCTACCCTTAGAGACTATAGTCTTACCATTAGCACACCTAATAGCAATTCTAACAAAGTGGGATCAAAGTTAATTAGCCATTTCTTATTACTTGTCATATGATTAGAACATCTTTGAGTCTAAGTACCAGTTTACATATATAGTTTTCCCATCCTTACTGTTATTATTAAAACAACATATTCCTTTCCCTTCTTAGTTTTAATCTTTTCCTTCTTAGGCTTAGTTACATTGGGTTCACAAAGCATACTGAATGCAACAGTATCAGATTCATCAGAATCTGAGTCAGAGTCCTCCTTAGCCACATTGGCTTCGTAAACCGACTCATTAGGCTTAGAGTTCTTTCTCGGTGGGACACTCAAGTGGCATAATGCCCCATCTTGTCACACCTATAACATTGTACCTTAGATTTATCCTTTTTCTTAGGTGCATTGCTGTTTTTAGATGAATTAGATTTAGTAGAAGAGTTAGAAGTACCTGAACTGTTCTTAGAACTCTTAGACTTTTTACTGCTACCTCCTTTTTTACCTTTCTTGCCCTTAGCTTTAGCTGCATACATGGCTTGGTCCTCATCTTCTGATTCTTCCTCCAGAATTTCCAGCCTTATCTCCTTGGCCTCTAGTTTTCCCTGAAGCTCCTCTAACTTCAGGCCTACATTTTTTGTAGTTTCTTCTATGGTGTTAGTCACCACCTACCACTTTTTTTGGCATTGATCTGAGAATCTTTCTGCACACTGAATTCTCTTCAAGCTTCTCCCCTTGGAGAGCCATATCATTTTTGATCTTCTTCACTCTGTTGAAGAACCTCGCCACCTTTTCATCTTTCTTCATTTTAAGACTTTCATACTGTGCTCTTAGAGCTTGCAGCTTCTCTTCCTTGATTGGAGCTGCACCACAGTAATAGTGTTCTAGAGCATCCCATGCTGCCTTAGAGGTTTCACAGTCCCTTACCCTTTCAAAGTCCTCCTCTCCACATGCCCTGTGGATGAGAGACAGGCCCTTGAAATCCTTCATTTCTGCTTCAAGAAACTCTTTCTTTTCAGCAGGGGTAGCAGTAGCTCCAAGAGCTGTGAGTCCCTCTTTCACCAAGTATAGGCAACCATGTGACCCTAGTATAGGCTTCATTTGAATAGCCCAAGTATCATAGTTGTTCCCATTGAGCTTAGGAACATAACTGTCTTCTTTACCCATTTCTGTAGATTTACACTTTAAACACACAGAAAAATTAGAAACACAGTAACCTGCACAATTTCACACTGTGCAGGGTTTAAAGAAATTTAAAGAAAACCTTAAAGAACTTAAAGAAACAGAGAATAGAGTTAGAAAATTTGCCCTGGATCGTTTTTACCAATGCTCTGATTATACCATATTGATTTTTCTCTATTTTCTTGCTTACTTTAATTTTCCTTTTAACCGGGTTGTTATTGTTAATTGCAGGGGTGCAAATAACACAAGCCCAAACTGTTCCAATACAAACGGCCCAAGACCACAGAGACAGAAACAAAAGAAAGAGGGATACAACGTAAGCCGTTTAGTCTTCACTTTCTCACTCTACCTTCGTCTTCTCCACGAGAGCTTCTCTTGCTGCTCTGCTAGGGTTTCACTTGAAACCCAGCAAACGAGCTCCAATCACCAAACAAATATCACCAAATGAAAGATCTGCTTCTCTTCTACAAAACCCCTCAACGAAATCTGTGATTTGATCAATCTTGGTCAAACCCTAATTTCTTGCTTGATGTTTCTGGAGCCCAGATGAAGGATTGAAGCTGAGACAGGTAAAAGAACTCTTCTCTTGCTTGTTTCTTTGTAGATACTGAACTATAACAACAACTACTAATTTGTTGTTGATTTTCCCTTGTATAAACCTTCTGCAAGCACTGGAGCTACACTGAATCTTCACCCTTGAAGATTCTGCACTCAACCGAGGATACAAAGGTAACCTTCTTCACTTTCTTTGAATTCTCTCTTCCTTACTCTTTCCTTTTCTGTGTTTGAATCAAACCCTAACTGGTTGATTCTTTCTTGCGAGGTCTCTCTTTCTCACAAGGAACACAAGGAACTTGAAGGACTTAGAAAAACTAGAGCACTGAAGAAGAACAGAAAACTGGATTTCAAACTGTAATATTTGCAATTTTTATTTCTGTATATGATTGTATCTGTAAACTATTTACACTTTGAATGAGATATATATACACTTGTAGGCACAATTAGAAAACGGACATGTTAGTTAGAGGCTGTTAGGTAGAGCTAACTGCCTCTAACTAAATAAACCGTTAGGCTTAGGACACTTAACAGATTTTTAAAATGCTGTTTGTGAAGTGTGACTGATTTCAACGGCTATATTTTATAAGCCTCATTTAAGGGTATTTTTGAACTTAGGGTTGATGGATTAGAAATTCCAACAAATTGCACACGAATAAATTATACTAGTGTATATATATATATATATATATATATATATATATATATATATATATATATATATATATATATATATATATATATATATATAATAAGAGTAGTTCTTTTTTTTGGGGTTACCATGTTTTTGTCAATCGTTTCCACCTTTGCCATTGATACTAATCTACGTCGAACCCCACTGGTGTGCCACGAGTACCACCACCGCTTTGCTACGCCCGTGTGGTTCTCCCCTCCCAACAGAATTTTTGCCACACTCAATATTCGAACCCGAGACCTTGGGGTGGAATCCAAATCCAGTTACCACTTGGACCAACCCTTGTTGATATAAAAATAATATATTTTTTTAATGATATTATACTTCTTCAGGACAAAAGTTTATAAATAATTCATAGAGCTGGAAAAAAATCACTCACTTATTGGTTATATAAAATAACTGTATCGATACCCCTTTTTTCTTCAACTGTACCATAGAAGCCCCTATACAAATGCATCCTTTGTCGCTTATATTATTTGTTGGTTGTTAGAAAAAATTGTTGTCATTTTGAATCTTTGATAATTTAAGGTTACATTAGTTATTTGTTTTTCCAATTATACCCTTATTATTTATTGTGGAGATATAAATAGGTGTAATGAGTAATAAATGATCAAGGATATAATAGGAAAAATACTACTAATTTTATGAAAAACAACACAATTTATTGTTAATTTTCATTGGTTTGTGCAAAATAATCTTATAATTAATATGAAATGGAGGGAATACTTTTTTTTTTTGAACCAATGCACCAAGATATTTAACAGATGCAAACCAATTTTTATGATTAACCAAATTCAGAAATCACACCACTGCTCCACAAAAGGACTAATACATTATGTCGAGTTATAAAGAGAATATTATTTCTAACCATTTGGAAATGTTTTAGAAAAATTTGAATCAAAAAGTATAGCCATTGAATTTGAATTTTGTGGCTATGCTGTTATGTATCTGGATGACCACTCTTTTGAGAAAAGAGTCTGTCATTGTTAGCTACAAGTATCCACTCCACTGAGAAAATTGAAAGCATATTCTAGGGTTCAGATCCTCTACACTACTAGAGAATTTCAGTAGGAGAGACAGAGATATTGAATAAAATATTATTATTTTATTTACAGTGTCTTTTTCTCTTACTGGATTCGGTAACTAAGGATCTCATTCCAAAAATTTATAACTACTATATCATAATAAATTTTTAAAGTATACCGCATCCATTTCAAAATTTTGGTATTTTTCGTCTTTTATTTTTGTCCCAAACATTGATTTTTCTAAAAACCCAATGTACAACTATCAACTTTTTTCAAATATACTACCATTTACATTTATTGAGTCTTTTAAAGTCCCAAGACAAGCACAACAAGAGTATTTTAGTATACTCCTCAGGTCCCTATTATTATAAGAAGAAAATACAAAAATCACCACTACCTAGGAGCTCATTTAATTCTTGTCATTTTTAAGTAAATGTTTCCAAAATACCCTCAACTAAAATAACTCCACTCAAGTCAAATTTATGTGCACTACTCCCAATCACATTGAAAACTGAAAAAAACATTCAATGAAGGTAAAATTAGTATTTAAGTCCACGTTTAGTTTTCTGGAGGCTAAGAAATAGATGATGTAATTGCATTACTATAACCAAGGGGATGGATTTCCTGATTTCTCATATCTATAGAGAAGGAAACTCTTCTGCTGATGAACTAGCTAATTGTGGCTTTATTAATCAGGGTTTCAATTGGTGGGAGTTATGTCTAATTTGTTTTAGAGGACTTTACCCGTAATATATAGGTTAGGTCTTCCGTATTACCGTTTTCGTTGACTTTATTTTTCTGCCAAGAGTTTTGGTCTAGTCCCCCCTTAGACTCTCTATTACTCTCTTTCTTTTTTTCTATTTTTTTAATGATTACAGGGGGAGAACTCTTTCCTTTTAGATGATTTTCCCTAAAGAGGATTTGCATAAAAAAGTTTTAACAAGACTCTCTATTCTTTGCTTAAAAAAATAAAATAAAATAAAGAAAATATAAGTTTTAAAAACAAATGTGGTTCAAACCTCTTATTAAAGATTTCAATGAGACTTTGTCTGATGCCGCAATTTAAATTAAAACCTTACTAAATGAAAAGAAATGTAATCATTATCCTTTATTATTATTATTATTATTATTATTATTATTATTATTATTATTATTATTATTATTTGAATAAACAAGTCCTTTACTTTGAAGAAACTATATTAGATCATTTGAAAAGGAAGAACCAAATTCCTCTTAATAGAATAAAATCTAAGAGGTCTATGTGTAAGGATTAAGACCTCAATACTAAACTACAATATATCATTGGTGGCAAAGCCATGTGTTCCCATCAAACCTTCATTTTTTTTTTTGGTTAAGTCTTTTTTACTTTTCATATGGTAAGAGGAGAGCCTTTCAAAATGGGTCAAAAGAGAAAGCTAATTGCCTATGGTCCACCATTTGGTTCCTTTTGAATTGGCAACTTATTTAATCCACCAATTGTGCATAATAAAATCTTTCATAACAATATTTTCTTATATTGTGCCATCCATTTGTGTGCAGCAACCAAACACAACAACCTCTCGCCGCGTATTCATGTCTGTCTCTTTCTTTTGCATTGAATAAAAATTGAAGAAACAGAATCTAGCTAGTGTTCCACTCGAGTCATGTAATAATATATTTATCTTGCCTTACAAATATTAGTGGTTCTTATAATTTTGAGGTTGGAGAAACCTTTTGACTATGTGATTCTTTATGAAACTAGGACAAGTACTTCACAAACCTTCAACAATTTGCTTAGCCATTTTGTACCTTGTCATGGAAAGTGTTGTAAAACCTAGAATTTAGTCGAGGATTGGCTAAATAAATTGAGCCTATTTTAAGCAATTATGCTGATTTCTCAGTTATGGAACTCATAACTAAGGTAATACATAGAGTAAAAGAGAAATAAAATGTTTGAAAATAAGAGTTTGATTGATTGTCGTCTGTCGAGAATATTTACAAGCTAAGTATTTATAAACAATGGTCTCTATTGGCCACGATCACAAGCATATAGTTAACCACGATCAATTACATTTATTCAACTAAGAATAACGTCTATTAAGCCTATCACACGCTATAATATTGAGAAACCGCTCACCTAACAAGCTAGCTATTGGCACGTATCATGGGAATTAATCGCTATTCCCAATATTCTAGGCGCCTAAACGTGTGATTGACTGTTTCCATGCTTTGCTTTTGATCTTCAATGTAACTTCACACGTGCTTGGCTTGTTTGCTTCCAAATATTTTCCTTATGCCTGCAACGGTTACATCAGCTATTAGATACTTAGCTATTGAATCATCAACTAGTGAATTCTCAACCGAATTAGGTGCATTGTGTTGAGTTAATCAATGACTCTCAATGGACCTTCATAGGTGCTACTTTGGAAGTAACTCAAAAGAAAACTGAGAAGACAGAAGTTCTAAATGGTTCTTTAGGAGCTGCTCTGTGTGGCCAATCAGCTCATCTTGGCCTAGCTATGTAGTAGCCTTAGTACATTAATTATTTGGTGGCTACTGAAACTCTTCATAGAAGACGGGGAATACTTACTTGTGATACAAGACTAGATTATCTTAATGAAATATTTCTACTTATCGGGAAAAAATTAACAGTAAGAAAAAAGATTACAAATTAAATAATAGTAGTGTGTTCCAATTTTTCAATTTAATAGCAATAATATATAATTTTTTCCAACGACTTTTCAAAGACCTAAAATTGAATTTCTCAGTAATGTAATTGTAAGTGTAAATATGTTTTAGAAACGGTCTCGTTATTTGAACATCAAAAAGAGACATCAAAATTGATACTTAACATACATGGTTATGTAATTCAAATATGTGATTAATACATTGTGTTTAATTAGTGGATATAACAAGGTGTGTCAATTCGTTAATCATCAACTAATTAAACACATAATAATTATATTTGAACACCTAAACGTAATGAATAATAACATTCAAAATCATGGTTAATGAAATTCAGTTGATGGTCAATGAGTTGTCACACTTGACGGATCTCAGACATTGAGCCAAGATGCAATTTTCATAAAAATCACACATTGTTAAAAATATCAAATAATGCATAATGACATTCTTCCAATTACCTCCTAACCAAGCACAACTTTGGTTAGTGTTATTGAATTTGGATATAAAATGATTTATCATCACATAGGTTTTTAGTGACGGTCAAAAAAAGTGTGGGTAAAGGTACTGAAAGACAAGTAAAAAGATATAGTGACAATCCTCCTAAAAGTATTAGGTGATAGATAAAATATTTAACATTTAGTAATAGTTTTATCTGTGAGTAAAAGCCCAATGCTTGTAGTCTGTAGGTTGTGACATATTTGGAGTTTTTTTACTAGTGCTGGGAGAAAAAAATAATTATAGTATTTTCTCAAAAAAAAAATTAGAATTTTTTACAAAATACATACAGAAAAATCCAAAAATACTTAAATTTCTACAATTTACATCTTAAAAAAGTCAAATTAGCATCAATATACTTTCTTTTTTATTTTTATCTTGTGAATTTCTGCATTTATTTTTTAAAAATTCCTTGTAGGGGCAACCCGTATTTTTTTTGTGCGGCAAAACAAAATTATTATATATTTTTTTAAAAAATGATTTATCTACTGGAGAAAATTGCCCCCAATTATCTCAAGGGGAGGGGGCATCTTTCGCTAGTTGTAGGTAAGAAAATCACAAATCAAGCTGATCGAACCACCTAGTTGATGGAAAATTGACCTAAATTATATTCAAATATTTTTTTTTGCAGTTTTCGACTTAGTTAAGATGAATTTACTATTTTTTATTTGCGTTAGTTTATATTTGAAACTTCTACGAAATATGCCATTCAAAAATTTATTTCGAACCATCGAAAAATATACTTTGGGGTTGAGAAAGTCACTTTTGAGAGTGTAAGTTAACAAAAACGTCGTTACATCTAAAAAACAATAGAGTTCAACTCCTGTCAACTATTTATTGTGTTAAGTAGGAGAAATAATGACATATAAAAAAGGCTAAATTACTCTTTTGGTTCTTTATTTTTGGCATTGGTTTCATTTTGGTCATTTATCTTTTTTTTCTCGTTTTCGTCCCTCATCTTTCATTTTTGTGTCAATTTGGTCATTTTTTGTAATTTTCCATCCATAACCTTAACGGACGCCACGCTGGCAGTTAACTGCTAACGTGGCGTCTTAAGTGTCAGGGCTGACTTGGAATTCATTAAATGATATGGCAAATGGGGGACCAAATTGAAACTAAAAGAAAACATAGGGGACCAAATTGACACAAACTCAAAACTGAAAAATAAAATTAACAAACATAAAAAACACAAAAACAAAAATTAGAAAACTACACTTCTGAATTAACAAAAATTAAATTAAATTAACATAAACTAAATTTGTTCATCTTCTTCCCTAGAATTAGAAAAAAAGAGCAAAAAAATATTCAAGCTTCTACCATGAAGAACAAAAAACTCTTCAAGCTTCTACCATGAGCAAATATGGAGATGCATCTTCAAGCTTCGAAATTCAGAAATGAAGCCATAAACGAATCTGCAAACGAAGAACAAATAAGCCATAAATGAATCGAAATCCAGAAATGAAGAAGCCATAAACGAATCGAAACCCAGAAACAAATCAAAACCCAAATCTGTGTTTTCGTTTCCAAATCAAATCTGCATTTTTTAAACCCAAAACGAAATTGCGATTCCGAATCGAAACCCAAATCGAAAACCCCCAATCCCTAAACCTTCACATTCGTTTTGATTGTTCAACAACAACAATGATTCAATTGATCTAATAGACATGTTCACAGAAAAAAAAACAAGAACTCTGGAAGATGAATATATGGTTTTCAGATCTAGAATTATGAATCTGGTTTCAGATATGTGATATATTTTGTTTTTTGGCTTAACATACCAACAACAGCGTGTGGCTCAGTGGTAAATGAGAGTGTTTTCAATGTATAGGTCACGAGTTCAAGTCCCAAGTTTTGCAAAATTTCTATTAATTTTAGTAACACACTACCCTCTATTATGCAATGTCAGCGCGCCACGTGGCAACCATCCATTGGTTGCTGATGTGGCATGCCAGTGCCACGTGGAAGTGGTGACATGAGATGACACGTCACCTCCGTTTGCCACTTAACTTTTTTTAGGTCAAAGATAAAGGACCAAAAGAGTAATTTAGCCTATAAAAAATGATAACATTCATTGCATATATTATTTTCTAGTACGTGTCACTATATATCTCATACTTGACACAACAAGTACGTGTGAGTATCTAAACTAAAAAACAACAGGGAGTTTGTGATGTAAAAGAGATCATTATAACACAACTGTCTCTAATATATTTTTTTGATAAGCAAATGTTAGTGGGAGTGAGAGAATACTAATTTTCAGTATTTAAATGTTGGACCTCCTTCTTGCAACTTATTCATGTCTGTTAGCTCGCCAGCTGATCATGGGGCCAACCGTCTCTAAATTGATTTTTAAATAACATCCGTAGAATTTGGAGAATTTGTTCTTGTGTTTTGGATACATCCACCGAATTGGATCCTGCAGCTATATAGCAATGTTGCTACTACAGTGTAAAAAAATCATACGCCACTTCTCACACACTTACCTTATTAGGTGAGTCAAAAGGAAAATGACTTTTGAGGTTCGCTTTTAATTACAAGTAGTTTTCTTAATTTCACAATCAAATTACACAAGGTGGACTATTTTCTCTCAATTTTTTTTTGACCAAAATAAACTACATTTCATTAATAATAATCGACGAAATACATGTTGGCATGTCAAATAAAGTCTGAGAAGAAACTAATAACAAAGCTACCTCAGCTAGAGTATGAGCCACCTTGTTAGTTTCTCTCCTAGAGAACTCCTACTAGGAGAGAAACTAACATGATCATCTCTCAAATGATTGCTGTAGTTTCAACTAATTTTTATTCTACATTTTAATTAATTCTTATATTTTAATTCACCTTTTTGAAAGATGCAGATGCGTTAAATGAGGTGAGTTAATTCTATAATGATGCTCTTGATAACGATTCTCTCAAGCAAGAGTGATGTTCAGTCAAAAAAAAAAAGAGTAATGTAATGTATGTCTATCAAGGGAAAACAGGAAAGTAGTGTATGCGACAATCTTTAGTGGTTCGGACAAATTCGAACCAATTCAGGATTCAACTCAAATTGATCTATTTGAACATGATGCTATTTGTAATGAGTAGTTAGGTTTCTATATAGGGTCTTACGCGGATTTTGGAGAATAAACGTTGTTTTGGATTGGGCCAAGGCCCCAACCTGCTTGATGGGCTAGAGTTGGCCCAATGATGATTATAGAATCACCTAGCTACAGGAAACACACGAAGGTACATAGTGATCAGTGGTTGGGATCGAATCGACTGATCTTACGACCAGGAAGCGCCTTCTGACTCAATAAATAGGAGTCAACCCCTGCAGAAAGGTACACTTTTCACACGTAACTCATTCACTACTCTGACTTCTTCTCCCCTGACTTGGGCGTCACAGTCTCTTTGCAGGTACAACCCACACCGAGCTCTGCTTGCGACTCCATTAGCAACATGATCTTAAACCAGACTGGTCCGTTCTAGGGACTCTCAGGTACAAATCAAATGCTAATATAAAATGAAAATAATAATTTAGGGGAAAAATTGAGTTCATATGGAATTTTGTGCAAAAAAGAAATGGGAATGGTAAAATTGTTAGATACAAAGCTACCCTTGTTGTTCAAGGGTTTTAGCAGAGACAGTTCCACATGTGACGGATGAAGTACTTTTGGATACTTAATTAGCCTAATAACACATGAAAGGATCAATTTACACATGATGGCCGTCGTTCTTACTACTTATTTATATGAATCTTTTTGAAAGGATCTAGTACCTTGGGTTAGGGGAAGGGGATGTCTCAGGTGATGAGGATGTGTCTGTTGTCTTAGAATCTGTTGCTACATCGAACCCGATAGTTGAATCTGACATAAAAATTTTAAGAAAGCTTGGTGAGTCTTCAGACGATGTTGGTGATCCCTTGACTTCTGATTCCCATGGAGTAGTTGTGCGACATGCTTACTTTGAACCGATTGTGTCCAAGACTCAAAAGAAGAAATTGTGCGACAACAACAAAAGAAGTTGGTCGTTGGATACTTTCAAAAGCTAATTCTGTTTCTGAATCCTTTTGATATGGTTTTGTTTTTTTTAGTTGTGTTTTTGTTCTTTTTAATTTTGTTTGGCTGTTTTGCTCTCTTGCCTTGAGTTTTAGTCTAGTCCCTCCATAGTTTCTTTTTTGTCTTTGTTTTTCTTTTTTTCTAATAAATTTAATTTTCTTTGGTTAAAAAAAATCTATTGTACTACCTTGTCGTGTTAATTAACTTAATTATGTATTTGTATGGAACATTGAAATAATCACGAGGCAATGACGTGAGGTGTTAAATAACTTAATTATAGATATGTAATATTGTATTGAATATTGAAATAATCATTGTCATATTTTGAAGAAAACTCGTCATGAAGACCAAGAGGGGGGGTACTAAGTTTTTCACAGGTAGCCTATCACAACCACTAACAAACTATAATACTATATAATATAATTATAGTATATCGTATGACATTTATTCTGTGTGTTTTTTTTATGGTGAGTTGAGTGTTTTCGCACTTCACAGCATCAAAAGATGGTGATGATCGGTGAGGGATGCCCTTTAAATATTTTCAACTTATATTATAAATGACTCGAACGTATATAGATGGAGTCACATCGTCAATATGCATAAGCTTTTGATTTTCTCACCCCCTTCAACCTACATCTCACCCCCATAAATGCATATATCCCGAAAATGCCCCTGGCATAAAAAAAAAACCAACCGAACCTACATAAAAAAAATAATTCCGGAATTACAAAAAAAAAGGTATTTTCAGAAGATTGGAGGTGATTTTTCCTAATTAAGCAGTGAAACTTGGTATTTCCGATCGTTTTTGAACAAATTATCCCCAGAAAAGGTAATTCCGAATTTTTGTTTTATTAAATTAAATTTTTTCGGAAACACCTTTTTTAGAGGTATTTCCGGTTCACAATATGTGAACCGGAAATACCTCTAAAAAAGGTATTTCCGATTTTTTTTTTCTTTTTTTATATAACATTATTTTTTAAATAGATGGTTATTATGGATTTAACCGCTGCGTTTACGACATCTGAGATATTTCCTACTCGAGATGCAATGACACGTTGGGCTAGAGATACCGGGAAACTTTTAACGATCTAGATTTTGCCGACACTTTAAAGGGTCCAGATTTTGCCGACCACTTTTCATCAACGGTGGAAATTCATTCAAGGGTTTCATTTTTCCCTATAAATACACCCTTCCATTTCACTTATTTCACACACACACACACTCTCATGGATACTCAAATACACAATACTCTCGTGATTACGCACTCACCGCCTTCACCATCGAGGCACAATCACAAACAGAGAAAATGGTGTCTATTTCGAGAGTCCAAACCCCATTTTATGCAGGCTTAACGACAACATCACATTTGAAGCTCTGAAAGAAAAAATAACAACGAAGGTGCAGCTGGAGGGTGACGAGCAAGAAGTCACCCGGATCATTTATCGCTACCCGACTATGGCGATAATAATCGTGTCCAATGGTCCACCATGGATGTGAAGAACAACGATGACGTTCGAGTGATGATGGACCGCTTTGACATATTTCGAATCGCGAGTCCTATTCACCAGATATGTCGAAACCGTAAGGGCCGTTCTTTGAGGTCCTTCGGCGTCTCCAACCACCATCTCACTAGTTTCTACCGTGTTTTTATTTCGTTTGTTGTTGCGTTATGTTATTTTTTTCATCAATTTCATGTATTGTATCGTTTCGTGATTGAAAACGCGTCTTTAATTAATTTTAATTTGTTTTTAATTAATTTTTTTTTCGGAAATACCTTTAAAACTAGGTAATTCCGGAAGGGGGTAAAATGATTTCCGGAATTACCAAAAATTGAGGTAATTCCGTTCACAAAAATGAACCGAATTACGTCAATTTTTGGTAATTCCGAAATCATTTTACCTCTTCCTAATTACCTATTCCCTAACATAATTCCGAAATTTTAAATATTGCTGGGGGCATTTTTGTCCAAAATGTATATTATGGGGGTGGGATGTAGGTTGAGGGGGGGTGAGAAAATCAAAAGCCATATGCTAATGATATTTCAATTTCAAAGTTAAGATATTTTTTTAGACAACCGGTATAAGCTGTTAAAAGTTTAATATCAAGAAGGTTGGTCCAAATGATAACTGAACTTACATTCTACTCTAAGGTATCGAGTTCAAATCTTGGGTGTGGCAAAAACTCTATTAGGAGGGGAGAACCACAGACCAGCAAAGTCGGTACTCGTGGCAAACCAGGTTCCCCGGTGTAGATTAGTCATCGACAAAGCCGATGAAAACTGCGCACCAAAAACATGGTAACCAAAACAGAAACGATTAAAGTTTAATTAATCACATTAAAGTGATGCTAGTCTTAATATATTTATAATTTTTGGTTCTTGTTCCAAATTACATTTCCCTCGTGCCCAAGGAGAGAGTTTGTTGTCTGTTGTGGTCCTACTCGGCTCGAGGAATTAATCTCTACAATTGCGCGCAGAGAATACCTGATTTTTACCAAAAATTACATTTCCCTCATGCCCTAGGTGCCAAAACAAAACTTTCTAAAATTTATATTATTTCTTGTCAAAAAAATTTCACATTCTTTATTTGCATCATTATATTTTCACTCCTCGTGAAAGATATATATATATATATATATATATATATATATATATATATATATATATATATATATATATATATATATATATATATATATATATATATATATATATATATATATATATATAAGAGTTTTGTCATTTATATACATATATATTGTATAAAGTGAGAAGAGTTTTAATATAAGAGGATGAGATGAGCGACCGTATAACAGTTCATAGACGATCATGGTTAAAACTTGTGTAGTGATCACAGGACCATTTAAAAAATTATATGTCTAATTGTTTTAATAGCAAACATTGATCAATATTTTAAATGCATTTAATATTTTTGTATCATTTAATACTATTTAATTAACTTTAAAAAGGCCTCCCTCAATGTTTGCTTTAGGACACCAAAGATTAGAGGACGAATAACCTCTATTATTCTCTGCAAACAACTTCAAATTAAACTTAGAGAAAAAATTAATGGAGATCTGACTTACACCAACTCAAGACTTAGAAATAAACAAAAAATCTGGCTTATGCAACTTATAATGCTTTTGTAACAATACTATTGTGTCAGGATTACCAATGCCCCTGACATTTCAATAAAGAATTTTTAACATTGAGAAGAGTGTTGGATACTACCCTCAGATAGGGTCATATAACCTACCTTCTTTTGAATCCGTTATTACTTCTTTCTCATCATTTTCCTCTGAGATTTAGACAAAACCTCTATAAAATTGTCATTATTAGTATCAACCAAATACTTAGAAGACAAATACTTAGAAGACACAGCCTGAGAATTCCCTTCTTTCGAAATTTGATCTTCCCCAGAATAATCACTCCAAAAACGACTAGCAATATGTTATCATTGACTACTTGGCATTAGAGTGAACAATGGGTTTTTTTATCAAACTGACATATTGCCCGGATTTATTAAAAAAATGAAAAAGAAAAGACAAAGGAAAGCGAATAGGGGACTAGACCAAAACCCTTGCCATCAAAGAAAAGTAAACAATAATAGAGAGCCCCGAAAAGAGCCCCTAAAACACTGCAGCCTACAGGCCAGACAAAAAATCTAAATAACCAATCTAGCTAACAAAACATAGAGGAAGCTAGATATACAAGCTAGAGACAAAACCAAATTAAAAGGATTCAGAGACAGAATTAACTTTTGAGAGGGTTTTGCAACCAACAACTAACTGCTTTTGCTATCTGAACTCCTTCTTTTGAGACTTGGAGGTTTCAATATTACAATCACTAGTAGTATCAGATGTAGGAAAAATATGAACAACGTTGTTTTGAGTTGTTCCTTGTGTGTAAGAGGTGTGGTCGCACTAGCCAACTTTTGGATGGAGTTCAAAGATGCCTTCTGCACCTGCTCAACCGCACGCGGCGCTTACCTACGCTCATCTGAAGCAAAAGAGTCCTGGACAAAATGGACAGAGTCCGAAACTTTATTAGGTTACATGACAACTTCTCTAATCTCATTGGATATGAAGTTTCCACATGTTGCCTATTCAAAACTGAATTTTGCGGCACATTCATATGTAAAGCTTGTTGGGCATTAGATGGGTCAGCAAATACCAGTAATGGGTTAGGATACAAACCATCCCAAGGAACATTGTTGACACCCTTAAGAGCTTACTTATTCGCGTAGGTTTGAACACTTATAACTAGATCTTTTTGCTTAGAATTCTCATTATTAGTAACCTTCAACTTAGGAACATCTTTAGAAACAAGTTTTGGCTGAGCAACATATTTTTGGATCTTTTGCTCCTTGTTATTTTTCACACCAGAGTGCATTCTTTTATTACAACTGTTTGTAATATGACCAACATTTATGCAACTCATACAAAATGAAGGCAAATTTTCATACTGAATGCCCACAAAGAAAGCATAATTGGATCTCTCAACTAGAATTTAATTTCTAATAAGCTTTGAACTCAATTCTATATCAACTAGTATATGTTCAAAGTGACTAAAAGATATGTCAAAGTAACTTTTACTTGTTGTATCATCTAGACAAATAGGTATGTGAAAACTACTAGCAATAACAAAGAATTTTTGGACGCCAATATTCTTGAGCAAGACCTGTAAGCCTAATCAAATATTGTACATTTGTATGTTTTATAACTAAAGGATTAAAGTCAGAATGTCAAGGGAACAAGCGAAGCAAATCTTTCTTACAACTCCATGTTGGTTGTGATTGTATTCTCCTTAGATCATCAACAGATGGAAAACTAAATTCATAATAACCTTTGCCCAAAGAGATAAGACCCCACTTGCTCGATGGTTGCCAAAGAGCTTGAAGTTTGGATCTCGAGTCGTCAATCTTTAGAGGAATATCTCCTTTTGAGAGTAAAAGCCGACCATGGAGGCGTGTCTTGCAACCCTCCAAACTGGCAACATATTCCTCCTCTAGAATGGAGATTGCTAATTCACATGATGCATGGGCACAAAAGTTGGCTGAGCAGAATGTTACAAAGCTTATCTTTTACTCCAGTTAGGGCTTGGCCAAAAGATTTAATACCAGGGCCATTCAGATGCACATTAGGTTGAGTAAGATCTGGAATCTTGAAATTGCAATTTTATATCACAGAAGCAGGCGCGTGGCGTTCAAGCAAATTGTTTTCAAGAAAAGGTTCCAAGACAGACAAATCAGGCTTGATTGTATCTCTCACACGTTCAGCAATAGGGCCTTCTTGATCAAAATTATTTCCTGTAGATCTGACGCCTTGTAGAACAATAGTGGCCTCCGAATCACACTCACAGTTGACACGCGTTAGAGAAACGTGCTTCTCTAGCTGGCGTGTTCTGTTCACGCGAGCATGATGATCAATGGGCGCCAGGAAATAGTCGGGCCCCACCAACACAACCTACTGCAGGTCTGGGACGCAGTATACTATCATGGAAGAAAAGTTGCACGAGCACTGTTGATGAAACCCTAGCAGAGCTTATTTTTTTCAGAAATTTGGTTCTCTCACCTATCTCCGTTTTCCATATGATTAAAGGAAGAATAAAATAATAAAACACACAGAGATGTTTTTTGAGTAAAGTTATCTACATGCTTATGAAAAATTATCAAAAATATTACAAATTTCACACCATTTTTAAATAACATCTCATATGAACTAAAAATTAATATCTACATCCGAGCCATTTTAAAACTTTTACACTTAAACTTTGGTGGAGGAGAAAATACTAACATAACAATTAATACATTAATATTTGTCTATAAAAAATAAATATCTCATTTAACATTTGCATTAACATTAACATTTATAGTTAATTCAATTTTTTTGACAAGAAAGTTAATTCAAAATTGGCTATATTCTCTTTTTCTTTCTTCATAAAAAACAAATGGTTAAAACTTTGATACCCTAAAGTTTTATTAACATCGAATCACATAATGTCATTTAATTATTTTAAAATAAATTTAAATTAATTTTACCTACAAGATATTGATATTTAGCAAAATTAAATAGTATCATATAAATCTCTAAAACAATATATATAGAATAAGGAGACGACCCCTTCAATCCAAATTAGAGAATCCTCCTAAATGCTTTAAATACTTACTTACAAACAAAACTACGGCAGTCCTTTGATGCTTGCTATATTTCTCTTTTCAATCTTTTAGTTTGCTAATCAACAATGTTATTTAGCCAAAAAAATTTTAGGAAAATCCGCTAAAGCTATGTGTGGCAAGAAAATTCGCTAACCTTATAGTAGATAAGTTTTTTGTAAGTGTTTGGCACGGCTAACTAGCTTATAACATTTTTCACTTGCTTATAACAGTTTCTAGAACACCACTTGAAGTAACATTTGAACTTAATTATAGCTTACAACAGTTCATTTTTTCCTCATTTTTACCATTATTATTTTAATTAAAATTTTCATCTATTCACCATTAAATGAATATTCTCTCTGTTCTTAATATTTATTACAAACATCTATTTATGTCATTTTATATTTTTTTTTGACAATATCATTCTATATTTATAAACTAGTTCTTGTAAAAAAAATATCTATAAACTAGTTCAACCGCTAATTTTGTCAAACACCTTAAATTCAATCCGATAATTTATCCGCTATCAACTATCCACTTTCTACTCATCAATAATGAGTTAACATATTTGTTCTGTACCGTATCTACGAATAAGTATATCCGAGATAGTTGGTAGGTGATAAGGTTTGATCAATCTAGTGTTATGTCCGAGTTACGTCCGAGCTGATGTTCCGAGCTGAGCTGGGGTGTACCTGCATAAACACTCCGATCTTTGAAGTCGATGTGATGGAGTTGCAAATAAGTGATAATTAATGCGTCCTCTCTCCTTGGAATAACCTGCAGATTTATAGGTTTGGGAAGCACTTGGGTGTCATCATCCAACCATTGGTTGTGGAGGTGCATAGTGGGTCATTGGATGAACGTTTATGGGCCTTGGTGTTGAAGGCCCAATCAGTTGGCCTTTTGTGCAAAGAGGGGTGCAAATAGTATACAGGTAATTTCTCCATAACAGTTGCCCCCCAAGTCGGTTTGGCATGTTAGGTCAAACTAGACTTGAAATATGTGTAAAAAGTGAATCGTTTTAAGTGAGATTGGAGAAAAATAGTCAGTATTTGGACTTTCTTACCGATCTTGTAGATGATTCAAACCGAATCAGATTCTCGATCTTTGAAGATGGTCGATGCTTAATCAGACATTCGATCTTTGAAGATGGTCGATGCCGAATCGTACTCACCGATCTTTGAAGATGGTTGAGTGTTGGTGACGCTTCATTTTAATAATATTATTTCTTTTTCGACAGAGCATTAAATGCTCGTGTTGATCGATGTGACCGTTCACAGTACTCGAGGCGTCTTTTTAATGATGACTTCCTCGATTCTTGTGTCGTTTCGATTCTGATTGAGTGCGTCGCTTCGAATGAATAGTAACGGTCATATCTCAGAACCCTATAAATACAAGTGAGGGTAATTCATTTATCTTTTTTAGTTTCATGCTTCACTCAGAGCTACCGACTTCGTGGTTTTAAGTTCTCCGAGCTCGCTCCTTCGATTTCTGACATCAAATCTCTTCATTCTTTCTCAAGACTTTCTTCTGAGGTTAGTGCTTCTATTTGAATTTACTTTATGTTGTGTTTTATGTAGAATTTATTCTTCGTTGCGCTTCGTTTTTCAATTCCACCGGGCTGAGATCTAGCCCTCAGCCTGCCATCTTTTTTGCCAGGATGGGGGTTGTCAGGTTGGGTTCCGACCTTGTTCGTGAACCCAACATCTTCTTATGATTTTATCCTGATAGCTTGCCCCCATTCCTGTAGGTAAAACTGGCGAAAACAAAACAGACAACTCGCGCCGAAACGCTCCGACTTATAGATCAAGCCGAGCAAGCTCGCAAGTCTAGAGGTCCTGATATCGGAAAGTTAATGGCATCTAGAACTGATTCTAATCCATTAGATAGGGAGAGCATGGCTTCACCTGAAATACAGGAAGAAATGTCTTCCGGCCTGTAGGAAGCGGCGATGAAGAGCTTAGAGACGAAGAATCGCCCACCCTTCCGCCCCCAACAATCCGAACTCAGAGGCTCAAGTGGATGTGGATTTAGATCCGAGCTCTTCAGACGACTCCGATCTTGATTCGAGTTCGAATCCGATTACGGAATCTGATGGAAGAAATGTTGACGACCCTCCTGTTGACCCAGAAGAGGAAAATGTTGGTGAAGATAGAAGAGGAAAGAGCCTTCTAAGATACCGGAAGTTTTGAGTTGTTATACGGGTATGAAGATTCCGGGTTAACAACGTCGATCTCCCGTAGTTCCCCTTGGGCTCGCCCCGTGATTACTCCCGGTATCCGAAAACTCGTAATACAGACTCGCTATTGACTCCGGAAATCGATATCAGCAATTATTCAAAGAGGCTTTATGCAAAAGATCCCGAGCGCTGGCGTGTCTTTGGAATGGGAAAGGGCGAGCATGTGGCCACTTACCCAGATTCTCTCAAGTTTATTATTTACTGGACGACCTTAGCTCACATGCGCATCCGTCCTCCATTCACGACCTTTCAACGATCGGTTTTGGCGGGTTAGAAATAGCCCCATCTCAACTTCACCCCAATGCTTGGGCATTCGGTCCGAGCTTTTGAGTGGTATGCATTCATCTAGGTCGGCCCCTTTCCCTTCAACTTTTCTTGCATATGTTTCAAATAAACAAAAGGACCGAGAAGAACAGCGGCAAACTCGCACGTTTAGAGCATTACGCCTCCGATCCGACCGGAATCAAGGTTTTTCGGCCATATTCAGAAAGTTTGAAGTATGAATGGAAGAATAAGTTTTTCTGGGTCGAACCGGTGTTGCCAGTTGTGGTAGATCGAGTTGGGACATTTAATGCCGAGAATGACATCGTTCTCACCACCAAGTTTCCTCTTGGTTGGACCCGTCGAGATGAGACGGCAAAGGCATTCCGTTGAAAAGAATCATTTGAACGAGGAGGATCAGAATACCTTGAAAGTGCTCCAATTTATTGCAGATCGGATCGTCACCAACAACGAGAATAGGCCGACTCTATGGGGTTTCGATACCAAGTTGTTGGTGGCATCCGTTAAATTTGAACAAGTCGAGAAAGTTTTAGGTCGGTTTTAAAACGTTTCTCTTAGTTTATTTTTACTATGTTTGCCGTTTTTAAATATCTGCCGATCTTGACTTGCATAATATTTTTAACATAATTTTGCAATCTTTAACTTGCAGATAGCATGGCCCCGAGACGGAACATGGCGGCTTTGAAAGCCTTGGCAATTAAAGAAATTACCCCGGTCATGCAGCAAGTTGGAAGTAGCAGCGGAGTTCTAGCTGAGGGAAACTCTCCCGCAATTGTCACTTCGGCTGTGCCCATCACCGTGGTTAATCCCGAGGGGGAAGAGGAAGAGGAAGCTCGGCCATTTACACGAAAAAGGAAGCAACCATCCGTGACTTCCTCCTAGGTCCAAACCCCAAGATCGGGAGAAAATGTGATTGATCCGGCGAGCATTCAAAAAGCACAAAAACATAAGCCTCATCGCTCCCTTTGATCCACGGGCATATATGACCCTCAAGACCGAGGAATTCCAAGTGACCCCTTCTGGAGTTTCACTCTCGGTTTTTCAAGGATGGTCGACTTAGTGAGGAGGATAAAGCGGTCGCAGACTTTAAAAATTAAAGGTATGGTTTCGGTTTTCAAAACTTACCTAACCTGACTTCCAACTTCTTTTATACTTATGTATTTATCTATTTGTACAGATCTTGAAGCCAAGTCACGAGTCACTTCGGAAAGTCAGAAGTCCACTTCGGGCCGATCTCGATAAATCTCAAAAAGATGTGGAACTCTACAAGCGGATATGATGAAGATTTGGAATCTCGCTTACAACTTGAGGCCGAAAAGAAACAACTTGAGGGCGAAAAGAAGCAACTTGAGGCCGATCCAAGCGCACAAATGAAAAATTTGAAAATGTTTGCCGTCGAGCTTCAAGAAAAAGATGCTAAGATTGCGGAGTTGATGGCCGACTTCGACAAATAACTTTCCCGAGCTTCAAGAGCAAATTGAGAAACTTATCGCTCTAAAATGTTGAAGCTCGGAAGATCGGAAGAAAGCTATTCGGATGGGTCAAGATGGCATTGTCGGAAGCTTTCAATAATCGCGCCACCAAGTCGCCGTAGTAATCCCTAACTTTGTTGCCGATCGTGATATTTTTAACCCGAGTACGGGGTTCATGATGGTCATATTGTTGAGTTTGACCGGAATCCGACGAAGTGTCAAGGATCGTTTATCCGAAAGATGTGTAATTTGCTAATTTTCATCTGCTTTTTGAGATCGAGGTCCTACCAGTGTATCGTATTTTTGTAATGATATCTCTATATTTAACTTCGTCATATTTTTGACTTTCTTTGTGGCTACGTTTTTATCTCGGATATCTCTTCCTTCTCGCTTTTAAACAAGTTTAACATCCAAAAAATAGCGGTATTGATTAAATGCTTTAGCAAAGCAAGTCTATATTAAAACAAGATCGGAACTAGAATGCCTTAGCAAAGCAAGTCTATATTAAAACAAGATCGGAACTAGAATGCCTTAGCAAAAGCAAGTCTATATTAAAACAAGATCGGAACTAGAATGCCTTAGCAAAGCAAGTCTATATTAAAACAAGATCGGAACTAGAATGCCTTAGCAAAGCAAGTCTATATTAAAACAAGATCGAACTAGAATGCCTTAGCAAAGCAAGTCTATATTAAAACAAGATCGAACTAGAATGCCTTAGCAAAGAAAGTCTATATTAAAACAAGATCGATCGGAACTAGATCTATATTAAAACAAGATCGAATGCCTTAAAAGCTAGAATGCCTTAGCAAAGCAAGTCTAATCGTAATATTTCTTGAGTTTGGTGGCGTTCCAAGTTCTTGGGATCGCAAGGTTTCTAGCTCGAAAGCGCCATTTCCGCTTTTGTCGTGACTCATGGACCTTCCCGATTCGGTGCTATGCCTGCGATGCATTTTTCAACATAAGACGAGGTCGCGATGTCAAACTCCTTGGGGCGACTTTCCGATTATAACGGGTAGCTATTCTTTGTTTGTTGATGGCTTCTTTGAGGATGCATGATCCCGATTTCTTCTACCGGATCTAGTTCTTCTCGTAAAGCTTGCTCGTTGTCTTACGGTGATTTCGGTTTGAAGTTCTCAATAATTCATTTCATCATCCATATGCCCACAAGACATAAGGGAGTTCTTGAACCCATTTCCTTTGGCATTGTCTAACCTTTTCTTCAATCCGTTGAGAAGTACTTTGTTTCTTTATACGCTGACCATTTGTTTGGGGATGTTCCACCGACGCGTGAATCGATGTTTGATTTTAGATCGGACATCAACTTCCCGAATCCTTTATCCGCGAACCGAGTTCCATTGTCCGTGATTACCACCTCGCACACCCGAATCTGGTAATTATCTCTTTTCGGAAAAAGAGATGCGATTTTTGCCTTAATAATAGATAGTGGTTTGGCCTCAATCCATTTAGTAAAATAATCAACCGCCACAATTAAGAATTTATTCTCCCGGGGCTTTTGGAAAGGTCCTGTGGGTCTATCCCCACCATGCAAAAGGCCATGGGAGGAGAGTTGTGAGACCTAGCAGGAGGTGCAATGTGAGCGTTTGCGTGAATCGCAATTCGGACATTTCTTCACATAGTTCCTTGCATCGCTTTCAATGGTTGGCCAAAAGTATCCCGCCTCTTAACACCTTCCCTCGGCTAAGGATCTACCACACTAAATGTTGGCCACATATTCCTTCATGAATTTCCATTAACACATATTCACCCTCCGTCGCGCTCTAGACATTTCAATAATGGTGCAGAGTGCCTTCTTAAAGTCGTTTCATTGAAAAGCGCAAAAGATGCTTTGCTTTTCTTCTGGACGATCTTGGCTTTGCGGGATCGGAAGGTTCCGTGTCTCTACATGATGTAATTCAAGATAGGAGCAATCCATGTTTGATCTTCATTTATCACGCATACCGATGACATCGAGTGTAAATCGTCCCAAAACTAGGTTTCTTGAGGATCTCTTGTATAACCCGACGGTGATTTCCGGTAGTTTTGGTGCTTGCTAATTTGGAAAGAACATCGGCTCGAGCGTTGTTTGTTCTTGGGACATGCTTAACCTCGGCGAAATCAAATTCGGTCGAGTTTCTTGACATGATTCGTACTTTTGGAGGATTGGCTCTTTTGCTTCAGATCGCCCCGATCCGGGAGAGACCACGAGGAGTGAATCGGTATGGATGAGATTTAGCCGAGTGATACGTGAGATCCGGCCAAACGTGAGGCCAAGCAATGCATGCTTCGTATTCACTTTGATTATTTGAAGTTGTAAATTTGAAAGTGAGTGACAATTCTATAACCACTCGGAAGGACTTTCAAGGATAATTAGGCCCCACTCCTTTGGGATTGGAAGAGCCATCGACATGGATCGTCCATACTTCATTCTCGGTCTCTGCCGAAGTCATTTCTGCTACAAAGTCGGCTAACACTTGAGCTTTCATTGCCGATCTTGATTCATATTTGATATCGAATTCGGACGACTCTTCATCGCCACTTTATTATTCTTCCCGAAAAGGTCCGGACGATGTAAGATTTGTCCGATCGGATGGTTTGTTGAACGACAACTTGGTGAGAAACAAAATAATGTCTGAGTCGCCGAGTAGCTATTACTAAAGCCAAAGCTATTTTCTATTTTTTGATATCGGAGTTCGCCCTTTGTAAAGCTTTGCTCATATAATACTTCCTCGAGCTCAGTCGGGTTAATATCGGAGGTTACGATAATATCTTTTTTAATCGGTGAGTGCCTCATCCCGATTACGTAGTCCAAATAAATTCGATTCCTTTTTAAAAGTTTAAAAGGGGTAGTGATTTAAAAGACATTTGAGATGAACCGAGATAAAGCTGCAATCATGCCGTTAAGTTTCTGAATTTCTTTCTTGGTGTTTGGGGTTTTCATCTCCGTCACCGATTTGCATTTATCCAGGTTTGCCTCAATCCTCTTTCGGTGAGATAGAATCCCAAGAATTTTCGGCTTTGACCCGAAAGTGCATTTCTCGGATTTAATCTCATCCTGTTTTCCTTATCTCTCAAAAAGCTCTTTGAGATCGGTAACATGACGATTTGCTTGCTCACTTTTTGCAATCATATCATCTAAGTATACTTCTACATTTCGCCCGATCCGGTTTTTGAAAACTCATTCATCATTCTACGATCGTTGCTCCTGCATTTTTGAGGCGAAAGGCATAACTCGGTAACAAAAATTTCCGTTCACATCATAAAAGCGATTTTCTCTTGATCGGGAAACATGGGGATTTGGTTATATCAATACGCATCCATGAATGATAATAAACCACATGACCTATTAAGATCGGTATAATCAATGCACATGCGCCATTTTCCATTTGATTTTTAACAAGTACGAGGTTTGAGAGCCAAGTAGTATATTTGAGCTCGATTACAAAATTAGCTTTAACTAAATCGCTCACCGCCTTGGTCGTTGCTTGATGCTTCTATATATTCTCAACCCTTTTGCGTTGGGCAACCCACTTTGCATCGGGATATATTGACAAATGATGGCAAGCGACTTGGTGGTATACGGTGCATGTCTTCACCACCAAGCAAAGAGATCGGCGTGTTCCCTTAAGCACCGGGTTAATTCTCTTTTATCTCGTCTGTAGTAGGTCTTGCACCGATTTTGACCGTTTTGTTGGATCATCGCCAACATTACTCTGATGAATTCCCGTCCGGTTTTGGTCGTTCTTGCCTTTTTCGAATGAGGATCTTTTGAGTCTTTGTCTTTCTCTTCGTCCGAGTTCTCGGATCGAAACGTGCGTCTAAATCCATTACATTTACCTCAAAAAACTTCACTTTCTCTTCTTTCGCAGAGACGTATTCTTTGATGCAAGCTCGCTTTTGTCTCTTTGCGAAATTTCAGCTTTGAGAAGGAGGTAATAGCATCTTTCGGAAGATTCTAAATCGGCATTGATAGTTACTACCTCGTTACTTTGAGAGTGAAACTTCATTTTCGATGTACTGATGAAGTCACCGCCCGAGTTTCCCAAAGTCGGCCTCCCAATGATGCAATTGTAGATTGATGAGCAAGGTAATACCATGAATTTAACTTAGGAATTGTCCGAGATAAAGGTTCCTCTCCAAAGGTGACCCTTAAGTCTATGTAACCCATCGGTCTAGTTCGTGAACCATTGAATCAGGAGAGGTCCGTTTAAAGTGATAGGGAAAAAGTTCCCTTGGTGTAATTCCAATTTTCTCTAGTACATCGAAGAACATGATGTCACAAGAGTTCAATTAAAATTCTTCTTATCTCTTTCTCGGCCATTCTTCTTTGAGATTAACGATGGAAATGTCTTCGTTTACCTTCCGTTTAGAAGATCGTCATCTCCAAATGACAAATGAGGCGAGTTACTCTTTGGTTGATCCCAATTCTTCTATGTCGTCTTTAAAAGCGTTGCACCGATTTGTGTCATGGTGTTTAAATTCATTGTTCGACATTCTTGCAGAGTTCGGTGTAGTCTCGATGTCGCCTTGTCGAGGTTTGAATTCCTAGATGGCGCCAGTTTGAAATCTCAGGGAATTTCAATATTTGGATTTGACTTTTCGACTCGAAGTCGGCTCTCTTTGGTTTGGTTTCATGCACCTTTCTCACATTCAACACTTTAGAATCGGGCGTTGTTCCCGGGGAAGAGATTGAATTTTGGGATGTCTCTGAACCATAAACTCAGATTTTTCAAGGGTGAGGAAAAAGTCTACACATGATCTCACCCGAGCATTTTCATGGAACATCCGGGTCTCAGAGTTCTTTCTCCAATAATCTACGTTCTTTTCTTCTCCGATGTTGGTAGATGTTGTTTTTCGTTCGGGTTCTCTCTTTATAATAGCCCTCGTCTTGGAGGACTTCCTTAGTGGGATAATATATAGTAAGTTGCCTCGCTCTTCTCTTCCTCGTCTTCTGGGGACTTTAAGCGATGTCGTCTTGACTCAAAGAGTTTTGAGACTTTGTAAGTATATCCGAGATAGTTGGTAGGTGATAAGGTTTGATCAATCTAGTGTTATGTCCGAAGTTACGTCAGAAGTGATGTTCCGAGCCGAAGTGGGGTGTACTGCATAAACAACTCCGATCTTTGAAATCGATGCGATGGAGTTAATGCAAATAAGTGATACCTTAAATAGTATACGTAATTTCTCCATAGTCTCTTGTAACCTTGCCTTCTAATTACGTTCTTGCCTCATTAGTGGGTAATATATAAGTACAACTTTAAGCACTCAAAGAGTTTTGAGACTTTGTCTGACCTTAGTGAGTCTCTTGTACCTTGCCTTAGCTCGGGTTGGACCGAGTGAGCAGTTGGTAGGGCTCCTGCCTAAGTCGGGTCCCAAGGTCTACCCCGGGTGTCGTACTCACAAAGCCACTCTGACGCTCATGTCAGTGCATGAGAATTTTATAATGAAGTAGGAAATGAATAGTGTACCTTTTTCTACAGGGTGGACCCTTATTTATGAACATCTGGGTTGTCCTTGTGCATTTGGATTGTCCGTTACATCCATCTTTGAGTTGCTTTGGATCTCAACGCAGTAAGTGGGTTGATCTAGAACCCAATTGTCCCTTGAAGATTCCAATAACGACAAGCTATGAACAATAAAAACTGACAAAGACAAACAGTTGCCACCTTTTTCATTGTTTGATGCCAAAGTTTATTGGATTGTCCGTTACATCCACATGCGTTGGTGCTTGAAGGCTAGGGTGCTATAGGATAGTAGGTAAAAACTTACATGTTATGCTGAGTTGCTTTGGATCTCAACGCAGGTAAGTGGGTTGATCTAGAACCCAATGCCGGAGTTGGGCCGCTTGACCCAATCGAAAATAGTGAGCCCTGAAACCCAACTCTCGCCTAAAGTTTTTATTTAAAAAAAAAAGAGGGATGTGATTGAAGAGCCCCTTGAAGATTCCAATAACGACAAGCTATGAACAATAAAAACTCTACGCGACAAAGACAAACAGTTGCCACCTTTTTCATTGTTTGATGCCACTTTCAATGGTCTTTCTCTTTCTCTCTCTCTCTCTATAAATTCACAACCACACTCTCTTCTCTCTTCATAGACTCGTGCATTGCACACACTTCACACAACAATGGGTGTAAACTCTAACTGCAGAGTAGACCCATATGTTTGCAACGGAACCACAACCACCACTATTAAAATCCAAGCTGATCAATTATTACCAATGCAACAACAACAACAACCTTTAGAAATTCACAAAGTTCGATTACCACCTTATCGTACAACTTGTCAAAAACTAAGACATAGATTGTCTGAAATTTTCTTCCCTGATGACCCTTTTTATAGGTTTAAAAATCAAACTTGGTTTATGAAGTTTCTTCTTGGTGTTCAATATTTGTTCCCTATTTTTCAATGGGGTCCTGAATATAACTTCAATCTTCTTCGCTCTGATTTCATCTCTGGTCTCACCATTGCTAGCCTTGCCATTCCTCAGGTAATGATTTATGTCACTTGATTCGCGATTTTTGATATTGCGAAAAACTATTAACGTGTTGCCACAATTACTGTTTAGCAACCTCAATTGTTGTCTCAATGTGGGTATAAATAAAGACTCATATGTTTGGGACAACGATATTTTTGAGAATTTTGTACGACTATGTTGTTATATATTTGAGATTTTAAAAAATTGAAGAAATGATGATCATTTAACACTTCAGATACTTTTTTAAAAAATATTTTATAATTTCTTTAATTTTGAATAATAAGTTTTAAATCATGGTCGTGTTAATTAAGGATCGTGTCGCGATCTTTGAAATATTATAAAAAATCAACGTATATGCAGCCTTGTCTCGTGGTTGCTAGACATCCGGACCGGTTATAAAACCTTGCTACTAGCCATAGCCATAGTTGAATCATGATTCATGCATGCATGAGTTTGTTTTGCTAATTATGTATCATCTTAGTGAAAAGTCATTTTTGATATATTTTTTTTTTTGCAGGGAATCAGTTATGCCAAGCTAGCAAATTTGCCACCAATAATTGGATTATGTTAGTATAATTTGTTTTTGCAAGGCATTAAATTGTTTTTTATATAATCAGTCTTTTTAATAAATGGTATGAAAATGATTATGCAGATTCAAGTTTTGTGCCTGCTTTAGTGTATTCACTACTTGGAAGTTCAAGACATCTTGGTGTTGGTCCAGTTTCAATTGCATCTTTAGTTATGGGATCAATGTTAAGTGAATCTGTTTCTTACAATCAAGATCCAGTTCTCTATCTTAAATTGGCTTTCACTGCTACTTTCTTTGCTGGTTTATTCCAAGCTTCTCTTGGTATATTAAGGTACTAAATAATGCATATCACCTTATAGATTAGCCTTCAGTTTGGCATGCACTGACGGTGTAAAAAATATTACACCGTCAACTGATGTGACTTTTAAGATGAACGGACTAAAAGTTGAAAAAATGATGTGTTGATTTCTGATTGGTTGATGTTGTAAAATATTTGTACACTGTCAGTGGTTGACGTTGTAAAATATTTTTACACTGTCATTGCAATACATTTTTTTTTGGAGAGAAATTACATGAGTATCTTGCTTCATTTAAAAATAGAAATCACATTAGATATGAATTTTTTCCTCATCCTCACACCCTAAAATTTCTGTAAAAGAAAAGATTTGAAGTTTTGATTTGGATTAGAGTTTAATTGGTATGCACCAACAGTGTAAATAAAATATTACACTGTCAACCAATAAAAAATCATGGGTGATGTGAGTTTTTAAGATAAATGAAATAAAAGTCGCAAAAAAAATTATGATGTGTCAATTTTTGATTGTTTGACGTTGTAAAACATTTTTACATTGTCGGTGGTTGACATTGTAAAATATTTGCATACTATCAATGTAAAAAAAATATTACACTGTCAACCAATAAGAAATCATGGTCGATGTTGACTTTTAAGATGAATGGACTGAAAGTCAAAAAAATAATATATATGATGTGTCTGATTTCTGATTGGTTGACGTTATACTGTCAGTAGTTTGACGTTGTAAAATATTTGTATATTGTAATTGCAATACATTTTTTTCCCTACCAAATGGATCTTTTTTTAATAAAGATGGGACTTAGGGAATTTAAATGGAATGTTGAAGGATATTATGATTGGTAAGTTATATATATGATTAAAAATGAAAACAAAAGTAACCAACCTTTGAAGGTGTTATGCAGGTTAGGATTTGTAATAGATTTTCTGTCAAAGGCAACACTGGTTGGTTTCATGGCGGGCGCGGCGATCATTGTGTCATTACAACAGCTCAAAGGGTTGCTAGGAATAGTTCATTTCACAACCAAGATGCAAATCATACCAGTCTTGGTCTCTGTTCTCAACCAAAGAGACGAGGTATCTTTTGATTATGATGTTTCTGTATATATATATTGTATATATACACATTAAAGAATATAAACTAGTTGAGAATATTTTAAAAACGACGGCCACAATATTATTATTCTGTTATACTTTATAGTAATTACTCCCTCCGTTCCTATATACTTGTCGCTTTTTGACATTTTACACATATCAATAAGCTCAATAAATTTTGTTACATTTGATACAATTAATTCTCTTTTACCCATAATATCCTTAATCATTTATTATCTCATTTCTTCTACTCTATCTGTTCCTTATTACTTGTCGCTTTTGGAGAAAAAATTTGTTTCTATTTACTTGTCATTTTCAAAGTCCAATGCAACATTTATTGTTGTTTTGTCAATAATGCCCTTAAGTATTTATTGTAGAGAGACAAATAGAAGAAATGTGATAATAAATGATTAAGGGTATTATGGGTAAAATAGAATTAATTGTATCAAATGTAACAAAATTTATTGAGCTCATTGGTATGTGTAAAATTCCAAAAAGCGACAAGTATATAGGAACGGAGGGAGTATTTGTCTCTCTACAATAAATACTTAAGGGCATTATTGACAAAACAATAATAAATGTTGCATTGGACTTTGAAAATGACAAGTAAATAGAAACAATTTTTTTCTCCAATAGCGACAAGTAATAAGGAACGGAGGGAGTACTTTGCATGCTTTTTTTATCGTGTTATTAGTGTGCAGTATCTACCGACTTTGTTAGTGTCTACTCTACGTTGGGAACCTGACAGGTCACGTGTACCTGACTTTGTCGGTCCATAGTTCTACCATTTCAATAGAGTTTTTGTCACATCTAAGACTCAAACCTGAAAACTTAGAATGAGATCCAAACCTAGTTACAGTTCGGAACAACCTGTGTTTTGTTTTTTTTTCATGTGTTTAAAATATGAAGACTAATAAATTTGGAAGAGTTTTTGTCAAAAAATAATAATAATATTTGGAAGAGTTGGAAAAAAATTCCCACCACTAAGCCAGCTACTTTGATAGATATTATTTACTTTGACTTTTATATTAAGGGATCAGATTCTAACTATTTATCAAAAAATATTCCATTGTCTAATTCTGTCATCATGAGTGGAAATCTTAAATATGCTAGGCAACTAATGGTCACTTTTAAATGAAAAAATATCAAAAAATATTCCATCTTTTCTTTTTCTTTCTATTTCTGTCATGGACGAACCAATACCGTTGACCCAGTGACATAAGTTACTGGGGTCAATTTGGTGCTCCCAGGTTCAATTTCCATAGTGACAAACTCAATGTTAGCTAGCGCGAAATTTACTCCTAAATACAAGCAGAAATTAGTCTTTCGTTGAAACTTTGTAAGTAGCCAACAATGGTCCGAACAAAAAATAATTTTGTAGTAAATGTAAAAACAAGTGTCCTAATGATGAAAATGTTAGTGTAATTACATAAACACCCCACTAATATTTTTTGAGCAAATTTTGTGCAGTGGTCATGGCAAACAATTTTACTAGGAATCAGTTTCCTAGCTTTCATGTTAGCAACAAGACACATTGTAAGATTATTTATCTTGCATCAACAAATTATTTGTACTAGTGTTTTTGTTCTGTCAATTTCAACTTCATTTACTAATTAATTACTAATTAAGATGTTAAATTTTGTGACAGAGTTTGAAGAAGCCAAAATGTTTCTGGGTTGCAGCAGCTGCTCCATTGACTTCAGTTATTCTGTCAACTGTTATAGTCTTTTCTCTGAGACATAAGGTTCATAAAATAGCAATTGTAAGAAAATCACTTTACCTTTGTTATTTGAGATTCATTTTGATGCACTGTCAGTGTAAAAATATTTACACTGTCAATCAATCATATGTCTGACTTTTACGATAGTTACGATTAAAGTCAATTTTTTAATGATATGTCAAGTTATAATTAGTTGACAGTGTAAAAAATCTTTACACAGACAGTGCATGTCAATTAAATTTGTTGCGTATGAATTTTCTTACTAATTACTCCTCATTTTGTGTTTCCTTTTATGTGGCAGATTGGTGAATTACCAAAGGGACTAAATCCACCATCATCAAACATGTTATACTTCAGTGGTCCTCATTTAGCTCTTGCTATCAAAACTGGACTTGTCACTGGGATCTTGTCTCTCACCGTAAGATTCGATTCATGATTCAGAAAATAGGTCTTCAGATTCACGATTTGAATCCCAATTCGATAACCATGTTAATTAGTATGTTTGGTTTTGCGATAACTAAACTTCAACTTACTTATGTTTCAGGAAGGAATTGCAGTTGGAAGAACATTTGCTGCACTTAGGAACTACCAAGTAGATGGAAACAAAGAAATGATGGCCATTGGTCTAATGAACATAGCTGGTTCTTGTTCTTCATGTTATGTCACAACAGGATCCTTTTCTCGATCGGCTGTTAACTACAACGCCGGAGCACAGACAGCGGTCTCAAACATAATCATGGCTTCAGCAGTTCTTGTGACACTTCTGTTTCTCATGCCTTTGTTCTATTACACGCCGAATGTTGTCTTAGCAGCCATTATCATCACTGCTGTTATCGGTCTAATCGATTACCGAGCTGCATACAAGCTATGGAAGGTTGACAAGCTTGATTTCGTCGCCTGTTTGTGCTCCTTTTTTGGTGTTCTCTTCATTTCAGTCCCTCTAGGCCTTGGAATCGCGGTAAGCTTTTTTGTAACTCATTCATCTGTTCCTTATTACTATGAAGCTAAATGCAGTTTTAGGTTCACTAATGTATCTGGTCTATATTATAACCCGGATGGCCAGATACATTAGTTATTCAATGAATTTATTCTCTTATATATGAGACCAGAGGGAGTAGATTGCTATGCTATTCAGCTGAATTTGTCGAAATCTTTTAGGTGGCAATATCAGTGTTCAAAATTCTACTTCATGTATCGCGGCCAAACACATTGGTTTTGGGGAACATACCAGGGACACCAATCTTCCACAATATAAATCAATATAAAGAAGCTTTAAGGATTCCTTCATTTGTCATATTGGGTGTTGAGTCTCCTATCTATTTTGCCAATTCAACTTACTTGCAAGAAAGGTTAGATGAAGTTTTGTTGTACATTGCAAAGATTAGTAAGAGATTCATTTTCTGAGCGAGTTTAAGATTCCAACAATTTTTTTGAATGATTGTTCTGCTATATAGGATTCTGAGATGGGTTCGAGAAGAGGAAGAGCGCGTAATAGCACACAATGGAAATACATTGAAGTGCATAATTCTAGACATGACAGGCATGTATTTCACTTGACTTATTACCTACGAAGAATCGACACAGACACAAACACAAACACCGGACACGATACTGACACAAACATACAGACTGCAATTTTAATTTGAAAAATGGAAGTAATTGAAGTGTATGTGTCGACGTCTGACACGACAAGTGTTGGACACCTGACACGTCTTCAATCTGAGGTGGCGGTGACTTAAAACCATTTGACTTAAAAGTTGAATGTTTTTCTTTTTCTTTTTCTTAGCCGTGACAGCAATAGACACGAGTGGGATCGACACATTATGCGAACTCAGAAGGAGGCTGGAACTGAGATCACTTCAGCTTGTGTTAGCAAATCCAGTTGGAAATGTGATGGAAAAGTTGCATCAATCAAATATTTTGGAATCATTTGGAATGAAAGGAGTTTATCTCTCAGTAGGAGAAGCTGTAGCTGACATTTCATCTTCTTGGAAAGCTCAAGCTTGAAGGGAAAAAATGAGAGCATCAAAGCCTTGAAAATTAAGGCGTTTTCAAGGCATTGGTTTTTTTTATATTTTTTCGGTAGTGTTCTTTATTCCACTATGCTACTTTTATGTATTCCATTATTACTCTCTCTAAGTCAATTTTTGGATTTTGTTGGATGGGAAAAAAAGCATCAAAGCAAGAACTATTTTGATGAATTTATTCTGTGGACAATGAGTGATGAATATGAGGAGATATTTTTTTTTAAGAAAAAAATGGAAGAAGGTCTTCCACTCCTTTTAAACATCTTTATATCTCAAAACTGTGACTATATATTCTTTTTAGGGTTAAATATGTCTTTTTAGGGCTAACTTACTATGTGTTAGCACTATTAAAGTTTTTTACGCAAACATCCAATAATCAATTTCACTTCGATATAACTTCATTATACTACTTTTCTATAACATATGCAGAAATATCTACGTAGTGAAATTAGATGTGTAAAAACTTTTTTACTTCTCAATATATATATTCAATATTTTATTTTAAATTGAAACTACTTATCCCTATTTTAAAAGAAAAATGTTTTATGAATATCGAATTTGAACACCAAAATCGACAACAATTTACTGTTTTATGCATTTCAATTCAATCAATTTTACTGAACACCCCTTACTTTTATTAAAAAAGAGGAAACAAATGAGTACAGAAGAGAGTTCAAAGAAGACTAGACCAATACCCCTGACAATAAAAAAATTGTCATCGAAAACTAATAGACAAGACCTAACGTCTTACGGCTAAAGCCCTCTAAAGCACAACTAAGTAGGAAGTCCCGCCATTTGAAACCATGATTAGTAATAAATCAAGTAATTTTTACTTAAACAAGCTTCATTAATCTGAATTGGGATGAATGCATTCTGGTTCGTGATTCATATTACAACAAAAAGCTAATTCAGATATTTATTGAAGTGAACCATAATATGCTGCACATTCTTTTCATATATATGGGACTTTGACAATATCGATATTGGTTAAGAACTAAAGTGCAAAGGTAACAAAAAACATTAAACTATACAGAGAAAGATCGAGCACAAATATGTAGTGCAAATTTATCAATGAAGAAATATGTTAAAGAACAAATCTGAGTGAGTGAGAGATTCATTCTCCAATTCGATATAACAACCCATTGAGTAGTAATGGCTCAAAACTAATATATTTTTCCATGATTTCAAACAGATCCAATAACTCACAAAAAGGGTAAAAAGAATAGAATGAGAATAGCCTACATAAAACTTTCAGCAGAATTTTTTGGAAAATTATGTACCAAATCCCGTCTGGTTATCTATATTTAAACTCTATGGCAACTAAAGAATAGAAAAGACAGTGTAGGTCTTTTAATGGCATAAAAGAACTATGCATTTCGCGAGATCTTCGAGCTCATCCAATATATAGAAACAAAAGATGTTACCGTCCTTCCGTACAATGCATTTCTTGAATTCAAGACTCTCAATCAAGTTACTTCTGCCTATCAAACATCTGAAAGGAATTCAAATGTATTAAATCAACGGAATAGCCAACATATTTGGCAGTATATGAAAAACTTGCTAATATATTTAACACACTATTATGTCCACAAAATGAAAGACAACAACCTTTACTGTTTGCAATCAGAAAAGAAAATTGGTATGATAATATGAAACATTATGCATTTATGAATGTTCAGACCCTCTGAGCATGAATATTCCTAATGGGAGCATAAATATTGCTAATGTTTTAATACCTAAAAAAGGCTAACTTGAAAGTTGTAAAAAAAAACACGATAAATTCAATTTTTAATTAAGATAAACAATAAGAAATATTATCTATTTATTACCAAAAAAAAAAAAAAATCGTCCCCCATTGCATAAGTTAATGGATCCGTCCCTAGATCCATCCCTGCTATAGAAGTAATAAGAAAATTTTAAAGAATTAACCCCGATTAGTGATTACAGTAGGAAAGTACACAAAAATATAGAGAAAAACTTTTTGGCTCTGTGGCATTAGCCACCTCAAAATTGCCCTAATGATTGCCTGCCTTCCATCCATTACCCCTGATTCTCCTTACAATCACGTCTCCCGTCAATGATTCCACTACCCCTATCTCCATTCTCCCACTGCCACCTGTCTAGGTTGTCAATTATCATAGCCCCACCCCCCCCCCCCCCCCCAAAAAAAACAAATTCCCTTAAACCAGCTCTCTAAGCACAATTCCATTATTGGTCCCTTCCTCTCTTCCTTCTCTGATAAACATGCAAACTTAGAGGCAAGTGATTTAAACGCCCATCAATAACCACCACTAACAGTTTCATTTTGTCCTCAAGGTAAAGGTTTGTAAAGCAGCCAGTGAAAGATCATTCCCCTAGATCATCGGCACCGCTTATAAAGCTGCTAGCTTTTGATTGACTTAGGTCTAAAGCCCAAATTCTAAGAGGACAATAGTGGGTGAAATAACTAGCCCAATAACAGATATATGATTGGATCTAGTACTATCAGCATATAGGCTTTAGGTCTAACTCATCCTCAAAAGCTAAGATGGTTTACATCTCAATATTCCCAGCCATTTTTGCAAACCATTTTAGTTCTTGAAATGGAGTTAAGCCTAAAGCCTAAGTTCTAAGATGGTATCAGAGTCTAATCAAGATCTATTATTCTGCTAGTTATATATATTATTATCTGCATTTGTCCACGCTCTAGATGTTTAGTCATTGGAATGACCACAAATATGGCCAAAGTAATTCTTATAAGTCTTTGACAATTCTCACCTCTTGAGCTAGCTTTTGGGGTTGAGTTAGGCCTAAACCCCAAATTTTAAGAAGACGAATATTGGCCCAATAAAAGAGGTCTTAACAAGTCCAACTTGTGCAAACCACACGACAAAGTTCATTGGGATCCCATTGCTTGAGGCATAATTGTTTAGGCACCAGTCCTAAGACTACTTTGCTATTTGACTTGACATTGAATACAACTCACAAGGCCTTCCCAACCCAATTGATCCCCTTATCTATTAAAATATTCTGCAGGGAGAAATAAAAGTTAAATGATTTCCTAACATAAATTTAATGGCCTTCCCAGCTCAACTGATCCCCTTGTCTATCAAAATATTCTGAAGGGAACAATAAAAGTTAAATGATTTCCTAACATAAAATGGATTCGACAGCCTAAACATTAAGGCCTCTGGAATGAGAAAAAACAACATAAGCAAAAGGGAAACAACATATCATATATCACAGATAAACAAATATTCAAGTAGCACATGTCCAATTAGTCAGCAAAGTATTCATAAATGATGAAGTTCTTACTGGAACGATATCGGGTTATAGGTATCTCCTTCAGTTCGCGCCTGATACACAAATATTCACCTAGTAAAGCCATCACAGCAACTCCAGTACCATTCACAACCCACCACGTTATAGTAGAAGGCCAACCCCCATACACAATGCATATGAAAAGATGGACGATGTAGAGAGTGGCTGAAAAATCCAAGCACTTCTTTGCTCTTTCAATCAAAAATAACATATATCCAGCCCTGCATAACAATGATAATGGTGTGTAAGTACAACGTAGAGCTACTACCAAATTTCAGTTAACAAGCCATAAGTACTTAGCAGCAAAGAATGCCTCCCTTGGTTCCTTTCTCCCACACAATATAATCACATGATGACAAACGCCTTATTTGACAGAATTTCTAAATCTAAGGCGTTAAAATCCAATGGAATTTAAAAAATAAATTATTTCCTTATTCAACACTCCAAACACAAGAAGTGATATACAAATCAAATCAATTCCATTTTTTACATTCCAAACACGTATAACTCATACATGGACTTTCCTAAATAAATGCAAAGCAATCTCAAAGGTTCAATGCTTAACTTTTAGTTTCTTTTCCCACAACGGAATTAAGTGAAACTCTGCAACCAATACGATGCAACGAGAAAAAAAATGGATATACGAATTAATACCTATCCATAAGCTTACCAACGCAAAAACAGAAAATACAAAAAGTTAAAATACTAATTACATGGTTAGAATAGTTTGAGAAGTGCCAAAGGCGAATTGATGATTTAAATAATTTATTAAAACAATCCATGCAATTTTATAAGTAAAAAGCTGCAATAAAATAACTACAAGGATTTGACTACTATAATCGCGCTTTAAAAGGGTAAAGAACAAAGTCACAACAACTTATAAATAGATTAACCGTTTAAATTCTGATGAAAGACATACACATTTTAAGTTTCAAAGTGCACCCCTAACCTAACTCCAAAATCAGAAAGTCATAAGGCTATCATGATAATTAACTACAATCAGTAATCAACTATAGCTATCTAGTTACATTACATCATGTGATTGATTAGTAAAGTGAGTAAAGTGGAAGAGAACAATTACCCTGCAGCTGAGCTGAGCAGAAACGAAGCAACGACACACCAACCAGTGACGGTAGAGGTAGTAAGGGTAACATAGTCAAAGAAATACACAAGACTCAACCTTGAAACACGAGTGCCAACAAGTATGGACAATAGCAACCCTAGAGTCATATAGTACAAACATTGAAGACAAATAATTTGAGCAACAATTAGCCAAGGGTCCCATACCACTGTACCATAGAACATGACTTCAACCCAATAACTCTCTCACAAACACTTAATCTTCAATTTCAATTTCCCCAAATCAAATTTTAAAACCCCAATTCTTAAACTTTAACAGCCACTCCCATGGACCTAGTTACTCAAATCTCAATAATTGAACCCTAACTACTCATCATTACATTAAATTTATCAAATTTAAAGACCCTAATTGCGTCTAAGAAGTTTAAAAACACAAATCGAGGTTGTTTGGTTCAACCCCCAAAATCACGTACAATCAGATCTGGATTCTGGAAGCAATAACTGTTGAAGATGACATGAAAGAAAATTGACGTCAATTAAACAGAATTATAACAGTATATGATCGATGAATCTAGCGAGAAATTGAAAAGGGAGGAGATTCCTCTTAATTTCTGGAAAGTGTGAGAAAAAAAAAAGTTATGGATTTAGAGAACTTACCGGAAATTAAGCAGGGAAGTGAAGGAATTGTGTTGGAGAGAAAATTGGTGTGTTGTTTCTTTTCCTCCAGCGATGGTGAAAGATGAAAGGAAATTGGGATGAGAAGATTTACAGAGAGAGAGAGAGAGAGAGAGGTGCACTATGCGTGAAGTTCAGACTTCAAGTGTCGTTTATTTCCCTAGTTAGTCGTTTCGCTATGCATGTCAAAATAACCAATGCACCAAAAAGCGAAAAATAATCGACCACAGTGGGAGTCGAACCCACGACCTTTTGATCCGAAGTCAAACGCGCTAATCCACTGCGCTATGCGGTCATTGATGTTTACCAAAGCCTCACATTGTTACATATCCGCATATTCAAGTTGTTATACATGCATTAAAAATAGTTAAATCATCATACATTCACTGCCTTCTAAGTTCTAACAACGGGTACATGTTCTCAGATGCTGTCTACGAGTTTACAATATTTCCTATAAATCCACGTTTTTTTTTTGAAAATTGATAGTTTGAGCCTTCAAGTATTGAGTTTCGACAAAATATAATTAATTATAAAATTGTTGATTAGTTAGATACTTTTTAAGACTAATAATTTTATTTTCCCTGTGTGTGTATTGGAGATAGAGGAGAGAATAAAATAGTCCATTTGAATCATGGTGAATGTTAATTTGCACAAATTTTTGTTTCTTGTGTATTGTGCACAAGTCATCTAACACCTTTCATTTCGGGTACCTTTTAATCAATAGGCCAGATCGTTTTGGTGAACCGGTTGTTCAAGTTTGTGGTACATGTTATCATATTTATAATGTAAGAGTCAAGTTTTTGTTTTTTTGTGAAAGAAGCTTTTGTCTTTTCTTGAGCAGTCACTGTCAACGACAGTGCTGCAGTGTTTGACTGACAAAAGTTAAAAAAAAAATGAAAAAACATGTTAAAGTTTAATTTTTATTTTGAATCGTGTGGTGAGGGTTTGTTGACAAAAAAAGTAATAAAAATGTGATTAAACTATATATAAATAATAACAGAGGTAATATTAAAGGTTATTAAAAAACAAAGGAATGGTTATATTATTTAGTAGTTAGTGAGAGACAGTATTTAGATGTGAGGAGTTGGAGTAAAGAAGAGGTGGTGTTATGTGTTTTGGAGTGAAGGAGATGGAGTAAAGAAGGTTCAGTGTTCTGTTTTGTAGTAGAAGGAGAGGTGGTGTTCTGATTTGTACTCCGTAGGTGAAGAACTAGTAGTGTTTTCTACTTGAAGCATCATTTTCGTTTGAAGAAGGTAATATTGTTTGTTATTATTTAAAATTTTGAAATATTAAAAGTGGTTGAGTTGAATGGGTTGAGTTGATGAAGATGAACAATGAAAATGGAAGGAATTTTGTTTTATTATTTTTCTGGGGTTTATTATATGTTTATAATTTGTTTATAGTGAAGTAAAGATAGTTTATTTTTAAGAGAAATGTAGAAGATGGTGGTAGTTTTAGATTGATTGGTTACTATGGGAGGATGTTTTAAGGTATGTTAGTGGTCATTGGTAGTTTAATTTAGATAGGGATGTAAATGAAAATGATTGTGCGTTTAGTACATGGTGATTTGCATTTGGTGTGAGTAATTTATGTCCAATGGTTTATGAATGTAGATGTTGTAGTCTTGATGTAATAGTTATGGGGGAGATAAGTGTGATTAGTTATGGTAGATGATTAAAGCATTTAAATTTCATTAAGAATCGTAGTGTGATTTGAGATAATTTGTTGTGTTTGTTACCTATTAGTGTTTTGTGATAGATGTTCATGATAAGCATTATTTGAATTATTGTAGTTACAGTGTGTTTTTGTTGACAGTAACAAATGGCAAACAAAGATTTCCTTGCGATCGTTAGGAAGTTCACGGTAGGTGTATTAATTTGTTCATGAAAGTGATGAAACAATTAAAGATGCAATTATTAATTGAAACAATTAACTAATTTGAAATTGTTTGTAACAAGATCTTGTAGTGATTCCTAAGTTATTTTACGAGACGTACTCTGAGGAACTAGCGGATGTGGTAGTTATGGAAGACAGTTTTGGGAACAAATTTATGGGAAATTTGATGCTACATCTAGTAGTGCGTTGGTTTACCTTGATACGGATGTTAAAAAAAATACTTTCGACCTACACATATAGCGTTAATGCTATTATTCGATTGACATACATTTCGAATGGAAGATTCAATTTGTTTGTCCATGATTCGACAGACTATTTTATTGAACATAGCCCGATTACTGGATTGTTACCGTTCGAGTATGAGGGTATGGAACCTAATGTGTTTTATGATTGTGTAGGTATGTACAACTCAGATAGGGATAGTGAAGAGATTGAATTGGAGGAATTGTATGAATCAGACCATCCGTATGATACCGGAAGTCCAAAAGATGAGAGTCCTAGGCATTGCTATGAAGGATCAAGTGAAGAGGGGTGGTTTTTGGAAAAATCAAGCGATGAGGATAATTGGTGAAGAATGAATCAAATTTTTTTGGAAATGTTGGTTGTCTTTTAAAAAGTAGGTTTGGAACATATTTATTGTTGAAGTTTGCAGCACTAAGTTGGTATATGATGTTGTTAGTTACGTGGTATTATGTTATGATATGTGATGTGTTCATTGAGTTTGTGTTTAGATTATGCTATGAAATTAGTTATATTATGCTTTATTAGTAAATTGAAACTTTTACATTCATAATTTTTAGTAACCCATTATTATAGTAAATTGATGTTATATTGAAGATAAAAATGAGATGACATTGTTCAAATTTAAATTAAAATTGAACGAAAACAAAGAAAATACTTTGTTGAATTGAAAATTAAATTAAATACGAAAAGGAAGAAATTACATTGTTCAAATGATAATTAAATTAAATACAAAAAGCAAGAAAATGTAATAATAATTTGCAACAACATTAAAGGAATTAGCCATAATGCCTTAGGTCATCCATTTCATCTAAAAATCCGTCTTCACCGTTTTCTAGATAGCCCTGTGGCCAGACTACTTTCTCGATTTGCTTTTCGCACCTTTCCCTCATATTTGCCACCAGGTTTAGAGTCTGACAATCTTGAATGTCGAGCAATTGGAGATTACGCCAACCATTTAGGATAAACTCTATTCCAACATTTGTCAGTTTGTGCGTGAAAGATATCTTAAGAGTTTGGAGTCCGGTCATTGATATTCCGATAGCCATAGCATGATAGTTAATCCCGACCTGAATGCTGAAGTTGGAGGGGTGGACGGTCATTTCAAAAGAAGTCAGTAGTGGACATGCTTCTCCAATGACATCAATGGTTTGGTCATATGGTTGGTAAAGAGAGATGGTTAATTTCTATAAAAGTTGAAGTCTTGGGATACTTTGCCTCAAGCCGTAATTGGAGATTCCATGACAGTTTTTTAGTTGAAGTACTTTGATTGAAGGCCTACAATAATAAAGGTTAAAGAGAACAATTAAAAAGAAAGGAAACTTATTAAAACAGAAATGAGTATGTTACGAAATAAAATACGTAATGATGAAAATTGTATTTACTGATCGCATATGCGCTCTAGAAGTTGGTCGTTGGCGAAGTTGTTGATGTAGATTTCTTGTAGGCTGTCTGAACCTCTAGTAATGGCATATGTACATATGTTACACAATTTTTCATTGGAGAGAGTGGGATTGTTTGTCATGTCCACCACTTTCCACATTGCTTGATCCTTACAGAATTTCCACCATTGTTTACATACTAGCGAAGCACCAGTGACTTTATCAACGCCACTAAGTCGTTCAACAATTTTAATGTTGATTTCTTTTGGAAGAGAAGGTATATTTTGCGGATTAATATTACGTTCCATGATTGAAAGGTTTGCGTTTGAGTTGCATTTTGGCTTGGTAGGGAATGAAATTTATAGGTGGGTTGGTACATTGAAGGGTAGAGAAATGAAAAAAGCGAATTACCTAGGTGGGAGGTGATGAGTTGCTGTGTTAATAGTTCCTCATTTTCAAAAATAATTTTTAAACGTTGCATTAAATGAAATAAGTCGTGGTCACCCATTAGAGAATATTGATTTAATTAATTATTTGGACAAAAACGAATGGTCACCTTTTAGTTTGAAAATGCGAACTCTTTGTTCATCCATTGAAGGAGGTGATGAGTTCTTCGTGTTAGTTCCTCATTTTCAAAAATAATTTTTAAACGTTGCATTAAATTATTTCTGAAATGGCAACGTTTGTGTGTAGACTAGAACACTTAATTGCTAGCTAGTAGCGGAAGTGCAAAGACTAATAAACATACTACTCCATGTCTAAGAGAGTTTGAAAGTACTAGTAGATAAATATAAAGTACTTGAGAAGCAAATCTCGTAATGGTGTATGATAATCGTTTCAAGTTTTGGGGAGCCTCGGCTTTCTCCTTTGTTTCCACCCCAATTGAGAACATGTATTGATATGTGTGTTGCATGTAAAATTTGTCCTTTGTTTTAGCTTGGACAGGAACTTTGAACTCCTTCAAACCCACATCTACTTAATTTGAACTCGTTTGTACAACAAGTACAAACGATTTTACCCATTAAGTATTTTTGAATAGATTGATTTACCCTGATTTGATTTATTTTCAAATACTTGGAGAGGAAGATTAGGGTTTTAAGAGAGCTTGAAGATCCAAAGCCCCCTTATTTTCGGATTCCATTTTTAGTATATTTTGTATTACTATTTTTTGCATTTTGGACCCTTTTTGGACTTTTAGACACCTATACATTGTAATAAAACTAAATTACATTTTTTCACATTTTTGGACTAAATATTTTAAGCATTTCATTAATTATTTGGACATACAATAGGTCATGTGTTTGGGCATTGACTAAAAGTGCTTACAAGCCCATTAAGTAATTTTGAATCATTCGCAGGCCATATTAAGTAACGATATTCACAATCAATTGAAACCGTAATTAAAGAAGCACACATTGTGCGCATAAAACATGGTAATGTTGTGCTTTAGCAATGTAAGGGTGATTTTGTGTTGTCTTAGTCGTGGTGATTTTGTGCTTAGTCGTACTCTGCAGCACACACAAAGCGCCAAAATTACACAAAGATTGCTGCGCTCATCTGCAGGCGCCCAATCACTCAAATATGGCGCCTTCTTGTGAAGCCAAAGGCAACACAACTGGTGGCATTTCCACAAAAAATTAGGGGGGAGGGGACCAATGTTCAAACTAACAGTCCATAAGTTCAAAATTTGACAACCTTAGGGGGAGGGGACCAATGTTGAAAGAAACCGTCCATAAGTTCAAAATGTGACAACATTAGGGAGAGGAGACCAATGTTCAAACAAACAGTGCATAAGTTCAAAATGTGACAACATTAGGGAGAGGGGAGCAATGTTAAATAGTAGTCAATAGAAGTTAATATGCACGAAAATCAGAAAACATGACCAGAAGAAGAAATTGTCTGAGTAACATAACCACAAGAAGACATCTATACCCGCGTATTTCATCTGCAACGTAAGCAACCTGAACTTTTTCTTATGGTTTCAGATATACATTCCCATGAGGGCTAACTTTGCTCATTGGTTTTTGATGGTTATCTCAATTCCCAAGCATCTATGCCTCAATAAATAATAAATTCACAAACACTCAATATAATTTAAAACATCACATCATTCATATTATTCATATATCACATACAAACAGCATTGAGTTTACTATTTTCAAATATATATAATATGTATGGCCAGTTGATCTGATTACATTTTTATTTAATTATAAGTATAATAAAAAAATTAAAACAGAGTCATCATTCATATATTCAGACAACCTGGCCATATAACTACTTAAGAAGCTTATGGAGCCGTTGCTTGGGTGGTAGCGCAATAAAATTTGCATCCGTTGCATGCCAACATACCATCAAGAAGGGTATCCTTCATGGGATACTCAGGGTCTGTTGGAGAACGAGGCGACAGCATAAACTGGCATTTGTAGTTAAAGTAAACGGTTGCAAAATAGTCCAGCTGTATAAATCCAATGGACGTCGAAAGATTTATGTTCTGGTTGTTCTCCGCTTGTGATTCAGCACTGAGCAACAACAGCATCATCATGAAAATCACAGTTTTCTTCATCTCTCAAGTCACAATCTCGATTTCTCTCTGTGTTGTGTTGTGTTGTTGTGTTTTTTGCTTATGTGAAAACCCAATATATAAGGGGCCATGCTTCTTCCAATTAACTGTCCTTGTGACTCTCTGTCGATGCCTAACTTTGCTCATTGGTTTTTGATGGTTATCTCAATTAACTGTCCTATAAACGAATTGTTAGCTCATCACCAAATGATTAAGGATGTGGTACTTATTCTGCAAACACAAATTAATTTCATATTGACTATCTTAAAATTTATTTGTTACATTTTTCAATTCAATTTGTTTTTCTTTATCCTAAAGGCTTCGACCGTAGCACAAATGGTTCTTCATCCAGATTACGCATCCACATTTCATCACTACCCTAAACATTTTGGGGAGAGGGAAATTGAGGATGCAAAGGGCATTCCCAACTGTGGGAGTAGGTAAATTTCTTACAACTTTTGTTAATTAATTTTCTACAAATCATTAACTCTATACAAACTTATCCAATTCATCAATCATTATTTCAGTCAAATTGTTGGATTGTGGTTGCTTGATTGGCTTTTTATGGAACATGAGTTTAATCTAAATATTTATGGAACAGTAAGATTACTTTATTTGTTAATAATAATGTACATTACTTACTATGTTACTTACGTATGCTTTACATTTTCGTCACTTTCATGCAAGCATAACAAAATGTTTCCTACACATTCATTGCTATACAATAGGTGTTCTTAATTTAACATTACATTGTTTTTTCTATTTACATTGTTTTTGATTCTGTCTCTTTCTTTCATCTCAACGATGGGATGGATTGGCTCAAGGCTGGCATCTGAGGTAGTAATCCTCACTCATTTCTCGCAGCGGTTTGGAACATTTGGAGAGCTAGGAACAATTTGGATATTGGTGATGAAGCTATTGACAGCTATGCTCTGAAATTACAAATTCATAATTTGGTTTGCCTTATTCTTAAGAGGTATACCGTTGCTACTAATCATGTCCCTCCTCCTCGGTTGGTCTCTTGGCACCCTCTTAAGGATGATAGAATCATTCTTAATGTGGATGGTAGCAGTCTTGGGAGCCCGGGGAGATCAGGATTTTGTGTTCTTTTAAGGACTGGAAGGGGAGATTGGATTGGTAGTTTCGCAGGATCCATTGAAATGTTAAATAACTTGCATGTTGAGCTGTTAGCCATATATCATGGGCTTGTGTTTGCTTGGATTGGTGGCTATCGCACGCTTGTGTGCTACTCTGATTCTATGAATGTCATAGCTTGTTACGACTCCCCTTAATAGATGGGGTAAATATGCATCAATCATCCAAAACATTAAACATCTACTTCATAGGAATTGGATAGTTCAAGTGATTCATACTCTTCGGGAAGACAACGCTTGTGCTGATTTCCTTGTTAAAATTAGTGCGGTTTGTAGTGACTCTTGGATCGTGAAAGGGACATCGCTAGTAGAAAAATGTAGGTGTACGGGGTTCGAACCCCGCTCCCCCCTCTCCTCTAACAACTAACACTAATTTCTAACCACTTTGTCTATCGAAAAAAAACGAATCACAATTTGTTTTCAATACTAAATCCCAACATATCTATCTGTCCCGTCCATGGTAGTAGTTTAACCTTGATAACTTTCTTTCAAATTGATGAAAATAGTTGACATTTAAAGTAGGATTTTAATTGAAAATTTCAATTGTGACACAATACTTCTATTGTCATTCAGATTCGAACAAGAATTGTGAGTTTACTCCATTTTTGCGCAATAGTTTGAGAGAGAGCTCTACTAGCATCAAAGTAATAGAGAAATTATTAAAAGGAAGAGAATCAGATTCAATAAAGACTAATTTTTGGTAGTGCTATAGAATGAATTACATGACTTATGTATATCTATAGAGGTAGAGTATAAATACTAGTATTGCTATGACAACTCAGATAATAACTAACTAACTAACAACTGGCGTTTGTCAAAAAAAAAAAAAAAACTAACAACTGGCGAAACTAACTATTAAATAACTAAGAGTGTTCTCTAATTCAACCACAATATGCAAGCATGATAATTTTTTAATTAAATATAGTAACTACTTTGGAAGCTTTTATATTTTGAATGTATAAATGACTCATCTATTCCAATAAAACACCTCCCAATTCTCAACGGTCTATTTGGATGGAATATTTTTTTGGGTAATATAATTTTTGAAGAACATTGAACCCAAAAATTTGCATTACCCCAAAAAACTACCTCATCTAGAGATACACCATGAAGGTGACCGAATACCACACTTAAATGGTAAAAACACTATTAAGACCTAGTGAGGCATAAATTTGTATTAAACCAAACATGTAAGCACAATGTTCCCAATAAAACCTTGCTCAGAAGCTACCCAAGTGCCAAGGCATATCCGATTAAATCACACTGAATTTACTTCCAAACTGGATTTGAAGGTAGATATTAAGACAAATCAATGAAAATAAAATGAAATTGAAGTGCAAAAATGGGAAACAAACATTATAATTCAACTTCTAGAAATCGTACACAAATAATAATCTATAAACCTAGAGAACGTAAATGACCTCTTCCCATCACATTTAGGAAAGCTGACCACACATAATCATTTTCTCTTCAAAACCCTTCGGTAAAAAATCCGGATTCCAAAGGCTATCATCATAATATTAATTAAAAACTTACGTAACTTAGGAACCAACAAAAAGGGCTCCACATCAAACATCAGAGCAGCAGCCACTCACTGTCGACCCACCCAAGATACTTTCCAAGCCCAATTCTGGAAATTCACAATCACTCATACAGAAGGAGTCTCAGGAATGAACAAAAATTAGGCAGAACCTGCATTCTCTGACTTATCAGTCTCCATTGGTTCAGAAGATTCTGCTGGTGATGCCTGACTACCGCCATCTCCGGCATTCTGATTAGTGTTGGCATCGGCATCACCTTGAGGTTGCTGCTGCTCACCACCCGGAGATGCTGGGGGTGGTGGTGATTGTGCAGGAGCTGGCTTGGCTGCTGGCTTTGGTTTTGTCATAATTGGCTTGCAGAACCTATCAAAAAATTAACACTTTCATCAGAAAACATAGATGAACAGTTAACAGAAAAGATGAATAATGATAAGAATCCAACAGGTTCCTCAAAAGTTCAAAGTTAGTAGTTACAGATAATCCTTCCCTAACTCAACAGGTTTATATTAATAAAAACATCAAGCAAAGCCACAACATAAATATCCTGAATACCGTATATGATAAGTATCTAAGCACTTGGGGAACCCTCCCTTAAAAGCTAGCTATCAAGGGGGGAGAACCAAGCCACTTAAATACTCCATCGAGCATCCCATACTACCCGATGTGGGACTTGAGCACCCCATAATACCCAAGTCCCTATCAGTATACCACAGCAAGAATAAAAACAAATACCTATCAACAGCCTCAGCTTTCTTTCTTATCTCAGCTGACAAGAGTACAGGGTTGGCATATTTTGGAAGCGAGTCTTGTTGCTGCTGCTTCTCCCTAAGCCAGTTATCAGCTTCAACACATTGATTTAAGACCTACAGACACGTTTAAAAAAAGACACCACAACATCAGAATAAATTACAAGTTACAACCATTCAAATAAAAAGGGGAACAAAAATTGACAGGCAAATACCTTCTGTTTCTCGTTGATGTCAATGTGATCAAATTTGGGATCGGCTGACACTGCAGCTTCTCTGTAACTATTTACACAATAGATGAACTGATCAACTATTGTACCCCTCTCCGTGTATTCTTTGTAGCGCACTTCAATCGGGTCACCTTGCTACAAACACATACAAAATCATCATTAGATTGCCGATGTTAAACTAATATGATAAAGGTGTCCTGCCGCTAATGTCTGGGCATGAAAACACAAAGGTAACAGCTGCAGGGATTCTCTGATCCCTTTTTCTTGGTAAAGTTTTACAGTTTGACAAAGGACGAGAGCAGCCACTGTCTTATTCGCAAAACTTCTTACCTTCTTGAGCTCTTCAAGTTTGGCAACATAAACACCTTTAGTTTCATCTTCACCATCCTCATATAGCCAATCTTCCACCTCCTGAAGTTTAGCAGTGAAATCTTCTCTCTCTGAAGCAGTGACAAACTCTTGGTATTTGTCATTAAGCTAAAATCGTAGCAGACAAAAGTTAGCTCCAGAAATTATAAAATATTTGGTATTAGAACTTGGCTCAAAGAAGAAGAAAAGATAACACCCACCTTGTTTCTCATGTCATAAACATAAGCCTCAACAGCATTTTTCTTGTCCTTTGTTTCTTCCATCACACGATCTTGCAAAGCCATCTCAAACTCTTTCTCTGTAGCTTTCTGGACTTCCACAGGTGCCATCGCTCCATAAACTAACTCTGCTATAGGAACATTTGTTTTCTTAACCTTTTTCTTTGGAGCCTGAACCTGCAACATAATTTGCATTTGGGTGAGTGTTTGCAAATATGATATTGATTATCTTCATATAGTAAAAAAGATTTTGGCTAAAAATAATTGAAGTGAATTGATTTTAGAAATTAGTGTTGATTGGATACTTATGATTTTAATAGGAATAAGTACTTACAATAACACAGACAACAACCAACCAAGCTTATCCTACTCTATGAGGTTGGCTACATGGACTCCCGCTACCATATACCATATATAAAGTTCAAAGATACACCCTGTACCTCTAAATCACTCTTAATGCTTAATGCTTTGAGATATATTGTATTTTTTCGTCCCCGAGTACTTGAAGGGTTTAAATTTAAAAATATTTTATTGGGAAGGTGTTTCATATGCAGAGGGTTAAAATGTATAAAAGTTGTTAAAGGACACCAAAAGGAAAAACTCTACTGCAAAAGCAACATATTCTTGCTTCTTTGCCGAAATTGTTATGCTGGATATGTCATCACCCGGGTTCAAAAACAGGAAAATACAGGTGTGTGTTTGTGAATTTCAAGTCGCACTTGCCACTTTGTCTAGAGACAAAAAAATGAAAATGTAGAACCAAACAAGTTAAAAATGAACAAACTCCTGTTTCATTGTTGTAATTTGTAAACCCCCACTCAAAGCGGCATCAACTGGGGTCGAACCACCTAAATTACCGAACTCTGGACAAGGAGAGGTCAATGTCCAACCAGTTGAAAGCATAGTTGGCCAAATCAAAATATCAATTAACCATGCTGGAGATTCTAGATGAAGCACAAAATCCATCAAGCAGATTATATAATATGCATACATGACTATACATGACTGACAGTACATCCAAAGGAGACATAAGATTTGCATTTGGCCCAAAGCATGAAAATGAGGAAATAATGTTCACGTTAAAAATCAATAACAGGAACATGCAAAGTTGCAAACACAGAAATCAATAACAGGGAATAACAGGGATTATATAATATGCATACATGTTCACGTTAAAAATCAATAACAGGATCATGCAAAGTTGCAAACACAGAAATACCCAAGTAAACCTCGACAAAAAGGGAATATTTGTGAAACCATTCTTAAAACTGCTTCTTCAGTTAGTTTAAGCAACTTAAACTATGGCACTATCATCTTACCAAAAATAAATTACTCCCCCCCTCAAAACAGAACCTTCTTGGTGTGAACATCATGACAAGCTAGAGCTTAAGTAAATAAAATTCAAAAATGGTATAAAGAAAGGAAACACTTTTGTGAGAATACACTTCAATATTCCTTTCAAGTTTCATAGTACCCACCTCAGTCTTATCTCCAGTCTCAGGGACACCATTTTCAACCCCAGGGGTATCAGCACTAGCCTTTGCATCTTGCATGTTGACATCAGCATCATTGTCATTGGAGCTTGGAGGTGCAGCGGCATCAGCAGTAGCTTCATCAGTGTCCATCTTAGTATTTTCTCTTGCTGATTCGTTGGAGACTGGAACCTCAACTTCTTCCTCTTCCAGGAGCTGAACCAAACAAGTTAGTTTACGTGAAAATATGGTCACTGGTTTACAATCGTAAATACACGAGAGGTTATGGTAAGTGAGAAAATCAAACAGTCACTAGAAGACTTACTGTTGCCAGATCAACAGATACAATTCCATGCAGATTCAACCGAACTTTCACTTTAACCTTTGCCCTTTCACTTTGTGTAGTTTGGAAAGGACCAATCTGTATATAATCAAAAGAGTCAGAGGACTTCCAAGAGGGAAAAAAACTTAATTAAGAAAGAAGAGTCTTAGGAACTGGCTTACAGTATATGTGCTGATCCTAGCGGGTGTTTGCAGCCCATTCACATCAGCATATTGTGCATCAATGGAAAATGTTCCCGACCTGTAGAATGTCAGTGCCTTGATACTCGGTATGGGATTACCCTTGGGAAAAACAAGGGAACTCTGCTGATTATCTGCTCCACCATCCTGTGCATCAGGACCAGAACCTTTCCACGAGAGAGAAATCGAGAAAGGAAAGCTCTCGTTGACCTTCATATCATGAGATATCATATCAGGTGCAAAACTTATATCATGAACAATGCATAGCAACGACATAAATTTTTTAAAAAACATAAGAAACTCAAGTGCAAAATTCCGGAAGGCCAAAACAGAGGTGTGGATACCAGAGATAAGTGATTAAAATCGCATAACAAATGCTAAAATTCACAATTCCTAAGGGTATTCACAGTTTTATAATGAACAGAAACAGAATGCAGTAAGCAAGTGAACTCTCGAAACCCAATGCAAAAGAAACTTTACCTGAAAATCTCGCACTTTAAATGTTGGACTGAGAATTGCACATTGCAATGCACAACCCTTAGCAACACATTCACTAGCATTCATTGTCCGCCTAGGCTCCTTTTTAAAAAACTCTGTCAATATTTTGTTTACAGCTGGCACGCGAGAACCTGAACCAACGAGCTCAACAGTGTGTACATCATCAACCGAGAGACCTGCTTCAGCAAGTGCCTTCTCCAAAGGTCCCTTCACACGTTCCAAAATCGGAAGACTCAGTTGCTCAAACTCATCACGCTTGATGAAACCCCTTACATCCTTGTCATCCATCAAGCACTCAATGTTCAGAGGTACCTCAGGATTTGCACTAAGCATCTTCTTCAGCTTCTCACAAGCAGCCCTAAGCCTCAGGCAGGCCCTAGCATTCTGAAGCACATCAATCTTATACTCCACCTTAAACTTTGCAGCAAAATGATGGAACAAAACCTCATCAAAATCCCTACCACCCAGAGACCTGTCATGCGAATGAGCCAACACTTTAAGCTGCCCCTTTTTGAACCCAGCAATACACACCTGCATACTAGCATGTCCAATATCCACAAAAGCCACATTCAGCTGATCATTTTCAGGAAGATCAGTTTTATAAATCCCATAAGCCAATGCAGTCGCAGTCGTCTCATGAAACAACCTAAGCGGATGCAAACCAGCAATAGTAGCAGCATCCAAAACAGCCCTCCTCTGAAGATCAGTGAAATAAACCGGGATCCCAATACAACAATCAACAACCGCCGCATTCAGATTCTTCTGCGCTATCTCTTTAAGATTCGACAACATCATAGCAAACACTTGTACAGGCGTAAAAGTCTTACCCTCCCCCAAATAACGAGCATGAATCAAAGGGTATCCATCAGGTCCTTCAGTAACAGTAAAAGGCAAAGACTTGAGATCATTCTGCAACTCAGGATCAGAAAATTGTTTCCCAATAAGTCTCTTAATCTGTGAAATGGAATTCTTAGGGTTCATCATAGTGGAAGCAGCACCAGCAGTGCCAATAAACCGTTGCTTATCACCAAAGCATACAATAGCAGGGGTTTCACGTTTCGATTCATCGTTTAACACAACATCAATCCCTCTTTGCCTCGCAACCGCAACAATGCAACTCTCGTTACCGAAATCAAAACCAACCACACTCATCTTCACAGATCGAAATTATAATCCGCCACAAAAATATTAAGTAAATACAAATCTGCAAAATAGAAAGGGATTCTAATTATAATTACCAACAATACAAATAAATCACGACAATAACAATAATACAAACAGTAATAGTGAATTAAATGCTGCAAATTTAATCAAATCAAATAAAAATAATATAAATGTTCAGAAACAAAATCAAATCAATTAAATAAAAGAGTGATTTAATGATAATTGGATCTGAATTAGGGTTTTGATTACCTGGCGATGGGGAAGAAGCGATGTGTGAGGGTTATGTTCGGATTCAGGCGAATCTGAACAAAAAGCTCACACACGAAAAAGAGAGAAGAAGAGAGAGTGGGGGGCTGCTGCTAGTTGTGGAAGGGAATTTTAGAGTTTTAGGTTTTAAATTTTCCAATTGTTAAATTAACAGAGAGGTTGAGAGGAACCGAATAAAAAAAGAAACAACAATTGTGGTCCCACTTACCTCATAGCTTCTAGAAACATCTTCTTAGGACTTCTCTCATTTTTTGTGCACGACGTGCTTTTTCTTAGATAAAAAAAAAGTTTTTTTTTACACCCTCCTCATTATCACTCCCACCCCTATAAATATCGTTTCGGACAAAAATGCCCCCAACAATAGTGAAAATTTCGGAATTACCTTAGAGAAGAGGTAAATCCGGTAGGAGGGTTTGTGGTTTTTCGGAATTACCAAAAACTGAGGTAATTCCGGTTTACATTTTGATGACGAAACGAAATAATACATGAATAGGACTCCGCATCTGAAATATGTCAAAACGGTCCATCAATACTCGAACATCATCGTTGTTCTTCACATCCATGGTGGACCACTGAACACGATTATTATCGCCCATAGTGGGGTAGCGATAAATGATCCGGGTGACTTCTTGCTCACCACCCTCCAAATTTTCTTCGCGTTGTTATTTTTTCTTTTAGAGCTTCAAAGGTGATGTCGTCGTTAAGCCTGCATAAAATGGGGTTTGGACTCTCAAAATGGACACCATTTTCTCTGTTTGTGATTGTGCCCTGATTGACGTATTGTTATTTAAATCGTAAATCGTTCGTATCGTATTTTAAAAATAAAACGCGTGTAAATCTTAATTTAATATAAAAACTTTTTAAAAAAAAAATTAAAAATTTCGGAATTACCTCTAAAAAAGGTAATTCCGGTTCAAAATAAGGTAAATCCGAAATACCCCATTTTTTGAACCGGAATTACCTTTTTTAGAGGTAATTCCGAAATTTTTAATTTTTTTGTAAAAAAAAACAGGGGGTATTTTTGGGTTTAATAGGGTTATGGGGGTGTAGGTGATAGGTCATAATTTAGAGTGTTTTTAATATTTGAATTAAATAAAATTTGTGGAATTTTAGTTCCATTTTGGAGCTATTTTACTACAAAATGTTAGTTTTGTGTTTTCAGGACTAAAAGTGGAGAAAAAGAGAAATTTTGGATGAAAGAATAGCAAGGATCAAAAGAGCATGAAAGGAGGAATAAGAAAAAAAAAAGAAAAAAAAAGTCAAAAACCAAGCACGACCCGTGCGCAAGATGGCACGATCCGTGCGCCTTCAAAAATCAGGAAAATAACATTTGCGAACACAGATCACGACCCGTGCGCCTGTTGAGCACGAGCCGTGCGACCTTCCTACTACTCAAAATTCACTTGCAAAGCTGATTCCTTCTTCTTCTTAATGGGTTTTTATGGCCATGATTTCGAATTATGTGTTTGTCTACTGATCCTAGGCTATATAAAGGCTCTCTCTTCACTTGTAATCTCACCTTAGGCTATTTATTGCAAACACTAATCAAAGTTTATTTCTAAGATTTTATGCAATTTACTTTCTTCATTTTAAGTTATTGTTCTTTACAATTCTTGCACTTTACATTCTTGCAACTTTACTTTCTGTCCTTATTTTCCAGCACCTTTATTTTCTGCACTTTACATTTTGTCATTTATCTTCTTGTTATTTATCTTTTATGTCTTCTTCTTCTTCTTCTTCTTCTTCTTCTTCTTCTTCTTCTTCTTCTTCTTCTTCTTCTTCTTCTTCTTCTTCTTCTTCTTCTTCTTCTTCTTCTTCTTCTTCTTCTTCTTCTTCTTCTTCTTCTTCTTCTTCTTTTTCTAAGCTTTTGTCTACTATAATCATGTGTGAGTAGATCTCTTTAGTCTTGGGATTGTGGGAAACAATTCAATGATGGATCCCTAAACAATTCCAAGACTAAACTCTATCTTATTAGAACTTGATTTTTAATCTAGCCTCATCATTCTTATTTCATAAATCAAATATCAAACGAGGTACCGAGAGGTGAAGTTTGATATTGGACCTATGAGGTTAGACAAGGCAATCAAAGCATGAGAATAACTTTGAGTGTCTTGGGATAAGGTTGGGCTTAATGGGTCTCAGCGATGATCAACCATGAGAATAGGTTTGATCATTGTTTCGAGACACATTCTTGAATTCCGAGAGGAAACTTGAATTACACCAAAAGAATACCTTGTTCTTAAAAACAATTTCAATATAAGATAGATGATAGTTAAGGGATTGTTAAATTTCCATCGTTGTGATTTGTCCCATAATCCTGAGACACTTTTATATTCTAAATATTAATTAAACAAATATTCATTTTTCCTAAAAATCATTTCCTTTTAGCTAATCACCACTGAAAAATAAATTGGTAATCATAAAAGTCTCTGTGGGATCGATACTTTTTATTACGCGATAGAACCGTGCACTTGCGGCCTATCAAGTTTTTGGCGCCTTTGCAGGGGACTTTTGTGATATTGATTAATTTTTTTGGTATCGGTTAGACTAAATGTTTTCTTTTTCTTGTTAATATGAATAAGCATGTATTTACATTCTCCAAGGAGGAATGAGAATATTTTGAGGAATCTTTGCCACCACCACCACGTTGCTATAAAGGGTTTCACAAAAATATATTTACATTCTCCAAGGAGGAATGAGAATCTTTTGAGTCATCTTTGTCGCCACCACCACCTTGTTAACAACGTTAAGTGTATGTTGAAACACTTATTATTTGCAGGGTGATAAATGGATAATGAGCGTATTTGCAGGGGGGTAAATGGATAATGAGAATATTTGCAGGGGGTAACATATATGGGGTAAATGGATAATGAATATATTTACAGGGGGGTAACATATATTTACCCTTAACGCTGTTAACAAGATCTAACAACAGGGGGTAACTAGAAATAATTTATATTTGCAAGGTCTTTTTTAAAAGTTTTATTTTTACAGAGGAATAAATGGATAATTGGTATATTTGCAAGGGGTAACATATATTTAAGCCTTTCCTTTTTAGTCATTCTGTTAGCTTTGTTGTTAAAAAATGTTGATTTGCCCAAAATAGTCCTACTTGGCTTTGCCACCTAATTTTCATCTTTCTTATTTATTTTAATATTGCTTATATGGGCCGATTCTTCATCTTCATCATTAAAAGTTCTCAAGTCTAGACAAACCCTAAAAACCCAATTGCAAACAAGAAGCAGATATTATTCCTTATCTTGTCAATGTTGTTAGATGATATTTTATCTAGCTAGTTTTAGTTAGACTATTTTATTTTAGTTAGACTATTTTATTAATAGTTTTACTTAGTTACTGTTATTGGCTACTATGCCCAGTTAAATAGTTGACTGTATATAAACAATTTTGACCATCCAATACAATTGAGAGATTTCATTTCATCACTTGTAACATGGTATCAGTGAAATTCCGTTCCCTTGAATTCTCTCCCCTTCGTGTAACCGTATTTCGTTGCGTTGCATAACCGTTTTCTCTGTTCTTCTTCTTCACGCTTCAATGGCGACTCACACCGGCATCGCCACTGGATCAGATTCCTCTTCCGATGAGTCTGATCGTTCCAATCGGGCCACTCTTCAAACATCTCGACGGCGTTCTTCAAAACCGCGAGATTATTCGGATCCATACTACATCCATCCTAATGAGAATCCTTCGCTTGTTCTCGTCACTCCCATTCTCGACGGTTCCAATTTTCACTGCTGGATCCAAGCCATGACCATGGTGTTGGAAATGAAGAACAAATTTCCTTTCGTTGATGGTTCTATTCTCCGCCCTGCATCTTCTAATCCGAAATATGCTTTGTGGAAACGATGCAATATGCTCACTCTATCCTGGATTAATCATTCAGTGTCTACGGATATTTCGTCGAGCATCTTGTGGATCACCGATGCCTACGCTGTTTGGAAGGAATTGCACAATCGTTTTTCACAAGGTGATAACACTTGAATCTCTAATCTTCATCTTGATATCTTCTCCTTGAAACAAGGTGATACAACTGTATCTGCATATTTTACAAAAATGTGAATTCTATGGGATGAATTATGCAATTATCGCCCTATTCCTGCGTGTCTTGCTCCTCCGGGAACTTGCTGCTGTAATGTTGCGAAAACTATGGCTGACTACCGTGAACGTGACGCCGTTATGTCGTTCTTACAAGGCTTGAATGAGAACTTTGCTGCTGTTCGTTCTCAGATCTTGCTTATGGAACCTCTTCCTCCTCTTGCCAAGGTTTATGCGATGATTTTGCAACAAGAACGTCAACTCGGAAGTTCTATTGCACCAGAGATCTCGGTTGCTGCTGTTCACACTTCTGCTCCTCCTTCTACACCCCGTGGTCGAGGCAAACCTTCAGCTCAACGTGGTAACCGCTTGTGTACACATTGCAATCGTACTAATCATACCATTGAGACTTGTTGGAAGAAACATGGTTACCCTCCGGGACTTAAATTCCCTTCCAAAATCGTTAACAATGTTAATGTGGAAGATTCTCCGAAGGCTACTGCTTCTTCTTCATGTCCTGTGAATCTTACTGCAGAGCAACTTCAAAGTCTATTGTCCCTGCTCCCAGCTACCTCCCCCACGGCCACTGCCTCTACAAACATGGTCAGTGTGAACACAGTGCATTCTACTCCATCAGGTAGTTCTCTTATTGCTTGGATTATTACTTGGCTTGTTGATAGTGGAGCCACCGATCACATTTGCTCATGCCTTGAATTGTTCTCCACCTTCTTTGCTATCAAGCCTCTGTTGATCACTTTACCATCGGGAGACACACGCTACACTCACTACAAGGGCACAATTCACCTCACTCCCTTAATCACATTATACGATGTTTATTATGTTGCTGATTTCAACTCTAACATCATCTCAATTGGTCAACTTGCTGACACCATTCAATGCAGAACTATTTTTGATGGTGATTTTGCTGTGTTGCAGGATATCCCCTCGAAGAAAGTGATTGGCCATGCTAGAAGAGATGGAAAGCTTTACACGATGAAGATTTCCCCCATGTCTGCTTCAGCTAAGTCCAATCCAATACGTTGTAATTCAATTTCAGTTTCCTCTGTTAATATAGATGTTTGGCATAGGTTAGAGCACCCCTCTCCCACATGTTATCATCTCATACAGAAAACACATTGTAGCATGCCTCCATTGTCTAATGAAAGTTGTGATGCTTGCCATTTTGCTAAGCAAAAGAGACTTACCTTTCCTACACACACCTCACCTTCCTTGCACATTTTTGACATGATACATGTTGACATTTGGGGACCTCTTGCCACTCCATCCATGCATGGTAACAAGTACTTCTTGATTATAGTTGATGATAAGTCTAGGTTCACTTGGATTAAATTGATGAGAACCAAATCTGAAACTAGAAAACACTTGATACAATTTGTAGCTTATGTTCAAACACAATTCCATAAAACCATTAAAGTCATTAGGTCAGACAATGGACCTGAATTTGCTATCTCTGATTTTTATCTTGACAAAGGAATCATTCACCAAAAGTCTTGTGTTGAAACCCCACAACAAAATGGAACAGTTGAACGAAAGCATCAACACATTTTAAATGTGGCTCGTTCTCTAATGTTTCAATCACACTTACCTATCCAATTTTGGGACTTTGCTGTCTCTCATGCCATCCACCTCATCAACCGGTTACCATCCATTACCTTACAATCCAAATCCCCTTACTTCATTCTACATAACAAAATCCCTAACCTATCCACCCTTCGTGTCTTTGGTGCGTTATGCTATGCCAGTACCCTCACGGCTCATAGGACTAAGTTCCTGCATAGAGCACGCAAGTGCATCCATATTGGTCATTCTTAAGGTGTCAAAGGATATCTTTTATTTGATCTTCATTCTCATGAAATTTTTCTTTCTAGAAATGTCTTGTTCTATGAGAACATCTTTCCCTATCCACCCCCATCAACTTCCACCTCACCAACTGCCTCATCCTCTACCACTCCATCTAGAGTCACCATAACTGACCTGTTCACATATAACACTTCTTCTGCATATCTTAATTCCTCACCAGATAGGACTAGTAACCCTCTCGATGCACGATGCTTCACAATATCATGTTTCAAAGATATTGTTCCCTCCCCTCACAGATTTAATGCATCTCCACTTCCTGCCATTGCTACATCAGACCTTAGTACTACTCCTACATCTGCTACTGACCCTCCTGAACCACCTCAACCACCTCCAGTCCCTGTCACTTCACTTAGAGCCTCATCTAGAGTTAAAACCAAACCTACTTACCTCCAAGATTTTCATTGTGGCATGCTTTCCATTTCTTCAAGTGATCAATCACCTTCAGGTACTCATTATCCTTTGTCTGATTATCTTTCTTATGATGGTTTGTCTGCCTCCCATAGAATCTTCCTTGCAGCACTTAGCACTCACATTGAACCTAAGACTTTTGCTCAAGCATCAAAGAATCAATGTTGGCTTGATGCTATGCAGCAAGAAATTCAGGCTCTTGACTTGAACTCCACTTGGATTATCACTGATTTTCCTCCTGGCAAACAACCCATAGGTTGCAAATGGGTTTACAAGATCAAACATAGAGCAGATGGTTCCATTGAGAGGTACAAGGCTCGTTTGGTTGCAAAAGGGTTCACTCAACTTGAAGGAGTGGACTACTCTGAAACTTTTTCCCCCGTGGTCAAGATGACCACTGTCAGACTTGTTAGCCTTGGCTGCTACTCATAATTGGCATCTACACCAACTTGATGTCAATAATGCTTTTCTTCATGGTGATCTTCAAGAGGAGGTCTACATGAAGATTCCTCAAGGTATTCCAAATTTCTCTCTAACAAAGTTTGTAAGCTTCAAAAGTCCTTATATGGTTTGACGCAAGCAAGTAGACAATGGAATGCCAAACTTATCTCTTTTCTCCTTCCTTTGGGCTTCATTCAGTCCAAGCATGACTATTCTTTGTTGATTAATCACACAACATCATCTACTACTATTCTTCTCATTTATGTAGATGATGTTGTGCTCACTGGTGACAACTTAGCTGAGATCCAGAGAATTAAACATTTGCTTGACACTCAGTTTAAAATAAAGGACTTGGGAGTTCTCAAGTTCTTTCTTGGCTTCGAAGTAGCTCGTGCTACCACTGGCATCGTTGTTTCTCAACGAAAATATGCCCTTGAATTGATTGAGGAGGCAGGTCTTCTAGCTTGCAAGCCTGCATCTACACCTATGGTTCCTAACTTGAAGTTGAGTGCACATGAGGGTGCACCTTTACATGATCCTACTCAGTACAAGCGCCTTCTTGGCCGATTGATCTACTTGACTAATACTAGACCTGATTTATGTTATGCAGTAAATAAGCTTAGTCAATTTTTAGCTAATCCACTGGTTCCTCACATGGATGCTGCCCTGCATATACTTAAATATCTCAAATCCTGTCCTGGTCGTGGTCTATTTTTTGATGTGAATTCTGACAGGAAACTCACAGCTTTAGTGATGCAGATTGGGCTTCTTGCCTTGATAGCCGTAGATCTATACAACTGGTTTTTGTGTGTTCTATGGTTCATCTTTGATTAGTTGGAAATCAAAGAAACAAACTGTGGTTTCCCGGTCTTCATCTGAGGCTGAGTATCGTGCTTTAGCTGTTACCACCTTAGAGGTCCAATGGTTGCTTTATGTCTTGCAGGACCTGCATCTTCCTCACACAGGTGTTGTCTCTATATTCTGTGACAATAAATCGGCCATACATATTGCACAGAACCCAGTTTTTCATGAACGTACCAAACACATTGAGCTGGACTGTCATCTGGTTCGAGATAATGTTCAAGATGGTGTTGTTCATCTCATGCCTGTTCCTACTAAAGCTCAACTTGCTGATGTCTACACAAAGGCCCTGCACCCTTCTCAATTTGGTTTTCTGATATCCAAGCTCAACATGAAAGATCTTCATAGTTTAGCTTGAGGGGGGGGGGGGTGTTAGATGATATTTTATCTAGCTAGTTTTAGTTAGACTATTTTATTTTAGTTAGACTATTTTATTAATAGTTTTACTTAGTTACTATTATTGGCTACTATGCCCAGTTAAATAGCTGACTGTATATAAACAATTTTGACCATCCAATACAATTGAGAGATTTCATTTCATCACTTGTAACAAATGCCCCTAACCGAACCACCATTTTCTCTCTTTTAGTGTCATATATTGAACCTCACACCTTAACAATTCACAATGGAAGCCATATTCGTAACCGAATCAGTTTCTCACTTCAAATCCAAACTTTCTCTAAAACCCCAAAACTCATTTTTCTTCCTACCACAAATCTCTCCCTGTTCGCCACAAATTGATTACCTTCCCCACCATCTCTGCCGCACTCCATCATAAACCCACACACCATCATCAACAACAACCACCTCCTCCACCTTCAAACTCTTCTTCCCTTCCTTCCTCCACTGATTCCGGTGAACTTGATTTCGGCATTACCGAAAAAGTACATGCGCACGCACTTCTCCCCCTCTCACTCGCATCTCTCTCCTGAAACATGAAGTGAAATATTTCGAAGGGTGATTTCCCAATTTGCGGTCGTCAGTGATTCCTCCATATTCAATTTGTTTTTCTGGGGTTTCATATTCAGCTTCATGTTCATATTTAATTTGGAGTTCTGGGTGTATTTGGGGCTAGTCATTTTTGTGTGTGTATTCATGTTGAAGAAGAACAAAGTTAGGTATTTTGTGTGCAACAACAGGTTGAATCATGTTCGCTCTCAATAGTGGATTTGGAGGTTGAAGGAAAGAATCACTTTCAAATATATGTTACCCCCTGCGTAAAGAAAGAATCACTTTCAAGTGAACGCAGAAGCTAGGTAGAGATACATCAGCCATAATTGATTCTGGAGTTAAAACGGACAATTTGGATCCATCTATGAAGGGAGAGCCAAACAACTCAAATGGGCAAAAAAACCATATGGTACCAAAAAAAAAATTATTTTCCTAAACAACCCACCTTTTAGATTAAATACCAAACTAACCCACTTTTTTTTTGCAGTGGTAAACTCGCCCCCTGTGGAACCGAGTTCTCCACACAAAAGTTGCAATTTTTTTTAAGTTTGTGTGGAGAACTCGCCCCTCCCCCCACTAGTTCTTCACACGTTTTTTTATTTTTATTTTTTTTTCATTTCTTGAATTAAAATTGATTAAAATGTAAATTAATTTAATTTAATTACAATAATTAATTTAAATAATTAGAATAATTAGTAAAATTATTTATAAAGTAATTACGGTAATAATTACGGTAAAAAATAAAGATATTAAAAAGTGGAACATAATTTAATATTGGATAAGAACAATAATGAAAAACACAAATTGCAAAAATACAAGGATAGGAAATTTAAACCGAAACGACAGGAAAACATAATACAACCTAGTTCTACTTAGGTAGTGGCCATCGGATGACTGGAGGGATAATGCTACGGACGATGGATTCGGCAGATTCTTGTGTTTCGACGCACAATTCGAGATAAGGTTCAATCAAACCTTGGAAGCTCTCATGTTTCTCAAACATTTCTCGAACGTCTTTGTCTTTCTTGATAGGTACGGGGCACATCCGAATACGATTACGTGGGCCGCTACAGATGTAGGGGGAGCGACATTCGATACTAGTGATTTCTTGCTCCACACCATCTAGGTGCACATTTTCTGTTAGTTTTTCTTTCAATTCGGCGGAGGTGATGTTGTTCTTAAGCCTGAAATGTTTAGTGTTACGACCATGAAACAACACACCAGGTTGTTGCCGGGACTGGACAGTCATGTGATAGTCAACTTTACAGGTGTGCGTAATGAGTCTTTCCGGTATGGGTTGTTGTGGTGCGGGTGGTCTTTGTTGAAGAAGATGAATGACTTCTTCTGGAGTGCGTATTGTGTCCACGTACAGCTCTAAGATTTGTCGCCCCATCGGAACGTTAGCTAGATGTTATACCCCAATTTTGTCCGTCTTCTTTTTCTCGTTCTAGTCATTTATTTTTTTATAAGGGCGTGTCTCGGAGTCGCGTGATTACGAGAATTACTAGTGTAGAGTCTCGGTTACCTACCCAAGCCAACTCCAGTCACCACGTTCAACTAACTCGAAATACCGTTATTTAAATTAGGCGCGCGCGCAAATGATCGATCTTTTTGTGCGTTCTTCGATTTAATATTTGTATTCAAGTTTAGTCGTAGGTGAACCGGTCTACCAAAATCCATTTTTTCTCAAAGTTGGCTTAAATTCAGACCTAAGGATGCGATTCCGAGTTATTTCTTTTTTTTACGCGCCCATTTTCTTATGTTGTTGGTCTAGTCTTAGCGCAGTCGTCAAGTCCGGTTCATTTTCGTCTTTATATTTGGCTTTTTTCCTATTATTATTTTTTTTCCTACTTTGTTCAGTTAATTTATTTAAGCACTTAATAAGTCTAAAAATGTCAAAAATTCAATTTAGTTTAATTTACAATGTTTAAGAGTCCAATATGTCCAAAAATGTCAAAAATTCTATTAATTTTAATTTACAATTTATAAGTGTTTAAGAGTCAAATAAGTCCAAAAATGTCAAAAAAAATGGTATTTAGTTTAATTTACAAATTAAAAGCACTTAATAGTCCAAAAATACAAAAAATCATAATACTAAAAAATACATAAAAATAGGATCCGAAAATACAAAATAAAAACTAGGGGTTTCGGCAAGATTCCAAGTCACTGCAAATTTCTTTGTTGGGCTTGGATCAAGACACGAAAATCATCCAAAACCCAGTCAAAAATAATTAATGCTCTGACCTAGTTTTTGACTATAAATAAACAAGTCCAACAGCAGTCAAAACACACAGAATTCAGCATAGAAAGGCTGCGAAAATCACTAGAAAAATAAGGATTAGAGTTTCACATCGAAACCCTAATCCGTAAAACACTGTTTTCGAGTTTTTGGGTCTTAAGGGAAGAACAACAGCAGTCAATAGAGCACACACAGCAGCAGTTGCAGTGGTTACTATTGTTCAAACAGATACACAAGGTGTCAAAACAGAGGCTGGAATAAAGGTAGGTATTACTAAATGCATTCTCAATTCTGAAATTGATGTAATAATGTTCAAGTTTCATATGTTCAATAAATCTGTTTGTGTCAAATTATATGCATGTGTATTCAGATTTGTCAAAACGTGTTAATATATATTCGTGTCAACAAATCAGTTTATGTCAAGAAATATATATACGCATGTATGAAATCCAGATTTGTCAAGACATGCTAATATGTGTTCATGTGCCGTATGTTGTCTAAATAAAATATAGCCACTCGTTTATGATAATTAAGAAATCAACATACACATTTTTTTGAACAAATAAGAATCAGATCCATCAAAAAAGGGGGGTCAAGAATAAACTAGCAAATAATCAGAGACAAAAGGGGTAGAAAAGAAACCAGACCAGCGAAAGCGTAAAAAGAAAAAGGGGTATAATAGAACACTGACCTTAAGCTCGCCGGAGCTCCGGTCGTCTTCTCCGGCGAGAGCTCCGGCGAGGCCTCCTAAAACCAACCCAGAAACCGATGCAACAATCACCATTCCACCACCACCAAAACGCCAGCAACCACCACGGTTTTGCCCATAAAACAACAGACCAGAAACTTAAAGAAAAAAAATAAAGGAGAAGAAGAGAGAAAGAACTGGAAATAGGAACAAAACCAGAAAAAAAAACGAAGCTTACCTTCGTTAACGCCGTCACCTTCGCCGTCGCCGTCGTCACCTCCATAACCGCCAACACCGAAACTGAAGCCACCTTTTTCCTCCCTCACTGTCGCTCTCTCTCTCCCATGAAAACCGGCAAAAACGGCGCGCGCTAACTACCCCACGGGAACCGGCGAAGATCTCGCCGGATTTCTCTCTCTCTCTTTGCGGCGCCGTAGAAAGGGGAGGAAGAAGAGAGTGATTTTTAGGGTTTCTTTCTTAAAATGGCGTTAAATACTGTCTCCATTTTGCATGTTTTTTATTTATTTTTATTATTCAGATCGTTATTTACACCCCTTCGTTCACGCGCGCACCCCTCCTCCACTTAAGCCCAGTCTCGCATTCTGGGCTCCCCCTATGCGAACTGGGCTTTCAGTTTTTGCACCCCTTATTATTTATACAGACCCCTGCGACTAATAAAACCCCAATTTACTATGCTTACCCCCTGTTTCATTTTTTAATTCTTTTCCAATAAATAATATAAATAATCCTTCTCGCAAAATTAAATAAACGGCTAAGTCGGTTGTACAACCGGGTTAGTCATTGTTTTAGGGCCAATGAGCTGTACAGTTCAGTAACCCTACAAACCTAACGAATAAATTATTTTTCTAAAAATAAAACGGCTAAGTCGGTTGTACAACCGGGTTAGTCATTATTTTAGGGCCAATGAGCTGTACAGCTCAGTAACCCTACAAACTTAATAAATAAACCATTTTCCTAAAAAATAGGGGATTAAGTCGGCTGTACAGTCGGGTTAGTCAGCGTTCTAGAGCTAATGAGCTGTACAGTTCAGGAGTTCTAGAATACCTATTCTAAAACGAACCCACCTCACACCAAACCACTTTCTTTCAAGAACCCTAAAATTATTTTCAAAAGTAGGGGGCTAAGTCGGTTGTACAATCCAGGTTAGCAAACATTCCTAGAATCGATGGTCATGCAGTTCAAGGAATCCTAGGATCCCTACATTAAAAAACACCAACCCACAAACATTTTCAGGAAGAACTACGTGGCTTTGATTCCTCCATTGCATCTGGAGGTACGTAGGAGCAAGACTCAACCCTTGTCAAGCACTAAAAAAACAAAAACCTAAATAAGTCTTTTTTCTACAAATAAAAGGGTAATTATTAAATAGATCCTAAATTAATTAGACAATAGGATGTCGTGGGGTGCTAATACCTTCCCCACACATAACGACTCCCGAACCCTAACAACGCCTTATCTTAAAACTTAAAGGGATTTTCCGAATTTGCCCTTAAACTAAAATTTGGTGGCGGCTTCCTAAAAGAACCTTCGAAGAATCCTTTCCCGGATTTTTCGGTCGCTACACTAGATGTTCCATCATTGCGCGGACGTCGTCGTCGCTTTGGATCTCCATGACTGAATAATGGACAGTCCCATCATCTCTACAATTGAACTTTTTGAAACGCCACGCTCCACGTATTTACGCCACGCTCCCTCTGGACGAATCTTCCTCTTAGCCTTTTCCTTCAGTTGGGCGAAGGTGATGTCCTTACTCATCCTGCAGAAGACATGGTTAGGACAACGAAACACATCACCATGTTCGTCGGTGGTGACAGTTCCACTGTGATGAAGGGCGGTTAGGAATTTGTCGTTTGAGTACTGGGTTTGGCACAACTGCCATTCCATTTTAGCGGGTGGGGCGATGGTTTTTGGGGAAGAAGTAGAGAAGAGAAGATGACTCAGAAGTAAACTGGTGGTGTTAATGTTAGTGTAATTTGAGAATGTATTTATAATAGACGTGATCGTGTGTGAGCCGTTGATTTAGGATGATCATAACCGTTGATTGTAGGGTTTAGTGTCGGCAAATCTAGGGGGTTAGATTGTGTCGGCAAAATCTTGGCCGTTTAATAATGTCGGCAAAATCTAGGGCGTTAAATAATGTCGGCAAAATCTAGGTCGTTCAATAAAAAAATACCTCAGCACTATGCACACTCTGCACGATGCAGCATGCACACTCTGCACTATGCACACTCTGCACAATGTACACTCTGCACAATGTACACTCTGCACAATGCATTATTAAAGATTGAAGATAAAATATTTAATAAGTGATCCAACTTAATTAAATGTGACTTAACATTAAAACCTTAAATTTAATAATTGATAAAAATACAACTTCTTAATTATGAAATACAACTTCTCAAACTAATAATAAATTAAACAACATTGATTTAAAGACATGAATTTATTTAAAACACTAATACGAAAAGTACAGTAGTAGTAAATGTGACTAGTTTACATTGCGGTTAGGGCAGTTATTTTTGTTGTGACCATCATTTCTACAAATTCCGCATCTTTTGGTGCGGGTACCCGTTTCTCTTTGATCCATCTCTGTACGAATACGAGTAGACTGTGGACGGCCCTTTTTATCTCTTCGTTTAGTTGGATCATGCTGTAGTTCAATAGTATTGAAAGCAGGCCATGAGGTCTCAGTTGGCAAGGGTGGGAACTCCACAATGTAAGTATTGAAAACATTATGCATTGTGTAGGGTGGATCGACAAACTTCAAGTGGTCGAAATTGCATTTTGCGCATCTGCGATTGCATATGAACACGGGTAATGAAGTGCCTGAAATTGCCCACACTCACAGGTATTTTCTCTAAAGTTGACCACAAATGTGGTAGCAGGTCTACCACTTTGTGGTCGTACAATTTCCTGAACTCGGAACAGTTCTCTGGCACGATCGTGAATTGCAACGCCATGCGTTTTTGAGACTTTAATGTTTTCGGCAATGTTTTTCATCAATTTTTCAGAGAACATTGTTCCGGATGTCATCATCGCCTGTGCCTGTGTTCCCCGTTTGACAAATATCTCGTTCATCCTGAACTATGTTGCATCTATCAATGAACGGATCGGGAGATTCCGCACCCCCTTAAGGACATTGTTGATGCACTCTGCAAGGTTTGTTGTCACGTGCCCCCAACGGGAACCTCCATCGCACCACAACAACAATTGATCTGGGTTAATGTCTTCAACCCAAGCCACCCCATCAGGACCTAGTTCGTCAACAATTTTATTTTTGTAGTGAATGGCTGATCTTTCCGTCATTGAGTATGCTGAAACAAGTAAAGTAAGATGTTGGTAATTATGGAATGGAAAATAGATAATAAAAAATTAATAAAGTTTCAAAGATACTGACCCATATTAATGAGATGTTTCCTGGCAGGAGTGTTTTTGAAGTGTCTCATGAAGTTCTCGTGCTATGTGGCGAATCGTAAGACGTGTTTCGATTCTTTGTTTAGGCGCCTAACAACGCTTTTGATAGACTCGTGTCTATCCGATATCAAACAAAGACCCTCCCGTGGTGTCACAAACTCTCTTAAACGAGATAGGAAGAAATACCAAGCCTCCATTGTCTCACCTCGACAAATCGCATACGCAATTGGAAAGGTCTTTGCTTTCTTCCGTCTTGTGCGATTGCCAAAAGAAGAACCCTTTTACTACCTACCATACAACCATGTTCCATCAACAGAGACCACCGGTTTGCGAATTTAAAGCCTTCTATGCACGGGCCAAAACTCCAAAAGATGCGGTGGAATACACCTTTGTTGGTAACTTGTTGTTCATTCTCATAGAATGGTTTGTCTTTGCCATCCAATAATCGTGCTCGTATATAGTGAGAGAAACCCATTAGGCATCCGTTTACTTCCTTGTAAAAGTCTTCCCAATTACCGTAGACTTTTTCGATTGCTTTTGTTTAGCAATCCAAGCCTTCTGTAGGAACTCGTAATGCGTGAACCGCTCCTTGATGTGTGCAATCAAGACAACCACCGATATTGTTGGGTCCTCCTTACAAGTGGGAAGGATACGAGAACATATGAAGGAAGACGTCATCTGGAGGTGATCTTGGGAAATAGTGGATGTTGTACATGTGTGTGGGTGAGTCAACTGTGTAATCCCCCACAAACCAGATTTGGCTCCGAGCCTAACAACACACCTCCACAAACACGTATCGTGAACACAAGAAACCTGCCAAAGTGTAGTACTAGATTTGTTGACTTGGTATGCAACAGAATTGTTTAGGTGATATGTTTGGATGAATTCAATGGCTATTTCTTTTGTGGGAAATTTCATTTTGAGTTTGAGTTCGTTTGGGTCTTCTGGATAAAAGTTGGTTCCGTTCCATGGGATGGCCAAACTCTGAATCATAAGGTGCTGGGCTATCAGCTGTGACGTTTTGAAAGTGTGAGACAGGCTCGCGGAATGCAACACCTAGGTTGGGGTTAGTTTGAATTGGTTCCTGAGCGTCTTCACGCTGAAGAATTTCATCTTCATCATCGCTATAATCCCCAACGTCCTCATTATGGACACCAACAAACATACTAAACGGTGGGGTATTAGTTTCAGTTGCTGGAGGGTTAGTTGTATTAAGGTCAATGGGGTTTTCTGAGGATGATGGTGCAGAGTGATGGTGAGGTGTCGAAGGACTATAATGCATGTTCGTTTGGGATGATGAAGGATTGAAGTGAGGGTAAACAGGTGGAATGAAATCAGTGTATGGTTGAAATGTTTGTTGAGAAAAAATGATGGTGTGTGGTGATGGAGATGGAATAGAGTGGGGGTCACTTACCTGGGTATAGTTTGAAGTAGCATCAACAGAGTCTGCGTATATTTCTGGTGTACAGATACCTTGACCTCTACATTGTTTGTAATGCTCCATCATCATTTCAACTTCTTCATCGGATGTAATTTCGAAACCCGCATAAAAGTCATGGCCAGCTGTGAGTGTTGTGGGGTACCGATATGTAATACTAGAAACCATTTTGGAATGGTCACGAGATATTATTTTTTCAATGGCTTCTTTAACTTGAGGTAGTTTGAATTTAGAGCTGAGTTTGACAAGAGTGTAGTTTTCACATCTAAACTACAAACCCCGAGTATCTGATTTTTCTACATAACCATTGTAAAACACGGTGATAAAAACTGGGGTTGGAGTTGGAGCCATTGATGAAGTTGGGAGTAGGAGGGTGTGTTTGAGTTTTAGTTGGTAGTAGGAGGATTTGTGAATGTGTGGTTAGTAGTGGGAGATGTAGTGCCTATTTATTGAAAGTTAGACGGTTTAGATTGCACTGAGGGTTTTTGTTTCGAAGGCCAAGATTGCACCGTGACTTTTGAAGGCTACGATTGCACCGACAATTTGAACGGTTAGGATTCCACCGACAGTTTTGTTTTTTGCAATCCTACATCCATTTTGGTCGTGGCAATATAGGGTATATTTTTTTAAAATTATAAAAAAAATTAGGGGAAATAATGGGAAAAAATTAGGGCAAAAAACCATTTTAAGTTTAGGTGAAAAAAATGATTTTTAACACACTTTCTAGTAAATAAATTACTTATTAAAACATTTTTTAATTTTTTTTTCCAACACAACACTTTAGTATTACACTTTTTCTACAAGGTATAATATTTAAAAAATTAAAATACAAATTAAATTCGTGGGAAAAATGTTCCTAAAGTTAGGTAAAAAACCGTTTTTTATACTTAGTCAAAAAAAATTTCAATCTTCAAATCCTTTCTTCTAAACCGTTTAAAATCTAGTACAATCTAAACCGTTTAAACTGTCGGTGCAATCTGGACCATCCATAAAAACTAAATATAATATAAATATCAGTTTTAAACTTCGGTGCAATCTAGACCGTTTAAACTGTCAGTGCAATCTGGGCCTTTTAAACTTTGGTGCAATCTACACCGCTTTAAACCGCTTGCAATCTGAACCATCCATAAAAACCAAATATAATATAAATATCGGTTTTAAACTTGATTGCAATCTAGACCGCTTTAACCGCGTCGGTTACAATCTGGGCCTTTTAAACTTTGGTGCAATCTACACCGTTTAAACTGTCGGTGCAATCTGAACCATCCATAAAAACCAAATATAATATAAATATCAGTTTTTTAAAAAAAAATTAATTTCGTGGGAAAATTTGTCCTAACATGGCCTGTGGAGGGGTGTTTATTAACCACCCTGGATCATGGTGATAGTAGTACCAGTAATGGTATGAAAAACTGTTCTACCACCACCCTTAGCTATTCATCACAAGGATTACTTGGTCAAAGTCTCCACAAGATGATCATGCATGCGTATGGACCTCACCATTATCTAAAGGACAATCATGACAAGCACTAAGGCATCTTGACAAAGCTTAGTGGACAAACCCCAGTGGCCCCCTTGTCTCCCACTATCAGAAGGTGACATAATTGCATTTTGGAATCCAAGACCCATTATTGCGCATTTATCCCCACCAACCACTGAACAAGTCAGAATTCATTGGATTCCCAACAGTTCAGGTCAATCAGTACACACTGCAGGTCACTTAAGTGTACAGTTCCGGTTTAGTAACCATGTGCTGAAACAAAACCGTGTGCTGAAACAAAACCATGGGCTAAAACCGTGTTTCAATACCATTGTAAGGCATCTATTCTTAACTTTATATATTCACCCATATATTCATTCCGTTCATTCAGACCAAAATCAAACCATCTTCTCTTCTCTGCCTCTTCACCTTCCGCAAGCCCTTGCCTTCTGAACCATCTTCTCTTCTCTGCCTTTTCATCTCTCGGTCTAACACGCAATCGACTTTACTTTCTTTATTACTCTCTTCATCTCCATCCAAAAATGTCTTCCCTACTAAACCAATCTAATCACATTTCCAACTCTCTCAAAAATGACCCCATGGATGTTCACCACAAATTCACACTTCCCACACCAGATGAATCTATACTACCTTTGATAGAAAGAGCTGGGTTTGGTAAAATTCTTTCAATTGGCTCGTTCAAAATCCAACCAGCCTTGGTGGCGGCAATGAATGATCGAACGCCGAGACCTAGGAAACACACGCGTTTCATCTTCCAAAGAGGGAGTGCACAATAACTCTCCAAGACGTCCGATTGCGGTTGGGGCTTTCGTTGACGGAGATGCCATTACTCGGAAATACCTCAAAAACTTGGCACGAAGTATGCGAACGATTATTGGGTAAAGTTGTCCCACCAAATGGAAAAGATGGCAATCAGATATCGTTGGCGTGGCTACGTCGTGAATTTATGGAGGTTCCACAGGGGGCTTCCATGACAGTTCTTAAACAATATTGTAGGGCTTGGTTGTTGCTGTTGATCGGGGGGTACATACTCCCAGACAAAACATCAAATAGAGTCAGCATGAAATACCTACTACCCTTGAGAAAATTCGACGAAATATCCAAATTTAGTTGGGCGTCAGCATGTTTGACAAACTTATACCGGATGTTGTGTACGACATCTACATCGCACGGAAAGGCTATGGGTGGATGTACTCTTTTGTTACAGTCTTGGGTCTGGTACCGCATGCCTTTCCTAGCACCGTCTTGCACCCTTTCATATGATTGGCCACTAACAAAGAGGTAAAACTTTTACACTTTTTTTAAAATACTAACAATTATATTTGATCTTTATGTTAACCGTTCCTTTTTTTTACTAGATGGGAAAATCCACCACTTAACCACACCAGATGTCCAAGAGACCTTGTTTCATACAGAATAAGGATCGACCACATGACAGCTGAAGAATTTAAGTGGTTGCCTTATGAAGATTTCACACTTCCACCAGACGCATATGAGGGCTCCGCCATATGGACGACAAACACACCTATGGTCTGTTTCCATATGGTTGAATGGCACCAGGCGGATAGAGTAAAATTACAATATCGACTTCTCCAAGAGATACCAGCTAAACCACAAGATTTGACTGCCATGCACAGAATCACCATGCAGGGACAACATGGTGTCGATTGGGCTCGATATCACAGTGGTTGGATCGACTTATGGAATGATAGACAAAATTGGTGTGTTGTCGGTCAACCGTGCTATGGAACACCCAAGCAGTCCGATAGATACATGCGCTGGATTTTCAGAAATTAAAGGCCATACATTTCTGTCGACCAATAGCTAAGGGATCCTCGTGCTGCTGGTGTTGTGGCTGATGTGGATGAAGAAGATGAAGAACATGTACCACCTCCCCCAAGAACTCAAACTCAACGTCGAGAACGTAACCGTAATCGTTATCGACGTCCAGCACAAACTGAAGACAGCCACCAAACAGCAACTGAGACAGAAGAATATGTGCCCCACCGCCACTCTATCTCACACACACCAACATCTCAGGACCCTGATATGTTCTTTAATCTGTTTGGTTTCCACGCCGGCACACCCGAATCTGCGATTTATGCTCGTAGCCTTCAAGAGAGGGCCGTCGGTGCTAGTTCTTCATTGGTGCCCCAACTTTTTCCATACCCACCTCCCCCTGAGCCCGGGCGTGCTAGTTTTTCATCAGTGCCCCAATATTATCCATACCCACCTGCCCCTGAGCCCGGCTGTGCTAGTTTTTCATCAGTGCCCCAACCCCAATTATTTCCAGACCCACCTCCCCCTGCCACGACTGAGGAAGAACCCGAACAACCACAACGGCGTCAACGTCCACAACGTAATCCCCGTCCTAGACGGTGTGGAACTGGGTCTCATCTTCTTCGTTAATACTTTAATCTATTATTAGTTTGAGAAGTTGTATTTCATAATTAAGAAGTTGTATTTTTATGAGTTATTAAATTCAAGGTTTTAATTAATGGTCTAGATCTTGCCGACACTATTTAACGGCCTAGATTTTGCCGACACTAAAGCCTCATATCAACGATTAAGATCATCCTAAATCAACGCCTCACACACAATCACCTCTGTTATTTTAATTAATGGTCTAGATCTTGCCGACACTATTTAACGGCCTAGATTTTGCCGCAATTTTTAATATCTTCAGTTTTTACCCCAATTATTTTATAAATAAGTTTACTTTAATCTATTATTGTTGTCTTTTATCTCCTTAGACAAATAAACTTTATTGTAGTAGCTAAAATATATTATTAGCTACCGTAATTCAAACACTCGTATTATTTTTGAGGTAGCCAAGACTACTCCATCCAATCACTACCATCTGCCCCTATGTTGGAGGGTGTTTAGCTGGCAAGTGAAAATGGAGTGATAAGGTGCTTGTTTTGATTTTTGCAAAAAGGTACCTCCATGCACTAGTTAATGCTAATGTTATTGAATTCTATTTTTCCTCACAAATCTATATTCCTAATCATTTATAAAATGCATGTCTAATATATTCTAACAATTCAAGTCAACATAATCAATCAAATTAAATAATGTGTTGACCATGAATTAAGAAATGTGGGGTGTTACAATACCGCGTGTATTTGAGAACACACATCCAACACTATAAATGTACGTCCAAACCTTGATTTGCAATGGAAATCTAGAAGCTCTGATCGACAACTTCTAAGTTGTCGTAGTTTTAGATCAACGCGAATACACCATTGTTCATCCATACATGCGTATACGATGTGTAGCTTTGAATTTGAAGCGAGTTTGATGGTTCTCGCCCTGAATCCAAACAGTGAATGCAAGAAATCAGAAAAGAGATTTTTCGAATTGAGTTTTAGATTGAAAAAAAGATCAAAAATATATCTTTTTTTAACAATTCAATTTAACTCATTTCCATAGCAACAACTTTTTTGTTCAGAGGTGTTGTGCTATTAGAAATCCTCAAATTAGCTATAGTTTTTTTTTTAGATTTTATTTTAGAAATTTCTTCCATATTTTTCCATAAACTATTGTAAAATATGATTGTTTTAAGGGTTTTTTTACCCCCATCCCCTTCCCCTTTACCCCCACATAACATGTAAACCTCAAAATGCCCTTTAAAAACCGTATTTTTTTATAAAAAAAATTAAACCAATCGTATATATGACTTATGAACATATATACGATCCTATATATAGACATCGTATATACAGTTATTGGACGTATATACGATTGGTTTGTTTGAAGTCATTCGTATATACATTTTGTGGGGGTATATACGATGGCTAAATATATAGGACCGTATATACGTTCCACCAAGGGTATATACGATGCCCTTCAATTTAGTTAACGGTTGTGATTTGATCAACGATTTTAATTTTAACGGTTGTGATTTGATTAACGGTTTTAATTTTAACGGTTTGATTTGATCAATGATGTAGATATGGATAACTAAACACATGTAATTACAAAAACGCGGTACAATAATATATACAAGTGCAAAAAAAAATACGAAACACGTGGGAATCTATAAATCGTCAAGAGAATCCTCGGCTAAGTCAACACATCTAGGGGCATCACTGGGAGGGGGACGGGGCTCCAGAGGACACATAGACTGCTAGAGGGCAAAAAGACCGGTGTAGGGATCCAACCATGAAGCAGACTCCGGTGAATGGTGATGAGACCACTGCGTAGCAATAGTAGGCAACAGACAGGTAGAAGAGATTGAAATATGCAAACAGTGTTGATTGTTCTTGTTTAGAATAGCTATGATCTTATACTTAGAAGTTTTTTAGGACATGCAGGATTCTATAAGAGATTTATCAAAGATTTTTCAAAAATCTCAAAACCATTGTGTATAATTTTGCAACATGATGTGCATTTCAACTTTGATGATTCTTGTATGGAAGCCTTTAAAAAACTTAAAAAGGCATTGGTGACAACACCAATTGTAGTAACTCCAGACTGGAGTAAGCCTTTTGAACTCATGTGTGATGCTAGTGACTTTGCAGTAGGAGCAGTCCTAGGGCAAAGACATAACAAAGTGTTTCATTCTATATATTATGCTAGCAAAACACTCATTGAGGCTCAAATGAACTACACTGTAACAGAGAAAGAACTATTAGCAGTAGTTTCTGCTTTTGAGAAATTTAGATCCTACTTGGTTGGCACCAAAGTAATTGTGTACACTGACCATTCTGCCATCAAATATCTAATTTCCAAAAAAGATGCAAAACCAAGGCTAATTAGATGGGTTCTCCTCCTTCAAGAATTTGATCTTGAAATTAGAGATAAGAAAGGAGTGGAGAACCAAGTGGCAGATCATCTCTCTAGACTTGAAAGTGAGAATACAGGTACAAATGAAGAAATAGAGGAAAGTTTCCCCGATGAGAAATTGCTAGCAATTACCATGAATGCAGCTAGTGTTACTGCACTTAGTGTGGCCACACCTCATGCATCAACACCATGGTATACAGACATAGTAAACTTCCTTGTGAGCAAAGTTGTACCAATTGACATGAGCTACCAACAGAAAAGGATTCTTCCACATAGTAAAACAATACTATTGGGATGATCCTTATCTATTCAAGATATGTCCAGATCAAATCACGAGAAAGTGCATTCCTGAAGAAGAACAGCAAGCAGTGCTCCTGCATTGTCATGTTGCACCATATGGAGGTTATTTCTGGCCTACTCTATTTAAAGATTCATATTATATGGTCAAAACCTGTGATAAATGTCAAAGAAGTGGTAATATATCTAATAGACATGAAATGCCTAGGACTAACATTCTAGAAATAGAGCTTTTTGATGTTTGGGGCATGAATTTCATGGGTCCTTTTCCACCTTCTTTTGGCAATGAGTATATCTTAGAGCAGTAGACTATGTGTCCAAATGGGTTGAGGCTGTAGCACTTCCAAATAATGAGGCCAAATCAGTTAGCAAATTTCTTCAAAGAAATATTTTTTCAAGGTTTGGCACTTCAAGAGCAATCATCAATGATGAAGGCTCACATTTTTGCAATAAACTCATTGAAAATCTTCTAGCAAAATATGGAGTAAAACACAAGATTGCTACTGCCTATCACCTACAAACTAGTGGACAAGCTGAATTTTCAAATAGGGAAACAAAAAAAATGCTAGAGAAAATGGTTGGACCAAATAGAAAAGATTGGTCCTTACACTTAGATGAAACATTATGGGCATATAGAACTGCATTTAAAAATCCATTAGGTATGTCCCCCTATAGGTTAGTTTATGGCAAAGCATGTCATCTCCCTGTTGAATTAGAGAACAAGTCATATTGGGCTATCAAAAAGTTAAATTTTGATCTCAAAAAGGCAGGTGAGCAAAGGTTTTTTGAGCTTAATGAATTAGAAGAATTTAGGCATTTATCTTATGAGAATGCAGAAATTTATAAAGCAAAAACCAAAGAGTGACATGATAAGAAAATCCAAAGAAGAGAACTTAAAGAAGGAGGAATGGTTCTGTTATATAATTCTAGGTTGAAATTGTTCCCTGGAAAATTAAGATCAAGATGGTCAGGACCATTCCAACTAGTCAAAATTTACCCCCATGGTGCAGTTGATTTATATGATGTAGCCACTGATACCACTTTCAAAGTCAATGGCCAAAGAGTCAAAATGTATTATGGAGCACATGTAGAGAGAGATAAGATCACCACTCATTTTGAAAATCTCTAACACAAGGAGATAGTCAGGCTGTAAGACTCTTAAAACAAGCGCTTGAGGGAGGCAACCCATCATTTTAAAATTATTAATGTCTTTATTTTGTGCAATTTAATGTTTTGTGTGTTTTGTAGAAAAACAGGACAACAGAGTTGCTAGTGTTTCCACACCTAATGTTGACACACTTCCCACTCTGAGGTTCATATCATAGCAAAATGAAGAAAAGGCTTGAATGACAGTATCCACTTGCCAACTCATCAATTTAGTGCGGAATTAAGCTTAAATGAAAGGGTAATGCGCTGTTAGGGCTAAGCTCAACACGTGTTGGCTTGCATGCCAATCCACATAACCCTAACAACTAGTCTCCAACTACCGTTCCCACTAACTCATTCTCATCATACAAACCGCTCACAACCCTCTCATTATCTCGCAAAACCGATCATTCCTCTTTTCTCTAATCTTCAATCTCAAATCAAAATTCTCAAAACCTCAATCACACAAAAATGGTGAAGAAACACTCGGCTACAAAATCTCCAAAGAAACTACCCAGTGCAGGAACTCCTGCAGCATCCAAGAAATCAAAAACAACAACATCTATGGACGTGATTCCTGGGTGTGATCATTTCTGGAGTATGAAGTTCCTACCTAAGAGGGGCTTCAACTTTGCAAAAGCCCACCATTCATTCCTCTCTGCGGTCAACAACATACATTGGGAGAGATTTGTGCAAACCAGAGCATACTACCTAGAGCAAATTGTTCGAGAGTTCTATTCCGGGATTCAGAACACTAGGGGAGGCACAATCTTCTATTCAAAGGTGAGAGGTAAGAAAGTTTTCTTTGATCCTACTAGAATCAATAAGCATTATGATATGAACTACCATGGTGATAGGTATGAAGAGAAATTAGAAACCTATGGTAAGAAACAGATGACTAGGATTAAAGAAAGAATAGCAGTAGAAGGGTCTCAATGGGAGAAGTTCACAAACACTGAATTTAAGCTTAAAACTGGTGACTTAGTTCCTGAGTTAGGTAACTGGCACCTTTTTATTGCTACATCTATTCTCCCCACTTCACACACATCTACATTGTCCAAGGATAGATTGATTCTCATAGATTCAATCTTTACTGAATACAATGTGGATATAGGAAAGTTGATCACCAATGAGATAATAGAATGTCAAACCAAGACCTCTGGTTTCTTGTACTTCCCTTGCCTAATCATTAAGCTATGTCAAAAACAAGGGGTAGAGGCAACTGAACTAGAGAAAATCTATAGGAAAACATCTCCTAGTGGTTTGTCAGCAGAGGTGAAAGAAAGAGTAAGGTCTGTTAGAATTAGAAATACTGCAGAGCAGGAGGTGTTGGAACACCTGATGCAGAAACTCCAAGCAATATGGAAATTTCAACAAGAGCAGCATGATTGGTTAAAAGTGAAGTTAAATGACCCTGAGGAAGAATTAGAAGCCCCAATATTCCCTGAATGAATTATTGATGAAGAGGAAGAGGAAGAGAAAGAAGAGGAGGAGGTAGTAGTTGAGAAAGAGAGGAGAGCAAAGAGAAAGAGAGACACTCAGAAAGACAAGAAGGGAAAGAAACCAAGAGTGGAGGAAGAATTTGAAGAATTAAGTGAAGAAGATACTGAGGTAGATGAGGAGGCAAAACAAGTTGTGAAGGACATTGAAAAGGATGTAGAGGAGGATGAATCAGAATCCATGGAGGAAACTGAAAGTGATGATAATGGCAGTAATAACATGGAGGCTAGTGCTAGGAAGAAGTATGAAATCTACCAATGAACCACAAACAATATCACCACCATCACAAACCAACATTCCATCCCCCACCACCCACCATTCACTCATTCACACTTCACCACAAAAATCACCCACCCCTCCACCAGAAAATGCTCCCCAATATGAAAATCCAAAACAAGTCACAGAAGAAAATGCACCAATCTCAACCCAGAAATCTCCCACCCTTCCAACAGAACCTATAGAGCCTACTAACATTGAATTTGAGAAAGAAAATTTGCAGGTACTCATTGAAGAGCCTGAGAAAGAAGAAGGCCAAAAAGATTCTGTTATGAAGGAGCGCAGAAGAAAAATCACAAAGCAGCAAACTGTGTTCCTACACCTAGTGCCAAAACACTGAAAACAAAGGTGATGGAAACCAGCCCTGAAGTAACAATTCATGAAGTCCTCAAAGCTTTAAACAAGAAGAAGGAGCTGCTAGGCTACAAAAGGAAAACAATGAAGCCAACTCCAACAAAGAAGATGTGGACCATGAGTTCCTTATATGGTGTACAGGGTCAAGGAGCAATTTCTGGAGAAAAAGAGACAACTGAGAAGGACACTCCCACAGAAGGTGAGAAAGCAACTGAGGAAGTAGCAGAGCAACAACCAGAAGAGGCTAAACAAACTCCAGTGCAGGAACATGTTTCTACACCTAAAGTTCCAACACTGGCTACACCAGATGTACCTACACATACTACACCAGAACATTCAGAAATGCCTGAAGCAAGTGTGGAAGATCCTAGTGTGCCACCTCTGATGTTACTGCTACCAAGCCAAGAACCAAGAAGGAGAAGATCAAACTTGCCCCAGTGAGAGTCAGCCCCAGAATCAAGAAGAAAGAGTAAAATGATAATTTTAATGTTGTTTCAATATAATATTATGCTTATATACTTATTATATATATATATATGTGTGCAAATACTATGTGTTTTGTTTAAAACTACATTTTGAAGTATATCTCCCATGTTTGGATCCCTTGTTTACTCAACTTAGAGCAGTGAGGACACTGCTCATATTTAAGTTGGGGGTAGAGTGGAGAATAGTATGTCTTTTGAATTAAATATGCACTATGTGAATATTAATATATGTTATGTGTGTTTTAGTAGTAATAGAATAGTATTATGTGAATATGAAGTATTTAAGTAATAGTATGTGAATATGCAATATTAGTATGTTTTAGTACTTTTAGATGTACTTAACAAAGCTTGCAATAGCATGATCAAATTGTTTTCAAAAATATAAAAATTAAGTACATCATGTGTGTATTAGACTTAAATGATTATGAAGCATGATCAATTCATATTGCTTTTCTAAATTTTTTTGTAAGTGTATCAAATGAGCAAAGTTTTAATGATGAAAAGGAAAAGAAAAGTCTTGTTTTCTAGAAATGATCATTGTTATAATTTCTTTGACACAACAAAATTGAGTTTTTTAAAAGTACCAGGCTAGATGGAAAAACTATCTAAAGCCAAGGAATTTTTGAAAAACTAAGGTCAAATTTAGATTTTTACTAAAAATATAGAAGAGCATAAAGAAATAAGTTTGGGGGAAATTTAAATGAATACAAAGGAAAAAGTGTGGAAACTTGAAAAGTTAATGCCAAAGGTGTCAAAACTCTCACAGGTGTCACAAAGATCACAAAGCTACACTTGCCTGAGTCATATAAACTGAACATGTCCCTTAAGTGCAATTGGTTTGAAAAATGAACAAAGTTCAAAAAAGAAAAGAAAAAGAAAAACAAACCAAAGAAAAAGAAGAAATGCATGTGGAGGTCAGTGAGGAGGGCAATGTATGCTACAAAATACTCAAAGAGTTACCAAAATAGCTACACAAAGTGTACCTACATCACCTATATCAAAAAGCAACTACACTCAAAATGATGTATTTGCACTCACTGCATTACATCAACAAAAACACCAAAGTCTAAATAAGGCAATTGACTCAACAAGTTGAAACACCAAAAGCCCTTTGTTGTGCTTAAGAGTCCCCTAAATCTTGAAGAAATTGTTAGTCTCATCCATATTTTGAAATTTTTTCTAAAGGTGACCAAAAGAGTTCCACATCTTTCAAAAGCCAAAGAAAAACTCTTTATCTAGTTATGGAACCAATTGAAGCTCAATGGGACACACACTCACACAAATGAGTCTTTATAGCTTTGAATGTTTCAAAGAAAGTAAAGGTTTAGAAAATTCCTGAAAAATAAAGCTCATACAAGATACGCACTTTAAACAAAAATTTTAGAAAAACATGAATTGAGGTGATTTCATCATCATAGAAGTCTTGGAAGTTTATGTGTGTCGTTACTTGAGGACAAGCAACAAATTAAGTTTGGGGGTGTGATAACTCTATTTTATATAGAGTTATTCATCTATTTTAACTTAGGTTATTGCTTATTTTCAAGTACATTAATATATAAATATAGCTTATTTATTAAGAAACAACATTTTAGAGATCCAAATGATTAGGACAATTAACTAGGCATATATACACATATCTTATTAGGTTTGATGTTTTTGTTCAGTGCAACTACTGCAGGAGTGGAAACACTACCAACACCAGGAGTGTAAACACTGCCAACACTAGGAGTGGAAACACTGCCTACACCTGCAAAATCTAGCAGTTTGCACCAAAACATCCAAGGACCATTTTGATGCTTCCACACTTGAATTGTGACGTCATGCCTAGTCACCTGGAGCAGAGCCACTTGCAGAAGTCGGCGATAAACATAAAAATCAAGTTGCAAGGCTCACTTATCTAAAAGACATGTGGCACTTCTCCAATGGACCTCCCCTTATGTTCTACATGCAAGCGACCACAACTGAGTTACTTGCTTCATTGGTTGTCTGAATTTATCTAAGGTTGGTCCCCTCAGTTGATCTTACGCACCAAAGGAAACCCCTCAAGGGTGATAACCCTCATTTATGATGGTTATTACTTGCTTTCTAAGCTTGTTTTTAAATAAATTTGTTAGCATGTTGTGTGAATTAGCTTGTATATAAGTGTTTAGGATAGAATTAATGGTGCAGGAATGAATTGGTTTGAATTGGGCATATTTATGCTCTTTTGTGCTTTTAATTATGTTTTGTGTAGTGCTGCAGCAACAGGTGTGTGCGCATTAAGGAAAATGCGGAAGATGAGAGAGAAAGCTCAAGAGGAATGCGAAAAACACGGGAAATGAGGCAAGGACATCTGTCAGAGCTGGATGGCACGGAAAGATATGACCTCATGTGGATTTCCCACAATTGCCCTTAAACCTAGGACGCATTTCCCAAAGAAGATATTTTCTAGGGTTGCGTGCAAGGAGACACTATATAAGCTAGCTTTCATTTCCCATTCAAATATAGCCATTGCTCTGCCGTCAAGAGGAAGTTTAGAGATAGCTCCTCATAGCGTGCTTAGCTCACCTTTCCGTTACCAAATTTGATACATTGCTGAGACTATTGCGTTAGCAACACTGGAATTGCATTTCTCTTGGTGGATTTCTACTTAGAAGAGTTGGATCAGAACTCCATTGTCACCATTGGAGCTCCCTCTCTGTTTCTTCATTATAGTATCATTTCTTACCTTTAAATTTGTAATATGACTTCTACTCTTTTGTTTAAGTTATTTTCTATGTTTTGTAAGCTCAATATGAGCTAAATACTCAGAGTTGAGATGCTGGATCTGATGTAGTTAGATTTATTATGCAATTAATGAAGTGTGTTTAATGTTGTGCATTTTACCTTGTGTGTGATAATATTTCCATTTTAGAGTAGGATTGGCCGTCTATTCTAAATAGCATTTATAAATTCAGAGATGGTTTGTAAATTAATCTCACAAGGTAATATGGGTAGTGGACATTAACGAGAGATCTTGATGTTCCTTGCTTAACCCTAGAGATAGGAGAGCATAACCCATAAGGTGAATACTGCCGGTGCTCAAGCAGCCTAGGAGGTACTTCTTTAGGGTTTAGAGATAAACTCTTGCAAGGAAACCTAGTGTGAAGTATTCGAGAGAATAACGTCTGTTTGCTGCAGCATTGAACATACACTTAATTGCATATTAATGAAGCTACTGAAGTGAATGCATCTCAGCTTGTTCTCATCACTGTTTTCACATTACCCTCTTTATTTTTACTACTGTTTATGTTACCAAAAACTTGTGTGTCATTTACTTTCTTCACTAAATTGTTAATCAAACTAAACTCTCAAGATTAAGCTTAAATCCTCGTGGGAACGATCTCACTTACTCTATATTACTTGTTAGACAGTGTATACTTGCATTATCACGTTTTCCAACAACAAGTTTTTGGCGTCGTTGCTGGGGATTTACAATTTAATAGATTGTTTAATTAGTTAGCAACTTAGTGCCTTTTGATTACTAATTCTGTTTGTGTTGTTTTTGTTGCTACAGCATTAGATTGCTGCAACATCTGTTGTTGCAGCATATGCACAGGCATAGACGCAATACACCAGAATTCCAGTTGCACCCAGAGATAGAAAGACATTTTAGAAGATTGAGAAGAGTTCACAGTACTCCAGGACTTATTGAATTAGGGAGAGCTGCTGCTATGGATACTCCTCAAAACTCTGAACGTAGTGATCCTACTCCACCCAACTCTTCACCTCATGCAATTCCAAGGGCAGGAGAGGATGATTTCAGAAGACAAGTTCTGGAAATGGGCGTGATAAATATGGCTAATGATAGGGATAGACCTATGAGGGACTATGCAGCTTTTGACCCTCAAACTATGCAAACAGGCATAGTGAGGCCAGAAATTGCTACAACCCATTTTGAGTTTAAGCCTATGATGTTCCAAATGCTTCAAACAATTGGGCAGTTTGGTGGAGGTCCTCTTGAAGACCCACATCTGCATTTGAAACAATTTGTTGAAGTTTGCAGTAATTTCATTCTCTCTGGTGTTTCAGATGATGCTTTCAAACTGAAATTGTTCCCTTATTCCTTGAAAGATAGAGCTAAGGCCTGACTTAATTCACTCGAGCCTAACTCTATTGTTACTTGGAATGAGATGGCTGAAAAATTTATGACAAAATATTTTCCACCAATCAAGAATGCCAGGATGAGAAATGAAATCACCTCTTTCAAGCAAACTGAATTTGAAACCTTGTTTGAAGCATGGGAAAGATACAAAGAACTTTTGAGAAAATGTCTTCACCATGGTATTCCTATCATTATCCAAATGGAGACTTTCTACAATGGATTGGAACCTCAAACTAGGCTCATGCTTGATGCCTCATCTGGAGGAGTTGAAATCACTCTTTTTGGGATCGGTATAGCAGATCAAAAATGATAAATGTTGAATCAGCATAAACCAACAAAATCAATAACTATGAACAAATTACAAAAAATGGGGGTGGGGAGACTGACTAAAAGATTTAAGGACAGCCATAAAAAATGTGTCTGGACAACCAAAAGACAAGCTACTACACCACTCATTCTTTCCCATCCACCACAACCATAAAAAAGGTGCCATCCATTGAAAAGCTTTGCATATCACGATTTTGTTCTTAAATATACTCAGAAGATTTCGATCTATATCTTTGATGAAATGAGAAACGAAGAAACCCACAGAATGGTTGCTTGTTGCTTAGATGCGCCGAAGAAGCCGTAGAAATCGACTGTGCGTGCGCTCGGTTGTAGCGGTGGATTGTGGTGACATTTTGGTGTTTGCAGTCTTTGATTGTATGGTGTGGTCACCAGAGTGAAGTCGGCAACTAAAGTTGATTTCTTTCCTCTTTTGATGTTTCGCTGCTTTGGTGGGAGTGGAAAGGATGAATGGAGATGAGGGGATGAAGGGAGAGGAGAGGAAGACTGTTAAAGGAGGAGTTTGGAGGGATAAAAGGAGAAGAGGAAGTGAGATATCGAGAGAGGACGAAAGAATGAGTGGTGTAGTAGCTTGTCTTTTGGTCAAAAAGCATAGCTACACCGTCTTTGACTATGACCAGCCTTTTCTTTGACTATGGCCAAGGAAAAGTGCTGACATTCAACATAGCACCCATGTGACAACTGGTGGGGTGGAGTTGGTGAAGGTTTTTTTATGAGCTCATTAATGTGATTAGGTAGGTAGTAATGGATGTAGGTAGGAAGTAGAACCATTAGCAAGCAATTAATGGAGATGTCCACCATACACCATTGCAACTTGGGGTTGAGAGTGGGGGTTTATCCTTCCAGACCAATAATATCTACAACAACAGTAAAAATACGATATACGTACAGTCAATATATATAGCACACAAAGAAGTAAAAATAGAATCTTGAATTTTAATAAATTGCAGTTAGAACTCTTAAGACAGTAACAAAACAAAGTGAGGGTTATTGTCGAAGGAATTTACCAATTGACATAAAACCATTTGTGGTATCCCCCAAAGCATGAACATGGAAGCCATGGAGGCCAGGTTTAAGACCAGCAAGATTTCCAGTTACTGTGGTTGGGCCTGCACAATTCACAATACATGTTAATTGATTTGGCATAGCACAGTGCATGTAAACAAAAACATAATCGTCAGAGATCAAGCGTTGTTAAACTTAATAGAGAATAAGATCAATGTAAATAAATAGAGTCAATGAGTCAAACTAGACTTGTATTATTGTTGACTCATTGACATAAAGGTGTGCCACATGGTTGTTGACTAGGCTTAGTAAAACAGTTAGTATTTCGTTTGATCCCTAACAAACTTGTAACAAGATGTGAATCAGCTCAACTGATTTCGTTGGATTCCAATCATATGTATATATATTGTTCACTATTGAGTGAAAAGATTAAGAGATTCAGTTTCAGTTTCTCACATGGTATCATTCGCTCCTAACGATCCCTTTCTTTCTTTGATTCTCTTGTTTCACCATCACGATGACAAACTCCACCAGAGGTAGCACTGGAGCGTCACCGTCTACTCCATCGGCCCCGGTTTCTGTATTTCATCCCAATGCCGATAGTGAATCTTCACACAAATTCCGATGGTGAATCTTCGACGAGAAGAATTTCCTTCTCCCGAATAAACAATTTGAAGGCGTGGTCAAAATGCACAAACTGCAACGATTACTTGTGAATCCTGTTATTCCACCAAAATACGCTTCAGAGGAGGATCGATTAGCTGATAAACCCTCGGATGAGTTTGAAAATTGGTTGGTTCAAGACCAAACCCTCTTCACTTGGATTCTATCAACCCTATCTGAATCCATTTTACCTAGGGTGCTCACATGCGAGCATTCTTGGAAACTATGGGAGAAATTGCAACAACACTACTTCTCCCACCTTAAGGCAAAAGAAAGACAACTCCGTCACAAACTGAAGAACACTAAGAAAGGTTCCAAGTAGATTTCTGAGTTTCTCACTGCAATTCATTCCCTTGCTGATAGACTCACCTCCATAGGTGAAATGATTTCTGATTCCTATCTGTGTGATGTGATTTTGGATGGATTATCGGAAGAATATAGTCCATTTCGTGTTGATGATATTTGGACAACCTAGTACTCCTGCTTTGGCAGAAATTGAATCACTGCTTCTAGTTCAAGAATCGCAACTTGACAAGTACTGTCAAGAATTGGCAGCGTCAAATGCAACTGTGAATATTGCTCATGTGCAAGGTCGTGGTGATGGTGCTCGGAGAAATTACAATAATAACTCTCGTGGCTGTGGACGCCAAAATGGGCTCGTGGCTGTGGTGACCCTTTACGGGCATTCCGTGATTGATTGCTGGTTTAGGTTTGACGAGTCCTTCATTCCACCTCCAAATGTGGTGCAAGCCAATACAACTACCACCTCTGAAACTGACAAGGCCGCTACTACTTCAACTGATACAGCAACTCCTAGCGTGTGTTTTGCTGAAGCTCTTCCTCTAGACGCAACAGGTAAACTTGTGCAATTTCCCTCACCTAATCTTGAAGTTTATGAGGATTGGTACGGTGACACAGGTGCCTCGCACCATGTCACTACCAACTCCTCAAATTTACACCATAAACACCCTTATAAAGGTGACATTAGAGTCAAAATGGGCAATGGACACTTCACTCATTCATTCTGTTGGCACAACACAATTCACATCACCATTGCATCCTCATGTTAATCTTGTGCTAAACAAGCTATTATACGTGCCTAATATTACTAAAAACCTATTATCAGTTTCTCAATTCTATAGAGATAATCAAGTCTACTTTGAATTTCATGACTCTTATTGCTTGGTTAAATCACAGGGCTCTAAACAGGTTGTCTTGCAAGGCATACGAGGCTCTGATGGACTCTATGTCTTCAAGGGCTCACCAATTGTAAAAAGAACAAAATCTATTTCATCTTGTAAATCTTTACTTTCTTCAAATACTGCTTTACCAGTTTCCAACAATGTAATAGTAGCTAAGTCTGATTCTATTGTACCTAGTTTGAATTTTGTGTTTACAAATGCTTGTAATTCCATTAGTGCTTTGTGGCTTACCATTTTGTACCACATGTGATGAAACATTGTAATTTGAAAGGATCTAGTAAACTGTCTTTTGATTTCTATAATTCATGCAACACCATCATAAACTCAGTACACTCAGCCATTTGAACTAGTTTATACTGATCTTTGGGGCCCCTCCTCCATTTCATCTAGTGGTGGGTATTACTATTACATAACTTTTGTAGATGCCTTCACCAAATTCACTTGGGTGTATCTTCTTAATAATAAGTCCAATGCTTTAGATGCTTTCACTTTATTTCACAAACTTATTCAAACTCAATTTGCTGCTAACTTGAAAGTTGTTCAATCGAATGGTGGGGGGGAGTACTTACCCTTCACCAATCATTTGTCTAGTTTGGGAATTAGCACAGGTTCACTTGTCCGTATACAGCACATCAAAATGGCTCTGTGGAGAGGAAGCACAAGCACTTAACTGAAATGGCTCTCACTCTATTGGCTCATGCTTCATTTCCTTTACAGTATTTGGACTATGCAATAACCACTGCTACTCATTTGATAAACAGAATTCCCACCACAGGCCTCACATCTTCTATATCACCTTTCCAAGCATTGCATCACACCTTACCAAACTACACCCAATTAAGAACCTTTGGTTGTGCTTGTTACCTTCACGGTGCTCAATGCATCAACCTAGGAGTATCTCCTTCACATAAAGGTTACATATGTTTGACTCCAGAAGGGAAAATCATAATATCTAAAGATGTAACATTTGATGAGCTTACCTTTCCCTACCTTACCCTATTCCCATCTCCCAAGAAAATAGAACAACCTCCATCATCTAACACTCCTATTCCCACCTTTTCAGCCTCTACATCTCCTCTGCAAACCACAAATATTGTAACCCCTAACACTACATAACCTACAATCTCTAGCACCTCACCTACACCTGTCAACATAGCAGCACCTGCAAGTCCTTCATCACTGGTACGGGATGATTCTATTTCTACTTCAACTCCATCAGTTGAGAGCTCAACACCTCTTGAAGCTGCATCTATGGTGCAAGATCCACCAGTTCCACCTCCAGCACCTACAATCATCAAAACTAACCCTATGGTCACAATACTGCAAATAGGTTCCTTGAAGCCCAAGATTCTACTTGCTGAGGTTGAACCAACAACCCTCAAACAAGCCTTAACTAGTTCTCAATGGAAGCAGGCTATGGAAAATGAGATCAAGGCATTACAGAATAACAATACTTGGTCTATAACTACACTTCCTCCTAATAGAAAAGCTATAGGGTGCAAGTGGGTATATAGAGTCAAGGAAAATTTTGATGGATCAATTAACAAATACAAAGCAAGAATTGTAGCCAAAGGCTACAATCAATTAGCTGGAAAAGACTATGGTTAGACTTATGCTCTTGTGACTAAGCTAACAACCATTAGGATCCTTCTCTCACTTGCTATCAGTTGCAAATGGCAAATTCAACAAATAGATGTGAATAATGCGTTTATAAATGGTTACCTTGAGGAGGAAATTTACATGCTTCAACCACCAGGCTTTGGTACCTCTGATAAGAACCAAGTCTGCAAACTGAACAGGTCCTTGTATGGTCTTAAGCAACCCCCTAGGGCTTGGCATGAAATTCTCAAGCTTGCTCTTAAACACTTTGGCTTTACCCCTAGTAAATGTGACAGCTCCTTATTTGTTCATACTTCTCAAGGTGTGCAACGGTTTGCCTTAGTCTATGTAGATGATATCCTAATCACAGAATCTTCTCTAGCATTAATCCAAGACTTAATCAAGAAGCTAAATACTGAATTTTCTCTCAAACACATGGGGAGGCCAGAATATTTTCTGGGCATTGAGCTCAAGTATATGCAGTCAGACTCTATTCTATTATCTCAAAGCAAGTATATTAGAGATTTACTTACCAAAGCTACAATGACTGATTACAAAGGTATTGGAACACCAATGGCTTCAACTACTAAGCTAAGCAAGATTAGTTCAGATACTATGAAGGATCCTTCTAGCTATAGGTCTATTGTTGGGGCACTTCAATATGTGACTCTAACACGGCCTGAAATAGCTTATGCAGTCAACAAAATGCCAATTTATGGCATCACCATTGGACAGTCACTGGAAGGCTGTTAAGAGGATACTCAGATACCTTAGTAGTACCTCTACTCATGGTTTGCTCTTACAGCCTTCAAAGATCAGTAGCCGTTTGTCTCTCCGTGCATACAATGATTCTGATTGGGGGAGTGACCCTGATGATAAAGGATCCACCTCTGGCTCTTGCGTATATTTAGGACCTAATCTAGTATCATAGAGTTCAAAGAAGCAAACACTTGTAGCTAGATCAAGTGCAGAGGAAGAATATAGAGGTTTGGCCAATGCCACATCAGAAATTTTGTGGATTCGGTCACTTCTCCGTGAGCTCAATGCTCCACATTTGTCACCTGTTTTTCTCTGTGATAATCAGAGTGCAGTAGCTATAGCTCATAATCCGATGCTGTAACACCCTTTTCTAAACCTCATTTATTTTAAATAAAATCAGAGTTCTTCGCAATTTAACTTCGCCATATTGAAAAAGGCGTTACACTTTACTCTCAAAAACGATCTCAATTAATAACGTCAGATAATTTCGAAATCTCATAGCAGCGGAAAAATAATCATCAAAACACGTCTTCACATTAAAGGGTCTTAAATCCAAAACTCGAAGTCTCAAATAAATATTGAAATCTAAATAAATAGCGTTTACGCCCCCCGATGTTACATATCAGAGCGACGACACGACCCGACAGAAGATAGGAAAGCCGGAGACCTTCACTCGCGGTTACCTGCAGCGTTGCCACATAAGAGCAACATTCCAAGCAGAAGGGGTGAGCATTAACAGAAATAATAAGCAATGACAGCAGTAAATAAGTAGCAGGTAACTCACAGCAAGCACATAAAACTCAACACATCATATCACGACACAAGGTACAAACTCCATTAGTTAATAGATACCAACACTCGTTATAAATGGACTCATGAACGAATGCAACCCCTCTGGGCATATGCATGCGGTACCGATCTCGTAAAAGGCCACGATGGGCATACCACCAAAATAATCACGTGTTGTAGCATCACAGCTACCTCGAAGATGCATATGACAATGCGACTCATGATTCATGCATAGATACACATACTCAGAGCATTTAATTAATAAATACCATACCACCGATATTATTATCACACAGAAATACCATGTGTTGTAGCATCACAGCTACCTTGTAACTCTCACCTGTTTACAGCATCACGAAACGGCTTTCGTACAGAAGTTCGACAGCTTCTGTTAACTAAATTGTAACCCAGTTTTCTCTTTGAATTCTCATCCAAATGAAACGAAATCCGTGTTAAATTGAAGCCCCGTGAGTCTAGTTTACAATGAGACAAAAATCATTCGAAAACGAGTTCGGTGGAAAGAGTTATGAACAAAACATTGAACCTATACCCATACGGGTTCATGCAGTTTTTCAGATTCTTTTACCCATTTTGTAAAAATGTTTTCTCCAGTTATACTGACTCAAATTTTGCGAAACCAGTGCCTAAAGTGAAGGAAATCGTGTCTACTTTTCAATGAAACAAACCCCATGCAATTCGGGCCAATAATGAAGTCACAATCACAGAAATACTGGACACCTATCAAAACGGTTTCAAAACGAAATTTCAGCACATCAATTCCCTCTTTGCACAACAACCACTAGAAACCAGGTTTTTAACGAATCAACATCACGATATGATCGACAAACACAACCCACACGCACGCACGCGCTGTGGCGCCACCTAAGGCGATCACACCCGCACACACACGGCCAAGGCTAGGGGCCTGCGTCGTGGCAACACGAACGGCAACTTAACACGGCAACAACGATAATCGCCACCGCGCGCACACCCACGCAAATAACCACAACTGCCATCAATGACAACGACTCGCAACAACAACTAATAAGACGCAACCACACACAATAATAAGGAATTAACATCAACATCACTGCGAAAGCAACCACAACATCACGCCATTATCAAGAATCATCATCAACATCATATATCATCAAAATCAATCATCACATAAAGACAAACACCATTGAAGACTCAATAACAACATATCATGCGAAATAACAATAGCAACATCGCACCATCATCAATTTCAATCCAACTTCGCAAATAATCCAACCAAACCCTAACTACCCATATACCCTCATCATAACCCATTATTAGTGTTAAAACCCACCCTTACCTCTATTGACGTAAGCTCCAAATTATGAAGAACGAGACACGAACACAAACTCACGAACACACAAACGGAACACGGCTTCCTCCTTGAAAGAAATCGCGCCTCTCCTTCTTCTCTCTTCTCTCCTAGCCGCGCACTACTCCCTCTCTTCTCACTCTCTCAATTTCGCACAATTGTGAAGAATGAGGAGAGTCACAGTTACCCTAGGGTTTAAGCTGTGGGCCCTCCCGCGCCGGGCTCACAGTTACACCCTCTCATTTTCCAAAATCAACCCCTCCCTCGTCATATTATTTATTATTCTCTTAATTAATTTCTATTTCACCTCCAATTTATTTTTAATAATTTAATTAATCAGTTAATTATTTTTGGGGCGTTACAACCCTCCCCCACTTAAATAATTTCGTCCTCAAAATTCTACGCTACCCACAAAACACAGCACGCAGCGAAAACATAAAAGGAAAAACTCACGACTCACCTGCAAAAACGAACACTTTTCCGGTAGACCTATCTTTCTTTGGTTTCGGACACTGTGCACTAATGTGTCCTCCCTCTCCACAGTTGAAACAGAGTGCGTCCTTACGATCGCAGTCAGTTGCCATATGACCCTCCTTGCCACACTTAAAGCATCTCTTCACATCACCTGGACAGTCTGGACGCTTATGACCAGCCTTCCCACGACTCACTAGCAGCAGCATCTCCCCCACTTGTTCTCGTGTCGTCAGCGGCCTTCCGCTTCCCCTTTTCATTCGGGACATCGTACGGCTTACTACGATCCGAGGAATTCCTCTGCTTATCTCTCATGACTCTAGAATGGGCATTACTGTCTTCCTCAAATATCTTGCGGTATCGCCAACTAGTTCGAAAAACACCCGGATCTTACGGTACCCTATCGCTTTCTTAATGTCACCACATCCATTCTCAAACTTAATACATTTCAAAATTCAGCAGCGGCTCAACATAGTGCGGATAAAACTTGGATAACTCGGTGAACTTGGCGGCGATACTCGATCAGCGACATACCACCTCGCACCCGACTTCAAGAACTCAATTTCTTTCTTTCCGCGGACATCCTCGGGATAGTACTTTCTCGTAAATTCCTGTTGAACACTTCCCAAGTGATCTCCTCATTTGCGACCACCAACCTCTCGCCTAGTCTCCAACCACGATCGTCGGCCTCCTCGGCTAACATGTGAGTACCATAGCGGACTTTACGAGCTTCGGTGCGATCCATCACCACGAAAATCCTCTCCATTTCCTTCAGCCATGCTAACGCGCCATCGGGATCATACTTGCCCTTGAAAGTAGGAGGATTCTCCTCTACGATAAGTGGCGGCATCGCGCGAACCAAAGATCACCCTTTTGATTACGAACAACTGAGCCATAGCTCGCATAGCGGCGAGCAAGTGCGGCATCGTTCCGTCCTCGCCATTTCAACACCGCAACGAAACATAAATAAAAACGAGTAACAAAACTCAAGTGTTACTCGACTCGACGACTTCGACTACGTGGGACGAGGACCGAATCGCTCACGATACCACTAATGTAACACCCTTTTCTAAACCTCATTTAATTTAAATAAAATCAGAGTTCTTCGCAATTTAACTTCGCCATATTGAAAAAGGCGTTACACTTTACTCTCAAAAACGATCTCAATTAATAACGTCAGATAATTTCGAAATCTCATAGCAGCGGAAAAATAATCATCAAAACACGTCTTCACATTAAAGGGTCTTAAATCCACAACTCGAAGTCTCAAATAAATATTGAAATCTAAATAAATAGCGTTTACGCCCCCCCCGGTGTTATATATCAGAGTGACGACACGACCCGCAGAAGATAGGAAAGCCAAAGACCTTCACTCGCGGTTACCTGCAGCGTTGCCACATAAGAGCAACATTCCAAGCAGAAGGGGTGAGCATTAACAGAAATAATAAGCAATGACAGCAGTAAATAAGTAGCAGGTAACTCACAGCAAGCACATAAAACTCAACACATCATATCACGGCACAAGGTACAAACTCCATTAGTAAATAGATACCAACACTCGTTATAAATGAACTCATGAACGAATGCAACCCCTCTAGGCATATGCATGCGGTACCGATCTCGTAAAAGGCCACGACGAGCATACCACCAAAATAATCACGTGTTGTAGCATCACAGCTACCTCGAAGATGCATATGACAATGCGACTCATGATTCATGCATAGATACACATACTCAGAGCATTTAATTAATAAATACCATACCACCGAAATTATTATCACACAGAAATACCACGTGTTGTAGCATCACAGCTACCTCGTAACTCTCACCTGTTTACAACATCACAAACTGCCACATATCACTGTACACACACCACGCCAAACAAATACAAGACAACCAAAACACACACACAAGATGTAAATTGGCGCACAAAGACCACCACATACAACACCAAAGACAATGACACATGCAACACCACAAATTGGTGCACAAAGCACCACTAGACAATTCCTGAACCTACGCACTAGGCGCGCCCACACACACAGACACACAAGGGCAGCGACAATAACCAACACAACGTCCTATTCGTTCGATCATTTTACCAAACAGCTAAGGAGCAGTATTTTTCAGCAACTGTGCACGAATTCCGACAATTAATTTAGCATATCAAACAATGTCGGAACTTTGCAAAAAAATATCCTCTGGAAAGCTTAAGATGTCTAGTTTCTAGAAATAATTTTTATTTATTTGTTTAGGTATCCAAATAGTACAGTTTTGCAAAATACCTCTCAGGGTACAGAAGTTCGACAGCTTCTGTTAACTAAATTGTAACCCGGTTTTCTCTTTGAATTCTCAACCAAATGAAACGAAATCCGTGTTAAATTGAAGCCCCGTGAGTCTAGTTTACAATGAGACAAAAATCATTCGAAAACGAGTTCGGTGGAAAGAGTTATGAACAAAACATTGAACCTATACCCATACGGGTTCATGCAGTTTTTCAGATTCTTTTACCCATTTTGTAAAAATGTTTGCTCCAGTTATACTGACTCAATGACAACGACTCGCAACAACAACTAATAAGACGCAACCACACACAATAATAAGGAATTAACATCAACATCATTGCGAAAGCAACCACAACATCACGCCATTATCAAGAATCATCATCAACATCATATATCATCAAAATCAATCATCACATAAAGACAAACACCATTGAAGACTCAATAACAACATAGCATGCGAAATAGCAACACTAGCAACATCGCACCATCATCAATTTCAATCCAACTTCGCAAATAATCCAACCAAACCCTAACTACCCATATACCCTCATCATAACCCATTATTAGTGTTAAAACCCACCCTTACCTCTATTGACGTAAGCTCCAAATTATGAAGAACGAGACACGAACACAAACTCACGAACACACAAACGGAACACGACTTCCTCCTTGAAAGAAATCGCGCCTCTCCTTCTTCTCTCTTCTCTCCCTAGCACAAGACTACTCCTCTCTTCTCACTCTCTCAATTTCGCACAATTGTGAAGAATGAGGAGAGTCACAGTTACCCTAGGGTTTAAGCTGTGGGCCCTCCCGCGCCGGGCTCACAGTTACACCCTCTCATTTTCCCAAATCAACCCCTCCCTCGTCATATTATTTATTATTCTCTTAATTAATTTCTATTTCACCTCCAATTTATTTTTAATAATTTAATTAATCAGTTAATTATTTTTGGGGCGTTATAGGTGCTCCACTCACGCACTAAACATCTAGAACTTAACATACACTTTGTTCGTGAAAGAGTTTTGTCCAAGGCTCTCATTGTCTTACATGTTCCAGCAGCATTACAGATAGTTGATGTCTTAACCAAGCCGCTTACAACACCTCAGTTCACAGATTTCAGAAGCAAACTCAATGTGACTTCTTCAACTCACCTCTCATTTGAGGGGGGAGTAATAGAGAATAAGATCAATGTAAATGAATAGAGTCAATGAGTCAAACTAGACTTGTATTATTGTTGATTCATTGACATATAGGTGTGCCATCTGGCTGCTGACTAGGCTTAGTAAAATAGTTAGTATTCCGTTTGATCCCTAACAAACTTGTAACAAGATGTGAATCAGCTCAACTGATTTCGTTGGATTCCAATCATATGTATATATATTGTTCACCATTGAATGAAAAGATTAAGAGATTTAGTTTCACTTCTCACAAAACTTACCATTTTCCCTCTTTATGTTTTGCTTTCTTCTACTTTCTCTCTGATTTCTTTCCTCTTCTCTGATTTTTTTTTGTTTCAACAACTGAAGAAGAGAATAGAAGATGGGTTTGGATGTGGGGAGAGAGATCAAAGGAGTGATTTATGGGAGATGGGTTTGGATACGGTGAGTGAGATATGGAGAGAGTGAAAAAGCAGTCAAAAGTAGGGTGTCTGACACACTCAATGTGTTCAGAAAGAAATAGTGAAAAGTAGTCAAAAGCCACTTTAGACATTAGAGGCAGAGAAAAATTTGACAGACAACTCTTTAATAGTAGTAGAGTAGAAGGAAAAGTAGTTGAAGGAAGGTTACTGATATCATTAATTGATGTAGGTAGTAAGTAGAACAAAACGCAATGAATTTGGTCAAACAAGACATGCCCCATATTAACTTAACCACGTTTGACAGTCAAGTTCGCTTGATCTTCAGTTAGTCCCACATTCTGATCACGTGCTTCCCTCGTGCCTTCCAAGCAAGTCTGTCTTCCCTCAACCACTTATTCGCTCGGCTGCCTCTTGCCCCTCGGGCAGTCCTATGGACTCGAGAATCCAAGCTATCGGGGCCGAGGCACTCTATAGGCTGGGGCTTAACTCTCCATCGGCCTAGCTCATTGTCCTTGGGGCTCGCCATCTCTTCGGGAGTTTCTCATTGCAGCTTTCCCCGAGGGGTCTTTTGAGTTCGATCCATTGGTAACTCCCCTTGTAATTCCGTCTAGTGGTACACCTCGGTGTCCTAGTTTTTAATTTTCCTCTCACTCGGCCCTCAGCCCACAACTTAGTTATTTTTTGGTGTTAACAATTGCCCCCCCTTTTTGTGAGTTTGTATGGCCGAGAGGACTGACTGATGGGACAAAAACCCTTGACATGCCTTGATGCATCAGTTAGAGGAGACTTAACTGTTGTGTTGTGACACTTGGCGCTTCGCGCTTATCCAAATGACTGCGCGTTGGTTCCCAAGGACACGTTGTTTGCGTTCCAAGGCTATAAGTAGTAATTATAATTGCCTTGCGAGGTTTTTCGCACTTGTCCCCCCCCCCCTTGTCTTCCCCCTTGTCTTTCAAACCTTTGCCTTTCTTCCAATACTCCGAAGCAAATTTTCTCGCATTTCCTCCATGGCTTCCTCCTCTACTCATCACGTTGGTTCAACTGTGTTTGATCAATCTGGTCCGCTTACACTCATGTGCCTTGTCGCTCCCAACGCTGACGCCGATTTCACCTTCTTCGAGAAGAGGTTTGGCTCTTGCCCTCTTCTCCTCAGGACAATGTGGTACATTGCTGAAGCTAGGTTTGTCCGCCTTCGTCGGTGACCAAAGACTGGCCCCGAGTATACTGCTTGGGACCAAAGAATGTATATTTTTCATATTTAAATACTTAATTACAATCTTAACTACATTGGTAGTATGTTCCTTATTTGGATTTTTTTTATAAGCTCCTTGTTTGGATTTGTTTCGATTTTTTTATAAAGTATTAAAATTTTAATTAAATATATTCAAATATATTAATTATCCTTATATTAATTAGAAAATATAATGAAATAAGTAAAGGTGATTTCAATAAAATATTTTATTGAATAACTTATTTAAGATAATATTTTTATGTATTACGTATTTTTTTATCACATTCAGTCAGAATATTTTTTTAATCCATTTGACGCAGTGTTGGTAGAACCATACAGTTCAACCGGAACCTCCCAGTTCAGTGGTTGGTTCAATTCCATTTGGCCTGCAGTTTGGTTGAACTGCTCAGAACCAGGTTGGGTTGGGTTGAATTGAAACAATGTTGAATTGTTAATTGACCTGGTGGGTTGAACCAACTGAAACATTTTTTATTTATTTTTTTCTCCAAGACAAGGAATTACATTTACCTTACTCCAAAAGGACTAATGAGGATTTAAACTCCAGACCACTTAAATACAAATCATGCTATGTTCAACTATATAGGTAAACCACTTGGGTTATAATTTTATGATAATTCTACCTTATTAGTCCCAACATGAGAAAAAAAAACGATTTTACAAGAGATCATAAAAATATAAGAAATAAAACCATTGTTTGTTCAATTTATAAGAAATGTTAACTAACACCATTAGCCTAATGGCCTAAGCTACCATGTGACACATAGGGTTGACAAGGTGCTCCTAGGTTTATTTCGCAGTGGACGGATTTGGTATTGGCCAGTTCGAAATATGCTCCTAAGCCCAAGTGAAAATTAGTCTTTCGTTGAAAGTGTGGGGACACCCCGTGGGTAGCCAACAATTGATTGTTAGGTTGGATTTTTTTTATGGTTGCCCGAGTTCGAACCCAAAATCTCCACTTTACATGTGTGAGTTTACAGGCTATACTTGTCTACATACTAAAAAAAATTACTCCTTAATTTAATTAGTCATCGTATTCTCTTTTATAATAAATAGACTTAATTGCAGTTTTGGTCCCCCTATTATGACCAACTTACGATTTTAATCCCCGAACTTTTTTTCTCACGAATTTAGTCCCCTTATTTTCTCAATTTCTAAAATCATAGTCCCCCTCTAATTTAGTCAAACTTGTTGCTGAGTTGTCAGTCAATAAACCTACATGGAAGGACATGTTGGCATGCCAGCATGGAATTTAAATTAAAAATTCTTATTTTAAATATAACAATTGTTTTTAATCTATTTAATAAAATTCAAAATTAAAACTGACGCAAAACTCAACCCCATGTCTTCTCTTCTGAGCTGAGAAAACGCATTGAAACAGTATGAATATAGATTGCAGGATAAAATTGAATCTTAAAATGTTTGAAAATCTAAATTGAGAAAACTGACGCAAAACCCATCACTGAATCTTAGCATTGAATCTCAGAATCCATCTTGATGGCTAAAATTGAAACCCACGATACAATTTATTCATAATACTTGGCAAGAAGAACAAGAAATGAAGAGAACACAGCAAGAAAAAGTAAAACAAATTGGGTCTTCAACTATTGTTGGCTTTTGCGTTAATGGTGAATGGAGCAGAACAAGAACGATAGAAAGAAACGTTAATGGCGAGTGGAGCAGAACGAGAGGAAGAAACGTGAATGCGTTGCGAGCAGAGACGGTGTAATTAAAGTAAGAATTTTAATAAATAGATTAAAAACAATTGTTATAATTAAAGTAAGAATTTAGAATTTAAATTCCAAGTTGGCATGTCAGCATGTCATTCACCTAAGTTTATTGACTGACAACTCAATAAGTTTGACTAAATTTGAGGGGGGAATTTAATTTTAGAAATTGAGAAAATAGGGGGACTAAATTCGTGAGAAAAAAAGTTCGGGGACTAAAATCGTGAGTTGATCATAATAGGGGGACCAAAACTGCAATTAAGCCTAATAAATAAGGTATCAATTAAACTTAGCATTTAAAACATTAAGGGGTTGATCACTTTCCAACAAATCTTTTCCATCCGCACCGGTCAGAGATTGAACCCAAGACTAAATATGGTTGAGAGACTCAACTATCTACCACTTATGCCACAACATGTTGGTTTTGTTGAATTGTAATCAAAACTCTAGCTTAAGTTAAAACAGCTTAATAGCCGTTGGTAACAAACTTTGGGTACTTAGAATCTCTAACTAACTAAACTAGTTTGTTAGTAACAAACTTGGTTGTTAGCCTAACTAACAACCATCTAACAGCTAATTCCAGCACAGTATATATACATACAGATTGTACATAAAATACTTACAATGAATAAAATTTACAGTTTTCAGTTTTTACTCTAAGCATTCCATTCTATTCTATTGCTACACTACTACTTCCTGTTACGTAAGCTCCAAGATCTTCATCTTTCAGTAAAGTTTCTGGGTTCAGGTGGAATAATCAAAGGGTGATTATACCTCGCAAGAATAAGAGAAACACACTGTTAGAATTAGGGTTTCTGTGACTGAAACTAGAAGAAAAAGGAATAGAGGTAAGGGGAAGAGAAAGTACCTGTGTGAGGTGTTCTTGAAGGTGTGAGTGTGAGAAAGTATTCTGGGTTGAGCTTCAAAGGTGAAGCTCATCAGTGCATGCGAAGAGAAGAACAAGAAATTAGGGTTTCTGTCCAGATCAGAGAAAGGAGAAATCAAAAGGCACAAAGGTGTGAGATTTACCTTTCTTGAGTTCTGGAGGTCTCGGTTCATGTTCTTCACCTGCAGAAGTCAAAGAGCAGAAATTAGGGTTTTCTGCAATCAACAACAAATCAAAGAGAATCAAAGGGAAAACTGAAAAGAGAGTGTGGTTCTACCTTTGTGAAGGAGAATCACAAGCCTGCTTGAAGGATTCAAGCAGTTCTGGGCAAACTAGGGTTTGCTGTTCATCGCAAAGTGAGAAGTGAAGATTGTGATCTCAGGGAAGCAGAACTCAGATCAAAACCTTGGGGTTTTGATTCATCATCGTTCAACATCATCATTGATCGTGAAACCGAAGCTGATCGAAGCTTCAATCGCCGGGAATCACAGCGAGAGCTCAAAGCAGTTAGGGTTTCGTAGAGAGAGAGAGAGAAGAAAGGAAACCGGAGAATCAAGAAGAGAGAAGGTGATTCTTGAGTTTCTGAGAGAGAAAGAGAGTAATAGAAAGAATAAATACCTCGGGTCAAGCACAACCCGCGTGTCGTTAATTCGGGTCGGGTTCGGGTGCGCAAGACCCACAAAAAATACAAGTGTTTGGCAGAGCTGTACTTCATTGGGTTGGGCTAACAGAAGCTGGGCTTCTTATTTGTTGCACCTCCCCTCAGTTGTTGATACAAGTCCTGCAAGTAAACAATAGAAATTGTAAACATTCAACAGGTTTGAGTATTCTTTCTAGTATGCAACAATGTCCATTAATAAAAATACAACTTTAATTTTGGATCTAGTAACATGTCTGGCATTTGACTTGAAAAGTATTAATGCAACATTTATTGTACATTTATTGAAATCCTTTTTTTATAACTTTTTGGTTGACTGATATCTTGAAGACACTTGTTAACGTTCTCAAAAATCATAAAGATGCAACTTTTTGACAATATATAAGGATGCAACTTAGTAGGCTCTTATCACTAAAATCTGAACATTTTCTCAAAATGAAAGACGTGAAAATTTTCTTTTGCTTTGTCCTACTTTTGCTTGTTGTCTCAAGTGATACTGGTATGAATTATGATTCTTAATTAGGTTTGTTTTGTTGAAATTTTATGGTTTTGTGATTCCTTAATGATTCATGTTGATAACAATTGGTTTCTCCTATTTTGTGTAGGGAATCATGTGGACGCAAAACAATGTCTTTTTTACGCACCTGGTTATTGTAGGAAATTTAAAATTGGAAAAGCTTTCTTTTGCGGAGTACATTGCAAGCTAGCAGTATGCATATCACCAAAAGCAACTAGCCATTGCAGCGACAACGGTGATTGCCATTGTAATTGTTGTTAAACTTATTCAATTGTTTACCTTTCAAATGTGTAAAATGGTGAACTAATAATAATAATAATAATAATATAAATAAGGCATTTGCATTTCATAATTTTACACTTGTCCCCGTTTATAGTAGTTATATTTCTATGTTAATGTTGAATATTACTAGTGAGGAAGAGAATCTTTTCGATAATTAACATTATTGTAGAAGAACCTTTTATTGAAAACATAGAAGCTTACGAGATGTTATATAAAAGTTCTTTTTGAGGGAGAAGTGGAGAACACTCTTAATCTCCTATAAAAAAAGAGATATTTAAAAAGTCTGAGAGTCTTTTATATATATATGTTTATTCGTCACTAGGTCATGGAGATTTTGTTCTTAGTAAGGTTAGAAAGTTTTTTGCTCCATAAAAAGTTATCATCTTCTCTAAAAAATTGTTCTTGGATCGAGTTCCGACTTAAACAAAATTTCTTAAAAAAGATATCATATTTGATCCGGAGCGAGGTCAAAGACCCTTAGACAAAAAAATTATGTATTTTTATATAGTGTAGGGTTGGCCGAAGACCCAATAAATTAAAATTACAATTTTAGACCTTTTTTTTAGGGATACAAATCATACAATTTTAGAACTTAAAATGCCTTGAAAATTTCAGCTATCGTGACTGGTAATTTTGCTTTCAATTTTTACTGATTTGTGTTTTTAGGAAACCTTTTATCGGTTTGTTGGTCTTTACGAGTAATCATGGTCTAGTCAACTCGCCAATTTCATTATTCTTTTACCACTTTTACACATTTGATAGAATTAATTAGTATAAGGAACAGTTTGACCAATTCAAGGTTTTTAAGGTAATTTTTATTAGAGGCACAGTTAATTTGGTTAAGTGCAATGCTACTATGAAGTTCATGAACGAACATTGGTCGATTCTTAAGCGTAGTTCTTGTCTTGATCTTGATTTTATACATTTTTTAATAGACTTAATCTTGTCTGCCTTTACTATGAGTGGTGAACATAAGTTTTTTTTTTTTTTTTTTTTTTATCAGTAGTTATATATGTTTTCTTCATGTTCATGTATTAGTTTTTTCCTCAACTCCATGACTCTTTGCCTATGCGATTCGTATGGCCGATTCTGAGATTTTGGATGTCTATGCGAACTAATAAAAATGGTGTTCTCATGACTATTTGAAAATCATTCTTCTTGTATTTTTGTTGGAGTTAATAGCCAGTTTGATCTCTCAAAATTTAGAAAAATTCAATTTAGTATCAGAGTCTGACATTAACAATGTTCCTAACTACCTTGTGACATTTTCAAACCTTATTCAATTTAATCCCTCACTTCCTGTTGGCACATTTAGAAGTCCCGTAATAATGAGATTTCAATGATATTAAAGATCCTATCTGGAAATTGTGGAATACTATCGCTTCCGATTTACAAGCCTTGCAAGCGGTGATGGTTCCCAATAACAATGTCCTTCAAAAGCATCTAGTCTCTTGGATTCCTCCCCCGAACAACTTTGTCAAGCTTACACTAATGGTAGTAGCTTTGATAACCCGAGAAGACCAAGTTTTGGTGGTGTAATTAGGAATTCTAATAGTAATTGGCTTTTGGGGTTTTCTGGAAACGATGGAATTACCTCCGATATTAATGCTGAGCTATTGCCAAAGGTCTCCTTTTAACTTGAGTATCTTGTAAATATTCATAAGAGTGTATTATAGGAAACTGAGATCTTGGAAAAAAAGTGGGGAATATATATTAAGTAAAATTACTTTTGGAGTCTTTTAACTTAAATTAAATTAGATTTTTTGTAACATTCCAGACTTCTAGTCGACATTAGAAACCCGAGATGCTACTCATAGCATTTCAGAAATACACTTAAATAACTTTGGTTTAAGACAATCTGAACAACTAATAATGAAAACTGAATAAGGATGATAGGTTTTATAAAATAAGTTCCAAAAAATGAAAAAGTTTAATACAAATCATCCAAATTAGTTACATAAATACTTAATCCAAATTCACAAGTGCATATACCTAATACATTCCCAACTTAACTATGAACAACTAAACATAAACATTAGCTTAATATAATGCTAATCTTCATGAGCAGAGGATCTTCATCTAGCAGTTGAATTCTTTAAACTTCACCTATGAGTTTGAAAAACAATCAACAATAAACAATGAGATTACAAATCTCAGTGAGCTCTTTTGCGACCCCTCACCCATAACCCATCGTAATCTTTTTATCATCTTTTCACTTGTCGTAACGTAATCCATAAGAAAACTGAACAACGTCAGCTTCAACGGAGAACCCAACCCGAATAAACAATCTGAGCATTGACTCAATCCGGATAAACCATATGGGCCTTGAACTCAGGAGAGATGACCTCCCATTCCAAGTACGTTACTTAACCTGTTGGGATCGTCATCCCCATGGTGTTTTATTAATATCCTTAGTTATGTTCTCACTCGATAGTTCGTATAGTAATACATCGTTCATTTCATAAAAGAATATCATTCATTTCAATCAACATTCGCATAATCATGACCTCATTGTTTTTCCATCAATTATACTTCAAATGAGTTCAAATACTTGAAAGTGTTATCACATATCATAAGGATTGGGTTAGGCTTGAGAAACACTTGATTTGAGGGCAAAATAATAAGGAAAAGGGTGGCAAAACTGATGCTGACACGGGCACCCATGTCAGACAACACGGGCTGTGGCAGCTGGTTTGCAATTTTATCTGCCAAAACTGAAACTGCCACGGGTACCCGTGGTGGCTGCCACGGACCATGGCAGGGCATCTGTTTTGCTGATTTTCACCTAGTTCCTCAATCCAATTGATCTCAATCCTTTCCCAACTCGATTCGTTACATGAAAACAGATATACACCACATATAAAAGCTTCCTTAGGAGTAAAATAAATCATACAAAACATCATTTCACATACCACAATTCCTCAAGAGTATGAAACCGAAAAATGTAGTTTTAAAACAAAACTTGTTTTCCCTTTACATGAACCCAAACTCAGCACTTCAACAATCCAAATACCACATGCATTCATTCATTCTTATCATTGACAACTAAAACCACAATCATGCATGCACACATAATCAATTAAAGTGGGTTAAGAACTCACCTCAAGTAGTAGTACACACACAATCAAGCAAGAACAACAAAAATGGACTCCCAAAGCTCCCCAACTCTCACCATTCCCCCAAAACCCAAGAACTCAACTTCCTCTCCTCAAAGCTTTCCAAGAACAGCTCCTAATCAACATTGAAGGCTGGAAGTGGTGATTGGATGCTCAAAATCCCACATGCAATTTCGAATAGAGGACCATGAAACAAGAGTGGTGGATTTTCAGAATTTTAACCTCTAAACTCTCATGGATCTCTAATGGATGATGATGAAATTGAAAGGGTGAAGATGAATGAAGGTTTAGAAGTTGGAATGTAGCTCTATGGTAGCTAAGAATGGAAGGAGATGAATTGGTTTCCCTTTCCCCTTTCTCACTAGCTTGTCTCTCGCCAACTCTCTCATTCTCTCTAGCTTCTCTCTTTTCTTTCTTCTCAAAAGGTGATGGGCTGGAAAAGGTTTGGGCTTAAATACAAATGGGCTCTTTATGACAAATCCATACTACTACAAGCACCTCCATTAATGTTAGTAACAAAGAGATAATATAGTGCATCTATTTAAATATACTCAATCAAATCAATCAGCAAATCAACTAAATAACATCATCTATTATATTTGCTAATTATAATTATGTTTCTGTTATACAATCTATAAAATTTAAAATCTTATAATTATTTTCTGATAAATTTTTATTATATTAGTCTATAATAAATTTATAAATATTTTTTATTAGGCTTCTTAATAATGCTTGTGATACAATTTATTAATACATTATATCTTTAATATCTTTGTTTAACATTAGGGGATGTAGCTCAAATGGTAGAGCGCTCGCTTTGCATGCGAGAGGTACAGGGTTCGATCCCCTGCATCTCCAAATTTGAAATCAGTGTTTCCTTTAAAAGAAAAGAGTATCTTTGTTTAACATTAAATTTTTAATCTTGTCTTTAATATTTTTAAAAATTTTGGTACTTAATATTAAATTTCATAGTACCCATAGTGTGTGTATATATATATATATATATATATATATATATATATATATATATATATATAGTTTTACTGCAGTGATTACATTTTAATTATAGTATTTATATATTTTTGAATTAACCTATTTATACTATGTTTATATTTATGTTATAGTCAATATATACATTTTAATTATATAGATGTTTATTTGGTCAAAAAAATTATATAGATATTTATATATTATATTTATATTTTGGTCAGATATTTGTGTTATGTATTTCAATATTTTAATAGTTAAAGAATGAAATTAATGAAAAGATAAATAATGAATCTGAATTTTTAAATTATATTAATCACTAAAGTAGTAATTTTTCGTATATAACTTTATTTTTTGTTAAAAAAGTATATTTTTTTGGGTTTTTACAAATTTCCTTTGTCAATGGTAAATCATATTTTCGAAGCATCGTCACACACTAAATGTAGACACTCCTCGAAATTGGAATTCTCTCTTAATCGAGATTCGAACATTGATTCGTCATATTGTGAGATACTATGTTGTGTCAAACTTAGTAATATTTTGCCTATATACTACTATTTTTGTAATGATCAGAGAAATATATTTATTTATTTGACTGAGAGAGGAATATTTTAAAAGCATATATTTCTTTGTGCAAAAAAGGAAAATTGATGAAAGTTAGACTAAGCCCAAATCGTAGTGATTTGTTTCCAAAAATTAGAGTATTAGATTATTCTCAAAAAAAAAAATTAGAGTATTAGATTGACTGGTTGACTAAAATTCAACGATTACCCATTCATTCCCTCCAATAATTAATAATAACATTATTTATTTATTTTGCTAAAAGAGGGAATAATAACATAACATTATGCTGTGTCAAAAAAACATAACATAAAAATAAAAATAAAAAATTTGTAAATTATCAAAATACAAAATTCATAATAACATTCTTACAAAAAAATCATATTAACGTTACTATTTAATTTTGGTCAAACAATTTATATTAAACGTTTTTATAAATTTATATTACCTCAAAAAAAAAATTATGTTAAACGTTGGTACCGTTATAGTAGTAATAGATTTATTAACAGTCAACGTTTTTACTTGTAAGTTTAAGTTTTTTCAATTAACGTTTCCCATGAGTTTTGAATCAAGCATATTTAAGTCCCATCTCTGAAACATCTTGTTATTTACTCTCTTTTAATTTTTTGGTGAGTTTACACCTTTTTTTTTGTGAGTACATCTTGTTATTTATTACTACCATAGAAAAAAAAAAGTGATGAAATATTGAAGTCAAATATAATGAAATATTTGTATATGGTAAGTTGTTATTATTACGATTCTTGTTATCCGTTTTTTTCAAAGAAAATCAAGCAATCGTATTTTTCTTTAATATAAAAGATGGAACACAATCTCCCATTTCCTTTTCAAATGGTAAAAAATTAGGTCTTAGTAAAAATAGTCACACCCTTTGAATCAAATTCTACTTTTGATTGGGATTTGTTAACAAAGCATGATTTTCATCCAGGTTCATCTTTTTCCCCAAATTCTATCCTATGTGCATTTAAGGACTCACTCATACAATTGTATGCCTATAATCCCTTTATAAACCACACTCCTAAAACAACAACCATTTCACTCATCAAATCCCTATTAGCCCAAAACCTAACATGTCTAAGAACATTCAAAAATCGCTTCGAGGTTATCTCTCCAAGATCAAAACCCCTCGTTCACAAATCCGAATAGCCTCTAAGAAATTGGTTAATCTAAAAGGATGTAGACATCCTAGAACTCCTTCTTTCTCACTAGACGACAAGAAAAACAAGAAAACCACCAACAACAACAACAGCAACAACAAGGACGATGAGGCCACACTGGCCGACATCGACCGTTTTCTCTTTGAGAATTTCAAGTCTTTATACCTTGGAGACACAGAAGAAACCAATAACAACAACCATGTTAAAAGGGTTGTTTCCGAAGATGAAGAAACCGATGACGAAAAAGATCCAAAGCCTAATCTCGTGTTCGATTCATCCATGAACACATTGAAGGTACCACCATCATTTGATCTTTATGGATCTAATAGATTCTCTGTGACACGTGGCTTCTCGGGCTCGATGATGGACACACCAACAACTAACACAAACATATTTGATGAAGTTGGATCAAGTTCAAACTCATCAACCACCAATACTAATTCATTTCAAAAGGGAGGTAATGTCATGGATCAAGCACTTCCCGATAATTGTGTGGTGGTGTTGGGTAGTTCCCCGAGCCCTTACGAGGATTTTCGACGATCCATGGAAGGAATGATGGAAGCGAGGTTGAGGAACAATCAAATGGTGGATTGGGATTTCATGCAAGAGCTCTTGTTTTGTCATATAAACATGAATGAGAAGAAGTCCTACAAGTTCATACTTAGTGCTTTTGTAGACTTGATCTCTGTGATGCGACGGGGCATTGAGGCCGATCCGGCGAAGCCACAAAGCGTTCGGACTGTTAGAATTGGGAGGAGGTGAGGAAGGAGACTAAAGAAGTAAATTGAACTTTGAATATAGAAGAAAACTGTAAGATTGTCTTTGACTTGTGTCTTTTTCTCTTCTCTTTTGTCATTTGGCTTGTAAAGAACATCATGAATATGTATTATGATATAATGATTTTCAGTGTTATAAGAACTGGATCGAGCCGGACTGGACGACTCAACCCCAATTCGACTGTAGTCTAGTTGAATCGCCCATAATCAAATTGAACTTTGGTTGAACTGTCAATTAACTCGGATTGAACTGCGTAATTTTTTTTAATTTTCTTTTTTCCCAAAATTTAACACTTTTTTATTTTTTATTTATCTATTAGTCATGCGGTTCAATCAAAGTTGAAACGAGTGACCGAATTGAACCATGACCCAGAGGTCTCGACGGTTCAATCTCCTGTCCGATTTTAAAAACATTGATTTTGCTATAAGATGATTTTTAGTGTTTATGAACAAATAAATAAACAATGCACAGTTTTTTTGAAGCAAAGACACATATATACCTAAAATCCACATAAAATGTACAGACAAGTAAAAACAATACAGATCACATGAGAACCAACTACACATTTTCAAGAGATATACACTCCATACGATCTATTTAATTTATATAGGATTAATTATTTATGATCAACTACATGCATTGTGTGATAAAATAAAATACTAATTTCTAATATTAAATTGTTACGTGTTCATTTCATTTGATCATAATTCCAAGATATCAATTTAGGATTACTTGAAAAAGCAGTGGGCAAGAATCCATGTTGCAGCTTTTCATTTTTCGGTGTTTTTGATTGTCGGTGCTTTTCTAATATTATTGTCAATTTTTAAACATCCAACAATTTGTTTGCTTGTGCCCAGGAATGCCACAAAATGTAGTTTCCATTGAACTTGTATTTGGGCTTACCAAAAGTTTGACCATAACTAAAATTTGGGTTTTTTTTTTGTACTCCCACCCCATCCCTTCCCACCCCCACCCACACTGAAAACCCCAAAATACCCTTCTGAAAACGTATTTTTTTTTAAAATTTTTTCGCCAATCGTATATACACCTGAGGGGGGTATATATACGACCCTTTTTTTTGCCCATCGTATATACACCCCCAAGGTGTATATACGATTAACACACCACATTTTTTAATCGTATATACGCCTTGAGGGGGTGTATATACGACCTTTTTTTTTGCCCATCGTATATACACCCCCAAGGCGTATATACGATTGACACACCCCCATCTAAATCGTATATACGCCTTGGGGGGTGTATATACGATGGGCAAAAAAAAGGGTCGTATATATACCCCCCAGGTGTATATACGACCCCATTGTATTTTTTTAAAATTTTTTTAAGTTCAAATAAAAATTATATAAGTCCTGAAAATATGTTTTGTGTGTAGTTCGTTAAAATGTGACGATGTTATACGTCGAACGAATAATTTAGGCTAAAAAATCAGTTTTCGGGCAACATACTCCGATCGAAATGAAACCACAACCATTAGAAGCGAAAAAAATCAAGAATCAAGACTCCCGTAGAAGGGACTTCTTACGGGACTACGGCCTCAAAATCCCAAATTCCATCGTTTACTATTTTTTACGATTTTTTTAATTTTTTATAGTCTCCAAAAAATCTAAAAAAATTTGCATAGCCTTATTTTGGTTTTGTTAGATTTTTAGTGGTGTTTTTATAATTTTTTGGAGTAGTTTTGACTAGTTAACGAATTTTTAGTAGCCTTTTAGTAATAAAAATTAAAACAAATTATTAAAAAAAATAAAAAACCCATCGTATATACCCCTTTGAGTACGTATATACGATTGGACATAAAATAGCCATCGTATATACATACTCAAGGGGTATATACGATTTTCTTTTTTTTAAAAAAAAAAATTAAGTTTCAAAGGGCATTTTGGGGTTTTTGTTATTGGGTGGGGGTGGGAAGGGATGGGGTGGGGGTACAGAAAAAAAAAACCTAAAATTTTGACCAAATCTTCCACTTCCATTCTTCTTAAATTGAGGCTTATTGACTTTGTTCTCACGAAATTTCTCCTTGTTGTTGCTAACATTGTGATGAGTAAGCTACACACTATGAGACTTTCCCTTTCCATAATTTCCTCCTCTTGAGGAAAAATGGAAATCATCTCATCAATACTCCATTCATAATTCACCAGCTTCATGACATGCTCACAAACCCTGCTCACTACATCAGACTTAGACTTAGTCTTAGCCAATAAGTTCAAATAGGTGGGCTCCTCGGCCGTATCAAGTTTCTTAAACTTCTCACCAACAACTATCGTGAGAAATTCTTTGGCATTTTATACATCACAAATAGTTTCCTTAATTGTCTTGTCCATAGTGTATTTCATAGTCATCAAACACACTTTGTTTGAGTGTGCCCACTTCTCATGTTTTAACCTTTCAGCAGAGGAAGAAGTGTTTGTAGGTTTGATAGGTTCATCATAGTGAGTAGTAGTATTTAAATTAAAATAAGAAATAACATGTTTTCAATAAAATATTACAAGTAATTTCTTTTTAATTAAGCTGATTTAATTTATCTAACTAAAATATATTTTCTAAATAAATTAATTTGACTGATTTTACAATTTCTCAATAAGAAATGAAATAATGTTGATGGGTTTAGTCAATGACGTTTTTTAAAGAAAATAATTTATTCATTCTCATAATAAATACCCAGATACCAATAAGACTTGGTCTAAGTGGTAACTGGACTTGGATCCCACTCCAAGGTCTCCGTTTCGAATCTAGAGTGTGGCTAAAACTCTGTTGGGAGGAGAGAACCACACAGGCCGGCAAAGCCGGTTCACGTGGCTTGCCCGGTTCCCTAGCGTAGATTGTCATCGACAAAATCGGTTGAAACTGCGCACAAAAAACATGTAACAAAAAAAACCAGATTCTAACTATAAATAGAGGATGTATGACTGCATGAGACATATTAGGGGCACAAAAATTGACTTCATCACCAAACCAACGAATTAATACCTATTCATAATAGAAAGGTGAGAAAAAGAGAGAAAAGAGAAGAAAAAAAATAGACAGCACCTAAGCTTTCGGTGGACTTGTCAAAAAAAAAAGCTTTGGGTGTAAAAGAAAAAACACAAATTTTTTGTTTTTTCCGAAAAAAAAAGGAAAAGCCCAAGATGATAGAGTTTTTTTTCAGTCTATTTAGAAACTACCTTTAGGAATGCTACGGTGGAGATTAAAAAGTTAAAATCTAGGCTGCAGATTTTGACTAATGCTGGAAACTCTCAGTCTAGTGTTGAGGAAATAAAATGGATTAGATTTGAAATTGATAAGTTGTGGAAGCAGGAAGAATTATACGGGGGTCAAAGATCTAGATTGAAGTGGCTTATGTATAGTGACAAGAACTCTAAATTCTTTCATGCAACAATTGTGCAAAGAAGGGATAAAAACAAGTTTGTTAGATTGAAAGATATGAATGGGGTTTGGGTTGAAGGGCAAACTGATATTACTAAGGCTATTGAGAATTTCTAAAAGGATATTTATGTTCCAGCAAATCCTGGGTTTTCTCAGTGCCTGAGAGTGTTTCCTAAAGTTGTGAATGAAGAGATTAATTCTACTCATATGGCTCCCGTCTTGATTTCTGAGATTGAGAGTGTTGTTTTCTCTCTTGATGCTCTTAAATCCCCTGGTCTAGATGGTCTTAATGGTTTATTCTATCAAAAGAATTGGGAGGTTATTAAGTTAATCTTAGGGGTTGTTTCTGAGTTTTTTGTTTCTAGAGAGTTGGGGGAGTCTATAAATGAAACTTTGGTGGCTTTAATTCCTAAAATTCCACATCCTGAGGAAATTGGGTTAGGCCTATAGTTGTTGTAATTTCATTTATAAGATCATTTCCAAAGTAGTGGTGTCTAGGCTTAAACCTTATCTCAATTCTCTTATTTCTCCTCAACAAAGTGCCTTTGTTGGTGGGAGGTTGATTCAAGACAATCTAGTGGTTGCCCAAGAAGCTTTTCACTTTCTAAAAAAAAAAATCTAAGGTTGGTCTCGGTTTTGCTATCAAATTAGAAGTTGTGCTGCTTCTTCATGAACTCCCAAACAGCACGTTGCTGCAACATGAGTTGCGGAAGCATGGTGGGATCACCAGATGCTGCAGCAACACTTGACTTCTCTTTCAGCACAGTGGGAAATGCAGCCACAGAGAAACTTTTCTTTTCTCCTTGGATCTCCACGCCAGCATTTATACACAAGGTAGTGATGAGACATGGAAAGAATAAATAACCATTCTTACCATGGCATATCAGAATCTCTCTGCTAATCAGCCTCCCCACATCAACATTCTTCTTGCCAAGAATGGCATCCAACAACATCATGCACTCATTTTCAACATTGGTGGTGTGAGAGGTGGGTACCAGAGATTGCTTCACAAAGTTGAACCAAACCTTGCATCATGCGTCAGGCTGTTCCTCTTCACCTTGAATTCATTGGCATCAGGCTCCCATTGTTCCAAACAATGAGATATTCTTCTTTACTCCCTCCATCTGCTTCTTCTTCCATTTGGCAACATTGTTGGTGAAGACCAACTCGTGGTAGTCCAATCCATAACTGGCATTGATTGCTAGGGCATCAAATTCCACAGAAACTCCACGCACCTTTGACACGAATTTTTGATTGCCATCTTTTGGAGGACCAATTCCCTCATAAAACTCACGGACTACCGAGGGATAGAAAAACAAAGGGTGTTGGACTAGCTTTTCCCACCCTAATGCGTTCACAATTGATGTGAACGCATCGGGCGCTCCCTTCAACTCGAATCCTCGCTCAGCCCAAAAGTTCATGTTTTGGAACTTATCCGCATCTTTTCCCTCTTGATTCTTTGTGTTCTTCCTTCACAATTGGCTTGATTCTCCACGCCGAATTGGTGATTGATGCTTTCAAGAAGATTTGAAAGCACTGGTTTTGGTTCTTGCCACTGCGCTAGCAATTTCGAATTGGTGAGGAACTTGGAAGGTTTTGGGAATGGTTTCAATGGAGGTTTTCAGAACAAGGGATTTTTGGAAAATTGATCGCAATTGAAAGTGGTGAGAGAATTGAGGGAGAGTGGGTAGTTATAGGTGAGGTGATGGGAAGGGTATGATTTGTCGATCGTATCAGTAGATCCTTCACTTTGTGTCCTCAATCTGATTACTTATTGGAGATCACAAATTGGGAGAGAGTATACCAGTGGAGGCGAAGGGTATGATTTACTTTTCCTTTCATTTCACTCTCAATCCTTCTCTTTTTAAGCTCCCAAAAAGAGGCGACAACAACTCATAGGTACTATTATTTTTTATATGAACCAATTTTATTTGGATTGATTAAGGAATATGTTCGTTTTTTATTTTATTATATTTTTTTAGTATGTGATGTTGTGAGCCTATTTGATTATGAAATCACATATACTACACTAGTAGAATATTTCAAATTTACTTTATTATATATACCATTGATTATACTTAGTGCATATCGAAGTTTATAATAATTTAACTAATTTTTTGAATTTTTCTAAAAGAGTTTAAAAATAAATATCGAATATATATATATATATATATATATATATATATATATATATATATATATATATATATATATATATAAATAAAAGTGTATATTAGTGGTGTTTGTTTTTTTCTAATAAGAGTCTAGAACTCTCATAGGAGTTTACTAGAAATCAATTTAATATATAGAACTTCTAGTAAATGCAACAAAGGTATTTATTTACCCTGATATATAAGTGTATATTAGTGGTGTTTGTTTCTTTATACTATGTTTTGATTATACTCTATGGTGTGTAATTATTTTTCTGGGTAGAATCATATATTCCAAAAAAAAAACAAAGAGTACTAAAATCAAATGTTTGATAAAAAGATTAAAAACGGTTCCTATGTGTTTAAGTTTTTTTCACATGTTTATTTTAATAACAAATAGTGCTTTGGTCATTAAGCTCATCAACAAAATGTTTAAGTGTATGTAAACTTCATTTTTAATTATGATCTGTAAGATAAAAGTATTTTCCTTGTTTTACTTTGATTATAATTATATCATTAAATTCTAGATGATCATGTGTCCTATGAGCGCCTTTGTGTGTGGCTCATTAACGTTAGAGTAACTTTGATCTGGTTATAGTGCTCATGAAATTAGTGAATTTTTTTAGAATTATGTACTTAGACGATAGGGGTAAAAAATAAGAGAGGCAATTTGTTCCTTAAGTTAAGACTCGCGAGTAAAAGAAAAATCATACCTTTGTTGAGAAACTTTTAGAAATGTTGCATTTATTTACCCCTGATATGGAGTAATTAGTAACCTTCAACCTTGATAAGTATATCAATTGTTTGCAATACTTTGCATGACATAGGACATGAATTTTCAAGCTTATAAACTGAACTTTAAGATATGGAAACTTAATTGATAGTGTGTTTGAGTAGTCGAGTGAAACTTTAGTGACCTCGACATTAGAATTTTGCTACAGGAGTAAGAATATAGAGACATGTGCATGTTTTATTGCGTAGTGTACAAGAGAATCTTGAGGACAATTAGGAATAAGAATTGGATTTAATTTTGTTTTTATTGATTTTGAGGAAAATTTCGAGGACGAAATTTTTATAAGGAGGGAAAAATTGTGACACCCGATTTCTTCATCTTATTATTTTTTGTGGTCTAAATTATATGTGTCACAATAATTATTGTGATATTTTAGTTTGTCTTCTAATTGTAAATATTATATGACTAGTTATATTTAATTACTTATAACTATTTTTTAATTTTTTAATTTATATTATAAATAATTATCTCAATAAAGTATCAATATTTTTGGAATTGCTATTTTCATTACAGAAGTGTTAGAATTAACCTTAGTGGTTACTAACATAGTTTGAAAATAATTTAAATGAGCTTTGGACTCCTACTAGTCAGCATCCTAGTTTTTTTTTAGTCAATAATGCAATATTTCATTGAAATCGGACAAAAAGCCACAGAAACATTACACAGAGTGTGAACAAAAAGCTTACATAGAAGCAGTCATATGTCCTATAACGGACACTCACAAACCGGACAAGTCCAATCTAATCAGGTATATGTTAAAGCTCCTAATAATAAGCATTAATCCTCAGAGCAGCACCTGAACAATTAACGACCATAATGAATCTACTAAAAACGAAAATAAACGCAACATAAAACACCTAATGCTGCCAACAATCATTACCACAAATCACAACTATCTTCACCACAAGCCCGAGCAGACCCCTCTGCGATAAGCTGCAACAACTGAACTGGCTCCGCCAGAAATACAAACCCAAAGGTTCCACCGATAAACATCACTGAGTCCCACAAAGAAAGTGTAGTAGGAGAAGCATAAACTCCTTGAAATTGAGGGCCAACTGGCCCCGGGGACAAAGTAAAGAACCTGTAGAACCCAAAATAGATCAGAATCGTTCAGAGTGACCCAAAATCAAAACAACCCGAAGGGAGGAGCAAGCCTTTCAGCGAAACCGTGGGAAACATAGGAATAGCAACTGTGGATCTGAGAGAGAGCTGCAGAAGGACGGTGAAGCAACAAACACCCATGGTGGAACAGATGATGGTGGTCGGAGATGGGAGTGGAGGGTGGAGGAACGGAGGGGGAGGGTGGCGCTCCGGGTTGAGCGAACTTCACCTGTCAAAACAAGGAACAACAGCGAACAATCACAACTTATTATCTAGAACTGAAAAGAGATGACAAAATCAGTTGAACAGGAGGGGAGGGGGAGCTCCGGCGGCGGAGGGGGAGCTCCGGCGGCGGAGGAGGGAGCCCCCCCCCCCTTTGGCGGCACACTTAGGGTTTCCTCAGAGAGAGAGAGAGAACTATCCTAGTTTCGCTTTCTGCACTCCTATGTATTGGGCTGAGTTTTTCCTACATCATGGATAAACCCATTGTTTGGGCTTGACCTTATTTTCTATTGGGTCCCTTTGTTTACCCCCACCACTTTTCCATATACCCCCACACACCCTGCAAAAAGACCAAATACCTTTCACAAAATTTAAAAACCCCCAACATATTCCCTACGCAAAAAAAAAAACATATATACCATAAGGGAGGGTATATACGATTTTCCCCTAAAATGTTAAAAGTATTAAAATCGTATACTATTTTTTATTAATTTTTTAACTTTTCATTGTCTCCAAAAAATCTAAAAAAAATTGCATAGCCTTATTTTGGTTTTATTAGATTTTTAGTAATCCCTACTTTGACTCTTTAACGAATTTTTAGTAGTCTTTTTATAACATTTTTTTTTTAAAATTTAAATACAAAACAATTTTTTTAATAACAAATCGTATATGCGTATGGGCGGGGGTATATACGACTTTGAAAATTAAAAAAATCGTATATACCCCCCACAAATACGTATATGTGATTTGTTTTTTTTAATAACAATTTTTTTAATATCAAATCGTATATACGTATTTGTGGGGGTATATACGATTTTTTAATTTTCAAAGTCGTATATACCCCTCCCATATGTATATACGATTGTGTCCAAATTTTTTAACGGTATTTTCGTCAAAAAAAAGTCTTGTGGGGGTATATAGGAAAGGGTAAAAATAAAAAAACCTTTTCAATTTCTCTTTCGTCTCTCAAATCAAGCGCAGCCCTAAAACCTATAATTCCTTGTCTTAATTTTTAATCTATCTAATGATAGCATACATATGTAGATTTTGAGTCTGATTTAGGATACTAAGCCATAGTAACAAATATTATAGGGGTTTATGAGTCATTTTCACAATAATTAAAAAATTCGGTAGAGTTTTAGTGAGTCCACTAACCACGGACTTTAGGATACTACTAGTTGCCACAAATAGTAACAAATCACCGACTCATATTTAGGGTTAATGGCGAGTCATGGCCACGCCACCACAATTTCACCAAAATAGTTTTAGAGACTCAACCCCATGATCACAATAAGGCAATTAATTTGGTACCCCCTCATTCCCTCCCACACCCCCATAATGTCCTAAATGGACGAAAATACCCCGAAATTTATAAAATCACATTTCACATTTCACAAAACATAATTTGAAAATAAGTAAGTAAATTCGAAAGGATTTTCGAATTACTAGGTAATTAGAAAGAATTTGAAATACCTCGATGAGGTGTTCATAAATTACGACAGGAATTACCTCCTTCGAGGTATTTCAAATTTCTTTCTAATTACCTAGTAATTCAAAAATCCCAATTTTTTTTTTTTTTTTTTGTTTTTTTTTCAATTTTTAATATTTTCTAATTACATTTATTTTTTTAAACGATGGCGAGTAGACGATCGGACAACGTGAAGCGAGCGTAGTCTTCCGAGCGGCACCACGCGAATTTACGGCGACCCAAAGATTCAGGGAGGCGAGTAGTAGCAGTACTCCTTCTCCAACACTTTACGAGGCTCGAGTCTGCTGGGCATGCTTACGAGCGTCGAGCGCGAGAGAGCCCGTGCAGTGGTAGAGATGGTTGAGCTCGAGCCTCGGCCTCGGCAGACGTCACCGGTATGAGCAATGGATAGAAGACCACCACGATTATGAGTACCATATGCGGCACCAGCCAGGAGCACCCAGAGATGTATCATGACGGTTGGGAGGCTTGGGAGGAGCAGGAGGATGAGGGTCAGCATCAGGAGGAGGAGGAGGAGGTTCAGGAGGAGGTTGAGGAGGAGGAGGTTCAGCCTGCCCCAGCTGTGGATCACCCACCATTGATTATACATCGGGATACGCCTCACGCGCGTCCCCGGATAGATAACGTATGGTTTAATTTTAATTTTTTTTTTTAATTTTACTTAACAACAATTAATTACTTATTTTTAATAACGTATGGTTTAATTTTAATTTTTTCAGCCTCGAAATCAAGGTTGTATCTCACGGCGTAAGTTTTCTAGGATTAGACCTCTGAGCACCACCCACGGTGTGTAGAGCACCTTGCGTGTGTGGCTAAGCTTTCGAGTTGGACATCACACCTCTCGGAGGAATCAACCATGAGTTGATATCCGCTTTTGTGGAGGTGGCATCCGAGACCTGTTCATTCCACATGCCCTTTGGGAGATGACAATCACCTTGATGATGTGGCCGTGTCCGCTCCACTTGCCACCGGATGGCACCCCATTGGACCACGGCCGATTTTAATTGTTGAGGAGGCTCTTCACATGGTCGTGGATCGTTTGGGCATGGATCGTGCACCGCTCATCCGAGGAGCTTAGGGATAACGAGGGGCGATATCGATTCGAGATCTCTGTGTAGAGGACGCCTACAAGGCGAACATGGCACGAGGTGCTTATGAGCGGCCGCACGCGGTCTACATGCTCTTCTCGATAGGCACCACCATCCGGGCCGACAAGAGTCACACATTAGTGCCGGTGAGGTGGATGTATCTCGCCAGGATCTTCAAAGTGTGGCGATGGTCTTGGGGTATAGCCGCTCTTACTTACCTCTACACCCAAACACTGACGAAAGGTCTTTTATACGACCAAGCGGTTGGCGGATACTATATTAACACTCCTCCGGTAATCATTTATTTATTTTTTTAATTTAAAACTTTTAATTAAATTTAACATATATTAATAACCGATTATTTTTAATTTAAATATTTCATCTTTGGATCTACGATCACTTGGATGTCATTAACCACAAATAATGTCAAGTTGGTGGACTTTAGGGGCGTGCTCTGCCACAAATCAACATATCCATGTTGCGGTAGGTCGTTGCTTTGGGCGATGACTCCCTATATCATACAGTTCTTGATGTATCGATTATTTTGGCGGGCTATAGATTGGCGGGCTACCACGGCGAAGTGCGATCACCTTCCTTGGTACATGGCGTCTTACTCCTGCGCCACCACCATATCATCAGAGCTGTCGAGAGGTGCGCCAACCGGGATGCCTTAGATGTCGCACGTTCACCCACTTCACGTGCTTTATTTTCAATCATTGTCACCAAAAGTTGTATAGTTTTTTTATATATTTTGAGACTCAACCCAATATACATGATCACATTCATAATTCCTTATTTTGAGGTAATTCCGAAAAATTTGATTTTTTTTTTTTTTTTTTTTTTTTAAAGCAGGGTATTATTGGAATTTTTTGGATTATGGGGGTGTGGGAGGGAATGAGGGGGGTACCGAAATTAATTGCCTCACAATAATTCCCAGTTAGCCTCGTCAAGGCATTCATTTAAGTAGACAATAGTAAACATGCAAACAAAATAAATTATCAACCATGTTAGAAAAAAGAAAAACAATATTTTAATTGAGTTTCTCTCCTTCTCTCTGCCTGAGTTTCTCTCCTCTCCAGCCCATGATTAAAAGCACTAGAAAACAAAAAGTTGCAACATTGATTCTTGCCCACAGCTTTTTCAGGTAATCCTAAATTAATATCTTAGAATTACGATCAAATGAAATGAACACATAACAATTTAAAGATTAGAAATTTGTATTTTATTTTGTCACTGTGATGTTAATAACGTACAAAATATAAAATATTCTGTAATCATTGCAAATAGAATATTTATACTCGTGCATAGACAATATAGTGTAGTATTTAAATTAAAATAAGAAATAACATGTTTTCAATAAAAATATTACAAGTAATTTCTCTTTAAATAAGCTGATTTAATTTATCTAACTAAAACATATTTTCTAAATAATTAATTTGACTGATGTTACAATTTCTCAATAAGAAATGAAATAATGTTGATGGGTTTAGTTTACTGACGTTTTTTAAAGAAAATAATTTATTCATTCTCATAATAAATACCCAGACACCAACAAGGGTTGGTCCAAGTGGTAACCGAATTTAGATCCCACTCTAAAGTCTCGGATTCGAATCTTGGGTGTGGCAAAAACTCTGTTGGGAGGGGAGAATCACACGGACCGGCAAAGCCGGTTCATGTGGCCAAAAACATGATAACCCAAAAATAAACAAAAAAAAAAAGTACCCAGATTCTAACTATAAATAGAGGATGTATGACTGCATGAGACATATTAGGGGCACAAAAATTGACTTCATCACCAATATGCGGTGTGTTCCGCAAGTAGCGCGCGTCCGGATATCTCGCAACGGCCAGAGCGCCTCCTGCATCAGCACTATAAATGGCTCCTAGAGCCCCAAAAACCAGGTACGTTATCTACACCTTGTGAACCTGCCTGATCACACACTGCTGACTTGAGCGTCGGAGTGTCATTGCAAGTACCACCCGGGTGCGGCCAAGAACCCGGTCCTTGACTCCAGTCAACGACCGGGCCAAGCAATTCAACAACCAGACACTTCATTGGTCAAGGTACGATCAAATTATAACAAGTCGGTTCTTTAACAATTTTGTCATCTGTCTTGTTACAATTTTGTCATTTAAGACTACCGTCATATAACAATTTGGTCATTTCAACTTAAATGAAAAAGAAGATGAACCATTTTCTTTTTAAAGTTTTAAGTTGAAATGACCAAATTGTTACATGACGGTAGTCTTAAAGGACAAAATTGTTACAAGACAAATGACATGTAGGCTCCGTTACAGTCACGTCAGCTCTGTTAGTGCGAATTGAGTTTTTTTTTTAACAAAAAAAGAAAAAAAGACTAACGGGGTACATATTATGTAACTTAAAGGACCTAAAAAAACTTAAAAGACTAACTTATTACAATTAAATAGTTGCAACAAATCTCTATTATAATAAACTATGAATGTTCCATCCACCTATCATGCCATGTCAATAAATGTTCCATCCACCTATCTTGCCATGTCAATCAAGAGGTTTCATAACAAATATCGCAGCCTTATTAAAAATACAAGCAAGTAGGTTTCATAACAAATATCGCAGCCTGCAGCCTTATTAAAAATACAAGCAGTGGGTATTGAACCCCTACCCTGCAGATGAAAGAAGCAGCTTTTAGCCCGCTGAGTTATAATTTGACGTTGATATAATACGGAATACAATTTACTTAATACAATCTATTATTCTCAGATTTTGAAAACAAACGTTAATTGCAATCTTTATCCATTATTTCATGAGCTATGCAATTGTAACATAAGTATTGACATAAAAATATTTAAAAATACATTTTTTTTAGAAATACATTTTTATAAAATTTTTAAAAATGCATTTTTAAACAAAATAAATGTGAACTCAAATATTTTATAAATTCTTAAAAAATAGATTTCTCATTCTTAATATGTTATATGAAAATATATTTTTAAAAGTGATGCCCAAATGTCTATTTAAGAATATGGAATCAAAAAATAAGATTAAAAATAATTTATTGGGCATTTTTAAGGTATGACAAAAAAAAGTGATTTGTGATTTTATACGTACTATACCTATTTTTATTAATCATTAGTACTGTCACGGGTCATGCGGACTAACTAATGACGCATCGGGCCGACCATTAACCCAATGACCCAGTGATCTGATTGAGTCGATCACCGGGTCAGTTTTAATAACATTGATAAAAAATATAGAATTGTATTATTTGTTTGTTCCAAATTAGCTTATGGATTTCAAATATTTATTGTCATATCAGTTACTTAGCCAATATTTTTGCAAGCACGTGATCGTGTTGGATTTCAACATATTTTTATATGTTATACCTCAATTTTGTCCGAGTTCTTGTTAATAATTTTTTAATTTATTAAGTCGCGTATTTGTAAGTCTCAGAGTTTTTTTAACGCGTATTGTTGTCATACGAGTGTCGATTAGATACCATTTGTTTAATTGAGCGTAAGTTTGATACTTCGCTTCATTTGGCACGGTTACCATTTTTCTGTCTGGCTTGATTTAGTCTTTGCTTTATTTTTAGTCAACACAAAATAGAATATCATAAAATCACAAAAATACAATAAAATTAGAATTAACATTTATTTATAATATTACAATTGTCCAAAAATACAAAATAAAATACAAATAAAAAATAACGGGAGCAGCATCAGTAATCTCTAAGTCTATTCTTGCTCTCCAAGACTTCTCAGTCAACCATCAGTCCAAACGGGGGGAAAAACACAGATCACCAAAAAAGATTAGGGTTTTCACATCAAAACCCTAATCACCAAAACACAAAATTCATTTTTTTTTTGTAGAAAGCAAGAAAGAGCAGCAGCAACAAGCAGTAGCATTAGCGAGTTTAGCAAAATGGAGACTTTTTAGAAGCCGGAGTTTAGGTTGGTTTTTTTTTATTCTTAGATCTGAAACATTGAAAATATATGCTTGTTGTTGGTATCTAGATCTATTATGCTTATGATTTTTGTTTTATTTCATTTGCTTTATAAAAAAAAGTAGATTTGTAGTGTTTTTTTTTTTAGTATTTTAGTCATATCTCGTTTCTTAAAACTAATTTGATTTTTTATCATAAAAAATGGTTTAGGAAGTGATAATTAGAAGTTAGAAGTAGATGACAAAAAATAGGAATAAAAAAAAACTAAAATTAATAAAAAGAGAGAAACACCACCATCTTCTCCACCCACATTTTTCTCAACCACCCCATTGATCCCTCTCCATTTCTTTCCTCTCTTCTCGTTTCTTCCTCTCTCTCTCTCTCTCAAGCCAAAAATTTCGGATCTCATTCTCTCCCTATGCGCTTAGAATGAAGGTGTGGTGAAATTAGAGTTCCATATTTTTAGCACTTGCGTTATATAACATAACAATTAGGCTAAATTACTGTTTTGGTCATTTATCTTTGGCCTTGATTTCAATTTGGTCCTTTATCTTTTTTTTTCTCGTTTTGGTCCTTCATCTTCCATTTTTGTGTCATTTTGGTCCTTTTTTGGTATTTTCCATCCATTAACTTAACGGACGCCACGCTGGCAGTTAACTGCTGACGTGGCGTCTTAAGTGTTAGAGCTGACTTGTAATTCATTAAGTGATGTGGCAAATGAGGGACCAAATTGAAACTAAAAAATAACATAAAGGACCAAATTGACATAAACCCAAGAACTTTCATTTCATCTTCTTCCTCCAAACACCACCTCCATCTTCTTCTTCTCCGGCGAGCCACCACCACCTTCGACGACCATCACTTCCGGCGAACCACCACCACCCTCATTTTTGTCGCCCTATTATTTGAACACTAGAATTAGATTAGATTTCTCTAATCGATAAGCAGAGAGAGCAAGCAAGAAAGAGTAGGAAGGAGAGTTCTTTGTGGGTTCCTAGCATCAATCAATGGCAGCCAATGCTCTCTCCAACACACTGCTTTCTCTCATTTCCCCTCTTTCCCGATCGAAACCCATTTCCTCCCATCAAACAAAATTCCCACTTGTCGAATTCCCCAGCAGCTCCAGATCCACCCAATTGAAGAAAAGCTTTATGTTATTTTTTAGTTTCAATGATGATTTTAAATGCAAACATGCAAAATGCATATAGGCAGTGGTGGATCCAGGACCCCGGGGTCGGGGGTTCAACTTTTTTTAAATACACAATTCGCTAAAAATATAATTAAAAACAACTGTAATATCTTTAAATAAATAAATCATACGTTTCATAAAGTATGGGCAATGTCTTTTTGGATTGTTGGAGCAGTTAATTGATGGTTCTCGGGAACATTATCCAAAACAACACTCCTTATCAAATCATTGTGCATGGAAAGAAATTTAAGAAGCTCAAGAAAGTTACCTTGATTGGTGGAAGCCATTGACTCATCATGACCACGAAAAGCTAATCCTTGCTTTAAGAGCCAACGAACACAATCAATAATAGCAGTTAAACGTGTTCGGTATATGTTCTTGACTTTGTTAGAATGCCTAGAAATTGCGGTGTCAATATGTTGATTTTGGTTCATCAAGTCTTGACATTTCCTGAATGCAATGTTATGAGCACTATTAGGACCTCCAACATGAGACGAGATCTTATTTTTCTTGTTCCAACTGTTGAATCCCACGGTGACAGATATATCACCAGCCCCTTGTTTTCCATTATCGGGCCTAAAGAGATAACAATACAAACAATATGCAGCATCTTTTTTAATGTTGTACTCTATCCAATTTCCAAATTCCGGATGAAATGGAGGAATCAAAGCTACGTAGTTCTTCTTGAAAAAAGTTTGTTGGTTGGTGCTTTTTTAATATAGGGGTTTTAGGACTCTTGGACTGTACATCTCATTTGTCCTAGAATGCTGACTAATTAAACCAGTTGTACAATTGACTTAATCCCCTACTTTTTGAAAATGATATTTGAGGTATTTGAAAAATGGTTTGGTATGAGGTGGTTTGATTTTAGAATAGGTATTCTAGGGCTCTTGAACTGCATAACTATTCGTCCTAAAACATCGACTAACCTGGGCTGTACAACTGACTTAATCCCCTCATTTGGGAAAAATGATTATTTATATTTTTATAGGGTTTTAGGATTACTGAGCCGTACGGCTCATTCGTCCTAGAATGATGACTAACCCGGTTGTACAACCGACTAATCTTTTATTTGATGTTTTAGATAGAAAATATTTATTTATTGTTTTTGGTTTATGGGAAATCATTTGTTTTGAAGAGAATTAAATAAAAAAATGAGAAAGGAGTGAAAACTGTAAAATGGGGGTGTAAGTAATTGCAGGGGACATTAAAATGGAGGGTGTGTTAAGTAGGCCCAGAACGAACGCTTTTGTTTGTGGGTGCTGATTTGCAAAGAATAAATAAAAGATTGGCCTAGTGGGTTGGAAAATTGAATAGAAGGTGTAAGTCCTAAAAATAAATCAGATTAAATAAAAATATAAGAAATAAATTAAATAACACATGTAAAATGAGTAAAGGGTTTCAGAACCCTAAGTTTACTTCCTTCAATCTCTCAGCGCCGCCAGCCCTCCATTAGAGAGAGTGAAGCGAAAATCATGGGATGCAGAGAGAGAAATAGGGTGTAAAAAAATCTGATTTTAAATTAAAATAAATACATATTAATTGTTAGGCTAAATTACTGTTTTGGTCATTTATCTTTGGCCTTGATTTCATTTTGGTCCTTTATTTTTTTTTTCTCATTTTGGTCCCTCATCTTCCATTTCTGTGTCATTTTTGTCCTTTTTTGGTATTTTCCATCCATTAACTTAACGAACGCCACGTTGACAGTTAACTGCTGACGTGACAACTTATGTGTTAGGGCTGACTTGTAATTCATTAAGTGATGTGACAAATGAGGGACCAAATTGAAAGTAAAAAATAACATAAAGGATTGACATAAACCAAATAACTCCCATCTTCATCTTCTTCCTCCAAACACCATCTCCATCTTCATCTTCATCTTTTCCAGCGAGCCACCACCACCTCCGGCGAACCACCACCACCACAAATCAATCACTCTTCAACTTTTAATCTCTAACCTCTCTCTCAAATCCAAAACCCCCAGTTTCTCAAACTTAATCCCTAATCTCTCATCCACCACCACCACCACCACCACGCCTAACCCTTCTCTTCTATATATACCATCAACCCTTTTTATCCTAGTCAGAGTACAGGACATGGTCTTCTGATTTTGGAAGGATGCGTATGTGAAAATTTGCTTGGAGACGAGAAAAAAAGAGGTGTGTAGCGTCACTGTCTAGTATATTGCAGGTTTCATTAACTAGGAAATTTTGAACTCAACCAGCTCTCTTTATGATTGGTCCCCACTAGGGCTGGACAAACGGTCGGTTTGTCCGGATTCGGTTTCAAAAACCTTAATCCAGTGCAATCCGTAGCTCTATATTTTAGACCCAATTTCGTCCGTTTGAGTGTTCGGTTTGGGGAAATTTGGTTTGGTCGGTTATTGGGTCATTCGGGTGGGTTGAAACCACTACAAGAAAAATGGATTTTTTGGCGGATTTTTCCGCCAAAAAACACCCAATTCCGCCACAAATACAGTATTTTTTCATGGATTTTTCCGCCGCATAAAAAGGTCGGTCGCAACGTATTTCCGGCGGAATTTCCGCCGGTAATTTCCGACGGATTTAAGTCATTTCCGGCGGATTTTTGCGGCGGATTTCCCCCAGTATTTTCCGGCGGAATTTTGGACTTTTTGGCGGATTTTTCCGCCAAAAAATTTTTTATTTATTTATTTTTAAAATCCGCCGCAAATACCCTAATTTCTGCCAAAAATAAAATTTTTTTTATCAAAATCTGCCAAAAATACCCAAAATTCCGCCGAAAAATATTTTTTTTTTAAAAAAAAAAGTTTATAAACATTTTAAAAAATTTATATAAACGTTTTTTAAAATTAAATAAATTTTAAAAAAAATATATAAATAGCATATTTAAATTAAAAAACTCAAATAGTGATAACCAAATAAAATGTTTTTTAAAAATAAATAAATTTAAATTTAAAATATAAATAGCATATTTAAATTAAAAAACTAAAATACCAAATAATAAACATCCATAATCAACCAAATAATAAACATCCATAAATTAAAATCCAACAAATCACTCCGATATCCATAATAATAAACATCCATATCAAATATAAAATTACTAAGGTGCGTACTCATCCGAGTCATCTCTGTGATAATAGTCATCTCTGTGATAATAGTTATCATCTCTGTGAAGAAGTCTAACTACTAACATCAAATAAGTCCCAGGAAGGTAGCTCAGTTGGCGAGCTAAGGGACATGAAAGAGTGCACCATAAGAGTGCAAGAAGGAGATCCCGGGTTCAAGCCCCGGAAACTAACATTTCCCCCACCCCCACTAACAACTGTTTATCTAAAAAAAATAAGTTTAATGACAACAAATAATTTCAATAACTAACCGGTAGTGCCGAGAAGACTCTGACTTGATGCTAAATCGGAATCCTTTAAACAAAGAAACAAAGATCACCAAACTCAAACAAATCCTAAACAAACAACACCACAATTAGTAACAAAATATAAGTTAAAACAAAGTCTAAATTAAAACATACCTTCAAAACAAATTTGAGAGAAGTGTTGAGAAAGAGTAAAGATTGAATGTGAGGATTGTTAAGAGAGTGAAATGGTGAGAGAGTGAAGTGTTGAGAGAGTGAAATGTTGAGAGAGTGAAGTGTTGAGAGTGAAGTGTTGAGAAATCAGATTTATCAAAGGAGGATGAAGAGAGCCGTTGGAATCGAGATAATTTTCGGCGGATCCTTGGCTTTTTCGGCGGAATCGAGATTGCTTTGACCGAGGTAATTTTCGGCGGATTCCTTGGCTTTTTCGGCGGATTTGTTGGCAGGTGAGACGCCTGGGAATGTGTGTGTCCTTTTCGGCGGATTGGTAGTCATTTTTGGGGGAATTTTGAATTTCGAATTTCCCTCTGTTTTGCGTAGTGCATTTTCGGCGGATCGGTAGTGCATTTTCGGCGGATTGGTTTTTTTTTGTCTGAAACTTTTTTGTTTCCACTTTATAATCCGCCACAAACGTCAAAAATCCCCCACAAATGTCAAAAATCCGCCAAAACTTTTCTGGTGGATTAAATCCCCCACAAATGTCAAAAATTCGCCGAAAAGTTTGTGGGGGATTAAAATCCGCCAGAAAGTTTCGCCTTGGATTTTCAGTTTTTCTTGTAGTGAACGGGTAGTCAAGTATAACACAGAATAGTGGAAAAAGAAAAGTTTAGATTTGTAGATAGAAAAAGAATGGAGCTTCAATGTAAGCTGCTTGTTATCCGCAATGTTTTGCTGCATCTTGGTGGCATCAATAGGCTGCTTGCTAAACACCAAGATCTCTGCATCTAAATAGGATGCTTCCCACTTGATTTATTGGAGTGAAGTTAGCGAAAGGGGAAACAAAGTGAAGAGAAACACCGAACCAGGTAAGAAAGAAGAGAGAAAGGGGGAATGAAGAGGTAGGAGCAACCGATAATCTCTTCACCGTTAAATCTACAAAATAATAGAGTAATATAATAATAAAAATGTAGAGTATAATATGCTTTAAGCTTCAATATATATACACTATATATATATATATAAATTGGTGAAGTATAACATTTTGACGTACACCAATTTGTGTCTGTTGCAACTTTTAAATTTGCAGAGTGAAAGGATTTGTCACATTAACTCTATTTTGCATTTGATATGGTCGGATTCGGTGACCTACGGATTGGGATCTGTGTGTTGTTTTTCACAAATTTCAATGTTTATCTTGCAGGTTGCAGTAGTAACTGATGGAGGGTGCAAGTTGTAAAGCCCAAGCTTCACAATTTGATCCAGGCCAGTTGCTCACTTGAACTGCCAAACAAATGTTTTTGGTGGGTCTTGCGCACCCGAACCCGACCCGAATTAACGACGCGCGGATTCTGCGCTTGACCCGAGATATTTATTCTTTATTCTACTCTCTCTCTCTCTCTCTCTCTCTCAGAAAATCAAGATCTTTTGCCTCTCTCTTGATTTTCCGGTTCTCTCTCTATTTTCTCTTCTCTCTTCTCCTCGCCGGAGTCTCGCTGCGGTGTAGCTCTCACCGCCGGTGATTGAAGTTGCGCCTCGGCTTGATTCTTGGTCGATGATGAAGTAGTAAAACCCCTTTGGTTTTACTGTGATTCAACCAACCCTGAGACCACCAAATTCCCTTCTCACTCTTCGATGAACAGCAAACCCTAGTTTGCCCAGAAATGCTTGATCCCTTCAATCAAGCTTCTGATTCTCCTTCACTAAGGTAGAGTCACCCTTTCTTTACAGTTCTCCTTTGATTTACTACTGATTGCAGAAACCCTAATTTTCTACAGTGTGTTTGCAGGTACAAGTAGACTCGATTCAAGGTTCAAACACCTCAATCAGGTATAATCACAAACCCTTTGTGATTTCCCCTAATCTCTTGGTTGTTATTTCGAAACCCTAATTTTCTCTTGTATCTGTTTTTTTGCATGCACCTTTGACTATGTTCTTGAGATGAACACACTGAACCTTACCTAAAACCTTTTGAGTATCAAACAGTAACAACTCTTCTTTACCACTCTCTTTTCTTTCTCTCGATTTCATCCACTGAAACCCTAATTTCTAACACAGATTTCTCTTGTTGTTGCAAGGTACACTCACACCACAATGCACTAGCGTAAACCCAAAAATTCTTGATAGGAACCAGAAAGAACAATGGAGCATACGTAAAGGGAGTATTTCGTAAAGTAGTAGTATTAGAACACTTAGAGTAAAACATAAAATCAGAAATCTATTTCATTGTAATTTTTCTATGTATGTACAAACTGTATATATACATTGTGCTGGAATTAGCTGTTAGAGATGGTTGTTAGTTAGGCTAACAACCAAGTTTGTTACCACTACGCCAGCGTATTAGGATGGCTAGCGTTTTTTTTGGGCATTGGTAGCGTTTTAAAACGCTAGAGAAGCTGGCGCTACTAATGCGTACACCCCATTAGTAGCGTTTTAAAAAACGCTAGCCATTGACCCAGCGTGTTTTGGACATACGTAGCGTTTTATATAAAACGCTAGCCATTGACCCAGCGTGTTTTGGACATACGTAGCGTTTTATATAAAACGCTAGCCATTGACCCAGCGCCTTTTTACAATTCCTAGCGTTTTCTGTAAAACGCTAGGGATCCCATAGCTCTTTTTTACTACCATTCCTAGCGTTTTAAATAAAAACGCTAGGGATCCCATAGCTCTTTTTACTACCATTCCTAGCGCTTTAAATTAAAACGCTAGGATACTATAGCCCTTTTTATTACTACCATACCTAGCGTTTATGTAAAACGCTAGGATGCTATAGCACCTTTTATTAGCATTCCTAGCGTTTTACGTAAAACGCTAGGGATCCTCTAGCTCCTCTTTACAATTCCTAGCGTTTTATTTTTAAAACGCTAGGTATTGAATGAATTTTTAACTTCATTTCTAGCGTTTTCACTCTAAACGCTACCTATTGACTGATTTTTTTTTAAATATTTTTTTATTTTGGTTTGTTCTCCATTTTAATTACAACCTATAAATTCATTCCTTCCAAACAAATTCAAAAATACATTCCAATCCAATATCATTCAAACAAAATTCATCAACAAAATTCATCAAATAATATTTCCAATCCAATATATATCATTCTAAGAAGTACTTACAACATAATATAAATCCAATATATACAACATATATAATAACTAAACTATTATGAATCTCAAAACTTGCTACAAAAAGCTAGAAACAAAACTCGCACTACTCCCCTTATCACAGTAAGTTGTTCAAAGAGAGTAATTCGGATATTTTTAAAGTCGGGAAAATATTGAAAAATAAAATGAAATAAAATTAGAATTAAAATGTTTATTAAATGTGAGTAAGTATTATAATATCAATATAAAAAGAAATCTAAGTAGTTACCTTGGTTGGGATTGTTACTTTGTCATGAGTGATAATCTCTTTCATAAACCTCATAACGTAGTACCCACAATCATTGTTATTTGGTTGTTTAGGACACTACAAAGCAAAAGATCATTATAACTTAATTGTCACATTTTTATGACCAAAAATTCAATTAAAATTATAAGAATGATTCTTAAAAAGCTTACAGCTTATGGGTAGCCATCTTGTTTTACTCGTAGATAATCCCAAGTATTCTTTCAAAGCATCAGTAACGTCATACATATATATATATATATATATATATATATATATATATATATATATATATATATATATATAACGTTAAGTTGAACAAAATACATATATTAAATTATACAAATTAAAATGAGAGGGTTACACATACACACCTCTCAAATCGATTCTCTACGAAGTCTCACGTAGACTTTGTAATGGCCTTGAAGTGAATCCGGATAATAGACAACATTTTGCTTAGGGTTTATTGCAAAGAGTACCCAATGTTGCTCTGCAAGTAAATGAATCACGAATGAGTACACATTAATTTACACTATAATACAATCCTCAAAATAATTAAACAAGTGATTGAAGACTAAATTTCTCACCCATTATTGAGTGGTGCCAAAAATAAAGAGTCGCCTTTCAAATGCTTGGCATCCATGAAGCGTGAATGGATATAACTTTGTATTTCACTCTTAATAGCCATAATACGTTCCTCTGCATTACCTTGCTTAAACACAACGATACACGCCGGACACAAGAAGAAATACTTCGTGTCCGCTTGAGAAGGGACCGTAAGACGATTGTACAAAAACCTATAAATAATATATATACAACTTTCAGATCCTCATATATATACTCTAATATATACTCTAATATAAACAACTATTGTGTACAAATAATTTAATACATACCTCGTATACTCTAATATCGATGGCGATGGCCCAATCCATCTCAACTATAGCTTTCGGATCCTCCATGTTGATCATTACCAACTGCTCCAGCCCCACAATGTTATCGGGCGGTAAAAAAATTTGGTCGTCTGGTTCATTTTTGAATGTGGACCTTTAGAGAATCGATGTACTTCGGAATTCATCAATGGGAAATTGACCAACATGTTGGACCTGGTCAGTATAAGTAGATGGTCGGGAGAGTTTGGTAGTGGAAGGGAAGGTCGGGACACTTTTATTGAAGGGAAGGTCGGGACACTTGGGGTACCTAGTATATATTAAAAAATGATTAATTAGTTAGTTAACACACATTATAGTCATCAACTTATTAACAAAAATATTGTCACTTACAACGACAAGTTGTTCGTGCCATGCCACAAAAGTACTAAGTGCTTGATCCACAAGAAATATATCCGCATTAGCAATTGGAATGTGCAATGGTGCAGACCCTCTATTGAATAGTCTACCCTAACTCTCAAATGGTTTTCAGGCATGGGTAAATTGTGCAGTGTGGCACTCAATTGGTTACATATCATACCCACTGCAACCTTTCGATGTGGGTTTGCAATATATAGCTCACATTCACAGTTATCCTAAATCAATTATAAAGAAAAATAAATATACATGTGTTACCTCAAAATTCCGACAAGGGCATTAAATTAAGCTTTAAATGGTATTGACTGCACATTTAATAGTATTCTGTGAGCTGCAGGTCAATGTTCAAGTCAATGTACCATAAATTCGACAGTAAAGTTGTGCAAGTGCTGACAATGCAAGCAAACTTCGACAGACTTGGTTCTTCAAGCTACGAAACAATGTCAGAAACCTTCGACAGGAGAGGGCCCAAATGTTCGACAAAACTGAGTCCAATACTTCGCCAAGTTCTTCGACAACAAGCTGGTCGAAGCGCAAGGAGCAGCAGTTAGTGGGCGGTTATTTCCCTGGTTTTTAGGAAGTAGTTATCGTGCTTGCCCACGATTGTATCTGAGAGTATAAATACTCCCTTGTAATAGGAAAACGGGGTCACCACATCTTTACAAAAACTCTGAGAAACTCAACTTCCAAGTCAAAGCGAAACAAGAGTGAATCAGATCATATTGTACGTGTCGGTGGACCACCTTCTTCTTTCTATCATTTTAATGCAATTTTTACCTGTTTTTACGTTTGTTACACTTCTTGCTTTTATTCTGCTTTCAAACTATCTCTTCCTACTATTTTCTTGTTCTTACGCACGCTAAAAGACACAAAACTTAAAGGCAATTGTCAAAGAGATTTTCTAGTTTGATCTCACAATCTTAATATTGAAAACTAGTGATTGTTTGCTAAAAACACCAAATAACAAATTGGCACGCCGCGGGGACCTTTGCGCTTATTTTGTGTCGTTTCGCTGAGTGTATAAACTTGTATGCACTTGAGGAGTGGTAGAATGGTACGCACCAATTCTAACAACGCCTCTAGTTCTAACCCCGTGATATCACAAGGGCAAGGAACAACGGTAGATTCTCGCCAATGTCAACGTTGGAAATGTTACGGGGACTACGCCCCCGGTGACATCGATGAATCGCTCCCACGATGTCAATGACTAATGTTGGTTCGACATCATCTATGGCCTTGCCACAAAGTATGGGACTTCCTTCTAGTCCTTATGTGGCAACAGGAATAGTTTGGAAACACGTTTCCAAAACATGAGTCTACCACCATACCCTTTTTGGGGTATATGGCATGCCCACCGGAATGCCACATGTCTCGACCTTTTCTCCTTCACACGCCTCTTCGGCGAGGCGTGCTTGGTCGAAATCCTCTGCATTAACCAATGCGTCCTTGTTGGCGTTAAGACAACAAGTGGACGAAAGCAATCATGATATGGTTAATATCTTGACTCAACAAATTGGTACCGTGTTCAATCCTTTGATTCGAACACAAATACCGCTTATCGGATGTTAGCGAGACCAAATGGGTAGGATTGCGATTTCTTTGGGGCTCCTACGGAAACAATAGGCGCTTACCAAATTGCGGGAACAACATGCCTAACACCCCACGAGAGATCGATGATCGCCGAAGCCAGAGCGTTATGGGCGAACAACAAATGGGAAATCACATCCCGAGGAGGTAGTTATGGTAAATCGAAACCAAAACGCCGATGAAGTTGTTCGACAAGTGCAACGAAATAACGCTTGTGCTCAAGACAACATAGCCACTTTGGTCGAAACCATAATGGCGCAAAATGGCCTTAACATAGGTTTGCATAGGCGTAATTTCATATCCCACCGTGTGAATACGTGTTGCGCATGCAATGCCAAGAGGGTTGGAAAATCCCTAAATTTACTAAGTTTGGGGGTGATACCAATGAATCCACCGTCGAACACATTGCCCGTTACATGATCGAGGCGGGGACATAGCCAAAATGAGAATTTGAAGATGAAATATTTTCCAAATTCTCTAACTAAGAATGCCTTTACGTGGTTTACCACACTACCCCCTCGGTTCCATGTACACATGGGGGCAATTAGAAAAGGCTTTTCATGAGCAATTCTACATGGGCGATCGAAAATTAGTCTCAAAGAATCGGCTAGTGTTCGACGCAAAGTGCCCGAGGCCATTGATGATTATTTGAATAGATTTAGGCTACTGAAGGCAAGGTGTTTTACGCAAGTGCCTGAACATGAGCTTGTCGAAATGGCTGCAGGTGGCCTTGACTATTCAATTCGAAAGAAATTGGATACGTCTCATTTGAGAGACATGGCCCAACTAGCCGATAGAGTTCGACAAGTCGAAAGGCTTAAAGAGGAAAAGGCTAGAGTGAATAAGTACAATAAAAAAGAAAACTCAGTGGGTTTTCACAAAAAAGAAAAGATAGCCTATGTAGATGAACAATTCGACTTTGCATTTAGCGATGTCGAATCGGAGGAAATAGACGTGGCTGAACTTAAGCCTGGTCCTCCCTATGCTTGTAAATTATTAAGGCCTGCAAATGGGAATAATCCTGTAGAGCCTAAGAATGATAGATTTGTGCCTAAAACGTACACTTTTGATGTTACTAAATGTGATGAGATCTTCGATTTGCTAGTGACTGATGGCCAAATAATAGTGCCAAATGGCCTGAAAGTTCCTCCTCTCGAACAGAGGAAGAAAAAGGGTTATTGTAAGTTTCATAATTTTTGGGACATACAACTGACCGTTGTGTACTTTTCAGGGACATGGTTCAGAAAGCGATCGAAGAAGGAAGGCTCAAATTTGGAGATAAAAAGAATAAAGCACCGATGCAAATTGATGCTGACCCACTCCATCAAGTGGAAGCGATGTATGCAGAACCAATTGAGATGAGTATCAATATGGTAGACGCAAAAATGGTGGATTCTCCAAAGTCCACCAAACCCCTCACAAAAAATCAAAAGTGTTGTGCAAAAGAGTAATGCTGTGCAACACGTTACTCAAGAAGAATATGAGGAGAAGGTACAGTCTGTGTACCCCAAGGCTGAGGAAGATTTGATAGACTTCCTGAACCGGTGCAAATTGAGCTCTGAGGTCATGTTATGTCCAAGGTGCAGTGCTGTGTTTGATAAAGAAGCGGCTAAGAGTGTCGAATCTTTGTGAAGTTCGACAACCCCTAAAGAGGAAATGGTCAGATAAGAGGCCAAATTTCAGCTTCAAAAGAGGGGACCTTCCTTACAAGGTAAAGAATTCGAGCAAGGCTTCGACAAGCAAGCCGCAGCTTTCTTTGGTAAGGTGTAGCCAAGAAGGAGTTTGTGCTATCTCGCCTCTGCCCGAACCATTTTTTCCAAGAGCGAGATCCATCCAATGAGAAGTGGATACATGCTTTGATGCACACACTATAAGTCTTTGCTCGCCACGGCCGGAACGGTCAAGCCAATCACAGGTGAGGCCTCAAAGTATAATTATAAAAACAATTATAAAGGGAAGAATCCCATGACGAAGACCCAATGGCGTCGTTACCAGCGCTCGAAAAAGAAGGCAACACTGGTTGCTAACGAGAAAACGCCAAAAACGGTTAAGGGTGTGACTCCTAAAACCGTGGGGAACACAAAGATAAGTATAGGTGCTGCCAATCAAGTGAGGGTTGGAAATAAGGCTAAAGGGAAATCTATTGTGATAGAGGAACCAAGAAGGCCTGCTATGGAGAGGATCTTCCTCCATTAACATCTATAAAAAGAAAAGTGCTTCATTCGACATGGATGAAGATGTTACTTCGATTTCGACGACTGCGAGGCTAGCTTCGGCGTCATCCGCAACGTGGTGTCCATTCCGCCGAGTGAGTGCGATCTTTATTCTGATCCCCAAACGACGTCGAAGAAGACTTCATTGGGGATATGGCTAACCACAAGCCAGTATGCTACTATGTCATGAACAATGGCTGCGTGGAAGAACAGATGGCCACTTTCGAGAGGCCGACGCGAGGCATGCAACACCATCCGCCGCTGTGCGCCCAAGCAAAAGTTAATGGCGTAGGTATTAATAAGATCTTGGTCGATGGAGGGGCTCAGCTGTTAACTTAATGCCTCGTGCCATCTTCAAGACAATAGTGGTTTGATATAGGACCTTAGACCTCATAATATTATGTTGACCAATTATGAGGGGAAATCGCCTGGCCGTTGGGGTTTGTCGAAGTGGAAGTGGTGGTAGGAACCGCCGGAAGAACCACCACGTTCTTTGTCATAGCATCAAAAGCAAGCTACAATCTACTCCTTGGGAGAGAGTGGATACATGGCGTAGGAGCTGTTCCTCAAGCTTACACCGTAAATTGGTAATGTGGAGGATGATGGTCCGTGGAGTATGTCGAAGCAGACCAAAGTTATTTCCTTGCTGACGTAAATAACGTCACCAGGGAGAATTTCGAGAAACAAATGGCGAATATTGCGCCATGTTCATCTTCTAGCCAAGCATATATCTCTTCAGATAATGTGCTTTCCTCCATTCACTTATACCCAACACATGGTTTTGTGTGGGAAGAGAGAAATAGAAGGTGCAAATGTCTATCCCGATGGTGTGCTACCTCCAACAGGATGGGACACCGACTCTTAGAAGGTTTAGATGTCGCACCCCAGTGCTTGGGATAGAATTACGGCTTACATGGCCGAAAATAAAATAAAAACGGCTTTGGAAGCCGAGTTAAATCAACAAACAATGGCTGTCGAAGCCATAACTTCATCTGAAGAAAATGGTGAAGTCATAAATGACAAGCTGGATTGCATTTATGATGACGAACCATTGGGCTTTGAAAAAGACCCTAAAGATTCTACAAAGCGCATGCAAGCTCAAGATCCAGTCGAAGAGGTGGATTTGGGAAATGGCTTGATCAAAAGGCCAACATATATTAGTGCACATCTTGATGCTGCCTTCAGAACCCAAGTTATTTCACTTCTGCAGGAGTTCAAAGATTGCTTTGCTTGGGAGTACAGCGAAATGCCCGGTTTGAGTCGAGAAGTGGTGGAATTACAAATACCCATTCGACCATGGAAGAAACCAGTGAAGCAAACGCCAAGAAGATTTGCTCCTCAGATATTGGCTAAGATCAAGGAAGAAATAGAAAGGCTGTTCAAAAGCAAATTCATCAGAACTGCCAGGTATGTTGATTGGTTAGCTAATATAGTTCCAGTAATGAAGAAAAATGGAAAACTTAGAGTTTGCGTAGACTTTAGGGATCTAAATAATGCAACACCTAAAGATGAATACGCTATGCCCGTGGCGAAATGCTAATAGATTCGGCGAAGCAGGATTTGATTATCTCGGTTGCTAGATGGCTACTCGGGGTATAATCAAATCTTTATTGCCGAAGAGGATGTGTCGAAAACAGCTTTTCAATGTCCAGGGGCACTAGGTGTTTATGAATGGGTGGTCATGCCTTTTGGTTTAAAAAATGCTGGTGCCACTTATCAAAGGGCAATGAATTCTATGTTTCACGATTTTATTGATGATTTTATGCAAGTATACATAGATGATGTGGTGGTTAAGTCATCCTCAGAAAGTGGTCATTTAGACCATCTTCGACGTTCTTTTGAACGAATGAGGAAATATGGATTGAAAATGAATCCAACCAAATGTGCTTTCTGTGTACGTGCAGGTGAATTCTTGGGTTTTGTAGTACACAAGAAAGGCATAGAGATCAACGAAAATAAGACTAAAGCAATTATGGAAACGAAGGCTCCTTCGACCAAGAAAGAACTTCAGTCACTACTAGGGAAAATTAATTTCCTTCGAAGATTCATCTCAAATCTAAGTGGCAAAACGCAAGTTTTTTCGCCATTACTGAGATTGAAGAAAGAAGATGAATTCAAGTGGGAGCAAGTTCACCAAGACGCTTTTGACGCAATCAAGTCTTATTTGGTCAAGCCACCAATTTTATTGCCTGTTATTGGAAACAAATTGCTAAAATTGTATATAGCAGCTTCTGATAACACAATAGGTAGCATGTTAGCGCAAGAGGATGATAGTGGTGTCGAAAGACCCATTTATTACCTTAGTAGGGTTTTGATCGATGCTGAAACTAGGTATAGTCCAATTGAGAAACTGTGCCTTTGCTTGTATTTTTCTTGTACAAAATTGAAGCAATATATAAAATCAAAGTGAGATGTTTATGTTTATTCGCATTTTGATGTTATTAAACATATGTTGTCAAAACCAATGTTGCATAGTCGAATTGGCAAATGGGCTTTAGCTTTGCTAGAGTACAACTTAACTTACCAACCCCTTAAATCAATTAAAGGACAAGTGGTTGCTGATTTTATAGTAGACCATTCTGTTGTCGAATGTGAAATACATTCGTTAGACATACGTCCTTGGAGATTATACTTCGATGGCTCAAGCCATAAAAATGGAGCAGGTATTGGAATTTTGATTATCTCGCCGGAAAATACTCCAACGAAGTATAAATTTAAAATTCGAGACTCTTGCTCAAATAATGAAGCTGAATATGAGGCTTTAATAGTAGGCCTTAAAATTTTACTCGAATTGGGGGCAAGTTATGTTGAAATAAAAGGTGACTCTCAATTAGTGGTCAAACAATTGACAAAGGAATACAAGTGTATTAATGAACACCTTATTAAATATTTCGTTATTGTCAATACTTTGCTAAAAAGGTTTACATTCGTTCACCTAGAACATCTACCACGAATTGAAAATCACGTGGCAAATGAACTGGCACAAATTGCCTCCGGTTACAAAGTATCGAAGCACAGCCTAGAAGAGTTAATTGAGATAAAAGATAAACTACTCTCAGAAGACTCTCTCTATAATACTCCTTCGACGGCATTGTCAACACCAAAAATTGGGGGGGCAATAAATACAAATGAAGTACGCGTCGAAAAACGTCACATTTTTGACGATATTGACTTGGCAGAAATTTTTGCTATTGACAATATGGTTGATGATGATTGGCGAAAACCCATTGTAGAGTATTTACAAAATCCTACAGGGAACACTAATAAAAAAGTAAAATACAGAGCCCTAAGCTATGTGTTAATTGGAAACGAATTGTACAAACAAACTCCTGAAGGGGTACTACTAAAATGTCTCAGTGAAAACGAGGCATATTTGGCAGTTTCTGATACACATAGTGGAGCATGTGGCTCACATCAAGTAGGCCACAAAATGAAATGGTTGTTATTTCGACAAGGAATGTATTGGCCAACTATGCTGAAAGATTGTATAGAATTTGCCAAAGGTTGCCAAGAATGCCAAAAACATGCTGGAATACAACATGTGCCTGCAAACGAGTTGCATTCTATAGTGAAACCTTGGCCATTCAGGGGCTGGGCTCTAGATGTGATTGGAGAAATAAAACCAACCTCGTCGAAAGGCCACAGATACATTCTGGTAGGGATTGATTACTTTACTAAATGGGTAGAGGCAATACCTTTAGCCAATGTAGATCAAGAAGCAGTGATAAGGTTTATTCAAAATCATATCATTTATAGATATGGAATTCCGAAACCATTACTACGCACCAAGGTCTTCGCTTTCACCGGTCGAAAGATGGTAGATTTCGCTGCTGAAATTGGTTTCAAGTTATTGACTTCGACACCATACTACGCACAAGCCAATGGTCAAGTAGAGGCTGCCAATAAAATCATTATTAACTTGATTAAAAAGCACGTTGGACGTAAGCCTAGAAGTTGGCACAGTTCTCTTGACCAAGTGTTATGGGCTTGTCGAACTTCACCTAAAGAGTCTATAAACACCACTCCCTACAGGTTAACATTTGGGCATGATGCAGTGTTACCTGTCGAGATTTGTTTACAATCAACAAGGATTCAAAAACAAGGTGAAATTCCTTTTGATCATTATTGGAATATGATGATTGATGAATTAGTTGATTTAGACGAAGAGAGGTCATTAGCTTTAGAGATGCTTATTCGACAGAAAGAAAAAGAGTAGCTAAAGCCTACAATAAAAAGGTTAAGTTAAAAACCTTTGAGGAAGGGGAGTTAGTGTGGAAAGTCCTATTACCTATGGATAAAAAGATAGAGTTTTAGGCAAATGGTCACTGGGGGTGGGAAGGCCCATTTCGCGTGTTGCGATGCTTTTCGAATGGCGCTTATGAAGTCGAAGAGCTAGGTGACTAAATAGAATCTTTAGAATAAATGGCAAGTATTTCAAACGATACAAGCCAACGTTAACTGAGATAAAGATTGAGCAATTATAAGTAAACGAAAGTTGTTCATAAATGGCAATGTATAGAGAAATTGTTAAAGTTACACAGCCATTTTTAGAATGCTAAACTATTACAGTCTCAGAAGTTCGACAAGGTAGCCTTATGCCTCTCCATAATGCTAACACTGAGAGAAATAGAGGTGTCGAGAAGGTACAGCTCTTTGTCGAGGTCGGCGAGAATAGCTTGATGCTTGTCAATCTTCTCCAAGTGCTCTATAGCTGCCAATGCTTTGGTGGTTTTGGTGGACGAAGAAGCAGCACTCATGCGTTCGACGATCGAGCCCTTCCGATGCTCTGCGTTTGACGATTTGAGTTGGAGTGTCTTTATCTCCTCGTCAATCACGCGCAATCTGCATCCCATTCAGCGATTGCTTTCTCATCTTTAGTCGCTTGGTTTCGAGAGCCTCGATGTCGTCTTGATCAGCCTTAAGAGAGGCAAGTTCTACCTCGCAGAGTTGAGCCTCTTGAACCTTGCGCTTGGAGGTGGTCGACCGTTGGTTGATTAAAAGAGAAAGTTGCTCAAAAATAGGGCCAAATTCCATGAAGAACGAGAGGACGTTTTGAGGAGGGTCCAATTTGGTGATCTTGTGAATGAGGGATTTTACCTCAAGATACACCAGATGGGTCATTCTCAATGGTTGCCACCAAGTCCCCTTCTAACACCTTCGTCTTCAACTGGCAAAGCAGGCTTTCGACCGTCTCCTGATTGATAGAACTTAGAGAGTTGTTCGAGGAACTGCAAATCAAGCGGCTCGACGAGCTCTTAAGACTCAACATGATCTTCAAGGCTGCCAAAGGATTCGTCTTCTTTAGCTCAGCCAATTCTTGATCGCTAACAGCGCTGTTGGATGACTCTTTGGCAGAAGCACTTTGATCTGCAGGATCCCCCACTCTAGGTGCCTCTTGTTCTTGATCGATCATATTCTCTTCAGGTATTTCGACAGAGATAACCCACTACTTCTGGTCCTTCAGTTGTTGGAATGTTAAGTTCGGAACTTGAGCGCTTCCTCCAACAACGATCTCCTGGTTCGACTCTACCAAAGCGGTTGGGATAGCCTCCTCCATAGCGAGAGCATTCGCCCGACGATCGCCTCTTGTTCGACATTTCCGGCATTTGGAGCAAACTCCTCAAAACAGGATTTCGGGGTTATCCAACGCTTGAAAAATTTCTTCAAAGAAGCTACACCACGAGGAGATGAAGGAAAAGGGAGCACGGGGATCGATGAATCTAGATCGTGGCCTCAACCATAGACCCGAACTTCGTGTTTGTCCACGAGCAGTCCACCCACCTATGCACAAAGAAGGTATATCGCTTAAGTTAAGGATTGGAAAGGTGAGACCGAATAAGTCTAAACTAATGTCGAAGGGAGTTTACCTCTTGTACCTTAAGCCTCTTGATTGGAGGAGAAGAAGGTGGTTCAGAGCCTCATCAATAATGATGCCTTGAGCTGCCCTTTGAATCTCGGGAAGGTTTCTTTTCCTCGACCTCTGAGTGAGGGGATGTTGTCATCACTTTATCGCTTGTCCCGCAAAAAAAGATTTGGGTTATGACAAGAAAGTGAATGACAAAGGGAAGAGAAATTTCGACGATTAACAAGGCAAGAGTATAGTACCTCATCTTCGGGAAGGACCATTTTCTTTTTAGCTTTGGCTTTCTTGAGGATTTTGCACGGTTGTTTTCTAAAAGAAGGTTTTCGACATAAGTAAAAGTCGTAATCAAAAATAACTTGAAGCGAATAAATGGCGACATACCTTCTTTAGGACAATGTCCGGAGTAGATCTCGCGACCACTTTGTTTTCTTGGTTCTTTGGAGGAGATTTTGCCGTGGTAGCCTTGTTTGCTTTGATCTTCACTTGGGGCGAGTTGACTGGCGTCGAAAACATTGATAAGCAAACGAAATAAAACTAAGTTCTGAGATGTTTAAGACTCGTAAAGATTTGGGTATCAAGTAAAAATACCGGTTGTTTGAAGGAAGGTCGCCACCAATTTCTTCATAATATTTTCTCGCAAAGGTGTCACTAGCCTCTCCAGCCAATGAAGTGGTGTAATGTCGACCCACCATTCATGAAATTTCTTGGTGCATGAGAATCGGGGTTGAATTTGAGAGGTTCAAATTCAAGGCCCTATAGTGGAATTTCTTGAAGGCTTGTTTGTAGTCGCCACCGTGTCCGGATTCGAAAATTCTCGCCTATGAAAACACACCGGCGCAGTCGAATCGACAAAGGCCGAATGCGTCGCGAGTAAATAACTTGGGAAGTATTTCTTAATTCAAGCTATTTTTAGTTTTGCGAGGGTAAGTCCGGTAGAAAGAATAGCGAGGAGAGAGGTAGGTTTGCGGTTGGGTAATCTCCTCGACTTGTTCGTTCGAGAAGAAGAAGGAAATGGTTGCCAAAACCAAGTTGGACCGAAAGGCCTTTGCACAAAGGGAGCCATGGAGTCTACGAAACTTGTGCACTTCAGAACATGTCGAAGTGAATTTCAAAGACTCTTACGGAGGAATATTTATCCGCTTGGTTTCAACCGGGCTAGTCGAATCCCTTCACCCTCCTAGACTTTAAGGTTGGTTGAGCGGACTTAGGGATATACGAGACCTAGTCGAGACTCAAAAGTGGCTAGCACCACAATTGCAATAGCCACAATGGGCGAGGCCAAGAACTTGTTGGTGGGTTCATCTTCTTTCGATTCTAGAACAAAGATTATCAAGCTCCCGATAGAGAGAACCCAACAACGGTTTAACAAGACTAATGTTTTCTTTCTCGTGGAGTTGGGCTGCCAAAGTGGAATATAGGTTTTAGAAACCTGGAGTGAACGAGTACAGAAAACAAAAAGGGATAACCAAAGGGTTAAAAAGGCTACGTGTTCTTTAGCAGACACTGTGTCAGTGTCACGATTGTGGTGTTCTGTGATGTAAGGAGCAAAAGTGGCATTGTTGAAAGTGAATGGGTATTCATAATCAGGATTAGCAGGGTCAAAAGTCTCACCTAGGGGTTTTAGACCTGTGATGGCAGCAACATCTAGTAAAGTGGGAGTCAGCATGCCACATCTCAAGTGGAGGCTATGAGTGGCACAGTCCCAAAACTGCATAGCAGCCAATATCAAGGTGCTGTCATACTTAGGCCCATACCTAGACAACTGGATAAGGTCAAAAATACCTTGTTTTTTCCAGATGTCGGCCTTTTTAGCCTCTACCTTGTCGAGCCAGTCTATGTAAATCATTGGTCAAGCTTCTAGGAGCATACCTAAAAACCCCGGAAGGACTATTCGAAATTCTAAATGAAAAGGGGTCTTAGTGAAAATTCAGGTTGAAGACAGAGCATGATCGGGGAAAATTTGAAACTTCGGTGTTTTCTAACGAGATATCGGGAAGAGGACCTAGATATGCATGAGTATAAACCCTAGCAGAGGGAATCAATACACAGGTTTGCCATTGAATCGCTCGGTATGTCGTGAATGTCGGGCTCATCAACGAAGCCATCAAGGGTTTTAGGTCCATTGGATTAAATGCTGTTCTTCGTTGAACATTCAAGCGGATGATGAGGAAGCCATGAGAGATAAAAAGCAAATGCGAGACGAAATTCAAGCGTAGATTGAAGGAAAGGAATGAAAGTTTGAAACTTTAGTGATTTTGGGGATTTTTGCAAGACGCAGAATGAAGAATGCGAGAAAGACTTCACAAAAGTTCAAACCGAGTAAAGAGGAATACGAAGGGTTGTAGCCGTTTATATATGTTGGGAAGCTACGCTTATTGGCACGCTTCGCCATAACTCGCCGCGTTCGCGACGTTTGAGAGACGTGATGGCCCACCAACTATGCAACGTGTGCCAATAAGACGGTTCGTTTTACCTGTGCAAGTAATGATGGTTGTCTTTTCGACCACTGTTGAAATGCAAATGGCGGTAGAAATGTCCATTGCACAGTATTCAAAAAATGCCTTTTCTTCCCTCCATTCCTTATTTCCGTCGAAAAAGCATTTTTTGGGGGGCAATCTGTTACCTCAAAATTCCGACAAGGGCATTAAATTAAGCTTTAAATGGTATTGACTGCACATTTAATAGTATTCTGTGAGCTGCAGGTCAATGTTCAAGTCAATGTACCATAAATTCGACAGTAAAGTTGTGCAAGTGCTGACAATGCAAGCAAACTTCGACAGACTTGGTTCTTCAAGCTACTGAAACAATGTCGAAACCTTCGACGGAGAGAGGGCCAAATGTTCGACAAAACTGAGTCCAATACTTCGCCAAGTTCTTCGACAACAAGCTGGTCGAAGCGCAAGGAGCAGCAGTTAGTGGGCGGTTATTTCCCTGGTTTTTAGGAAGTAGTTATCGTGCTTGCCCACGATTGTATCTTAGAGTATAAATACTCCCTTGTAATAGGAAAACGGGGTCACCACATCTTTACAAAAACTCTGAGAAACTCAACTTCCAAGTCAAAGCGAAACAAGAGTGAATCAGATCATATTGTACGTGTCGGTGGACCACCTTCTTCTTTCTATCATTTTAATGCAATTTTTACCTGTTTTTACGTTTGTTACACTTCTTGCTTTTATTCTGCTTTCAAACTATCTCTTCCTACTATTTTCTTGTTCTTACGCACGCTAAAAGACACAAAACTTAAAGGCAATTGTCAAAGAGATTTTCTAGTTTGATCTCACAGTCTTAATATTGAAAACTAGTGATTGTTTGCTAAAAACACCAGCGAACAACATGATAATTTTATCAAATACATATGTACAAAAAAGCAGTCGAGTTTTGTTAAATACATGTTGAAGGGATGGTGCAAATTATCTCGGGCGCTATGGGGTGCAAGAGCTCAATAGGTTCAAAGGGGGTGGTGCAACAGGGGATGGTGCACCAATCCTTTGTGCCAAGAGTCGCTTAAACATCCTGCTCTCTTCCATTAACACAAAGAACATTCTTGGATAGCTCGTCATACTTTGCCGCCATGACTTTACAATCCCGCACACTTGCTTTGGCTCTTTGGCCCAAACACGGTTGTAGGAGGAATCCCATATCCATAACCTCTAATCCGACCCTGTCTCTCTTCCCTTCCCAAGGCACGAGCAAGGACATCTTGTTGACCATCACAATCTGTTAAATCTCCTTGTGATACAGATTGTGATATGCTTTGCTGATGCACAAACATAAATAACGGATAAAATTAATAAACAAGTGTCAAGAGAAATTTAATCGACAATAAAAAATATGTCCACGTGTCAAAAAAAATCGAGTAACGGATAAAAATAATAAACAAGTGTCAAAGAAATTTAATCGACAATAAAAAATATGTTCACGTGTCAAAAAAAAAATCGAGTAACGGATAAAAATAATAAACAAGTGTCAAAGAAATTTAATCGACAATAAAAATATGTTCACGTGTCAAAAAAATCGAGTAACGGATAAAAATAATAAACAAGTGTCAAAGAAATTTAATCGACAATAAAAATATGTTCACGTGTCAAAAAAATCGAGTAACGGATAAAAATAATAAACAAGTGTCAAAGAAATTTAATCGACAATAAAAAAAATGTTCACGTGTCAAAAAAATCGAGTAACGGATTAAAAAATATAGTCGACACAAATTCCAACTTGCTAAGAATCATAAAATTAAAATTACAATACATGAATTTTGGAATACTTACAATTTTGTCCTTGACCTCCTTAGTTTTCGGATCCACAATCTCCCCATCCTTGTTTTGTCGGGCCTCTAACTGCATAAAGATACAACGATCAAGGGATTCTTGAGTTGGATCTTTCCCTCTTGCAATAACTATTTAAGTTTAATAATTGTTAATCAATCAGAAATTAAAAGATTCATTAAATCATAATAAATTAAACTAATTGTGTCTTACCAATCTTTCTTCAAGAATTTGATATCCACTTGAACCTCCTCTATAAGGGTACTCGGGATTTAGAAGCTCTCACTTTATTGGCTTTGCTTTTTTTCTATTTAAAAACATAAGTATACATTAATGAATGATATCTTGTTGTGAAATATATATATATATATATATATATATATATATATATATATAAATAATTAATTAATATACTAACAGAAATCCGGATCATAGTGCGTATATCTACAAATTTGGTCCAATCCTCCTTAGTTATAATTCCGGCATACAATCTTTGGAGGCTCTGTCGATGGTCCCATCAGTAGTTTGAATACTTTTTCCCCACATCGCTTCTATATGCCCGATGCAACCTTCCCGCTTCCTTGAGTATCCAATCTCTTCGGGCATCATCGACATCAAAGTGTTTCTACTTATACATAAAAATGGATTAAATAAATACAACTAAAAATTCACTAAATAAGATTATTAAAGAGGTCTAAAATTATATACCCGTATTAAGGACCAAAAATCATCTTTCAGTTTAGGCAAAATCAGTATTATCTTTCTCATTCCAACTTTTTATTGAAATTGGAAAGATTTGTTTCACCTTAGTACCAATAAAGCTAATTAAATTTGTGCCGTTGTCTCCAATTGGCAAACCTTTAACACTCCATCGGACCTTAAATAATTAAATCATTAAATAATTAGATAACTTGGAAAGGTAGAGAACAACATTAATAATTAGTAATTAACTTACCTTATATTTCTCGTGTCCTTTACTTATCCGATGGACGATATTCTTTTTCGATGTAATTCCTCGGGAGTGAACTTCTTTGTGTTTCTATCACCCCCATCACCACCCTCGACTACTCTCGTGATCACTATGTGATGCCATCCGACTTGCAATGACCCAAATGAAATAGACTCAAAGTGAGTTTTAGCTTTCTAATTGTTTAGAACCAACAAACACTTAACAAAATATAGAAGAAGCCATGCACTAAGTAACAGTGAAAGCCATGCACTAAGTAACCTAGAGTAAACATACATAGGAAAGACATGCACTAAGTATATAACCTAGAGTAAACATATATATGAAAGCCATGCACTAAACAGAGAAAGCCATGCACTAAGTAACCTAGAGTAAACATACATAGGAAAACCATGCACTAAGTATATAACCTAGAGTAAACATATATAGGAAAGCCATGCACTAAGAACCTAGAGTAAACAGAGAAAGCCATGCACTAGGAAAGCCATGCACTAGTCAAGTTAATAATGCTATCTAAGCTAGACTAATCTAACAGCTAATTAGATACAACATTGAGCTAATTAAGTAACAGAGAAAGCCATACAAAAGATACATAACAAACCATAAAAAAACCATAACAAATAGTCATTGCAGTGCAGAAATACCTTTTGAAAGGGAGAGAGATTGCAGAAAAAGGAAACAAATGGGAGGGAGCTGCGTGGTAAGATAGCACCAAGGAGAGAGAGGATGAACGAAGAGGATGGGTTTCTGCGTTTTTAATGGTCCCTGGGTCGCGTTTATGGGTTTCTAGGTCGTAGCACCAAGGAGATGAACGAAGATGAACGAAGAGGGTTTCCTGGGTCGTGGAGGTTTGCAAAGGTACGATGAACGAAGTCTACGTGAGTTCTGGGTTGTTCTGGGTTCTGGGTTGTTCGTGGAGGGTTTCCTGGGTCGTGGAGAGAAGTTAGGTAGATGAAGAGACGTCTACGTGAGTGTGTGAGGGAGATGAGAGAGCGCGCCTTGTAAAAATTTTAATAGCATCCCTAGCGTTTTTACATAAAACGCTAGGGATCATCTAGCGCGTGTTTACCATTCCTAGCGTTTTAAGTTAAAACGCTAGGGATGCTATAGCGCTTTTTACAATTCCTAGCGTTTTACAGAAACGCTAGGGATGCTATAGCACCTTTTACTACCATTCCTAGCGCTTTGTGTAAAACGCTAGGGATGCTATAGCACCTTTTACTACCATTCCTAGCGTTTTATGTAAAAACGCTGGGGATGCTATACAACCTTTTTACTAACATTCCTAGCGTTTTATGTAAAAACGCTAGGATGCTATAGCACCTTTTACTAACATTCCTAGCGTTTTATGTAGAAACGCTGGGATGTTTAGAGCACCTTTTTACTACCATTCCTAGCGCTTTTATGTAAAAACGCTGGGGATGCTATAGCACCTTTTACTAACATTCCTAGCGCTTTATGTAGAAACGCTAGGGGATGCTATAGCACCTTTTTACTACCATTCCTAGCGTTTTAGAAACGCTAGGGATCCTCTAGCTCCTCTTTACAATTCCCGCGTTTTATATTTAAAACGCTAGGTATTGAATGAATTTTTAACTTTATTTCTAGCGTTTTCACTCTAAAACGCTACCTATTGACTGAATTTTTTTAAATATTTTTTTATTTTGGTTTGTTCTCCATTTTAATTACAACCTATAAATTCATTCCTTCCAACAAAATTCAGAAAATACATTCCAACAAAATTCAGCCAATATATCATTACAAACCAATATATAGATACACACACATATGTACATATCACCAAAAGACCATATTAAACTAACAATTACTTACAACATAATTAATATATATCCAAATCATACAACATAATAAGTAACTTACATTATGAAACTCAAAAGTAGCTACAAATTAAAGCTAGAAACATATATAACAAAGACAACCTCAATGACTACTGCCTTGACCACTAGATCTCATGATCACTAAGTGATGCCATCTGACCTGCAATATAACATATATAATCCATGTTATTGTAAAATTTACAAAAACAATATAATTAAATATTATCTATTAATAAAAAATAACGAGATATCATTAAGTCTATATTACCTTTTCCTTTTCCTAGATAAAATTTTGTTTGCAATTCGCGTCTTGGTATTTTTTTTTCCGACGAATAATAATTCCATCATTATGATCTTTTCTAAAATATACAACATCCTCTATAGAAGTATTTTCCCTATTATCGGTTCTGATGTTCTGAAGAAAGGGTCGTCCTCAACACCAACATCATCGGGTGCTTCATCATCATCGTTGTTATACACAAATTTTTTGTCACTCAATAGAACAATAGACCAATTGATATTAATTGGATTAGTGACATAAAACACTTGTTGAGCTTGCGATGCTAAAATAAAAGGTTCATCTTTATATCCTAACTTGTTGAAATTCACCCGCATGAACCCTAATTCATCAATCAGAAACCAAAGATATTGTCAACCCATTCACATTTGAACACGGGCTCTCAAACATATTGTAATCCAACTCCCATATGTGTTCAATGAAGCCAAAGTAAGACATATTCGCATATATGGGATTTCTATCTTTGGCACTGGATGCATGCATAGAATGAGCTACAAGAGTCACCCCACTATTTTGCATTTTACTCGATCGTCTTGTTCTTTTGTATAGAAAGTGCACTCGCTCATTAGATAGTCATTGTAAGAGAAGACATGTATATTTGGACCTTTTGCTAACCATCTCAATCTTTTTGAAATCAAGTAGGATTCAAACACACTCACCATCAATGTGATGTTTTAGCCACACTATGAAACTCCTATTGTGTTCTTTTGCTAACCAAACTTGCTTCTTTCCTGAATTGACTCTTAAGAATCTCCTTGTGCTTGGAAACATATGAATCAACCTCACTATCATTGTGAAGAACGTATAAGTGTGCTTGCTCTAGTTCTTTCCTTGATACCATCACTAATTTAGTTCCCGTCATCCCTTTACTAATCCTTCCCCGCATGACGAGACCTTGGCAAATCCACGAATATTCAAGACTAGATAGATAGCCCGTGCAAAACTCAATAGCCTCTTCAACTATGTAGCGCTCAACAATACAACCCTCAGTCGTGATCGATTTTTCACATATCCTTTTAATATCTTCATGTAACGCTCAAACGGATACATCCATCTCATGTAACATGGGCCACACAATTGTGTCTCTCTAACCGGATGAACTATTAGATGAATCATTATGTCGAAAAAGGAAGGTGGGAAATACATCTCAAGCTCACACAAAGTGACAATAATTTCTCTTTGCAATGTTGGCAACTTTCCGTGGTCAATCACTCTACTACAAATCGCCTTAAAGAATAAACAAAGTTTGGTTAAGGTCCGACGCACTTTCTTAGGCAAAATGGATCGATACCAATGGGTAGCAAATTCTCCATGAGAACATGACAATCGTGGGACTTTAGAGACTTTAACTTGAGGTCTTTAATCGATACAAGAGTCGCCACATTTGAAGAGTATCCTCTGAACTTTAACTCCATGAAGAAACTCACAAAAGACAGTCTTCTCCTTTCTAGATAGAGTATGAGTCACGGAGGTAGATATGTGCGTGTACCCTTCTTTACCGGACCCAATTCAGGTCTCAAACCCATACTAACCAAATCCAACCTTGAGTTGATGGTATCTTTAGTCTTACCCGCATATTGAGTAAGGTACCAATGACACTTTCAAGACATTCTTTTCAACATGCATCACATCAATGAAATGACTTACATATAATGACTTCCAAGATGGCAACTCAAAGAAAATCGACTTTTCTTCCACCCCCGTTTGGCAATCTCTCCCGCAAAAGGCTTCCCAACTTTAATGTTCAAATCTTCCACCTTTTCAAATACACATTGCTCACAAAGGCGGGGAGCTCTACGTGTTTCTGTATTCCCATCAAATGCCTTTCTCCACAATCGATAGTGATGAGTTGATGGCAAAAATCTACGATGACCAAGATAGATATTCTTCTTACCATGTTCCAACCACATCCAATCTGGTTATCTTCACATATAGGGCATGCACACGCCTTTGTTCTCAGTAACGAGATAGATTGCCGTATCTGCAGAAAGTCGTTAATTGTGCCAAAGATCATAGCCCTCGTGGTGAAACTTTCTTCTCTGAACCCATCATACACCTCTACCCCAATCTCCCACATTTGCTTCAAGTCTTCAATTAAAGGAGCCAAGTATACATCAATATCATTTCTGGTTGTTTGGGCCTGAAAATTAACAAAGACAAAGATCATATATTTGCGTTTCATGCAAAGCCACGGCGGAAGTTATAAATCGCCAAAATCACGGGCCATGTATCGTGGGAGCTACTCGATACCGTGCGGGTTAAATCCATCACAGAGACAATGCAAGGCGTAGGTTTCTCGGGTCATCCCCAAAATTAGGATACTCAATATTGATTTTTTCCATTGCGGAGAATCATCCGGGTGTCGTCGTAGCATACCATCTTTAATCCTTTCATCCTCATGCCATGTCAAGTGTTTTGCATCTTCCGAACTACGATACATGCGCCTAAATCGAGGAATTATAGGAAAATACCACAACACCTTTTGTGGAGCGGACTCTTTCTTCTTATATCACGGATGCATTACATTTAGGACACGACTTTAACAACACATGTTCATTCCGAAATAAAATGCAATCATTCGGACAAGCGTGTATCTTCTCATAGTTCAAGCCAATAGACCCCAACATTTGCTTTGCATCATACGTCCGAGAAGGAAGCACATTATCATTCGCAACATTTCTTTCGTAAGTGAGAGTAAATCGGTAAAGCTCTTATCCGTCCATCCGTGGCGAGTTTTCAAGTTATACAACTTGATCACGACCAATAATTTTGTGAATTCATTACAACCCGCATACAATGGTGTCTCTGCATCGCTTATCAACTTCTCAAACATTTCAGACAATCATTAAGATCCTCTTCAACCACCTTTGCCATCTCTTCAAATTCGTTCGCATCAAATGAATGTGTTCCGGTGTCAACCGTGGCGCGCATATCTCTTACTAATATCATTCATATTTGAAGATTCACCTTTTTCTCACCGCATTATCCAACAAGTGTAACTTTGATCAATTCCATTCGCCTTTAAATGTCGTGTCAACTCCTCTGCAGATGGCGATTTTACATAACAACACCTTAAACAAGGACATTTCATACCACTAGAAGTCCCTAAACGCTCAACAAAGACAAACTCACAAAATAATCCACTCCAAATGCATACTCCTTGGATGAGACGATTGGCGGACATCCAATTTCTATCCATAATTGCCAAATATTTATAATAAAATCCTCGAGAAGAGAACTTTAACATATGACCCATCAAGCAATTCGAATATAATGAAGAATCAATTCATATAAAAAAACAAACAAAATTTCCTCTTTTAAATTTTTTCAATTCCACTCCTTATTTTCCCAAGCTATATCTATATCATATTCTATTTCTATTCTCGGTCCTTTGGTCAAGACAAAGGAACCATATAGTCTAGTCTTCCAAACAATTAATTTATGTGTAACAAGAAGAGGCTAGTGGTGAAAAAAAGAAGAAGAGTCTAGTGTGCACAAGTGACAAAACTAATATATTTCTAAACTAGAACCCACAATTAATATCTAACAAGAAACAGAGAAAGGAACAGAAAACTCACCAATGTTGTCTGAGTGAGAGAGATGATGTTCACTGAGAGAGATGATTTTCGTTGAGAGAGATGATGTTAATTTGAGTTAGGGTGTTAGGGTTTTGCGTTTCTGGGTGAGTGATTTTGCGTTTCTGGGTAAGAGTGTTAGCTGAAAGAGGGAAGTAGCTCAATGGGAAACAAAAAAAAATTATTTAACCATACCTAGCGTTTTCTAAAAAACGCTAGGGATCTATCTAGCGTGTTTTCTAAATACCTAGCGTTTTGAGTAAAAGCGCTAGGGATATGTCTAGAGTGTTTACTAAATACCTAGCGTTTTATAAAAAACGCTAGGGATCTATCTAGCGTGTTTTCTAATTGGCTAGCGTTTTGAATAAAAGCGCTAGGGATCTGTCTAGCGTGTTTTCTAAATAGCTAGCGCTTTCTAAAAAACGCTAGGGATCTATCTAGCGTGTTTTCTAATTGGCTAGCGTTTTGAATAAAAGCGCTAGGGATCTGTCTAGCGTGTTTTCTAATTTGCTAGCGTTTTGAGTAAAAGCGCTAGGGATCTGTCTAGCGTGTTACCTAATAGGTAGCGTTTTACTTTAAAACGCTACTAATGGTGTAGCGTGTTATTAAAATGGCTAGCGTTTTTTTATAAACGCTACTAAAGGTGGCGATCTCTTTTTACAATTCTGGCGTAGTGAAACAACTGTAATATCTTTAAATAAATAAATCATACGTTTCATAAAGTATGGGCAATGTCTTTTTGGATTGTTGGAGCAGTTAATTGATGGTTCTCGGGAACATTATCCAAAACAACACTCCTTATCAAATCATTGTGCATGGAAAGAAATTTAAGAAGCTCAAGAAAGTTACCTTGATTGGTGGAAGCCATTGACTCATCATGACCACGAAAAGCTAATCCTTGCTTTAAGAGCCAACGAACACAATCAATAATAGCAGTTAAACGTGTTCGGTATATGTTCTTGACTTTGTTAGAATGCCTAGAAATTGCGGTGTCAATATGTTGATTTTGGTTCATCAAGTCTTGACATTTCCTGAATGCAATGTTATGAGCACTATTAGGACCTCCAACATGAGACGAGATCTTATTTTTCTTGTTCCAACTGTTGAATCCCACGGTGACAGATATATCACCAGCCCCTTGTTTTCCATTATCGGGCCTAAAGAGATAACAATACAAACAATATGCAACATCTTTTTTAATGTTGTACTCTATCCAATTTCCAAATTCCGGATGAAATGGAGGAATCAAAGATACATAGTTCTTCTTGAAAAAAGTTTGTTGGTTGGTGTTTTTTTAATATAGGGGTTTTAGGACTCTTGGACTGTACATCTCATTTGTCCTAGAATGCTGACTAATTAAACCAATTGTACAATTGACTTAATCCCCTACTTTTTGAAAATGATATTTGAGGTATTTGAAAAATGGTTTGGTATGAGGTGGTTTGATTTTAGAATAGGTATTCTAGGGCTCTTGAACTGTACAACTCATTCGTCCTAAAACACTGACTAACCCAGTTGTACAACTGACTTAATCCCCTCATTTGGGAAAAATGATTATTTATATTTTTATAGGGTTTTAGGATTACTGAGCCGTACGGCTCATTCGTCCTAGAATGATGACTAACCCGGTTGTACAACCGACTAATCTTTTATTTGATGTTTTAGATAGAAAATATTTATTTATTGTTTTTGGTTTATGGGAAATCATTTGTTTTGAAGAGAATTAAATAAAAAAATGAGAAAGGAGTGAAAACTGTAAAATGGGGGTGTAAGTAATTGCAGGGGCGTATTACTAAATGGAGGGTGTGTTAAGTAGGCCCAGTAACGTTTTTGTTTGTGGGTGCTGATTTGCAAAGAATAAATAAAAGATTGGCCTAGTGGGTTGGAAAATTGAATAGAAGGTGTAAGTCCTAAAAATAAATCTGATTAAATAAAAATATAAGAAATAAATTAAATAACACATGTAAAATGAGTAAAGGGTTTCAGAACCCTAAGTTTACTTCCTTCAATCTCTCAGCGCCGCCAGCCCTCCATTAGAGAGAGTGAAGCGAAAATCATGGGATGCAGAGAGAGAAATAGGGTGTAAAAAAATCTGATTTTAAATTAAAATAAATACATATTAATTGTTAGGCTAAATTACTGTTTTGGTCATTTATCTTTGGCCTTGATTTCATTTTGGTCCTTTATTTTTTTTTCTCATTTTGGTCCCTCATCTTCCATTTCTGTGTCATTTTTGTCCTTTTTTGGTATTTTCCATCCATTAACTTAACGAACGCCACATTGACAGTTAACTGCTGACGTGACAACTTATGTGTTAGGGCTGACTTGTAATTCATTAAGTGATGTGACAAATGAGGGACCAAATTGAAAGTAAAAAATAACATAAAGGATTGACATAAACCAAATAACTCCCATCTTCATCTTCTTCCTCCAAACACCATCTCCATCTTCATCTTTTCCAGCGAGCCACCACCACCTCCGGCGAACCACCACCACCACAAATCAATCACTCTTCAACTTTTAATCTCTAACCTCTCTCTCAAATCCAAAACCCCCAGTTTCTCAAACTTAATCCCTAATCTCTCATCCACCACCACCACCACGCCTAACCCTTCTCTTCTATATATACCATCAACCCTTTTTATCCTAGTCAGAGTACAGGACATGGTCTTCTGATTTGGAAGGATGCGTATGTGAAAATTTGCTTGGAGACGAGAAAAAAAGAGGTGTGTAGCGTCACTGTCTAGTATATTGCAGGTTTCATTAACTAGGAAATTTTGAACTCAACCAGCTCTCTTTATGATTGGTCCCCACTAGGGCTGGACAAACGGTCGGTTTGTCCGGATTCGGTTTCAAAAACCTTAATCCAGTGCAATCCGTAGCTCTATATTTTAGACCCAATTTCGTCCGTTTGAGTGTTCGGTTTGGGGAAATTTGGTTTGGTCGGTTATTGGGTCATTCGGGTGGGTTGAAACCACTACAAGAAAAATGGATTTTTTGGCGGATTTTTCCGCCAAAAAACACCCAATTCCGCCACAAATACAGGTATTTTCGGCGGATTTTTCCGCCGGTAAAAGGCTGGTCGCAACGTATTTCCGGCGGAATTTCCGCCGGTAATTTCCGACGGATTTAAGTCATTTCCGTGGATTTTTTGCGCGTGATTTCCCCAAGATTTTCCTGGGTGAATTTTGGACTTTTTGGCGGATTTTTCCGCCAAAAATATATTATTTTTTTTCAAAATCCGCCGCAAATACCCAAAAATCCGCCAAAAAATTTTTTATTTATTTATTTTTAAAATCCATATAAATACCTAATTTCTCGCTAAAAATAATTTTTTTTTTATCAAAATCTGCCAAAAATACCCAAAATTCCGCTGAAAAATATTTTTTTTTTAAAAAAAAAAGTTTATAAACATTTTAAAAAATTTATATAAACGTTTTTTAAAATTAAATAAATTTTAAAAAAAATATATAAATAGCATATTTAAATTAAAAAACTCAAATAGTGATAACCAAATAAAATGTTTTTTAAAAATAAATAAATTTAAATTTAAAATATAAATAGCATATTTAAATTAAAAAACTAAAATACCAAATAATAAACATCCATAATCAACCAAATAATAAACATCCATAAATTAAAATCCAACAAATCACTCCGATATCCATAATAATAAACATCCATATCAAATATAAAATTACTAAGGTGCGTACTCATCCGAGTCATCTCTGTGATAATAGTCATCTCTGTGATAATAGTTATCATCTCTGTGAAGAAGTCTAACTACTAACATCAAATAAGTCCCAGGAAGGTAGCTCAGTTGGCGAGCTAAGGGACATGAAAGAGTGCACCATAAGAGTGCAAGAAGGAGATCCCGGGTTCAAGCCCCGGAAACTAACATTTCCCCCACCCCCACTAACAACAACCATTTATCTAAAAAAATAAGTTTAATGACAACAAATAATTTCAATAACTAACCTAGGTAGTGCTTGAAGACTACGACTTGATGCTAAATCGGAATCCTTTAAACAAAGAAACAAAGATCACCAAACTCAAACAAATCCTAAACAAACAACACCACAATTAGTAACAAAATATAAGTTAAAACAAAGTCTAAATTAAAACATACCTTCAAAACAAATTTGAGAGAAGTGTTGAGAAAGAGTAAAATTGAATGTGAGGATTGTTAAGAGAGTGAAATGGTGAGAGAGTGAAGTGTTGAGAGAGTGAAATGTTGAGAGAGTGAAGTGTTGAGAGTGAAGTGTTGAGAAATCAGATTTATCAAAGGAGGATGAAGAGAGCCGTTGGAATCGAGATAATTTTCTACGGATCCTTGGCTTTTTCGCGGAATCGAGATTGCTTTGACCGAGGTAATTTTCGCGGATTCCTTGGCTTTTTCGCGGATTTGTTGGCGTGTGAGACGCTTTGGGAATGTGTGTGTCCTTTTCGGCGGATTGGTAGTCATTTTTGGGGGAATTTTGAATTTCGAATTTCCCTCTGTTTTGCGTAGTGCATTTTCGGCGGATCGGTAGTGCATTTTCGGCGGATTGGTTTTTTTTTGTCTGAAACTTTTTTGTTTCCACTTTATAATCCGCCACAAACGCCAAAAATCCCCACAAATGTCAAAAATCCGCTTAAAACTTTTCTGGTGGATTAAATCCCCCACAAATGTCAAAAATCCGCCGAAAAGTTTGTGGGGGATTAAAATCCGCCAGAAAGTTTTGCCTTGGATTTTCAGTTTTTCTTGTAGTGAACGGGTAGTCAAGTATAACACAGAATAGTGGAAAAAGAAAAGTTTAGATTTGTAGATAGAAAAAGAATGGAGCTTCAATGTAAGTCGCTTATTATCCGCAATGTTTTGTCTTTGCATCTTGGTGGCATCAATAGGTCGCTTGCTAAACACCAAGATCTCTCGCATCTAAAGAGGATGTTTCCCACTTGATTTATTGGAGTGAAGTTAGCGAAAGGGGAAACAAAGTGAAGAGAAACACCGAACCAGGTAAGAAAGAAGAGAGAAAGGGGGAATGAAGAGGTAGGAGCAACCGATAATCTCTTCACCGTTAAATCTACAAAATAATAGAGTAATATAATAATAAAAATGTAGAGTATAATATGCTTTAAGCTTCAATATATATACACTATATATATATATATATATATATATATATATATATATATATATATATATATAAATTGTTGAAGTATAACATTTTGACGTACACCAATTTGTGTCTGCTGCAACTTTTAAATTTGCAGAGTGAAAGGATTTGTCACATTAACTCTATTTTGCATTTGATATGGTCAGATTCGGTGACCTACGGATTGGGATCTGTGTGTTGTTTTTCACAAATTTGAATGTTTATCTTGCAGGTTGCAGTAGTAACTGATGGAGGGTGCAAGTTGTAAAGCCCAAGCTTCACAATTTGATCCAGCCCAGTTGCTCACTTGAACTGCCAAACAAATGTTTTTGGTGGGTCTTGCGCACCCGAACCCGACCCGAATTAACGACGCGCGGATTCTGCGCTTGACCCGAGATATTTATTCTTTATTCTACTCTCTCTCTCTCAGAAAATCAAGATCTTTTGCCTCTCTCTTGATTTTTCGGTTCTCTCTCTATTTTCTCTTCTCTCTTCTCCTCGCCGGAGTCTCGCTGCGGTGTAGCTCTCACCGCCGGTGATTGAAGCTGCGCCTCGGCTTGATTCTTGGTCGATGATGAAGTAGTAAAACCCCTTTGGTTTTACTGTGATTCAACCAACCCTGAGACCACCAAATTCCCTTCTCACTCTTCGATGAACAGCAAACCCTAGTTTGCCCAGAAATGCTTGATCCCTTCAATCAAGCTTCTGATTCTCCTTCACTAAGGTAGAGTCACCCTTTCTTTACGCTCTCCTTTGATTTACTACCGATTGCGAAACCCTAATTTTCTACAAGCAGGTTTTGCAGTACAAGTAGACTCGATTCAAGGTTCAAACACCTCAATCAGGTATAATCACAAACCCTTTGTGATTTCCCCTAATCTCTTGGTTGTTATTTCGAAACCCTAATTTTCTCTTGTATCTGTTTTTTTGCATGCACCTTTGACTATGTTCTTGAGATGAACACAGCCTGAACCCTTACCCAGAAACCTTTTCAGAGTATCAAACAGGTAACAACTCTTCTTTACCACTCTCTTTTCTTTCTCTGATTTCAGTCACTGAAACCCTAATTTCTAACACAGATTTCTCTTGTTGTTGCAAGGTACACTCACACCCTGAATGCACTAGCAGAACCCAAAAATTCTTGATAGGAACCAGAAAGAACAATGGAGCATACGTAAAGGGAGTATTTCAGAAAGTAGTAGTATTAGAACACTTAGAGTAAAACATAAAACTGTAAATCTATTTCATTGTAATTTTTCTATGTATGTACAAACTGTATATATACATTGTGCTGGAATTAGCTGTTAGAGATGGTTGTTAGTTAGGCTAACAACCAAGTTTGTAACAAACTAGTTTAGTTAGTTAGAGTTTCTAACTACCAATAGTTTGTTACCAACGACTATTAAGCTGTTTTAACTTAAGCTAGAGTTTTGATTACAATTCAACACCCTACCTTAATCAAAACACCTTAAGAAACCTAAGGCAGACAACCCCTACCTTAAGTTCAGCTAGGTCTAAGCTAAGAAACTTATTAAGGCAATAAGATAAAACAGGACAACCCCCTGTAAGGCCAGAAAATTAGAGTCTAAGACAAGCCCTTAGACATAGCTTTTAGGTCATTTCCTTCCTTGAGACTTAGAAGGAGATGACATTTAATTGCCTCCTTAGCTTAGAAAACAGTTCACCTTTTAGAGCCTTGGTGAAAATATCGCAATTTGTTCACTAGTAGGAACAAAATCTAGGACTAGTTTACCTCTAGAGACTTGGTCTCTAATATAGTGAAACTTAGTTTCAATGTGTTTTGTCCTACCATGAGAGATAGGATTTTTTGCCAAACTTATAGCTGACTTATTATCCATATACAACTTTATAGGTTCAGACAGATCTATACAGATTTCCCTTAGCAGAGTTTCAAGCCAAGCTGCTTGGGTAGCAACATGGCATGCAGAAATGTATTCTGCTTCACAGGATGATAGTGCCACTATGGCTTGCTTCTTTGAACTCCATGAAATAGCTGCTCCTTGGAATAGAAAGACATATCCACTAGTGCTCCTTCTGTCCACTTTATCTCTGCACCAGTCTGAATCACAGTATCCAATTAGGATACTCTTGCCTTTAGCCCTGTCATTTGGAAAAAACAGACCATAATTAGTAGTGCCCTTTATATACCTTAGAATACGTTTAGCTGCATTTAAGTGTATTTGCATAGGACAGTTCATAAATCTACTAGTTAAACCAGTAGCATATAATATACCGGGTCTGCTATGACATAGATATCTTAGAGACCCCACAATTTGTCTAAAGTAAGTTGCATCAACTTTAGTGCCCTATTCCTCTTCTTTCTTAGTTACGTTTCCCTCAGCTGGGTTAATTGCAGCATTGCAATTATCCAGCTCAAACCTTTTTAAGACTTCAGTGGCATATTTTTGCTGATGCAAAACAATTCCTTCTTTGACCCTTAGGAATTCTAACCCAAGGAAATAGGTTAGTTTTCCCAAATCTGTCATTTCAAACTCCTCTTTCATAGCTTGTTTGAAATTAGCTATCTCTTTAGCACAACTTCCAGTTACAAGTAGATCATCCACATATAAGCACACAATCAGTAGGTAGGAGTTTATGTCACCTTTGACATAGACTCCATACTCAGCAGTACACCTAGTGAAGCCATTCTGAACAAAGAACCCATCTATTCTCTTGTTCCAAGCCCTAGGTGTCTGCTTAAGTCCATAGAGAGCTTTATGTAGATGAAATACATAGTCTTCCTTGCCCTTTTCCACAAAACCAGGAGGTTGGTTTATATAAACTGTCTCCTCCAAGGGCCCATTTAAGAAAGCAGATTTCACATCTAAATGGTACATTTCCCAACCTCTACTACAAGCTAGTGCAGTCACAAGCCTTATAGTCTCATGTCTAGCAACTGGGGAAAAGACTTCAGTGAAGTCAATGCCCTGTTTTTGTTGGAAACCTCGTGCCACTAACCTTGCCTTGTACTTAACTATATTACCACTAGGATCAAGCTTTAGTTTAAATACCCATTTAACACTAATAGCTCTCTTTCCTTTAGGTAACTTAGTTAGAGTCCAAGTCTGGTTCTTCTCAATGGATTTAAGTTCCTCTAGCATAGCTACCTTCCACTCTTTCTTCTTAAGAGCTTTAGTGTAGTCTAGAGGTTCAGAATCTGCTATCATAGCAAAATGGATGATATCTCCATCATCATTCACCTCATCATCCCTCATTAGATCATAGTTAGCCAACCTACTAGGTAGATTCCTGACCCTAGCAGTTCTAATAGGATTATTAGCAACTACAACCTCTTGTTGAGCCTCTTCAGGTGAATTTGGCTCAACCAGCTGTTCCTCAACTTGCACATCACCTCCAATAGGTTCATCATCACTGTCTTCATCATCAACACCTTGATGATGTTCTGGTAACACTGTGTTACCCTCATTATTCACATTAGGATCAGTGGAACTTGCTTGTTCCTTCTTATCCCAATCCCAAGCCTCATCCTCAAGTATAGTAACATCCCTGGATATCTCAAGCTTGCCAGTTATAGGATCAACTAGCCTATAGGCACCAGTAGGGTGATAACCAACTAGCACCATATGTTTACTTTTGTCCTCTAACTTCTTCCTTTTAGCATCAGGTATATGTCCATAGGTTAGTGATCCAAATACCCTTAGATGTGTAACACTAGGCTTATCCCCAGTCCACATTTCCTCAGGTACCTTATCATCTAAGCCTCTAGTAGGACATCTGTTAAGTAGATAAACAAAGCAGTGAATCTTTGCTTCACCCCATAGGTCTTTTGGAAGGTTTTTTAATTTCATCATGCTTCTGGCCATGTCCAGAATTGTTCTGTTCCTTCTCTCTGCAACTCCATTATTCTGTGGAGTGTAGGGAGAAGTAACTTCATGAACAATTCCTTGACTTGTACAGAAACTTTCAAACTCTTTTGAAGTATATTCACCTCCTCCATCAGACCTTAGGATCTTAAGCATGTTTCCACTCTGTTTTTCTACCATGGCTTTAAACTCTTTGAACTTAGTTAAAGCCTCACACTTTGTTTTGATCAGGTAGACCCAAAATTTTTCTTGAAAACTCATCAATGAAAGATAAAAAGTATTTATTCCCCCCTTTTGAAATCACATCAAATGGGCCACAGATGTCTGTGTAAACAACTTGAAGAAGATGTTTAGACCTTAGTTTTAAATCTGTCTTAAACATCTTCCTTGGTTGTTTACCCAATAGAAAAGTGGTACACACACTATTAGGTTTCTCAATCTTAGGTAGACCTTCCACTAGGCCTTTAGAACTAAGATTTAGAAGACTCTTATAGTTTAGGTGCCCATATCTCCTATGCCATAGAACACTTTCAAGATCAGTGGTAGCACTTAGGCATTCTGCCTCTATAGTACTAATACTGGTCTTGAAAGTCCTTTTCTTAGCTAGTTGAGAAGTTAAAACCAGTTTATCCCTTTTATCAAAAACTTTGAGTTTCAAATCCTTCATAATGACAGAAAATCCTCCCTCTACAAGTTGACCTAGACTAAGTAGATTACAACTCATACCTGGAACATAGTAGACATTATGTATGGTGACTACCTGGCCATCCTCTTTCCTTAGTAGAATGTTCCCCATACCTGTTGCTTGAAGGGATCTATCATTTAGTAGTTCTCTTGTGAGGATTGAAATCTACCAGCCACTCTTTATTTCCTGTCAAGTGGTTATAATAGGCAGAGTCTAAGTACCAAATCTCTGTAATACTAGTTCCATCACTCTTAGTTACTATTAGTGCAATATAGTCCTTATTTTTCTTAAGTTCAATGTTAGTTACCTTAACTTCTGCCCTAGTATTAGGTTTAGAGTTATCACTTATAGCACTAAACACTACAGGGCTATCAGAATCAGAATCTTCCTTAGCAACATTTTCTTCTACTTCTGATTTAGGTTTTCTAGTTGGACATTTAGTAGCATAATGTCCAAATTTATCACATCTATAGCATTGAACCTTAGATTTATCCTTCTTCTTAGAATCAGTCTTATTCTTAGAATTTGGTTTAGATTTAGGCTTACTTTTACTAGAGTTAGGTTTACAGGGAGGACTTGTTTGTTGCACGGCTTAGAACCTTTCTTACCCTTGCCTTTTGTGAAGAAAGCAGTATCATCATCATCATCACTGTTCTCCATCACCAGATTGAGTCAAATTTCTTTAGCCTCCAATCTGCTCTGAAGCTGTTCCACCTTTAAGTCCTCATCCTTGAGTGTGTCTTCAAGTCCATTCACACACACACATAGTACCTTTTGGTTAGTGATCTTAAGATTTTCCTGTAGATATCTTCATCAGTTAGTGTTAGGCCATTAAGATTCATAGCATTAGTAATTTTCTTTACACGGCCACAGTAGGTTACAACATCCTCATCACTTTTCATCTTAAGGGTCTCATACTGAGCCTTAAGAGCTTCCAACTTCTCTTTCCTAGCTTCAGTTGCCCTATTGTAATAGGAATCAAGAGTATCCCAAGCCTTCTTGGAACTCCTAATTCCTCTAACTCTGTCAAAGTTACTGTCATCTAACCCAATATGGATTAGATGCAATGCCTTCCAGTCCCTCTGGACTTCATCTTCATATTTCACTTTGTCCTCATCAGTAGAGGTAGCTGTAAGTGGTGTAACACCATCTTTAACTACCTTCAGGACACCTTGGCACCCAAACACTGCCTCCATTTGGTGGCACCATCTATCCCAGTTTTTACCAGTTAGGGTAGGCACTTGTGCACCAAAACTTGCATGTGTTTGAATATTGTTACATGAATTGTATGTTCTACAACACTTCTGCACAAACACACACAGTTAGACAGAAAAAAATTTCACAGTAGCGAAAGAAAACTTTAAAGAAAGTAAAAGATTAGAGTAGAAATAAGATAATTTTGCCCTGGATCGTTTTACAGCTCGGTGTATACCATGTTGTTTTTTCAGAAATTTGAATGTTTATCTTGCAGGTTGTAGTAGTAATTGATGGAGGGTGCAAGTTGTAAAGCCCAAGCTTCACAATTTGATCCAGCCCAGTTGCTCACTTGAACTGCCAAACAAATGTTTTTGGTGGGTCTTGCGCACCCGAACCCGACCCGAATTAACGACGCGCGGATCCTGCGCTTGACCCGAGATATTTATTCTTTCTTCTACTCTCTCTCTCTCAGAAAATCAAGATCTTCTGCCTCTCTCTTGATTTTCCGGTTCTTTCTCTATTCTCTCTTCTCTCTTCTCCTCGCCGGAGTCTCACTGCGGTGTAGCTCTCACCGCCGGTGATTGAAGCTGCGCCTCGGCTTGATTCTTGGTCGATGATAATTGTTGATGATGAAGTAGTAAAACCCCTTTGGTTTTACTGTGATTCAACCAACCCTGAGACCACCAAATCCCCTTCTCACTCTTCGATGAACAGCAAACCCTGGTTTGCCCAAAAATGCTTGATCCCTTCAATCAAGCTTCTGATTCTCCTTCACTAAGGTAGAGTCACCCTTTCTTTACAGTTCTCCTTTGATTTACTACTGATTGCAGAAACCCTAATTTTCTATAGTGTGTTTGCAGGTACAAGTAGACTCGATTCAAGGTTCAAACACCTCAATCAGGTATAATCACAAACCCTTTGTGATTTCCCCTAATCTCTTGGTTGTTATTTCGAAACCCTAATTTTCTCTTGTATCTGTTTTGTTGCATGCACCTTTGACTATGTTCTTGAGATGAACACAGCCTGAACCCTTACCCAGAAACCTTTTCAGAGTATCAAACAGGTAACAACTCTTCTTTACCACTCTCTTTTCTTTCTCTGATTTCAGTCATTGAAACCCTAATTTCTAACACAGATTTCTCTTGTTGTTGCAAGGTACACTCACACCCTGAATGCACTAGCAGAACCCAAAAATTCTTGATAGGAACCAGAAAGAACAATGGAGCATACATAAAGGGAGTATTTCAGAAAGTAGTAGTATTAGAACACTTAGAGTAAAACATAAAACTGTAAATCTATTTCATTGTAATTTTTCTATGTATGTACAAACTGTATATATACACTGTGCTGGAATTAGCTGTTAGAGATGGTTGTTAGTTAAGCTAACAACCAAGTTTGTTACTAACAAACTAGTTTAGTTAGTTAGAGTTTCTAACTACCAATAGTTTGTTACCAACGGCTATTAAGCTGTTTTAACTTAAGCTAGAGTTTTGATTACAATTCAACACTATGAAACCAGAACCGACCATTATTACTCGTTTGAAACCATATTGTGTCACCCGGAAATCCGAATACTATATAACCCGACCATTTTATCAGACTTGGCTATGGGTAATACGGATATGGGTTGGTTATCTTTTTTTGTCCACCCCTAATATTCCTTATCATGTGAAGAAGATTTGATTTGATTTTGTATTTGATTTTTTGGTTTTTTTTCACTATTTTGTCTTTCAAATCTCCTCTTCGCGACAAATTACGAGTACACTACGTAACTGGCCATGCTACCCATTATCACTCTAACCGCTTCCGTGCTGCCCTGCTGCGTTTCAAAATCAAAAAATCCCACTCATCATGATTGGCTACAAAAATAATACTATCTCTTGTCCTTATTATAACAATATTTTTGGAGTTAATTTTGGTCGCAAATATAAGAAATTATTATAATTTTTAGTGTATACTTATTGCTTAAATACCCCTTGTTTTTTATTACTTGTCACTTTTGTAGAAATTTTTTGTTTATATTTACTATTTGTCATTTTCAAAGTCCAATGCAACATGTATTATTGTTGAACGGAGGGAGTAATAATTTATCTATCTACGGGAGAAAATGTGAACCAATTATTAAATATAAAAATTGTCATAATTAATAGGGAGTATGAGTGGGAAAAGATATTAAAAATTTCAAAAATCCAAAACAGCAATTAATTTGAGGCAAATTGATTTTTGTTAAAATAACAAACAAAATGAAACGGAGGCAATAGTATTTAATATACTCTCTCCGTATCTTTTTATGTTTTGTTTAAGGTTATGTGAGGTATTAAGAAAATTATTAGTTATATTAACTTTGATTGTAAAAATAAATTTAAAAAAAAACTTTGATTGTAAAAATAGTGGTTGGAATGAAAAAATGAGACGGGTAAAATATTTTTATGCTACAACAGTTTTTTTTTTCAGAACTAAAGCTGTCCCCTTTACAGGTTCTTGAAATAAAGTTGCTGCCTTTATTGGCTCTCGTCAAAGTTTTGACCCGCTTGGTCCCACTGGTCGCAAGAGGAAAAGAGCACGGATAGAGAAAAAAGAAAATTCAGATACACCCTATTCTCTAGCTCTCTCTCCTTCATATAGTCACATAATCTCTCTCTCTTGTTTGTTACGGGTGAGTGAGTGTAGTCTCACACTATTCTTCCTCTGATAATGATATTACTATGTTATTACTTGCAATTAGGTATGTCCCTATATGCAGGGCGGACCAACAGGTAATGTTACTCCCTCCGTCCCATATTATATGACTTTCTAGGTAAAAAAATTTGTCCCACAATACAAGACTTTTTAGAATACTAATGCAATATCAATTTTCTTTTCCAGTCATACCCGTTAAACGACATATAATATGGGACAGAGGGAGTATTAAATATTTTTTCATACAAAATTAACTACTTTTCTTAATTCTTGTATTAAATAGTATTAATAATAGTAGTTCATATTATACTTTAATTGTTCGGATGATTTCTTCTTTGATTGTTTGATTGTTTGAATAATTCTTCTTTGATTGAAAACCCTAATTGTTTAATTTCTGATTTTGATAACCCTAATTGATTGTCTAAATTCTGATTTTGGGTGTTTAATTTCTAATTTGGGGAAATTTGAAATCCCATTGTTTTGATATATTATTTTTGTAATTAGTAATTAGTCCCTAATTAGTATTAACTTAATTGTAACGGTTGTATTAGTGTGTTTGAATTTAAATTAGGCCATCCAATGGATACATTTTTAGTAAAGAGACCATGAATGTGGATCAAGCTCACAACAACAACGAGAGCCACATGTTGATGTTAATTTAGATGAGTTGCCGTCGGATCCTGGATTGCGAAGAAAAATTGCTACATATCATCTAACGATCAAGAAAAGATACGGAGAGCGTATTTGGAAAAAATAAATAAATTGGCATTGGATGCCATGCTTGTGTTTTTGAGGTATAGTGCCAAGCTTTCTTTTTACATGGTTCCAACCTTTTTCCATTTCTTACCAAAAAACACTACATGTGAGCTGTGTGTGCCTACCTACCTACATAGCACACTTAGCTAACGGATACTTTCCCATGTCCCATGAAATATGGCATCACTTTCTTTCATGCAATTTTTTCCATAACTGATGCCCTCATATAGCCATCAAAAATGTTATTTGGACATTTTTTGTTAGACAAAAGTAGACAAACACCAACTTACAACACCAATTAACCAAGTTTTTAGACCATTTAACCAAGGGATCAATTAACCAAGGTTTTTATACGCCTCGAAAACTGTGAAAAAGCAGGTTGGCTAAATAGTCTAAAAACTTGGTTAATTGGTGTTGTAAGTTGATGTTTGTCTACTTTTGTCTAACAAAAATGTCCAAATAACATTGCTGTATAGCCATTGACCAATTGCACATTATTAGTTTTGTCTAGTCCATAATCAATGCCTTATGTTTAGCTAGCTGATGCCTTTAGCTATGAGCTGTTGTATATGTATCGTTCTACACTATCAGAGATACGAAAAAACATATTTTCTCATTTACCTTTATATGCATGCCAGCTCTCAGCAACACCCTATTTCTTTCTTCTTTTTTTTCTTTTTGTCATTACTCAAGGTCTATACACTAACACAACACATGGGATAACAAACACACTATAAATTAGAGGCACTCCACAAAGACAAGGGGCGGAGGAATTGAAAAACAACACATAACACCAAAAAATAAGTAGTCATATTCTTCTCTTCTTTGAGCCAAGAAACCACCACTCCTACAACACTACAACCACCTCACTACCTCACCAACAACCACCTCCACCATACTCTACTTCCTTTTAGCAACAACAACAACCACCATATTATATACCCACCACCACCACCACCACATAACCGCCACTACAACACCACCATAACAATAAACCTCACCCACAACAACACCACATAACTACCACTCCATAAAAACCACATAACCGCCACCACCGGAGTGTAGCCGGAGCCCTACCGGAGTCACCTTCCCACCACCAAAACTCATCCCACACAACTCAGCCTCATCTTCTCCGGCGACCTCCGCCGTGACTACCACCGTGAGTCTTTATCCCCCTCTCTGTCACACACTCCTTTTTTCTCCCTGTCTCTCTCTGAAATTTTGTTCTTTTTTCTTAACCTTCTCTCTCTCTCCGCTAATGGAACGGTACTGATTGTAGGGGAAAGTGAAACTATATTTATGTTTCTCTTAAACATAATATAAATATGTTACTTTATTATATTTGTTTTGTTTTTGTTTTTTTTTAATTCAGACCCCCTATCTACATTCCTTTATTACTGGATACACCCCCTGTCCGCAAACCCAAGTTTCGTTAGGTTGATGGTTGTTTTAGATTCAGGTTCTAGCTAAGTGCATGCACATCCTGTTTAATGATACAACCCCATGTAACTAATTACACCTCTCATTTCTGTTTTACAACTTATTATATTTTGCCTATTTTATTCAATCCAAAGTCATTTTTATCAATAATGTTAAATTAAAAAGTACCCAACACACAAACTTTTTCTACCCCAATAACTACGTAGCATTTGATTCTCTACCCCGAGATACGTAGGAACAAATGGGGGGCCACATCTGTCAAGTGCAATAATAAAAAACCTTTTTTAGGCTTTTTTTCTAAAATGTTTCCTTGTTTAGTTCTTCAATAAAAATACAAAACAATCAATTTCTATGAAGTCTTTTGCTATTCATTTTAGTATTAAAAAAGGGAAATAAATATTTATAAAGTTAATTTTGTTTTGCACAAATAATCATAGGTAACCTTTTTCGAAAGATGTTGTGGGGTGCTAATACCTTCCCCACGCATAATCGACTCCCGAACTCAAAATCTGGTTTTCAATACCATTTTCTTTTTAAAGGGATTTTTCAATGTTTTCTCTTATAATTAAATATTGGTGGCGACTTCATTGAATTGCACGAGAGATCCTTTCGGATTTTTCGAGTGCAACACCACTCACTCATTGAAACCTCTCATGAACTTTGCTTTTAAGATTTATTAAGATTGCATTGCATTGCACTGCACTACCAACATTTCCGAACCATTTTTTTAAAAAAGAACACTTGCTTTCAAGTTGGGAATTTGATATACATATGTTTTTCTAGTGCATTGCAACCATATTATTTATAAGCATTTATTCATATATGATGTCGTAGAGATGTGAAAACATGGATCATGCTCAGGAGTATTATTCCCATCGTTTGCGGCAACAAGCATCATATTTCTGGGCCAGTGTCGGTTTACAAAGCAATACGGAAGCTTAAAAAACATGCTTGTAGATGTTGGTATTGCACCAAGCGGACAACCTCGGCATAAAGAGGTATATTGGAACGCCATTTATGATAGGGTACAATATTTTCCCAATATAAAATGCAAAGAAACAAACCTCCATCAAATCATGTTCTATTGTTAGAAATTACATTATGCATTGATACCACAGACACATTTCACACAAGGACATTCAACTGTCCAACAAATTTCACTCACTGTGAAAGATCATCTTTAATGATTTGGCCAGCCTGATTCTCTTATGTGTGTAAGTGATTAGTGATGTGATGTAACGAGATATTTGGCATCTGATACTATGATGAAGTAATGCTTTAGAGATTTTCATTTGTTAGAGAATGTAGATTCTCTTATGTGTGTAAGTGATTAGTGATGTGATGTAACGCGATATTTGGCATCTGATACTATGATGAAGTAATGCTTTAGGGATTTTCATTTGTTAGAGAATGTACTTACTGATTCTCTTATGTGTGTAAGTGATTAGTGATATGATGTAACGAGATATTTGGTATCTGATACTATGATGAAGTAATGCTGGTATTTGCTTGTAAATTTTAGTAAGCTTGTTTGACTGTCTTCTCTTGACTTTAATGTTTGCTACTGGTCTTGATATACTCCTAGGTCGAGCATAACAATTTGCAACTTGTTATTTTGGTTTAGTCCCACATAAAAGGAGGAAAAATGCATTGTAAAACCGTTTTACAATTGATGAAGCATGAATGCTTCTATAGTCTTAAACGTGTGAAAAACATTGAAGTATTATTAGAGTAGTAATAATGTTTCAGAAAAATACTCATAATCCTCCTTGCTAGTTGTGTAGGCCATCTCTATCCCCTTGACAGCTTAGTCTAATGAGCTTCTTTATAGCGACACTCGACCCGTCTATGAGTGTGGCCTTAAACACTTCACCAAAACCACCACAACCAATGAGGCTTGCTGCTGAGAAACCATTGGTTGCTTCAATTAATTGTGAGAATTTGAGCTTCCTCAGCTGCCTTTGACATTAATGCTTAAAGGCTCTTTCTTTTGTCAATTTTCCATGTTGTGGCAGCATGACATGTTTGCAAGCTATTAAGCATTTTAACTTCCTCAGCCTCTTTCCTCCTCAATGCTATTTGCCCATGATACAGTTGATCTTCTATGGCCTCCTTTGGTAGCATCATCACTAGGATTTGTTGTGGTTTGGCTATTGTAATTCTTGCACTCAGGCAATGGAACACCACAAAGACCTGGATTGTTTGCATACTGTGTAGCTGGAATTTGTCCTGTTAACTCATTGTTTGATAGGTCTATTTGCACTAACAAGGAGAGGTTTGAGAATGAGTCTGGGATAGTACCCTGAAGCCTTTTATGTGATGAAGGGATTTCACCAGATAGTTGATTGTGAGACAATTCAAGAACCTGTAAAGCAACCATATGTCTGAATTCTTCCGGTATTGTGCCGCGAAGCTCGTTGTAGGAGAGATCAAGATACTCCAAAGTCTGCTATTTAGTAAACAAACATGCTGAGGACAGCACCCACCCGAATAGAGTCTTGTGAAATCACAGGTCCTTAAAGTTGGTACCTGTGAGAGCCTCTCAGATCTGATTCCATAGAATTCTAACAAACCCCCAACACCTTTGCATGAGTTTCCAATATTTCTTACAAACACTAGAGTGTTTCCTGATAGGATACCAAACAATGATTGATTATGCTTTCCAAGTCTAGGAGGGATCTCACCTGTGAGCTTGTTGCTGTTCAAACCCAACCACACCAAACTGTTGCAATTTGCTAGCTCTCCTGGTATCTCTGACCTGTCAAGCTGTTATTTCCAAGCTGCAGAACTGCTAGCCTTGTCAATAAACCAAACTCTCTTGGTATTTCACCACTGAGTTCATTACTTGTAAGTGATTTCCACTCAAGATTGCTACAATTGAACAACTCAATGGGAATTTCACCATTGAGTTGATTGCTATTCAGTATAAGATCCTTAACATTTGCTTTTGCTAAGTAGCTAGTGATATAGCTAGCCTCCTTTGCTAAGCAGTTATTTCAAATAATTTCAAGAATTTCCCCTATCAAGCCACTCGGATCATGCTCAAGTTGTCTAGTCTTGGGCGTGAGTGGGGTGTTAGGAGTCCCACATCATATGTGATATGGGTTGAAAAAAGTCATAAGTGAGGCGTCTCTCACTCTACAACAGTTTTGTAGGGTTGAGTTGAGGCTTTCAACCCAAATTCTAAAGAATAATAAATTGATTTATTAAAGAGAACAATATGACGCTTCATGGAAATTGACAAGGGATTAAAGCAGAATAAATTTAGCACATACTAACTAAGTTCGATAGATTACCTATATGTGACACTTCCTTCGAGATTCTTTCCACCGGCTAGGAATATTCTTCAGGAGGATACCACAAATGAGCCTGCGGCATACTAGTTGGGGTTTCCTGGAACAAGGATCTTCTATTTCTAAGTGGCAAGAAGTAAATCTTCTTTTGGTGTTTTGACACAATATTTGGTGATGGGTCCCAGTCAGGAAGCACTACGATATAATCATCCTGCCGTAAATTGACGAGTGGGTCCCAATTAGTATCCAGGCAGATGCTGAAGTCAATAAGAGGAAATGCAACATGTACTCATGCTAGTAGCATTACTAGCATATACCTGAAGTGAGTTACTATAACTTGATAAAAGAAAATGTACAAGCTTACAGTAGCATGAAAAAGCTAAAGGAAATCATGCTACTTAGACTAATTTTTATAGTTACTAATTATCAAGAAAAAAATTGTTATTATTATTCTTTACACTTGAAAACAATAATATTTCTGATTTTCAATGTGTACAAAGACAAAGGTTACAATATACACAATAAGGTGCATAAACTCTATTAATGGCTATCCTAGAAATAAGTAAACAGAATAATAACAAAATAAAATGAAAACAGCGGAACATAGAATAGGAATTAAATTTACACAAAAAATGGAAGATTTTCCACAATTCCCAGCAATACAACACTCCCTCATGTGTGTAAATAAATATCCATCATTTTCAGTAAATGTATAAACTAGAGCGTCCAAAGTAATTATTGACATTATAGGGTATGAGTTAGAGTATGAAGGAAAGAAAAAGTGTGTTTTTGATGCAAAAATGTTGGAGATAATGCTATGGTTTTTAGAGTATACCTTAGACCAAGATAGATTATGAAGAAAAGGAGATCAAGAACACAAATGAAGAAGATACCCAAGTGATGATGATTCTTTAGTCTTAGTGAAGGATGGAGGTAGTATGTGAGAGAGGAATGGAAAGGAGAGGGATTGATGGTGTTTGGGTGAAGGAAAACAAAAGATGGATGGAGGAGGAGGAGAGGGGGTGAGTTGTGTGTGTGAGAAAAATGAGAGGCCAAAGATCCTTATGTGTGAAAATGAGAGGGTATTTATAGAGTTGTTTTAGGTCTAGGGGTAATTATGTCATTGTTACTTACTATGTGATCTAGGATTGAGTTTTGAATTTGAATGAAGGGCTAGGATTAGAGATCACTTGGATTGTGGGTAGTGAGAAAACACAAAAATGAGAGTGAGGGGAGAGTTTGTGTGAAAACTTGTCTTATTGTGGGGTCAATGGTATAATTGAGATGGAATGTTATCAAAGAGGAAATTTTGTGTTTTCTTGTGAAGAGGTGAGTGTAAATGGGTGGGGTAATTTACAAAGAGGGGCACAACTCTATGAGGAAGAGAGAGAATTCAAAATGGGGAAAAATGGGGAAAATTGCTTCTCTTTTTTTGCTTTTGTCTTATTGAGGACAACACTTGTCTTTTTATTTGAATTTTGAATTTTTGGGCATGCAAATGAGAGTGCACCCATTGAAAATGTGTCCCATATTTTTGGGCCATATCTTAGGAATCAATGATTGGGCCCAAAATTCCATGATATCACCATCCCCAAAAATGGATTTGATACCTCACCTTGAAGGAAATTCTCATTTTACCATTTCCTTTAAATTTGAATCTTTATGCAAATAATTAACATTCATGCGCATAAAAATTATAATTAAGCACATTATTCCTCAAATAATTCCCTGACAATTGTCCATTGATTTGTGATGGAAAACCGTTTTTCTTTGTGAAATGACCAAAATACCCTTTTTGACCCTAAAACCCTAATTTGCCCAAAAGTGCATTTCAACCCTAAAAATGATTTCAAGAACCTTGGAACGACTTCTAGGACCCAAAATGCAATGCATAATGCTCTTCACTCTTCAATTTATTTATTTTTTGTGGAAAATTAGGGTTTTGACCTAAGCCGGACAAATTTGGGATATAACAGTGACTACCTGGCCATCCTCTTTCCTTAGTAGAATGTTCCCCATACCTGTTGCTTGAAGGGATCTATCATTTGCACACCTAATAGTAGTTCTCTTGTGAGGATTGAAATCTACCACCACTCTTTTATTTCTGTCAAGTGGTTATAACAGTGCAGTCTAAGTACCAAATCTCTCACGTAATACTAGTTCCATCACTCTTAGTTACTATTAGTGCAATATAGTCCTTATTTTTCTTAAGTTCAATGTTAGTTACCTTAACTTCGCCTAGTATTAGGTTTAGAGTTATCACTTATAGCACTAAACACTACAGGGCTATCAGAATCAGAATCTTCCTTAGCAACATTTGCTTCTACTTCTGATTTAGGTTTTCTAGTTGGACATTCGAGAGCAGCATAATGTCCAAATTTATCACATCTATAGCATTGAACCTTAGATTTATCCTTCTTCTTAGAATCAGTCTTATTCTTAGAATTTGGTTTAGATTTAGGCTTACTTTTACTAGAGTTAGGTTTCTGGGAGGACTTGTTTGTTACACGGCTTAGAACCTTTCTTACCACTTGCCTTTTGTGAAGAAAGTGGTATCATCATCATCATCACTGTTCTCCATCACCAGATTGAGTCAAATTTCTTTAGCCTCCAATCTGCTCTAAAGCTGTTCCACCTTTAAGTCCTCATCCTTGAGTGTGTCTTCAAGTCCATTCACACACACATAGTACCTTTTGGTTAGTGATCTTAAGATTTTCCTGCAGATATCTTCATCAATTAGTGTTAGCCATTAAGATTCATAGCATTAGTAATTTTCTTTACACAGCCACAGTAGGTTACAACATCCTCATCACTTTTCATCTTAAGGGTCTCATACTGAGCCTTAAGAGCTTCCAACTTCTCTTTCCTAGCTTCAGTTGCCCCATTGTAATAGGAATCAAGAGTATCCCAAGCCTTCTTGGAACTCCTAATTCCTCTAACTCTGTCAAAGTTACTGTCATCTAACCCAATATGGATTAGATGCAGTGCCTTCGACCCTCTGGACTTCATCTTCATATTTCACTTTGTCTCATCGGTGAGAGGTAGTCGTAAGTGGTGTAACACCATCTTTAACTACCTTCGGGACACCTTGGCACCCAAACACTTTGCCTCCATTTGGTGGCACCATCTATCCCGATTTTTTACGGTTAGGGTAGGCACTTGTGCACCAAAACTTGCATGTGTTTGAATATTGTTACTCATTCCGAATTGTATGTTCTGCGGCAGACTTCGCACACACACATTAGGCGAGAAAAAAAATTTCCACGATGCGCGAAGAAAACTTTAAAGAAAGTAAAAGATTAGAGTAGAAATAAGATAATTTTGCCCTGGATCGTTACCATGTTGTTTTTTCAGAAATTTGAATGTTTATCTTGCAGGTTGTAGTAGTAATTGATGGAGGGTGCAAGTTGTAAAGCCCAAGCTTCACAATTTGATCCAGCCCAGTTGCTCACTTGAACTGCCAAACAAATGTTTTTGGCGGGTCTTGCGCACCCGAACCCGACCCGAATTAACGACGTGCGGATCCTGCGCTTGACCCAAGATATTTATTCTTTCTTCTACTCTCTCTCTCTCAGAAAATCAAGATCTTCTGCCTCTCTCTTGATTTTCCGGTTCTTTCTCTATTCTCTCTTCTCCTCGCCGGAGTCTCACTGCGGTGTAGCTCTCACCGCCGGTGATTGAAGCTGCGCCTCGGCTTGATTCTTGGTCGATGATGATCGTTGATGATGAAGCAGTAAAACCCCTTTGGTTTTACTGTGATTCAACCAACCCTGAGACCACCAAATCCCCTTCTCACTCTTCGATGAACAGCAAACCCTAGTTTGCCCAAAAATGCTTGATCCCTTCAATCAAGCTTCTGATTCTCCTTCACTAAGGTAGAGTCACCCTTTCTTTACAGTTCTCCTTTGATTTACTACTGATTGCAGAAACCCTAATTTTCTACAGTGTGTTTGCAGGTACAAGTAGACTCGATTCAAGGTTCAAACACCTCAATCAGGTATAATCACAAACCCTTTGTGATTTCCCCTAATCTCTTGGTTGTTATTTCGAAACCCTAATTTTCTCTTGTATCTGTTTTGTTGCATGCACCTTTGACTATGTTCTTGAGATGAACACAGCCTGAACCCTTACCCAGAAACCTTTTCAGAGTATCAAACAGGTAACAACTCTTCTTTACCACTCTCTTTTCTTTCTCTGATTTCAGTCATTGAAACCCTAATTTCTAACACAGATTTCTCTTGTTGTTGCAATGTACACTCACACCCTGAATGCACTAGCAGAACCCAAAAATTCTTGATAGGAACCAGAAAGAACAATGGAGCATACATAAAGGGAGTATTTCAGAAAGTAGTAGTATTAGAACACTTAGAGTAAAACATAAAACTGTAAATCTATTTCATTGTAATTTTTCTATGTATGTACAAACTGTATATATACATTGTGCTGGAATTAGCTGTTAGAGATGGTTGTTAGTTAGGCTAACAACCAAGTTTGTTACTAACAAACTAGTTTAGTTAGTTAGAGTTTCTAACTACCAATTAGTTTGTTACCAACGGCTATTAAGCTGTTTTAACTTAAGCTAGAGTTTTGATTACAATTCAACACTATGAAACCAGAACCGACCATTATTACTCGTTTGAAACCGTATTGTGTCACCCGGAAATCCGAATACTATATAACCCGACCATTTTATCAGACTTGGCTATGGGTAATACAGATATGGGTCGGTTATCTTTTTTTGTCCACCCCTAATATTCCTTATCATGTGAAGAAGATTTGATTTGATTTTGTATTTGATTTTTTGGTTTTTTTTCACTATTTTGTCTTTCAAATCTCCTCTTCGCGACAAATTACGAGTACACTACGTAACTGGCCATGCTACCCATTATCACTCTAACCGCTTCCGTGCTGCCCTGCTGCGTTTCAAAATCAAAAAATCCCACTCATCATGATTGGCTACAAAAATAATACTATCTCTTGTCCTTATTATAACAATATTTTTGGAGTTAATTTTGGTCGCAAATATAAGAAATTATTATAATTTTTAGTGTATACTTATTGCTTAAATACCCCTTGTTCTTTATTACTTGTCACTTTTGTAGAAATTTTTTGTTTATATTTACTATTTGTCATTTTCAAAGTCCAATGCAACATGTATTATTGTTGAGCGGAGGAGTAATAATTTATCTATCTACAGGAGAGAAAATGTGAACCAATTATTAAATATAAAAATTGTCATAATTAATAGGGAGTATGAGTGGGAAAAGATATTAAAAATTTCAAAAATCCAAAACAGTAATTAATTTGAGGCAAATTGATTTTTGTTAAAATAACAAACAAAATGAAACGGAGGCAATAGTATTTAATATACTCTCTCCGTATCTTTTATGTTTTGTTTAAGGTTATGTGAGGTATTAAGAAAATTATTAGTTATATTAACTTTGATTGTAAAAATAAATTAAAAAAAAAACTTTGATTGTAAAAATAGTGGTTGGAATGAAAAAATGAGACGGGTGAAATATTTTTATGCTACAATACTTTTTTTTTTTTCGAACTAAAGCTGTCCCCTTTACAGTGTTCTTGAAATAAAGTTCTTTGCCTTTATTGGCTCTCGTCAAAGTTTTGACCCGCTTGGTCCCACCGGGTCGCAAGAGGAAAAGAGCACGAGATAGAGAAAAAAGAAAATTCAGATACACCCTATTCTCTAGCTCTCTCTCCTTCATATAGTCACATAATCTCTCTCTCTTGTTTGTTACGGGTGAGTGAGTGTAGTCTCACACTATTCTTCCTCTGATAATGATATTACTATGTTATTACTTGCAATTAGGTATGTCCCTATATGCACAGGGCGGACCAACAGGTAATGTTACTCCCTCCGTCCCATATTATATGACTTTCTAGGTAAAAAAATTTGTCCCACAATACATGACTTTTTAGAATACTAATGCAACATCAATTTTCTTTTTGGTCATACAGTTAAACGCATATAATATGGGACAGAGGGAGTATTAAATATTTTTTCATACAAAATTAACTACTTTTCTTAATTCTTGTATTAAATAGTATTAATAATAGTAGTTCATATTATACTTTAATTGTTTGGATGATTTCTTCTTTGATTGTTTGATTGTTTGAATAATTCTTCTTTGATTGAAAACCCTAATTGTTTAATTTCGATTTTGATAACCCTAATTGATTGTCTAAATTCTGATTTTGGGTGTTTAATTTCTAATTTGGGGAAATTTGAAATCCCATTGTTTTGATATATTATTTTTGTAATTAGTAATTAGTCCCTAATTAGTATTAGCTTAATTATAAGTTTGTATTAGTGTGTTTGAATTTAAATTAGGCCATCCAATGGATACATTTTTAGTAAAGAGACCATGAATGTGGATCAAGCTCACAACAACGAGAGCCACATGTTGAAGTTAATTTAGATGAGTTGTCGTCGGATCACGGATTGCGAAGAAAAATTGCTACATATCATCCTAACGATCAAGAAAAGATACGGAGAGCGTATTTGGAAAAAATAAATAAATTGGCATTGGATGCCATGCTTGTGTTTTTGAGGTATAGTGCCAAGCTTTCTTTTACATGGTTCCAACCTTTTTCCATTTCTTACCAAAAAACACTACATGTGAGTGTGTGTGCTACTACCTACCTACATAGCACACTTAGCTAACGGATACTTTCCCATGTCCCATGAAATATGGCATCACTTTCTTTCATGCAATTTTTTCCATAACTGATGCCCTCATATAGCCATTGACCATTTGCACATTATTAGTTTTGTCTAGTCCATAATCAATGCCTTATGTTTAGCTAGTCGATGCCTTTAGCTATGAAATACATTGTATATGTATTGTTCTACACTATCAGAGATACGAAAAAACATATTTTCTCATTTACCTTTATATGCATGCCAGCTCTCAGCAACACCCTATTTCTTTCTTCTTTTTTTTCTTTTTGTCATTACTCAAGGTCTATACACTAACACAACACATGGGATAACAAACACACTATAAATTAGAGGCACTCCACAAAGACAAGGGGCGGAGGAATTGAAAAACAACACATAACACCAAAAAATAAGTAGTCATATTCTTCTCTTCTTTGAGCCATGAAACCACCACTCCTACAACACTACAACCACCTCACTACCTCACCAACAACCACCTCCACCATACTCTATTTCCTTTTAGCAACAACAACAACCACCATATTATATAACCACCACCACCACCACCACATAACCGCCACTACAACACCACCATAACAATAAACCTCACCCACAACAACACCACATAACTACCACTCCATAAAAACCACATAACCGCCACCACCGGAGTGTAGCCGGAGCCCCACCGGAGTCACCTTCCCACCACCAAAACTCATCCCACACAACTCAGCCTCATCTTCTCCGGCGACCTCCGCCGTGACTACCACCGTGAGTCTTTTTTCTTTTTTGTTCTTTTTTCTTTTTTCTTAACCTTCTCTCTCTCTCTCCGCTAATGGAACGGTACTGATTGTAGGGGAAAGTGAAACTATATTTATGTTTCTCTTAAACATAATATAAATATGTTACTTTATTATATTTGTTTTGTTTTTGTTTTTTTTTAATTCAGACCCCCTATCTACATTCCTTTATCACTGGATACACCCCCTGTCCGCAAACCCAAGTTTCGTTAGGTTGATGGTTGTTTTAGATTCAGGTTCTAGCTAAGTGCATGCACATCCTGTGTAACTAATTACACCTCTCATTTCGGTTTTACAACTTATTATATTTTGCCTATTTTATTCAATCCAAAGTCATTTTTATCAATAATGTTAAATTAAAAAGTACCCAACACACAAACTTTTTCTACCCCAATAACTACGTAGCATTTGATTCTCTACCCCGAGATACGTAGGAACAGATGGGGGCCCACATATGTCAAGTGCAATAATAAAAAACCTTTTTTAGGCTTTTTTCTAAAATGTTTCCTTGTTTAGTTCTTTAATAAAAATACAAAACAATCAATTTCTATGAAGTCTTTTGCTATTCATTTTAGTATTAAAAAAGGGAAATAAATATTTATAAAGTTAATTTTGTTTTGCACAACTAATCATAGGTAACTTTTTTCAAAAGATGTTGTGGGGTGCTAATACCTTCCCCACGCATAATCGACTCCCGAACTCAAAATCTGGTTTTCAAGACCATTTTCTTTTTAAAGGATTTTTCAATGTTTTCTCTTATAATTAAATATTGGTGGCGACTTCATTGAATTGCACGAGAGATCCTTTCGGATTTTTAGTGCAACACCACTCACTCACCAAACCTCTCATGAACTTTGCTTTTAAGATTTATTAAGATTGCATTGCATTGCACTTTGCACTACCAACATTTCCAACATTTTTTAAAAAGAACACTTGCTTTCAAGTTGGGAATTTGATATACATATGTTTTTCTAGTGCATTGCAACCATATTATTTATAAGCATTTATTCATATATGATGTCGTAGAGATGTGAAAACACGGATCATGCTCGGAGTATTATTCCCATCGTTTGCGCAACAAGCATCATATTTACGGGCGATGTCGGTTTACAAAACAATACGAAGCTTAAAAAACATGCTTGTAGATGTTGGTATTGCACCAAGCGCACAACCTCGGCATAAAGAGGTATATTGGAACGCCATTTATGATAGGGTACAATATTTTCCCAATATAAAATGCAAAGAAACAAACCCTCCATCAAATCATGTTCTATTGTTAGAAATTACATTATGCATTGATACCACGGACACATTTCACACAAGGACATTCAAGCTGTCCAACAAATTTCACTCATCGTGAAAGATCATCTTTAATGATTTGGCGATCTGATTCTCTTTTGTGTGTAAGTGATTAGTGATGTGATGTAACGAGATATTTGGCATCTGATACTATGATGAAGTAATGCTTTAGGGATTTTCATTTGTTAGAGAATGTACTTACTGATTCTCTTATGTGTGTAAGTGATTAGTGATGTGATGTAACGAGATATTTGGCATCTGATACTATGATGAAGTAATGCTTTAGGGATTTTCATTTGTTAGAGAATGTACTTACTGATTCTCTTATGTGTGTAAGTGATTAGTGATATGATGTAACGAGATATTTGGTATCCGATACTATGATGAAGTAATCTTTGGTATTTGCTTGTAAATTTTAGTAAGCTTGTTTGATGGCTTTTCTTGGCTTTAATGTTTGCTCTTTTGGTCTTGATATACTCCAAGGTCGAGTATAGCAATTTGCAACTTGTTATTTTGGTTTAGTCCCACATAAAAGGAGGAAAAATGCATTGTAAAACCGTTTTACAATTGATGAAGCATGAATGCTTCTATAGTCTTAAACGTGTGAAAAACATTGAAGTATTATTAGAGTAGTAATAATGTTTCAGAAAAATACTCATAATCCTCCTTGCTAGTTGTGTAGGCCATCTCTATCCCCTTGATGACTTAGTCTAATGAGCTTCTTTATAGCGACACTCGACCCGTCTTTGAGTGTGGCCTTAAACACTTAACCAAAACCACCACAACCAATGAGGCTTGCTTTCTTTGAGAAACCATTGGTTGCTTCAATTAATTAATTGTGAGAATTTGAGCTTCCTCACCGCCTTTGACATTAATGCTTAAAGGCTCTTTCTTTTGTCAATTTTCCATGTTGTGGCGACATGACATGTTTGCAAGCTATTAAGCATTTTAACTTCTCACCTCTTTCCTCCTCAATGCTATTTGCCCATGATCTGATTGATCTTCTATGGCCTCCTTTGGTAGCATCATCACTAGGATTTGTTGTGGTTTGGCTATTGTAATTCTTGCACTCGAGCAATGGAACACCACAAAGACTGGATTGTTTGCATCTTGTGTAGTGGAATTTGTCCTGTTAACTCATTGTTTGATAGGTCTATTTGCACTAACAAGGAGAGGTTTGAGAATTAGTCCGGGATAGTACCACAGAAGCCTTTTATGTGATGAAGGGATTTCACCGGATAGTTGATTGTGAGACAATTCAAGAACACGTAAAGCAACCATATGTCCGAATTCTTCCTAGGTATTGTCTTGCTGAAGCTCGTTGTAGGAGAGATTAAGATACTCCAAAGTCTGCTATTTAGTAAACAAACATGCTGAGGACAGCACCCACCCGAATAGAGTCTTGTGAAATCACGGGTCCTTAAAGTTGGTACACTGTGAGAGCCTCTCGAATCTGATTCCATAGAATTCTAACAAACCCCAACACCTTTGCATGAGTTTCCAATATTTCTTACAAACACTAGAGTGTTTCTGATAGGATACCAAACAATGATTGATTATGCTTTCCAAGTCTAGGAGGGATCTCACTGTGAGCTTGTTGTTTATTCAAACCCAACCACACCAAATCATTGCAATTTGCTAGCTCTCCTGGTATCTCTCTCGACTGTCATTTCGTTATTTCAAGTCTGCAGAATCGCTAGCCTTGTCAATAAACCAAACTCTCTTGGTATTTCACCACTGAGTTCATTACTTGTAAGTGATTTCCACTCAAGATTGCTACAATTGAACAACTCAATGGGAATTTCACCATTGACACTACGCCAGATTTGTTTAAAAAAGGCGCCCCTATAACCAGCGTTTTTAAAAAAACGCTGCCCATCGCGTAGAACGCGTGAGCCTTACCCAGCGTTTCTTTAAAAACGCTACGCATCTCACATGCGTTCTCACCATATACTCAGCGTTTCTCTCCAAACGCTGCGCATCTCACATGCGTTCTCTACACATACTCAGCGTTTTTACACCAAACGCTACCCATCACGCGTAGAATACTCAGCGTTTTTACACAAACGCTGCCCATAACACACGCGTTCTCACCATATACTCAGCGTTTTTACACAAACGCTGCCCATAACACACGCGTTCTCACCATATACTCAGCGTTTTTTACACAAACGCTGCCCATAACACACGCGTTCTCACCATATACTCAGCGTTTCTTTAGAAACGCTGAGTATTGCTTTTTTTTTTTGCCCGTTCGTTTTCTCTCTTTTTTTCATTTCCTTTCGCGCTTCTCTTCTCCTCTCTCTCTCTGCGTACGTTCTCTGCCTCACTCTCAGCAAAAACCCACACCCAAAAACCCACAAACCTCTCTCTCTCTCGCTCACGTCTCTCTCTCACGGTTCTCTTCTCTCCCTCACTCTCATTAGCTCTTCCTCTCTCAACTCTCCCTCACTCTCGTTCTCTCTAGCACCACCCACAAACCCCCAAACCCACAAACCCATAAACCCACAATAACCCCCAAACCCACAAACCCCAAACCCACAATAACCCCAAAACCCATTGCTTGTCTCGATCCTCTCTAGCACCCATAGTCCTCATTGCTTGTCCTCATCTTCTCTCAAAGGTTAGTTCTCTATTTTGTTTTTTGTTTTTTAGGTTTTTTGTTAGGTTGGAGATGAATATGTAGTTTGATTGGAATATGTTGAATGTGTGGAAAAAAAATATTTGATAAGAGAGGAATATGTTGAATGTATTTGTATGTGTTTGATATGTGTAAAATTAGTTGAATGTGTTTGATAGGAGAGAAATTAGTTGATATGTGTTTGTTGCTTGGTTTTGTTGAGATTTTGATTCTCAAATGATAGATTTTTTTAAGCAAAGTGTGTGTCATCTATATTAGTAAAATCAAATATGCCTAAATCGAATATGCGAATTGTTTGTTAGGTTTTGGGAGTTTTTTTTGTCGGAGCTTCGCGATCGTTGTTCGAGTTTGTCTTGGTTCGAGAGTTCGTTCTAGTTCGAGTTCACAGCTGGTTGGATATTTGTCGATGTTGCTTCCACTTGTTCGTGTACTTTTTTGTTCTTTTGTTTATTTTCTATGAAGAATTAATGACTATATAGAAGTCATCAAAGTCTTTGATTTGTTTAGTTGAAACTACTAGCTAGTTGATTGAATGTCTTAGCTTCAATAAAATTGTAAATTCTCTTATCCGAATTTATTATAGATATTGGGACATTATGGATAGAAAGTGGATGTCCGCGATCGTGCATCCCAAGGAATATAGAGATGGAGTGGATTATTTTGTGAACTGTCTTTGTTCAACGTTTAGGAGATCTAGTAATATGATATGTCCTCTGTTTACGTTGTTGCTATGTAAAATCGATTAATGCGAGACGAGTTGGGGACATTTAAAGGGTAATGGAATTAATCAAACTTACACTTGTTGGACAATGCATGGTGAGGAAAGAGTTGAATCTTGAATATGGGTAATAGTCTTGAGAGATGTGCACCGGTTGACACCGAAATACCTACGTTTGTTGGGGATGAATTTGAAGAGATGGCAAAGGCTTTTGAAGACGATCTTAATGACCGTCCTCAAATGTTTGAGAAGTTGATAACGGATCACGAGACGCCGTTGTATGAGGTTATCTTGAATTCACAAAATTATTGGGTGTGATAAAGTTGTATAACTTGAAAACTTGCCACGGATGGATGGATAAGAGCTTTCTTGAATTACTCACACTATTGAAAGAAATGTTGCGAAAGATAATGTGCTCCCTTCTCGGACGTATGATGAAAAACAAATGTTAGGGTCCATTGGCTTGAACTATGAGAAGATACACGCTTGTCCCAATGATTGCATTCTATTTCGGAATGAACATGCATTTTTAAAGTCGTGTCCTAAATGTAATGCATCGCGGTATAAAAAAGAAAGATTCTGCTCGAGAAAAGGTGTTGTGGTATTTTCCCATAATTCCTCGATTTAGGCGTATGTCTGTAGTAGTTCGAAGATGCAAAACACTTGACATGGCATGAGGATGAAAGGATTAAAGATGGCATGTTACGACACCCGGCAGATTCTCCGCAATGGAAAAAATTTGATATTGATTATCCTGATTTCGTGTTGGATCCAAGAAACCTACGACTTGCATTGTCTGCCGATGGTTTTAACCCGCACGGTATTCAGAGTAGCTCCCACAGTACATGGCCCGTGATATTAGCGATTTATAACTTACCTCCATGGCTTTGCATGAAACGCAAATATATGATGTTGTCTTTGTTAATTTCTGGGCCCAAGCAACCGGGAAATGATATTGATGTATACTTCAGAGAAGAAAGTTTCAACTTGAGGGCTATGATTTTTGGCACAATTAATGACTTTCCAGCATACGGCAATCTATCCGGCAGTGCGATCTGAAAGGTCGAGTGTGCATGCCTATATGTGAAGATAACACCGATTGGATGTGGTTGGAACATGGTAGGAAGAATATCTACCACTGGTCATCGTAGATTTTTGCCATCTACTCATCGAGATCATTGTTGAAAAAAGGCATTCAATGGGAATACCAGAAACACAGTAAAGCTCCCACGGCTTTGACGGGTGAACAAGCTGTTTGAAAAGGTGAAAGATTTGAACATTAAATTTGGGAAGCCATTTGCGGGAGAGGTTGCCAAACGGGGTGGAAGAAAAAGTCGATTTTCTTTGACTTGCCATCTTTGAAGTCATTATATGTAAGACACTTCGTTGATGTGATGCATGTTGAAAAAATGTCTTTGAAAGTGTCATTGGTACCTTACTCAATATGTCGGGAAAGACTAAAGATACCATCAACTCGAGGTTGGACTTGCTTAGTATGGGGTTGAGACCGAGAGTGGGTCCGATAAAGAAGGGTACACGTACATATCTACCTCCGTGACTCATACTCTATCTAAAAAGGAGAAGACCGTGTTTTGTAAGTTTCTTCATGGAGTAAAAGTTCGGAGGGTATTCTTCAAATGTTACAAACCTTGTATCCATGAAAGACCTTAAGTTAAAGTCTTTAAAGTCCCATGATTGTCATGTTCTAATGGAGAATTTGCTCCCAATTGGTATACGATCCATTTTGCCTAAGAAAGTGCGCGAGACGCTAACCAAACTTTGTTACTTCTTTAAGGCGATTTGTAGTAGAGTGATTGACCCTAGAAAGTTGCCATCATTGCAAAGAGAAATTACTTGTCACTTTATGTGAGCTTGAGATGTATTTCCCACCTTCATTTTTGACATAATGATTCATCTAACAGATTCATTTGATTAGAGAGACACAATTGTGTGGCCCATGTTACATGAGATGGATGTATCCGTTTGAGCGTTACATGAAGATATTAAAGGATATGTGAAAAACCGATCACGACCGAGGGTTGTATTGTTGAGCGCTACATAGTTGAAGAAGGCTGTTGAGTTACACCGCCTATCTATCTAGTCTTGAATATTCTGCGGGACTTCCAAGGTCTCGTCACTTAGGAAGCATTACTAAAGGGATGTCGGGATATAAAATAGTTATGGTGTCAAGGGAAGAACTACATCAAGCACACTAACATATGTTTTGCACAATGATAGTGAGGTTGATTCATATGTTGCCAAGCACATGGACATACTTAAGAGTGATTACACATATAAGAGTGAAGTTTGGTTAACAAAGGAACACAATCGAAGTTTCATAGTGTGGTTAAAAGACCACATTGATTTCGAGTTTGTTATGAATCCTACTTGATTTCAAAAAGATTGAGATGGTTAGCAAAAGATCCAAATATGCATGTTTTCTCTTACACCACTATCTAATTAATGATTACACGTTCTATACAAAAACCCATGATGATCGAGTAAAATGCAAAATAGTGGGGTGACTCTTGTTGCTCAAGCTATGCATACATCAAGTGCCAAAGACAAAATCCCGTATACGCGAATATGTCATACTTGGGGTCATTGAACAAATATGGCGGTTGGATTACACCATGTTTGAGAGTCTGTGTTCCAATGTAAGTGGGTTGACAATAATAATGGTTTACGATTGATGAGTCGGGGTTCATGCGGGTGAATTTCAAGAAGTTGGGATATAAAGATGAGCCTTTTATTTTGGCATCCCAAGCTCAACAAGTGTTTTATGTCAGCGATCCGATTGATATCAATTGGTCTATTGTTTCTTGACACAAAAAAATTAGTGAATTACATTTATGATCAAGAAACCAATGATGATGGTATCGAGGGCGACCCTTTCTTGGGGACATCACTAGAAGAGGAAAGTACTTATAGAGAGGATGTTGTGTATGTTAGAAAGGATCATACTTGATGCAATTACGATTAAATCAAAAACAAAGTACCAAGGAGCGAATTGCAAAAAAAATTGTATCGAAGAAAAGGAAAAGGTAACCGACATAGATGTTATTTTATAGACATGGATCTTATTTTGTGAATCAGGAAGCCATATCACAGTCAGTGTCACAGGGAGAGCTCACTGATTGCTCTGAAAAAGAAATCCTTACACGTGCCTTAGGTAAAGAAGAATACTGGTCGCGCCTGAGGGTCTTTGGACTTGGAGTAGCACCAACCGAGTACTTTGGACCAAAACAGAAAGTCTATGATGAGAATCATGACTGTCCACCACTGAGAAAGATGATGGCATTGTATGAAAGTTTGCAAGCTCAACTTAATGATATGCGATCACTTTATGGCCATGTTATGCCACCAGCACCTGTAACACCCCCTTTCTAGACAACCGTTAATCACTGTATTCTATCAGAGTTTTTTTTTTTAAAATAAAATCATTAAAGGGAATGTCACATTTCAACGCTTATAAAAACAATCAGCTCATAGTCAATTCATAAGAAGTTTATAAAATATTAAAACGATACGCAACACATAGTTTAGGGTCGGGCCTCAAACACTGTTTTAGTTTACTGATCTGCAGAAATAATGGGCGCTTCCAACACAAATGGAAGGATTACTAGTTTTTAACAAATCACTTAGTACATCATCAATAAATGTCTAAAGCATCAAATAATAAAATAAAAGACGACTACGCCCCTCCCCTGGTGCTACATATCAGAGCTGAGACACAACTACTAGTAGGCAGGCATAAGGATGCCCTCACTCGCGAGAGTACTGCTGCGTTGCCACATAAGAGCAACATTCCAAGCAGAATGGGTGAGTCTTTCATACAAATAATAATAGTTAGGATAGGCATTATATATTGGCAAGGCAACAAACACTACAATCAGTTCACCACATTATCAACACGTCATCACTAAGTTCATTAACATATGTATGAGTGTATGCATGTATGCAACATGCATGAGGATCCTTCACCACCGAAATTTGCCTTGAGGCACCCACCGCTTTGGACCGAAGTCCCACACCGCTTTGGCGAAGCCTACACACCGCTTTATGCATATGCAATATGTGACTCTATGTCAATGCACCACCAACAACACATGTGCCACAACATTTTATTATACACACCACTTTAATTATTTCTCAACTCAACTCACCAACTATTCAAGCCTTGAGGGCTACACACCGCTTTGGACCGGAGTCCCACACCGCTTTCACACCTTCGCATAAAGACACTTCGGTTTCCATTTTTATTTTAGTGGATTAACTCATCATTTACATTGCCACACCCAATTGGGCCAAACTAAGCATTAGGGACCAAGATGGCACCTAGGCGCAACACTAGGCGCCACTTGGCGCCACCGGGCAGCCACTTTGGCGCCCCACCGCAACACTCTCACACACCTCATGCACTACCCGGCCAACCGGCGCGCACTTGGTCGCCATATTTGGCGCTGCACTCCCAGACACACACGCACACGCGCACACGCCTCGCACAACCGGGCGCACACAGACACGCGAGGCAGCCACATTTGGCGCCTGCTCGGACACACGCCCGAGAAGTCGACACACGCGCACGGGGCTGCCCATTTGGCGCCACGTGGCTCGCAGCAACGCACACAAGCAGCGATTGCATCTGACAACTGGCGCCATTTGCCACGCAATTTGGCGCCCCCTTCACTGCACACTCCACGCGGCAAACCAAAGACATACGGCGCCAACTCCCCGAAGACTTGGCGCCCCTCTTGCATAATTCTTTTAGCACTTTGACAACACTAATTCCCTAACCATTTTCATACTTAATCCACACTCTACCACCAACAATCATCGGACATCATTTTAATTATTCTACAACTAACGAGTTCACACACTTCACTCTATTGGAGAGTTCTCACAACCAATTCACATACACAATTCAGATTACATATACACATCCATCGAAGAACTCATAACAATTTCAATTAGGCATTTAAACACAACAACGAGAATGGTTTCACAGAATCTGAGACAAGCATTCAACACCCTCAACACCTAGACCACATACAACACAAATCCTAAAGAGTATTATATGCATAGAAAGAGTCCCCATACCTTACGAACTCTGAGGCGTTACGAAACTCACGACCGAACTTCACGAACTCGCGCTCCTAACTCGTCCAACCGCTTCAAAACCGAAAAGCCCATACTACTCAAATACCCCAAAACCGAATTCTAGCAGCTCCTAATTCCTCCTCTTCACTTGAAATCAGAATGTTGAAACAATCCTACATGCAAGCTTCCAATTTGTTCTCCAAACCCCAAGGCGTGACATGCACCTTAAATGAGAGAGGATGAGGTGGAATGAAATTATTTTCGGTTTGAGTTCCATACGCGGTTAGGGTCGCGCACACGAGTAGAAACGGAACCACGGTTGAAGGCAGAGGTCGATTCGGAATCGTGGCCAGGATTTCGTGTGGGAAGGTGAAATTTGGAGTTCAACCATGGAGAAGGAGGGAGAACGCATGGAAAGGAGAACGACGCGAGGTTTTTCTTTTCTTTGCAATTTCTGCAATTTGTTCTCGCGAGGAAGAAGAAGAAGCTGCGCCGGGTCGGGTCGGGTTCTGGGCTGGGAAGGGTGCGCTGGGCTTAAGTGGACAGCAAAGGGAGGTGTGCTTAGTAAGACAAATGGGGCTGTATGCGTTTAAAAGCTCCAAGGTCTATTTTAAATCATTTTTAAAGCTCAATTTAACTACAACTATTATTTTAAGACCTCAATAGACCAAAAATAATTTTCTAAAGAAATAATATCTCAAACACTAATATTTTATAAAAATAAAATAAATAAATATATATAATGATAATAATCATATATTACCAATAGCGCATTAAGATATAATTTAACGTGATTTCAACTAAATTTCAAACTCAAACCACTATAACTTAAAATAGTTTAATCTTATCAATATAAAATAGTTCATAAAACAATTACATATTAAAAGAACTGACACACGAAAATCAGGGTGTTACAACTCTCCCCCACTTAGAATATTTTCGTCCTCGAAAATCACGCTAATCCCAACAACAAGATGAATCTAGTTCGCACTTAATCTCTTCGAAAATTTGCACGATTTAAATCCTAATGTTAACCTCGGTACACCCACCTATAACCTCTCAACGTTCTATTCTTTGAGTGCATGTCACACTAACGTGTCGTCTACTTCTCCTCATGGATTTCAACCTAATATATTGCCTCCACCTCTTAGGCCACATAATCATGCACTTTCATTCTACGCATAAATCGCCACCATAGGTTGAAGAACGACACACAACTAAAATAATGTATGAGATAAATTCCTACCCTCTAGGACTACACATAGAATAACACATCAGCACTTGCAGCGCACACAAGTATCTAGAATTTGCTAATCAACTCTCGCATCATCATGCAACTCAAGAAAACAATCTTTTTAACATATTATAATTAAATTAGGGGTATCTGCAAATAAACACACAAATCCACAAAACCCACTGATCTAATCATATTAAACAATGAAACCTCAAAAACAATATTCACATAAAAAAAAATTAATTAAATACTCAGGCATCGTTTTTAATCTATGTATCAGAAGGCAGTAGTTAGCATGTGGTTTTACTATTCTTCACGGAAGTTAAATGTAACATATACTCCTACCAGAACAAGTCATCGCACACCGTAGTGTAAAATCAAGACACAAGTAAGCTTACTTCAGTCCTATATATCAAGTTTATTTCTAGTAAGCCCCTATAAGAGTTCTAGACTCGTTAGAAGATACAAGCACAATTCACATATGTACTTATAGATTCAATTCTTAAGTTCGTAAACTCATTTAGAAAAACTTACAACATTAGACAATTATCTTAAACCTCGTTAGCACACACTTAGCACAATTCAAGACACATAGATAAAATAACTTCCAATCATATTACTTGTTTAGAAAACATATGCATCTTCACAATGAAACACGTTCACCACATCGTATATATATATATATATATATATATATATATATATATATATATATATATATATATATATATATATATATATAGAGAAAATTTTGGACAAGTGAAATAAATGAAACAACATAGGGGTGAAGATGCCCCTTAACACACCCAAATCAATAGTACTCGAAACAAAACCATTAGTTCTCGTCGCCTCTTTCATCGGTGGTGAGTACTTGGGGTGATCAGATCCTCCCACTCACGTAACCAATTAGTGAAGGTAACAATTACAATTCAATCTATTTACGCAATTGCACAACAATAATGACTCAAGCAACATATAACCAACACTTTAAATTATTTATTTATTTATTTTTATTTTTTATTTTTTTGTAAACATCCTCATAAAATTTTGGGTAAACCGTGTGCTTAAAATCGAGTATATACAAGACATTCGAGTTGCAAGAACGATTGGCAACCAAATCTTCTTACTTATGACACAACAACAAACCATACCCTTTTTATTTATAAAACAACGAAAAATTTCATTCAAAACGGCATCAAGACAGAGTGAAAAACAACGACCCTTTAGCGCAAAAACATCATCAAACAACGAAAGAAAACACGGAGTGAAACGCGTTGAAAACAAAGACTTTTACAACATAAAAACAAATAGCTTCATTTTCATAAAACAAAGAATACGATTATTTCATAAAAATAGCAACTCATTTTTTTTTTTAAGCAAAAGCTGCGAGATTCTTATGTAGCAAACAAAGAAAGAATGGTATTCTTTTCAAAACAACCTGACATACAATTTAAGTCACTACACATAGCATTCTCTCAATTTATTCCCAATTTTGTTTATCATCTATACACACAATTCAAACTCTACAAAGTCTCTCTAAATTACTAGTGATTAAGTTCCATGAAGTCTCTCTAACAAATCTCGAATTCGGTTTACAAGTATTAATATTCCTATACGACAACTTTATACTTATCACCTTTATAATACTAAGTTCTACACAAAATGAGACAACTATAATTATAGACTATCTACTTATTATATTTGAACCTAAACCTCTATTCCACATTATTTTTCCATCCCAAGGTATCATAAATCATAAATCTTAAATACAATATAGCAATCAATTAAAATACATCAAATCAATTCAATACAATACACTCAATTAGATAAATTACGGTAAACAGATATTACACATAAATCAAATAATACATAGGGCATACATAATTTCGTAGCCCAATTCAACGTCATGGAGCACACAAAGTTTCATAGTCAAATATACTTAAAACCAAAATTTAGAAAAAAATGGGGTCTAGGATCAACTATCACCCTAGAGAAAACACATCAAGCAGTCAAGCATCCTTTAAACACATAACATTTTTGGAATTTGAGAGTCAACAAACACAAAATCATAGTTAGAACGAGTACCAAGACTCGAGAGGTAACTAGACTCAACACAGGACAACTTGGCCGGACAGACCAAACTTTAGCTCTGATACCACTAATGTAACACCCCCTTTCTAGACAACCGTTAATCACTGTATTCTATCAGAGTTTTTTTTTAAAATAAAATCATTAAAGGGAATGTCACATTTCAACGCTTATAAAAACAATCAGCTCATAGTCAATTCATAAGAAGTTTATAAAATATTAAAACGATCACGCGACAGACATAGTTTAGGGTCGGGCCTCAAACACTGCTTTAGTTCTGATCTGAAATAATGGGCGCTTCCAACACAAAATGGAAGGATTTCTAGTTTTTAACAAATCACTTAGTACATCATCAATAAATGTCTAAAGCATCAAATAATAAAATAAAAGACGACTACGCCCCTCCCCTGGTGCTACATATCAGAGCTGAGACACAACTACTAGTAGGCAGGCATAAGGATGCCCTCACTCGCGAAGTACTGCAGCGTTGCCACATAAGAGCCAACATTCCAAGCAGAATGGGTGAGTCTTTCATACAAATAATAATAGTTAGGATAGGCATTATATATTGGCAAGGCAACAAACACTACAATCAGTTCACCACATTATCAACACGTCATCACTAAGTTCATTAACATATGTATGAGTGTATGCATGTATGCAACATGCATGAGGATCCTTCACCACCGCAATTTGCCTTGAGGGCACCCACCGCTTTGGACCGAAGTCCCACACCGCTTTGGCCGAAGCCTACACACCGCTTTATGCATATGCAATATGTGACTCTATGTCAATGCACCACCAACAACACATGTGCCACAACATTTTATTATACACACCACTTTAATTATTTCTCAACTCAACTCACCAACTATTCAAGCCTTGAGGGCTACACACCGCTTTGGACCGGAGTCCCACACCGCTTTCACACCTTCGCATAAAGACACTCAGTTTCCATTTTTATTTTAGTGGATTAACTCATCATTTACATTGCCACACCCAATTGGGCCAAACTAAGCATTAGGGACCAAGATGGCACCTAGGCGCAACACTAGGCGCCACTTGGCGCCACGGGGCAGCCACTTTGGCGCCCCACCGCAACACTCTCACACACCTCATGCACTACCAGGCCCAACCGGGCGCACTTGGCTGCCATATTTGGCGCTGCACCCAAGACACACACGCACACGCACACGCCCTGCACAACCGGCGCACACAGACACGCAGGGCAGCCACATTTGGCGCCCTGCTCAGACACACACGCCCAGAAGTCAGACACAGGCGCACCAGGGCTGCCCATTTGGCGCCTCGTGGCTGCCACAACGCACACACAGCGATTGCATACAAGAACTGGGCGCCATTTGCCACCGCAATTTGGCGCCCCCCCTTCACTGCACACTCCACGCAAAGAACTACAAGAAGATACCAGCGCCAACTCCCCCAGCACTTGGCGCCCCCTCTTGCATAATTCTTTTAGCACTTTGACAACACTAATTCCCTAACCATTTTCATACTTAATCCACACTCTACCACCAACAATCATCAGACATCATTTTAATTATTCTACAACTAACAGGTTCACACACTTCACTCTATTGGAGAGTTCTCACAACCAATTCACATACACAATTCAATTACATATACACATCCAGTCAGCAGCAACTCATAACAATTTCAATTAGGCATTTAAACACAACAACCGAATGGTTTCACGATCTGAGACAAGCATTCAACACCCTCAACACCTAGACCACATACAACACAAATCCTAAAGAGTATTATATGCATAGAAAGAGTCCCCATACCTTACGAACTACCGAGACGTTCCGAAACTCACGACCCGAACTTCACGAACTCGCTCCTAACTCGTCCAACCGCTTCAAAACCGAAAGCCCAGCTACTCAAATACCCCAAAACCGAATTCTAGCAGCTCCTAATTCCTCCCCTCTTCACTTGAAATCAGAATGTTGAAACAATCCTACATGCAAGCTTCCAATTTGTTCTCCAAACCCCGAGACGTGACATGCACCTTAAATGAGAGAGGATGAGGGTGGAATGAAATTATTTCCGGTTTGAATTCCATACGCGGTTAGGGTCGCACACGAGTAGAACGGAACCACGGTTGAAGGAACAGAGGTCAGATTCGGAATCAGCGGCGGATTTCGTGTGGGAAGGTGAAATTTGGAGTTCAACCATGGAGAAGGGAGGGAGAACGCATGGAAAGGAGAACGACGCGAGGGTTTTTCTTTTGCTGCAATTTCCTGCAGCTGTTCTCGCGAGGAAGAAGAAGAAGCTGCGCCGGGTCGGGTCGGGTTACTGGTCAGGAAGGTGCTGGCTGGGCTTAAGTGGACAAGAAAGGGAGGTGTGCTTAGTAAGACAAATGAAATTTGTATGCGTTTAAAAGCTCCAAGGTCTATTTTAAATCATTTTTAAAGCTCAATTTAACTACAACTATTATTTTAAGACCTCAATAGACCAAAAATAATTTTCTAAAGAAATAATATCTCAAACACTAATATTTTATAAAAATAAAATAAATAAATATATATAATGATAATAATCATATATTACCAATAGCGCATTAAGATATAATTTAACGTGATTTCAACTAAATTTCAAACTCAAACCACTATAACTTAAAATAGTTTAATCTTATCAATATAAAATAGTTCATAAAACAATTACATATTAAAAGAACTGACACACGAAAATCGGGGTGTTCTGACGACCAACCCCCTACTACACATAAAGCGATTGCGAGATAAATTTGCATCATGCCGTCAACTAAGGTATTAATTGTTTTTATTATTTTGTGGTTTATAATTGATTTATTGTACATATATATATATATATATATATATATATATAACATCAAATAATGTCTTTATTATTTTGTGGTTTATAATTGATTTAGGACAACAATGAGTGTGAGTGTGAATTGTATATCTCAAACCCACATGAAATGGTTGCAATTGGCTACACATGTAACGAATTGGGTCCTTTGATGCACAATTTACCCCTACCTCCAAATCATGTTAGAGTCGAGTTGCGGTACCATTTAGGAGGATGCACCATTGCTGCTCCGATTGTGATGATTGATATCTTGACGATTGTCACAAGCATTGGTACCTTTGTGGCATGGCCATCCGCCCTTGTCGTTGTAAGTGACAATATATTTGTAACTAACTAATTATAGTTTTTGTCATATAATTTGTGCTAACTAAGTAATTATTTTTGTTTAAACATAGATGCGCCAAAATGAAAAATCTAAGAAAGTGTCTACCGGCAAGAAAAGGTCTCCTTTGAAAAGTGTTGGCAAGAAAATATCTATTGGCAAGAAAGTGTCTCGATCCACCCCTTCTACAAAAGTGTCTCAGTCCACCCCTTATGTAGAAGTTTCACAGCCTGCCTCTCCTCCAAAAGTGACTGATCAGCCATCCTCTTCTCGCCAAGTGACTCATCCCACCCCTTCTCCAATTGTGTCTCGGCCCCGCCTCTTCCTCTTCCATTGAAGCTTATATGAAGATTGGTGAGGCCGACGCAGCGTCTGAAAATACATGATGAAAGACAAATTGCTTATCATAAATTTTGATGAAGAAATTTTTGAGTAGGCTTGCCTCATATAGTCGGACGTGAGGATATTCGTCTTTGTATGTGATGCGGATGAGGCAACCTGGTATTGTTATGAATATATATGTCGGGTACTATGTAATTTATTATTTGACATTGTCGATTTAATTTTATTATATCGTTAATTTAATTTATATATATATATATATATATTTATATATCTAAATGTAGGTACTTGTGCGAGGACATTGTGGTCCCTTCCAATGCATTACACATAGATATTTGTTCTTGTGTCCTAAAGTACAACCTTTCATCAAGTTCTTCCCACCGCCAAATTATCAATCACTTGTGGAACAAAACCAGTCATTGTTCAAACTTATGTCAATGACCGCTTCATTGAAGCTCAAAATAGAAGTGATGATGATGTCTTACTTCTAGCACCTAAGTTAATCTAGGGTAAAAATTTTTACTCATTAATTCTTATATAACATGCATTTTTTTAATAGTAGTCAATTACTTATTCCTAAATTTATTTTGTAGGAGACATTAGGTTTTGTATGCAATTAATCCTAGGAAAAAAACCGTGTATTACCTTGACTCACTTCAAAATCATTACAAAAACCACCTGGAGTTTGTGGAGCTTTTTAACAGGTGTGTTTATTTTGTGTCATTCTGCATTTCTTACTTTTACTTATATATGTATATATTGTTATTAATATAGTTATATGACATTCTATTCAGCGGTTTAAGGACATATTGGGGAGTGGATAAATTAACGGTCAAATGGTTACCAATAGTTGTAAGTTTCTAACTTATACATTACATTATTTTGTCAAAAAACTATATTCAACTCAATTTAACAATTAACTAATCTAATTATGTTTTGTAGTGTCCTAAACAATTAAATAACATTGATTGTGGGTATTACGTCATGAAATATATGAAGGATATTATTACCCGAAAGAAAACGACTATCCCCCGTCAGGTATCTACTTATAATATATTTTTATATGATTTCGATTTAATAGTGGTTCTTTCCAATATTTAACCATTTCAATTCTAATTTTATTTATTTATATAATTTCAGTATTTTAGCGATTGTCAAAGCCACACATACTCTGTTGAGCAGATTGCTTGAGCTTAGGGAGAATGGTGCGATTATGTCTCCCGCTTTTTAAAGTTTCATTTGATACATATAATAAGTTAGCCTAGCTAGTTTTTGGTTCATAATATTGTAACTTGATAGCTTGTTTTGGATACATATGAATTAGATAATGAAACTTCTTAGCTATTTTGTTTTGGTTCCTCTTATGTAATTTGTTTCTGTTATATGTAATTTGGGTTCCTCTTAGCAAATTGATTCTGTTATGTATTGGATTGGATTGATGCAGGTAATTTGTAAATATAAAAAGGAAAACACACAAAAGCAGAAAAAATTAAAAAAAAATTTAGACAATATTCAGTAGCTTTTGATGAAGCGCGGTATTTAATAACACAAATAGGCAATATTCAGTAGCTTTTAATAAAGCGCTGGGTATTTAGTAACACAAATAGGCAATATTCAGTAGCTTTTAATGAAGCGCTTTGCGTATAAAGGGTAATATTCAGTAGCTTTTTAAAAGCGCTAAGTATTTGGGAGGACGCTTTGGATATATTCAGTAGCTTTTTAAAAAGCGCTAAGTATTTGGGAGGACGCTTTGGATATATTCAGTAGCTTTCTAAAAAGCGCCTGCGTATCTGGGAGGGGCGTGTTTTTTGCAATGGGTGGCGTTTTTAGGAAGCGCTACCCATTGTTGGAGTGAATAGCCACAATACGTTGTGAGAATCAAAAGCGCTTATGGATAAAAAAAACTTGCCCATCTACTAGATCTGTTGTAGTGTATTCAGTATAAGATCCTTAACATTTGCTTTTGCTAAGTAGCTAGCAGTGATATAGCTAGCCTCCTTTGCTAAGCAGTTATTTCAAATAATTTCAAGAATTTCCCCTATCAAGCCACTCGGATCATGCTCAAGTTGTCTAGTCCTGGGCGTGAGTGGGGTGTTAGGAGTCCCACATCATATGTGATATGGGTTGAAAAAAAGTCTATAAGTGGGAGGCATCTCTCACTCTACAAGCAAGTTTTGTAGGGTTGAGTTGGGCTCAACCCAAATTCTAAAGAATAATAAATTGATTTATTAAAGAGAACAATATGACGCTTCATGGAAATTGACAAGGGATTAAAGCAGAATAAATTTAGCACATACTAACTAAGTTCGATAGATTACCTATATGTGACACTTCCTTCGAGATTCTTTCCACCGGCTAGGAATATTCTTCAGGAGGATACCACAAATGAGCCTGCGGCATATATACTAGTTGGGGTTTCCTGGAACAAGGATCTTCTATTTCTAAGTGGCAAGAAGTAAATCTTCTTTTGGTGTTTTGACACAATATTTGGTGATGGGTCCCAGTCAGGAAGCACTACGATATAATCATCCTGCCGTAAATTGACGAGTGGGTCCCAATTAGTATCCAGGCAGATGCTGAAGTCAATAAGAGGAAATGCAACATGTACTCATGCTAGTTGCATTACTAGCATATACCTGAAGTGAGTTACTATAACTTGATAAAAGAAAATGTACAAGCTTACAGTAGCATGAAAAAGCTAAAGGAAATCATGCTACTTAGACTAATTTTTATAGTTACTAATTATCAAGAAAAAATTGTTATTATTATTCTTTACACTTGAAAACAATAATATTTCTGATTTTCAATGTGTACAAAGACAAAGGTTACAATATACACAATAAGGTGCATAAACTCTATTAATGGCTATCCTAGAAATAAGTAAACAGAATAATAACAAAATAAAATGAAAACAGCGGAACATAGAATAGGAATTAAATTTACACAAAAATGGAAGATTTTCCACAATTCCCAGCAATACAACACTCCCTCATGTGTGTAAATAAATATCCATCATTTTCAGTAAATGTATAAACTAGAGCGTCCAAAGTAATTATTGACATTATAGGGTATGAGTTAGAGTATGAAGGAAAGAAAAAGTGTGTTTTTGATGCAAAAATGTTGGAGATAATGCTATGGTTTTTAGAGTATACCTTAGACCAAGATAGATTATGAAGAAAAGGAGATCAAGAACACAAATGAAGAAGATACCCAAGTGATGATGATTCTTTAGTCTTAGTGAAGGATGGAGGTAGTATGTGAGAGAGGAATGGAAAGGAGAGGGATTGATGGTGTTTGGGTGAAGGAAAACAAAAAGATGGATGGAGGAGGAGGAGAGGGCTGAGTTGTGTGTGTGAGAAAAATGAGAGGCCAAAGATCCTTATGTGTGAAAATGAGAGGGTATTTATAGAGTTGTTTTAGGTCTAGGGGTAATTATGTCATTGTTCCTTACTAGGTGCTCTAGGATTGAGTTTTGAATTTGAATGAAGGGCTAGGATTAGAGATCACTTGGATTGTGGGTAGTGAGAAAACACAAAAATGAGAGTGAGGGGGAGAGTTTGTGTGAAAACTTGTCTTATTGTGGGGTCAATGGTATAATTGAGATGGAATGTTATCAAAGAGGAAATTTTGTGTTTTCTTGTGAAGAGGTGAGTGTAAATGGGTGGGGTAATTTACAAAAGAGGGCACAACTCTATGAGGGAAGAGAGAGAATTCGAAAATGGGGAAAAATGGGGGAAAATTGCTTCTCTTTTTGTCTTTTGTCTTATCGAGACACTTTGTACTTTTTATTTGAATTTTGAATTTTTGGGCATGCAAATGAGAGTGCACCCATTGAAAATGTGTCCCATATTTTTGGGCCATATCTTAGGAATCAATGATTGGGCCCAAAATTCCATGATATCACCATCCCCAAAAATGGATTTGATACCTCACCTTGAAGGAAATTCTCATTTTACCATTTCCTTTAAATTTGAATCTTTATGCAAATAATTAACATTCATGCGCATAAAAAATTATAATTAAGCACATTATTCCTCAAATAATTCCCCTGACAATTGTCCATTGATTTGTGATGGAAAACCGTTTTTGCTGTGAAATGACCAAAATACCCCTTTTTGACCCTAAAACCCTAATTTGCCCAAAAAGTGCATTTCAACCCTAAAAATGATTTCAAGAACCTTGGAACGACTTCTAGGACCCAAAATGCAATGCATAATGCTCTTCACTCTTCAATTTATTTATTTTTTGTGGAAAATTAGGGTTTTGACCTAAGCCGGACAAATTTGGGATATAACAGTGACTACCTGGCCATCCTCTTTCCTTAGTAGAATGTTCCCCATACCTGTTGCTTGAAGGGATCTATCATTTGCACACCTAATAGTAGTTCTCTTGTGAGGATTGAAATCTACCAGCCACTCTTTATTTCCTGTCAAGTGGTTATAACAGGCAGAGTCTAAGTACCAAATCTCTGTAATACTAGTTCCATCACTCTTAGTTACTATTAGTGCAATATAGTCCTTATTTTTCTTAAGTTCAATGTTAGTTACCTTAACTTCTGCCCTAGTATTAGGTTTAGAGTTATCACTTATAGCACTAAACACTACAGGGCTATCAGAATCAGAATCTTCCTTAGCAACATTTGCTTCTACTTCTGATTTAGGTTTTCTAGTTGGACATTCAGTAGCATAATGTCCAAATTTATCACATCTATAGCATTGAACCTTAGATTTATCCTTCTTCTTAGAATCAGTCTTATTCTTAGAATTTGGTTTAGATTTAGGCTTACTTTTACTAGAGTTAGGTTTACAGGAGGACTTGCTGTTACCTGGCTTAGAACCTTTCTTACCCTTGCCTTTTGTGAAGAAAGTGGTATCATCATCATCATCACTGTTCTCCATCACCAGATTGAGTCAAATTTCTTTAGCCTCCAATCTGCTCTAAAGCTGTTCCACCTTTAAGTCCTCATCCTTGAGTGTGTCTTCAAGTCCATTCACACACACATAGTACCTTTTGGTTAGTGATCTTAAGATTTTCCTGCAGATATCTTCATCAATTAGTGTTAGCCATTAAGATTCATAGCATTAGTAATTTTCTTTACACGGCCACAGTAGGTTACAACATCCTCATCACTTTTCATCTTAAGGGTCTCATACTGAGCCTTAAGAGCTTCCAACTTCTCTTTCCTAGCTTCAGTTGCCCCATTGTAATAGGAATCAAGAGTATCCCAAGCCTTCTTGGAACTCCTAATTCCTCTAACTCTGTCAAAGTTACTGTCATCTAACCCAATATGGATTAGATGCAGTGCCTTTCAGACCCTCTGGACTTCATCTTCATATTTCACTTTGTCCTCATCAGTAGAGGTAGCTGTAAGTGGTGTAACACCATCTTTAACTACCTTCAGGACACCTTGGCACCCAAACACTGCCTCCATTTGGTGGCACCATCTATCCCAGTTTTTACCAGTTAGGGTAGGCACTTGTGCACCAAAACTTGCATGTGTTTGAATATTGTTACTCATTCTGAATTGTATGTTCTGCAGCACTTCTGCACACACACACAGTTAGACAGAAAAAAATTTCACAGTAGCGAAAGAAAACTTTAAAGAAAGTAAAAGATTAGAGTAGAAATAAGATAATTTTGCCCTGGATCGTTACCATGTTGTTTTTTCAGAAATTTGAATGTTTATCTTGCAGGTTGTAGTAGTAATTGATGGAGGGTGCAAGTTGTAAAGCCCAAGCTTCACAATTTGATCCAGCCCAGTTGCTCACTTGAACTGCCAAACAAATGTTTTTGGCGGGTCTTGCACCCGAACCCGACCCGAATTAACGACGTGCGGATCCTGCGCTTGACCCAAGATATTTATTCTTTCTTCTACTCTCTCTCTCTCAGAAAATCAAGATCTTCTGCCTCTCTCTTGATTTTCCGGTTCTTTCTCTATTCTCTCTTCTCTCTCGCCGAGTCTCATCTGCGGTGTAGCTCTCACCGCCGGTGATTGAAGCTAACGCCTCGGCTTGATTCTTGGTCGATGATGATCGTTGATGATGAAGCGGTAAAACCCCTTTGGTTTCTTCGTGATTCAACCAACCCCGAGACCACCAAATCCCTTCTCACTCTTTCGATGAACAATGAAACCCTAGTTTGCCCAAAAATGCTTGATCCCTTCAATCAAGCTTCGATTCTCCTTCACTAAGGTAGAGTCACCCTTTCTTTCTGATTCTCCTTTGATTTACTCACGATTGCGAAACCCTAATTTTCTACGAAGTGTTTTGCAGTACAAGTAGACTCGATTCAAGGTTCAAACACCTCAATCGGTATAATCACAAACCCTTTGTGATTTCCCTAATCTCTTGGTTGTTATTTGAAACCCTAATTTTCTCTTGTATCTGCTTTGTTGCATGCACCTTTGACTATGTTCTTGAGATGAACACAGCCTGAACCCTTACCCAGAAACCTTTTCAGAGTATCAAACAGGTAACAACTCTTCTTTACCACTCTCTTTTCTTTCTCTGATTTCAGTCATTGAAACCCTAATTTCTAACACAGATTTCTCTTGTTGTTGCAATGTACACTCACACCACGAATGCACTAGCGAACCCAAAAATTCTTGATAGGAACCGAAAGAACAATGGAGCATACATAAAGGGAGTATTTCAGAAAGTAGTAGTATTAGAACACTTAGAGTAAAACATAAAACTGTAAATCTATTTCATTGTAATTTTTCTATGTATGTACAAACTGTATATATACATTGTGCTGGAATTAGCTGTTAGAGATGGTTGTTAGTTAGGCTAACAACCAAGTTTGTTACTAACAAACTAGTTTAGTTAGTTAGAGTTTCTAACTACCAATTAGTTTGTTACCAACGGCTATTAAGCTGTTTTAACTTAAGCTAGAGTTTTGATTACAATTCAACACTATGAAACCAGAACCGACCATTATTACTCGTTTGAAACCGTATTGTGTCACCCGGAAATCCGAATACTATACACTACAAAAAAAACGCGAATTAGCGACGGAATTAGCGAGGGAATATTTGTCCCTCGCAAAAAACTGACATTAGCGACGGAATTGTAGGTCCCTCGCTAACGTGCCCATTAGCGAGGGAATTAGCGACGGAAATGAGATGTTACGGTGATTTGATCGAGCAAAGACGTTTTTTTAGGCGCGATTAGCGACGGAACTTTCAAGTCCTCGCTAATTGACTGACATTTTTGCAGGATTCTGATCCATGGCAGTGGCTTGGGAAACGCGAGGATTAGCGAGGGACAGTCCCTCGCTAATTCCCTCGCAAATTGTCATATATTTAATTATAATAACCGAACCACCTTCTCTCACTCTTCTCTCATTCTTCTCTCATCTTCCTCTTCCACTCCTCTTCCTCTTCCTCTTCCTCTTCCTCTACTCTCTCTCTTTCTTCACAAAACCACCACCACCACCACCACCACCACCACCACGCCCCACCACACCACAACCACTCTCTCTCCTCTCTCTTCAACCACACAACCACAACCTCTCTCTCTCTCTTTTCTTCACAAAACCACCACCACCACACCACCACCACCACCACCACGCCCCACCACACCACAACCACTCTCACTCCTCTCTCTCTCAACCACACAACCACAACCTCTCTCTCTCTTTCTTCACAAAACCACCACCACCACCACCACCCTCTTTCTCCTCCCTTACTCTTCTCCTTCTTCTTCTCTCTTTACACCACCACCACCACCACCACCACCACACCACCACCACCACCACCACCACCACACCACCACCACCACCACCACCACACCACATCCAAACAATAATAATAATAATAATAATAATAATAATAATAATAATAATAATAATAATAATAATAATAATAATAATAATAATAATAATAATAATAATAATAATAATAATAATAATAATAGTAGTAGTAGTAGTAGTAGTAGTAGTAGTAGTAGTAGTAGTAGTAGTAGTAGTAATAATAATAATAATAATAATAATAATAATAATAATAAAAAAATTCAAATTGATAAGCGTGCGTCGGACTTGGGTTGCGTCTTTGTCGGCGATTAGCGAGGAATTAGCGAGGGTCCCTCGCTAATTAGCGATCGACACATATTCCTCGCTAAATGCCACTAGCGAGGAGGGAATTAGCGACCGGCCGGTCCTCGCTAATTCCTCGCTAATGGACATTAGCGACCGAAATGGGCCTGTTAGCGACGGATATTTCACTCGCTAATCTCCGTGTTTCTTGTAGTGATATAACCCGACCATTTTATCAGACTTGGCTATGGGTAATACAGATATGGGTCGGTTATCTTTTTTTGTCCACCCCTAATATTCCTTATCATGTGAAGAAGATTTGATTTGATTTTGTATTTGATTTTTTGGTTTTTTTTCACTATTTTGTCTTTCAAATCTCCTCTTCGCGACAAATTACGAGTACACTACGTAACTGGCCATGCTACCCATTATCACTCTAACCGCTTCCGTGCTGCCCTGCTGCGTTTCAAAATCAAAAAATCCCACTCATCATGATTGGCTACAAAAATAATACTATCTCTTGTCCTTATTATAACAATATTTTTGGAGTTAATTTTGGTCGCAAATATAAGAAATTATTATAATTTTTAGTGTATACTTATTGCTTAAATACCCCTTGTTCTTTATTACTTGTCACTTTTGTAGAAATTTTTTGTTTATATTTACTATTTGTCATTTTCAAAGTCCAATGCAACATGTATTATTGTTGAACGGAGGGAGTAATAATTTATCTATCTACAGGAGAAAATGTGAACCAATTATTAAATATAAAAATTGTCATAATTAATAGGGAGTATGAGTGGGAAAAGATATTAAAAATTTCAAAAATCCAAAACAGTAATTAATTTGAGGCAAATTGATTTTTGTTAAAATAACAAACAAAATGAAACGGAGGCAATAGTATTTAATATACTCTCTCCGTATCTTTTTATGTTTTGTTTAAGGTTATGTGAGGTATTAAGAAAATTATTAGTTATATTAACTTTGATTGTAAAAATAAATTAAAAAAAAAACTTTGATTGTAAAAATAGTGGTTGGAATGAAAAAATGAGACGGGTGAAATATTTTTATGCTACAATGCAGTTTTTTTTTTCTAACTAAAGCATCCCCTTTACTGAGTTCTTGAAATAAAGTTGTCTTTGCCTTTATTGGCTCTCACAAAGTTTTGACCCGCTTGGTCCCACTTTGGTCACTTCGCAAGAGGAAAAGAGCACAGATAGAGAAAAAAGAAAATTCAGATACACCCTATTCTCTAGCTCTCTCTCCTTCATATAGTCACATAATCTCTCTCTCTTGTTTGTTACGGGTGAGTGAGTGTAGTCTCACACTATTCTTCCTCTGATAATGATATTACTATGTTATTACTTGCAATTAGGTATGTCCCTATATGCACAGGGCGGACCAACAGGTAATGTTACTCCCTCCGTCCCATATTATATGACTTTCTAGGTAAAAAAATTTGTCCCACAATACATGACTTTTTAGAATACTAATGCAACATCAATTTTCTTTTTCAGTCATACCCGTTAAACGCATATAATATGGGACAGAGGGAGTATTAAATATTTTTTCATACAAAATTAACTACTTTTCTTAATTCTTGTATTAAATAGTATTAATAATAGTAGTTCATATTATACTTTAATTGTTTGGATGATTTCTTCTTTGATTGTTTGATTGTTTGAATAATTCTTCTTTGATTGAAAACCCTAATTGTTTAATTTCTGATTTTGATAACCCTAATTGATTGTCTAAATTCTGATTTTGGGTGTTTAATTTCTAATTTGGGGAAATTTGAAATCCCATTGTTTTGATATATTATTTTTGTAATTAGTAATTAGTCCCTAATTAGTATTAGCTTAATTGTAACGGTTGTATTAGTGTGTTTGAATTTAAATTAGGCCATCCAATGGATACATTTTTAGTAAAGAGACCATGAATGTGGATCAAGCTCACAACAACGAGAGCCACATGTTGAAGTTAATTTAGATGAGTTGTCGTCGGATCCTGGATTGCGAAGAAAAATTGCTACATATCATCCTAACGATCAAGAAAAGATACGGAGAGCGTATTTGGAAAAAATAAATAAATTGGCATTGGATGCCATGCTTGTGTTTTTGAGGTATAGTGCCAAGCTTTCTTTTTACATGGTTCCAACCTTTTTCCATTTCTTACCAAAAACACTACATGTGAGTTTGTGTGCCTACCTACCTACATAGCACACTTAGCTAACGGATACTTTCCCATGTCCCATGAAATATGGCATCACTTTCTTTCATGCAATTTTTTCCATAACTGATGCCCTCATATAGCCATTGACCATTTGCACATTATTAGTTTTGTCTAGTCCATAATCAATGCCTTATGTTTAGCTAGCTGATGCCTTTAGCTATGAGCTGTTGTATATGTATTGTTCTACACTATCGAGATACTGAAAAAACATATTTTCTCATTTACCTTTATATGCATGCCATGCTCTCTCAAGAACACCTATTTCTTTCTTCTTTTTTTTCTTTTTGTCATTACTCAAGGTCTATACACTAACACAACACATGGGATAACAAACACACTATAAATTAGAGGCACTCCACAAAGACAAGGGGCGGAGGAATTGAAAAACAACACATAACACCAAAAAATAAGTAGTCATATTCTTCTCTTCTTTGAGCCAAGAAACCACCACTCCTACAACACTACAACCACCTCACTACCTCACCAACAACCACCTCCACCATACTCTACTTCCTTTTAGCAACAACAACAACCACCATATTATATAACCACCACCACCACCACCACATAACCGCCACTACAACACCACCATAACAATAAACCTCACCCACAACAACACCACATAACTACCACTCCATAAAAACCACATAACCGCCACCACCGGAGTGTAGCCGGAGCCCCACCGGAGTCACCTTCCCACCACCAAAACTCATCCCACACAACTCAGCCTCATCTTCTCCGGCGACCTCCGCCGTGACTACCACCGTGAGTCTTTTTTCTTTTTTGTTCTTTTTTCTTTTTTCTTAACCTTCTCTCTCTCTCCGCTAATGGAACGGTACTGATTGTAGGGGAAAGTGAAACTATATTTATGTTTCTCTTAAACATAATATAAATATGTTACTTTATTATATTTGTTTTGTTTTTGTTTTTTTAATTCGCACCCCCTATCTACATTCCTTTATCACTGGATACACCCCTGTCCGCAAACCCAAGTTTCGTTAGGTTGATGGTTGTTTTAGATTCAGGTTCTAGCTAAGTGCATGCACATCCTGTGTAACTAATTACACCTCTCATTTCGGTTTTACAACTTATTATATTTTGCCTATTTTATTCAATCCAAAGTCATTTTTATCAATAATGTTAAATTAAAAAGTACCCAACACACAAACTTTTTCTACCCCAATAACTACGTAGCATTTGATTCTCTACCCCGAGATACGTAGGAACAGATGGGGGCCCACATATGTCAAGTGCAATAATAAAAAACCTTTTTTAGGCTTTTTTCTAAAATGTTTCCTTGTTTAGTTCTTTAATAAAAATACAAAACAATCAATTTCTATGAAGTCTTTTGCTATTCATTTTAGTATTAAAAAAGGGAAATAAATATTTATAAAGTTAATTTTGTTTTGCACAACTAATCATAGGTAACTTTTTTCAAAAGATGTTGTGGGGTGCTAATACCTTCCCCACGCATAATCGACTCCCGAACTCAAAATCTGGTTTTCAAGACCATTTTCTTTTTAAAGGGATTTTTCAATGTTTTCTCTTATAATTAAATATTGGTGGCGACTTCATTGAATTGCACGAGAGATCCTTTCGGATTTTTCGAGTGCAACACCACTCACTCACTGAAACCTCTCATGAACTTTGCTTTTAAGATTTATTAAGATTGCATTGCATTGCACTGCACTACCAACATTTCCGAACATTTTTTTAAAAAAGAACACTTGCTTTCAAGTTGGGAATTTGATATACATATGTTTTTCTAGTGCATTGCAACCATATTATTTATAAGCATTTATTCATATATGATGTCGTAGAGATGTGAAAACACGGATCATGCTCGGAGTATTATTCCCATCGTTTGCGGCAACAAGCATCATATTTCTGGGCCAGTGTCGGTTTACAAAACAATACGGAAGCTTAAAAAACATGCTTGTAGATGTTGGTATTGCACCAAGCAGACAACCTCGGCATAAAGAGGTATATTGGAACGCCATTTATGATAGGGTACAATATTTTCCCAATATAAAATGCAAAGAAACAAACCCTCCATCAAATCATGTTCTATTGTTAGAAATTACATTATGCATTGATACCACAGACACATTTCACACAAGGACATTCAACTGTCCAACAAATTTCACTCACTGTGAAAGATCATCTTTAATGATTTGGCCAGTCTGATTCTCTTTTGTGTGTAAGTGATTAGTGATGTGATGTAACGAGATATTTGGCATCTGATACTATGATGAAGTAATGCTTTAGGGATTTTCATTTGTTAGAGAATGTACTTACTGATTCTCTTATGTGTGTAAGTGATTAGTGATGTGATGTAACGAGATATTTGGCATCTGATACTATGATGAAGTAATGCTTTAGGGATTTTCATTTGTTAGAGAATGTACTTACTGATTCTCTTATGTGTGTAAGTGATTAGTGATATGATGTAACGAGATATTTGGTATCTGATACTATGATGAAGTAATGCTGGTATTTGCTTGTAAATTTTAGTAAGCTTGTTTGACTGGCTTTTCTTGGCTTTAATGTTTGCTACTGGTCTTGATATACTCCAAGGTCGAGTATAGCAATTTGCAACTTGTTATTTTGGTTTAGTCCCACATAAAAGGAGGAAAAATGCATTGTAAAACCGTTTTACAATTGATGAAGCATGAATGCTTCTATAGTCTTAAACGTGTGAAAAACATTGAAGTATTATTAGAGTAGTAATAATGTTTCAAAAAAATACTCATAATCCTCCTTGCTAGTTGTGTAGGCCATCTCTATCCCCTTGATGACTTAGTCTAATGAGCTTCTTTATAGCGACACTCGACCTGCTTTGAGTGTGGCCTTAAACACTTAACCAAAACCACCACAACCAATGAGGCTTGCTCACGAGAAACCATTGGTTGCTTCAATTAATTAATTGTGAGAATTTGAGCTTCCTCACCGCCTTTGACATTAATGCTTAAAGGCTCTTTCTTTTGTCAATTTTCCATGTTGTGGCAAATGACATGTTTGCAAGCTATTAAGCATTTTAACTTCTCACCTCTTTCCTCCTCAATGCTATTTGCCCATGATACGATTGATCTTCTATGGCCTCCTTTGGTAGCATCATCACTAGGATTTGTTGTGGTTTGGCTATTGTAATTCTTGCACTCGTGCAATGGAACACCACAAAGACTGGATTGTTTGCATACTTGTGTAAATGGAATTTGTCCTGTTAACTCATTGTTTGATAGGTCTATTTGCACTAACAAGGAGAGGTTTGAGAATGAGTCCGGGATAGTACCACAAGCCTTTTATGTGATGAAGGGATTTCACGAGATAGTTGATTGTGAGACAATTCAAGAACCTCAGTAAAGCAACCATATGTCCAATTCTTCCTATTGTGCAGCCGCTAAGCTCGTTGTAGGAGAGATTAAGATACTCCAAAGTCCGCTATTTAGTAAACAAACATGCCGAGAGAAAGACCCACCCGAATAGAGTCTTGTGAAATCACAGTCCTTAAAGTTGGTACCGTGTGAGAGCCTCTCTCGAATCTGATTCCATAGAATTCTAACAAACCCCAACACCTTTGCATGAGTTTCCAATATTTCTTACAAACACTAGAGTGTTTCCTGATAGGATACCAAACAATGATTGATTATGCTTTCCAAGTCTAGGAGGATCTCACCTGTGAGCTTGTTGTCGTTTCAAACCCAACCACACCAAATGTTGCAATTTGCTAGCTCTCCGGTATCTCTCGACTGTCAAAGTTGTTATTTCCAAGTCGCAGAATCGCTAGCCTTGTCAATAAACCAAACTCTCTTGGTATTTCACCACCGAGTTCATTACTTGTAAGTGATTTCCACTCAAGATTGCTACAATTGAACAACTCAATGGGAATTTCACCATTGACACTACGCCGATTTGTTTAAAAAGGCGCCCTATAACCGGCGCTTTTAAAAACGCCGCCCATCGCGTGAGAACGCGCGTGAGCCTTACCAGCGCTTTCTTTAAAAACGCTACGCATCTCACATGCGTTCTCACCATATACTCGGTGTTTCTCTCCAAACGCCATTGCGCATCTCACATGCGTTCTCTACACATACTCGGCGTTTTTACACCAAACGCTACCCATCACGCGTAGAATACTCGCGCTTTTACACAAACGCTGCCCATAACACACGCGTTCTCACCATATACTCAGCGTTTTTACACAAACGCTGCCCATAACACACGCTCTCACCATATACTCGGCGCTTTTTTACACAAACGCCGCCCATAACACACGCTGTTCTCACCATATACTCGGCGTTTCTTTAGAACGCCGAGTATTGCTTTTTTTTTTTTGCCCGCTCGCTTCTCTCTTTTTTCATTTCCTTTCGCGCTTCTCTTCTCCTCTCTCTCTCTGCAGTCGTTCTCTGCCTCACTCTCTCAAGAAAAAACCCACACCCAAAAACCCACAAACCTCTCTCTCTCTCGCTCACGCGTCTCTCTCTCACTGCTTCTCTTCTCTCCTCACTCTCATTAGCTCTTCCTCTCTCAACTCTCCCTCACTCGTTCTCTCTAGCACCACCCACAAACCCCCAAACCCACAAACCCATAAACCCACAATAACCCCCAAACCCACAAACCCCAAACCCACAATAACCCCAAAACCCACATTGCTTGTCTCAATCCTCTCTAGCACCCATAGTCCTCATTGCTTGTCCTCATCTTCTCTCAAAGGTTAGTTCTCTATTTTGTTTTTTGTTTTTAGGTTTTTGTTAGGTTGGAGATGAATATGTAGTTTGATTGGAATATGTTGAATGTGTGGAAAAAAATATTTGATAAGAGAGGAATATGTTGAATGTATTTGTATGTGTTTGATATGTGTAAAATTAGTTGAATGTGTTTGATAGGAGAGAAATTAGTTGATATGTGTTTGTTGCTTGGTTTTGTTGAGATTTTGATTCTCAAATGATAGATTTTTTTAAGCAAAGTGTGTGTCATCTATATTAGTAAAATCAAATATGCCTAAATCGAATATGCGAATTGTTTGTTAGGTTTTGGGAGTTTTTTTGTCTGAGCTTCATGATCGTTGTTCGAGTTTGTCTTGGTTCGAGAGTTCGTTCTAGTTCGAGTTCACAATGGTTGGATATTTGTCGTTGTTGCTTCCACTTGTTCGTACTTTTTTTGTTCTTTTGTTTATTTTCTATGAAGAATTAATGACTATATAGAAGTCATCAAAGTCTTTGATTTGTTTAGTTGAAACTACTAGCTAGTTGATTGAATGTCTTAGCTTCAATAAAATTGTAAATTCTCTTATCCGAATTTATTATAGATATTGGGACATTATGGATAGAAAGTGGATGTCCGCCAATCGTCCATCCAAGGAATATAGAGATGGAGTGGATTATTTTGTGAACCGTGGCTGCTCAACGCTTAGGAGATCTAGTAATATGATATGTCCCTCGCTTTACGTTGTTGCTATGTAAAATCGCTTAATGCAGCAGTTGTCAGGACATTTAAAGGGTAATGGAATTAATCAAACTTACACTTGTTGGACAATGCATGGTGAGGAAAGAGTTGAATCTTCGAATATGGGTAATAGTACTGAGAGATGTGCACCGGTTGACACCGAAATACCTACGTTTGTTGGGGATGAATTTGAAGAGATGGCAAAGGCTTTTGAAGACGATCTTAATGACCGCCCTCAAATGTTTGAGAAGTTGATAACGGATGCAGAGACGCCATTGTATGAGGGTTGTACCGAATTCACAAAATTATTGGGTCGTGATAAAGTTGTATAACTTGAAAACTTGCCACGGATGGACTGATAAGAGCTTTCTTGAATTACTCACACTATTGAAAGAAATGTTGCCGAAAGATAATGTGCTCCCTTCTCGGACGTATGATGAAAAACAAATGTTAGGGTCCATTGGCTTGAACTATGAGAAGATACACGCTTGTCCCAATGATTGCATTCTATTTCGGAATGAACATGCATTTTTAAAGTCGTGTCCTAAATGTAATGCATCGCGGTATAAAAAGAAAGATTCTGCTCCAGAAAAGGTGTTGTGGTATTTTCCCATAATTCCTCGATTTAGGCGTATGTACCGTAGTTCGTAAGATGCAAAACACTTGACATGGCATGAGGATGAAAGGATTAAAGATGGCATGTTACGACACCCTGATTCTCCGCAATGGAAAAATTTGATATTGATTATCCCGATTTCGTGTTGGATCCAAGAAACCTACGACTTGCATTGTCTCCGCGATGGTTTTAACCCGCACGGTATTCGTGAGTAGCTCCCACAAGACATGGCCCGTGATATTAGCGATTTATAACTTACCTCCATGGCTTTGCATGAAACGCAAATATATGATGTTGTCTTTGTTAATTTCTCGGCCCAAGCAACCGAAATGATATTGATGTATACTTCGAGAGAAGAAAGTTTCAACTTGAGGGCTATGATTTTTGGCACAATTAATGACTTTCCAAAGATACGGCAATCTATCTGGGTACGCATGACGAAAGGTCGCAGTGCATGCCCTATATGTGAAGATAACACCGATTGGATGTGGTTGGAACATGGTAGGAAGAATATCTACCCCGGTCATCGTAGATTTTTGCCATCTACTCATCAAGATCGATCGTTGAAAAAGGCATTCAATGGGAATACCGAAACTGTAAAGCTCCTACGGCTTTGACGGGTGAACAACTGTTTGAAAAGGTGAAAGATTTGAACATTAAATTTGGGAAGCCATTTGCGGGAGAGGTTGCCAAACGGGGTGGAAGAAAAGTCGATTTTCTTTGACTTGCCATACCGAAGTCATTATATGTAAGACACTTCGTTGATGTGATGCATGTTGAAAAAATGTCTTTGAAAGTGTCATTGGTACCTTACTCAATATGTCGGGAAAGACTAAAGATACCATCAACTCGAGGTTGGACTTGCTTAGTATGGGGTTGAGACCGAGGTTGGGTCCGATAAAGAAGGGTACACGTACATATCTACCTCCGATACTCATACTCTATCTAAAAAGGAGAAGACCGTGTTTTGTAAGTTTCTTCATGGAGTAAAAGTTCCAGAGGGTATTCTTCAAATGTTACAAACCTTGTATCCATGAAAGACCTTAAGTTAAAGTCTTTAAAGTCCCATGATTGTCATGTTCTAATGGAGAATTTGCTCCCAATTGGTATACGATCCATTTTGCCTAAGAAAGTGCGCGCAGACGCTAACCAAACTTTGTTACTTCTTTAAGGCGATTTGTAGTAGAGTGATTGACCCTAGAAAGTTGCCATCATTGCAAAGAGAAATTATGTCACTTTATGTGAGCTTGAGATGTATTTCCCACCTTCATTTTTTGACATAATGATTCATCTAACAGTTCATTTGATTAGAGAGACACAATTGTGTGGCCCATGTTACATGAGATGGATGTATCCGTTTGAGCGTTACATGAAGATATTAAAAGGATATGTGAAAAACCGATCACGACCCGAGGGTTGTATTGTTGAGCGCTACATAGTTGAAGAAGTCACAGTTACGCACCGCCATCTATCTAGTCTTGAATATTCTCATGGGACTTCCAAGGTCTCGCCACTTAGGAAGCATTACTAAAGGGATGTCAGGATATAAAATAGTTATGGTGTCAAGGGAAGAACTACATCAAGCACACTTATATGTTTTGCACAATGATAGTGAGGTTGATTCATATGTTGCCAAGCACATGGACATACTTAAGAGTGATTACACATATAAGAGTGAAGTTTGGTTAACAAAGGAACACAATCGAAGTTTCATAGTGTGGTTAAAAGACCACATTGATTTCGAGTTTGTTATGAATCCTACTTCGATTTCAAAAAGATTGAGATGGTTAGCAAAAGATCCAAATATGCATGTTTTCTCTTACACCACCTATCTAATTAATTAACGCTACACGTTCTATACAAAAACCCATGATGATCGAGTAAAATGCAAAATAGTGGGGTGACTCTTGTTGCTCAAGCTATGCATACATCAAGTGCCAAAGACAAAAATCCGTGATACGCGAATATGTCATACTTCGGGTCATTGAACAAATATGGCGGTTGGATTACACCATGTTTCAGAGTCCGTGTTCCAATGTAAGTGGGTTGACAATAATAATGGTTTACGATTGATGAGTCGGGGTTCATGCGGGTGAATTTCAAGAAGTTGGGATATAAAGATGAGCCTTTTATTTTGGCATCCCAAGCTCAACAAGTGTTTTATGTCACCGATCCGATTGATATCAATTGGTCTATTGTTTCTCGACACAAAAAAATTAGTGAATTACATTTATGATCAAGAAACCAATGATGATGGTATCGAGGACGACCACTTTCTTGGGGACATCACTAGAAGAGGAAAGTACTTATAGAGAGGATGTTGTGTATGTTAGAAAGGATCATACTGATGCAATTACGATTCACAAAAACAAAGTACCAAGGAGCGAATTGCAAAAAAATTGTATCGAAGAAAAGGAAAAGGTAACCGACATAGATGATGTTATTTTATAGACATGGATCTTATTTTGTGAATCAGGAGCCATATCACGATCGAGTGTCACAGGAGAGCTCACCGATTGCTCAAAAAGAAATCCTTACACGTGCCTTAGGTAAAGAAGAATACTCGGTCGCATGAGGGGTCTGCTGGACTTGGAGTAGCACCAACCGAGTACTTTGGACCAAAACAGAAAGTCTATGATGAGAATCATGACCGCCCACCACCGAGAAAGATGATGGCATTGTATGAAAGTTTGCAAGCTCAACTTAATGATATGCGATCACTTTATGGCCATGTTATGCCACCAGCACCTGTAACACCCCCTTTCTAGACAACCGTTAATCACTGTATTCTATCAGAGTTTTTTTTTTTAAAATAAAATCATTAAAGGGAATGTCACATTTCAACGCTTATAAAAACAATCACTCATAGTCAATTCATAAGAAGTTTATAAAATATTAAAACGATACGCAACACATAGTTTAGGGTCGGGCCCTCAAACACCTGTTTTAGTTTACAAGACCGAAATAATGGACGCTTCCAACACAACCGGAAGGATTACTAGTTTTTAACAAATCACTTAGTACATCATCAATAAATGTCTAAAGCATCAAATAATAAAATAAAAGACGACTACGCCCTCCCGTGTGCTACATATCGAGCCGAGACACAACTACTAGTAGGCGGGCATAAGGATGCCCTCACTGCGAGTACTGCAGCGTTGCCACATAAGAGCAACATTCCAAGCGTAATGGGTGAGTCTTTCATACAAATAATAATAGTTAGGATAGGCATTATATATTGGCAAGGCAACAAACACTACAATCGGGCTCACCACATTATCAACACGTCATCACTAAGTTCATTAACATATGTATGAGTGTATGCATGTATGCAACATGCATGAGGATCCTTCACCACCGAAATTTGCCTTGAGGCACCCACCGCTTTGGACCGAAGTCCCACACCGCTGGGCCGAAGCCTACACACCGCTTTATGCATATGCAATATGTGACTCTATGTCAATGCACCACCAACAACACATGTGCCACAACATTTTATTATACACACCACTTTAATTATTTCTCAACTCAACTCACCAACTATTCAAGCCTCGAGGGCTACACACCGCTTTGGACCGAGTCCCACACCGCTTTCACACCTTCGCATAAAGACACTCGGTTTCCATTTTTATTTTAGTGGATTAACTCATCATTTACATTGCCACACCCAATCGGGCCAAACTAAGCATTAGGGACCAAGATGGCACCTAGGCGCAACACTAGGCACCACTTGCACTTGCGCCACGGGGGCAGCCACTTTGGCGCCCCACCGCAACACTCTCACACACCCTCATGCACTACTACCCCAACCGGGCGCACTTGGTCGCCATATTTGGCGCCGCACCCAAGACACACACGCACACGCACACGCTGCGCACAACCGGCACGACACACACACGCAGGCAGCCACATTTGGCGCCCGCCGCATACACACACGCCCGTAGTCGGACACAGCGCACTGGGGCTGCCCATTTGGCGCCGCGTGGCTGCGCACAACGCACACAAAGAGCTTGCATACAACAACACTGGCGCCATTTGCCCCGCAATTTGGCGCCCCTTCACTCGCAGCACACTCCACGCGCAGCAACCAAAGAAGATACCAGCGCCAACTCCCCAAAGACTTGGCGCCCCTCTTGCATAATTCTTTTAGCACTTTGACAACACTAATTCCCTAACCATTTTCATACTTAATCCACACTCTACCACCAACAATCATCGACATCATTTTAATTATTCTACAACTAACGAGTTCACACACTTCACTCTATTGGAGAGTTCTCACAACCAATTCACATACACAATTCAATTACATATACACATCCAAATCAAGAAGAACTCATAACAATTTCAATTAGGCATTTAAACACAACAACCGTAATGGTTTCACAGATCTGAGATAAGCATTCAACACCCTCAACACCTAGACCACATACAACACAAATCCTAAAGAGTATTATATGCATAGAAAGAGTCCCCATACCTTACGAACTACCGAGACGTTCTGAAACTCACGACCCGAACTTCACGAACTCGCTCCTAACTCGTCCAACCGCTTCAAAACCGAAAGCCCAGCTACTCAAATACCCCAAAACCGAATTCTAGCAGCTCCTAATTCCTCCCCTCTTCACTTGAAATCAGAATGTTGAAACAATCCTACATGCAAGCTTCCAATTTGTTCTCCAAACCCCAAGACGTGACATGCACCTTAAATGAGAGAGGATGAGGGTGGAATGAAATTATTTTCGGTTTGAGTTCCATACGCGGTTAGGGTCGCACACGAGTAGAACGGAACCACGGTTGAAGGAACAGAGGTCAGATTCGGAATCAGCGGCGGATTTCGTGTGGGAAGGTGAAATTTGGAGTTCAACCATGGAGAAGGGAGGGAGAACGCATGGAAAGGAGAACGACGCGAGGGTTTTCTTTTCTTTGCAATTTCGCACTGCTCGCTCGCGAGAAAGAAGAAGAAGCCGCGCACGGCCTCGGGTTACGGGTGGGGAAGGTGCGCTGGGCTTAAGTGGACAGCAAAGGGAGGTGTGCTTAGTAAGACAAATGGGGTCAGATGCGCGTTAAAAGCTCCAAGGTCTATTTTAAATCATTTTTAAAGCTCAATTTAACTACAACTATTATTTTAAGACCTCAATAGACCAAAAATAATTTTCTAAAGAAATAATATCTCAAACACTAATATTTTATAAAAATAAAATAAATAAATATATATAATGATAATAATCATATATTACCAATAGCGCATTAAGATATAATTTAACGTGATTTCAACTAAATTTCAAACTCAAACCACTATAACTTAAAATAGTTTAATCTTATCAATATAAAATAGTTCATAAAACAATTACATATTAAAAGAACTGACACACGAAAATCAGGGTGTTACAACTCTCCCCCACTTAGAATATTTTCGTCCTCGAAAATCACGCTAATCCCAACAACAAGATGAATCTAGTTCGCACTTAATCTCTTCGAAAATTTGCACGATTTAAATCCTAATGTTAACCTCGGTACACCCACCTATAACCTCTCAACGTTCTATTCTTTGGTCTGTGTCACACTAACGTATGCGTCTACTTCTCCTCATGGATTTCAACCTAATATATTGCCTCCACCTCTTAGGCCACATAACTGTGCACTTTCATTCTACGCATAAATCGCCACCATAGGTTGAAGAACGACACACAACTAAAATAATGTATGAGATAAATTCCTACCCTCTAGGACTACACATAGAATAACACATCAGCACTTGCAGCGCACACAAGTATCTAGAATTTGCTAATCAACTCTCGCATCATCATGCAACTCAAGAAAACAATCTTTTTAACATATTATAATTAAATTAGGGGTATCTGCAAATAAACACACAGTCCTGAAACCCACTGATCTAATCATATTAAACAATGAAACCTCAAAAACAATATTCACATAAAAAAAAATTAATTAAATACTCAGGCATCGTTTTTAATCTATGTATCGTAAGGCGAGTTAGTTAGCATGTGGTTTTACTATTCTTCACGGAAGTTAAATGTAACATATACTCCTACCGAACAAGTCATCGCACAATCGTAGTGTAAAATCAAGACACAAGTAAGCTTACTTCACCCTATATATCAAGTTTATTTCTAGTAAGCCCCTATAAGAGTTCTAGACTCGTTAGAAGATACAAGCACAATTCACATATGTACTTATAGATTCAATTCTTAAGTTCGTAAACTCATTTAGAAAAACTTACAACATTAGACAATTATCTTAAACCTCGTTAGCACACACTTAGCACAATTCAAGACACATAGATAAAATAACTTCCAATCATATTACTTGTTTAGAAAACATATGCATCTTCACAGCGAAACACGTTCACCACATCGTATATATATATATATATATATATAGAGAGAGAGAAAATTTTGGACAAGTGAAATAAATGAAACAACATAGGGTGAAGATGCCCCTTAACACACCCAAATCAATAGTACTCAGAACAAAACCATTAGTTCTCGTCGCCTCTTTCATCGGTGGTGAGTACTTGGGGTGATCAGTCCCTCCCACTCACGTAACCAATTAGTGAAGGTAACAGAATTACAATTCAATCTATTTACGCAATTGCACAACAATAGCGACTCAAGCAACATATAACCAACACTTTAAATTATTTATTTATTTATTTTTATTTTTTATTTTTTTTTTGTAAACATCCTCATAAAATTTTGGGTAAACCGTGTGCTTAAAATCGAGTATACAGTACATTCGAGTTGCAAGAACAGTGGCAACCGAAATCTTCTTACTTATGACACAACAACAAACCATACCCTTTTTATTTATAAAACAACAGAAAATTTCATTCGAAAACGGCATCAAGACAGAGTGAAAAACAACAGCCCTTTAGCGCAAAACATCATCAAACAACAGCAAAACACGGAGTGAAACGCAGTGAAAACAGCACGTTTACAACATAAAAACAGCGCTTCATTTTCATAAAACAGCAATACGATTATTTCATAAAAATAGCAACTCATTTTTTTTTTTTAAGCAAAACTGCAGCATTCTTATGTAGCAAACAGCAGCAATGGTATTCTTTTCAAAACAGCACAGCATACAATTTAAGTCACTACACATAGCATTCTCTCAATTTATTCCCAATTTTGTTTATCATCTATACACACAATTCAAACTCTACAAAGTCTCTCTAAATTACTAGTGATTAAGTTCCATGAAGTCTCTCTAACAAATCTCGAATTCAGTTTACAAGTATTAATATTCCCTATACGACAACTTTATACTTATCACCTTTATAATACTAAGTTCTACACAAAATGAGACAACTATAATTATAGACTATCTACTTATTATATTTGAACCTAAACCTCTATTCCACATTATTTTTCCATCCCAAGGTATCATAAATCATAAATCTTAAATACAATATAGCAATCAATTAAAATACATCAAATCAATTCAATACAATACACTCAATTAGATAAATTACGGTAAACAGATATTACACATAAATCAAATAATACATAGGGCATACATAATTTCGTAGCCCAATTCAACGTCATGGAGCACACAAAGTTTCATAGTCAAATATACTTAAAACCAAAATTTAGAAAAAATGGGGTCTAGGATCAACTATCACCCTAGAGAAAACACATCAAGCAATCCAAGCATCCTTTAAACACATAACATTTTTGGAATTTGAGAGTCAACAAACACAAAATCATAGTTAGAACGAGTACCAAGACTCGAGAGGTAACTAGACTCAACACAGACAACTTGGCCTTACGGCACCAAACTTCACTCATATACCACTAATGTAACACCCCCTTTCTAGACAACCGTTAATCACCAGTATTCTATCGAGTTTTTTTAAAATAAAATCATTAAAGGGAATGTCACATTTCAACGCTTATAAAAACAATCACCATAGTCAATTCATAAGAAGTTTATAAAATATTAAACGATACGCAAAGACATAGTTTAGTGGTCGGGCCTCAAACACCTGCTTTAGTTTACGCAGATCAAATAATGGACGCTTCCAACACAAATGGAAGGATTTCTAGTTTTTAACAAATCACTTAGTACATCATCAATAAATGTCTAAAGCATCAAATAATAAAATAAAAGACGACTACGCCCCCTCCCCTGGTGCTACATATCAGAGCTGAGACACGACTACTAGTAGGCAGGCATAAGGATGCCCTCACTCGCGAGTACTGCAGCTGCGTTGCCACATAAGAGCAACATTCCAAGCGAGAATGGGTGAGTCTTTCATACAAATAATAATAGTTAGGATAGGCATTATATATTGGCAAGGCAACAAACACTACAATCAGTTCACCACATTATCACCACGTCATCACTAAGTTCATTAACATATGTATGAGTGTATGCATGTATGCAACATGCATGAGGATCCTTCACCACCGCAATTTGCCTTGAGGGCACCCACACGCTTTGGACCGAAGTCCCACACCGCTTTGCCGAAGCCTACACACCGCTTTATGCATATGCAATATGTGACTCTATGTCAATGCACCACCAACAACACATGTGCCACAACATTTTATTATACACACCACTTTAATTATTTCTCAACTCAACTCACCAACTATTCAAGCCTTGAGGGCTACACACCGCTTTGGACCTGAGTCCCACACCGCTTTCACACCTTCGCATAAAGACACTCGGTTTCCATTTTTATTTTAGTGGATTAACTCATCATTTACATTGCCACACCCAATTGGGCCAAACTAAGCATTAGGGACCAAGATGGCACCTAGGCGCAACACTAGCGCCACTTGGCGCCACGGGCAGCCACTTTGGCGCCCCACCGCAACACTCTCACACACCTCATGCACTACCAGCCAACCGGCGCACTTGGTCGCCATATTTGGCGCTGCACCCAAGACACACGCACACGCACACGCCTCGCACAACCGGCGCAAGACACGTGCACACACGCAGGGCGCCCACATTTGGCGCCCGCTCGCATACACACGCCCGGAGAAGTCGACACAGCGCACTGTGGCTGCCCATTTGGCGCCCGTGGCTCGCATAACGCACACAAAGCAGCCAGCATACATAAAGAACTGGCGCCATTTGCCCCCGCAATTTGGCGCCCCTTCACCGCACACTCCACGCAAAGAACCAAGAAGATACCAGCGCCAACTCCCCAAAGACTTGGCGCCCCCTCTTGCATAATTCTTTTAGCACTTTGACAACACTAATTCCCTAACCATTTTCATACTTAATCCACACTCTACCACCAACAATCATCGGACATCATTTTAATTATTCTACAACTAATGTGTTCACACACTTCACTCTATTGGAGAGTTCTCACAACCAATTCACATACACAATTCGGCCATACATATACACATCCAACAAGAAAGAACTCATAACAATTTCAATTAGGCATTTAAACACAACAACCAGAATGGTTTCACAGATACAGACAAGCATTCAACACCCTCAACACCTAGACCACATACAACACAAATCCTAAAGAGTATTATATGCATAGAAAGAGTCCCCATACCTTACGAACTACCGAGACGTTCAAACTCACGACCGAACTTCACGAACTCGCTCCTAACTCGTCCCAACCGCTTCAAAACCGAAAGCCCAAATACTCAAATACCCCAAAACCGAATTCTAGCAGCTCCTAATTCCTCCCCTCTTCACTTGAAATCAGAATGTTGAAACAATCCTACATGCAAGCTTCCAATTTGTTCTCCAAACCCCGAGACGTGACATGCACCTTAAATGAGAGAGGATGAGGGTGGAATGAAATTATTTCCGGTTTGAATTCCATACGCGGTTAGGGTCGCACACGAGTAGAACGGAACCACGGTTGAAGGAACAGAGGTCGGAATCGTGGCCGCGGATTTCGTGTGGGAAGGTGAAATTTGGAGTTCAACCATGGAGAAGGGAGGGAGAACGCATGGAAAGGAGAACGACGCGAGGGTTTTTCTTTTGCTGCAATTTCCTGCAGCTGTTCTCGCGAGGAAGAAGAAGAAGCTGCGCCGGGTCGGGTCGGGTTACGGTTTTGGGAAGGGTGCTGCTTTGGGCTTAAGTGGACAGCAAAGGGAGGTGTGCTTAGTAAGACAAATGGGGCTGTATGCGTTTAAAAGCTCCAAGGTCTATTTTAAATCATTTTTAAAGCTCAATTTAACTACAACTATTATTTTAAGACCTCAATAGACCAAAAATAATTTTCTAAAGAAATAATATCTCAAACACTAATATTTTATAAAAATAAAATAAATAAATATATATAATGATAATAATCATATATTACCAATAGCGCATTAAGATATAATTTAACGTGATTTCAACTAAATTTCAAACTCAAACCACTATAACTTAAAATAGTTTAATCTTATCAATATAAAATAGTTCATAAAACAATTACATATTAAAAGAATCGACACACGAAAAAATCGGGGTGTTACAAAGACCAACCCTCACTACACATAGCGAAGGCACGAGATAGCCGCATCATGCCACAACTAAGGTATTAATTGTTTTTATTATTTTGTGGTTTATAATTGATTTATTGTACACATATATATATATATATATATATATATATATATATATATATATATATATATATAACATCAAATAATGTCTTTATTATTTTGTGGTTTATAATTGATTTAGGACAACAATGAGTGTGAGTGTGAATTGTATATCTCAAACCCACATGAAATGGTTGCAATTGGCTACACATGTAACGAATGGGTCCCTTGATGCACAATTTACCCCTACCTCCAAATCATGTTAGAGTCGAGTTGCGGTACCATTTAGGGAGGATGCACCATTGCTCGCCCGATTGACATGATTGATATCTCGACAAAGTGTCACAAGCAGCTGGTACCTTTGTGGCATGGCCATCCGCCTCTTGTCGTTGTAAGTGACAATATATTTGTAACTAACTAATTATAGTTTTTGTCATATAATTTGTGCTAACTAAGTAATTATTTTTGTTTAAACATAGATGCGCCAAAATGAAAAATCTAAGAAAGTGTCTACCTAAGCAAGAAAAGGTCTCCTTTGAAAAGTGTTGGCAAGAAAATATCTATTGGCAAGAAAGTGTCTCGATCCACCCCTTCTACAAAAGTGTCTCACCACCCCTTATGTAGAAGTTTCACACCGCCTCTCCTCCAAAAGTGACTGATCAGCCATCCTCTTCTCGCCAAGTGACTCATCCCACCCTTTCTCCAATTGTGTCTCACCCCGCCTCTTCCTCTTCCATTGAAGCTTATATGAAGATTGGTGAGGCCGACGCCAGCATCTGAGAAATACATGATGAAAGACAAATTGCTTATCATAAATTTTGATGAAGAAATTTTTGAGCCGGCTTGCCTCATATAGTCGGACGTGAGGATATTCGTGTTTGTATGTGATGCGGATGAGGCAACCCTGTATTGTTATGAATATATATGTCGTGTACTATGTAATTTATTATTTGACATTGTCGATTTAATTTTATTATATCGTTAATTTAATTTATATATATATATATATATATATATTTATATATCTAAATGTAGGTACTTGTATGCGAGGACATTGTGGTCCTTCCGAATGCATTACATAGATATTTGTTCTTGTGTCCTAAAGTACAACCTTTCATCAAGTTCTTCCCACCGCCAAATTATCAATCACTTGTGGAACAAAACCAGTTTCATTGCTCAAACTTATGTCAATGACCGCTTCATTGAAGCTCAAAATAGAAGTGATGATGATGTCTTACTTCTAGCACCTAAGTTAATCTAGGGTAAAAATTTTTACTCATTAATTCTTATATAACATGCATTTTTTTAATAGTAGTCAATTACTTATTCCTAAATGTATAGTGTAGGAGACATTGGGTTTTGTATGCAATTAATCCTAGGAAAAAAACCGTGTATTACCTTGACTCACTTCAAAATCATTACAAAAACCACCTGGAGTTTGTGGAGCTTTTTAACAGGTGTGTTTATTTTGTGTCATTCTGCATTTCTTACTTTTACTTATATATGTATATATTGTTATTAATATAGTTATATGACATTCTATTCAATGGTTTAAGGACATATTGGGGAGTGGATAAATTAACGGTCAAATGGTTACCAATAGTTGTAAGTTTCTAACTTATACATTACATTATTTTGTCAAAAACTATATTCAACTCAATTTAACAATTAACTAATCTAATTATGTTTTGTAGTGTCCTAAACAATTAAATAACATTGATTGTGGGTATTACGTCATGAAATATATGAAGGATATTATTACCCGAAAGAAAACGACTATCCCCCGTCAGGTATCTACTTATAATATATTTTTATATGATTTCGATTTAATAGTGGTTCTTTCCAATATTTAACCATTTCAATTCTAATTTTATTTATTTATATAATTTCAAAGATTTTAGCGATTGTCAAAGCCACACATACTCTGTTGAAGCAGATTGCTTGAGCTTAGGGAGAATGGTGCGATTATGTCTCCCGCTTTTTTAAAGTTTCATTTGATACATATAATAAGTTAGCCTAGCTAGTTTTTGGTTCATAATATTGTAACTTGATAGCTTGTTTTGGATACATATGAATTAGATAATGAAACTTCTTAGCTATTTTGTTTTGGTTCCTCTTATGTAATTTGTTTCATTATATGTAATTTGGGTTCCTCTTAGCAAATTGATTACATTATGTATTGGATTGGATTGATATGCATGTAATTTGTAAATATAAAAAGGAAAACACACAAAACAGAAAAAATTAAAAAAATTTAGACAATATTCAGCGCTTTTGATGAAGCTACTGGGTATTTAGTAACACAAATAGGCAATATTAGTAGCTTTTAATAAAGCGCTGGGTATTTAGTAACACAAATAGGCAATATTCAGCGCTTTTAATGAAGCGCTGCGTATAAGGGTAATATTCAGCGCTTTTTAAAAGCGCTAAGTATTGGGAGGACGCTTTGGATATATTCAGTAGCTTTTTAAAAAGCGCTAAGTATTTGGGAGGACGCTTTGGATATATTCGCTTTCTAAAAAGCGCTGCGTTTCGAGGAGGGCGTGTTTTGCAATGGGTGGCGTTTTTTTGGGAAGCGCTACCCATTGTTGGAGTGAATAGCCAATACACGTTCAAAGCCGCCAAAAGCCTGCCATGGATAAAAAAAAAAACCCATCTACTAGATCTCATTGTAGTGTATTCAAAGATATAAGATCCTTAACATTTGCTTTTGCTAAGTAGCTAGCAGTGATATAGCTAGCCTCCTTTGCTAAGCGATTATTTCAAATAATTTCAAGAATTTCCCTATCAAGCCACTCGGATCATGCTCAAGTTGTCTAGTCTTGGGCGTGAGTGGGGTGTTAGGAGTCCCACATCATATGTGATATGGGTTGAAAAAAAGTCTATAAGTGGGAGGCATCTCTCACTCTACAAGCAAGTTTTGTAGGGTTGAGTTGGGCTCAACCCAAATTCTAAAGAATAATAAATTGATTTATTAAAGAGAACAATATGACGCTTCATGGAAATTGACAAGGGATTAAAGCAGAATAAATTTAGCACATACTAACTAAGTTCGATAGATTACCTATATGTGACACTTCCTTCGAGATTCTTTCCACCGGCTAGGAATATTCTTCAGGAGGATACCACAAATGAGCCTGCGGCATACTAGTTGGGGTTTCCTGGAACAAGGATCTTCTATTTCTAAGTGGCAAGAAGTAAATCTTCTTTTGGTGTTTTGACACAATATTTGGTGATGGGTCCCAGTCAGGAAGCACTACGATATAATCATCCTGCCGTAAATTGACGAGTGGGTCCCAATTAGTATCCAGGCAGATGCTGAAGTCAATAAGAGGAAATGCAACATGTACTCATGCTAGTTGCATTACTAGCATATACCTGAAGTGAGTTACTATAACTTGATAAAAGAAAATGTACAAGCTTACAGTAGCATGAAAAAGCTAAAGGAAATCATGCTACTTAGACTAATTTTTATAGTTACTAATTATCAAGAAAAAAATTGTTATTATTATTCTTTACACTTGAAAACAATAATATTTCTGATTTTCAATGTGTACAAAGACAAAGGTTACAATATACACAATAAGGTGCATAAACTCTATTAATGGCTATCCTAGAAATAAGTAAACAGAATAATAACAAAATAAAATGAAAACAGCGGAACATAGAATAGGAATTAAATTTACACAAAAAATGGAAGATTTTCCACAATTCCCAGCAATACAACACTCCCTCATGTGTGTAAATAAATATCCATCATTTTCAGTAAATGTATAAACCAGAGCGTCCAAAGTAATTATTGACATTATAGGGTATGAGTTATGCAGCATGCACCTGAAGCGGAGTAAGTTTGAGTAAGCATAATTGTTGTCTAGAATATCATAAATATCTTTACAGAAAGTAGTAACATGAACTGTGAAGGAGCTAATTACCAAATATAAGGAGTACCATACTGGTTTTACATAAATCATTTAACCCGGATGCTTTAGAGATATTCATAAATATTCATTTATAGATATTTGTGTTGGTGCCAAACAAAAGGAAATTCATGAAATAAATTTACATGACTTTTTGGCAAGAGTATACCTGGAGTCATCCCTAGCTCCAGCATTGGAGAAATTATCTGCTTTTGTAAGAACAATTGTTGATCTAACCAATTTTGAGATAAAAGGCCCACCCACCCCACCTGTGAAAAGGTAGATCTTATTAGAAACCTAAGTATCTGATTAGATAACAACTAGCTTTTATTCAAAACAACCAGAAAATGCCAAAAAAAACTAAACATTCAAATTATTACTTTCTACAATAATGAAAATCAATGACAGGGTTTAAATTACTGCTTTTACCTACCCATGTAAATTGCCCATCCGCGCCCAAGCAAGAAAAGCAGGTCCACCAAAAAAACTATTCAAATCTTCTGAACTAATCCTACTACAGTTAGAATATACTGGTCAAATTGCTAAACTTGTCAATTGAAAATCTAATATCTCCTTGGCCTGAATCAATTTATATGGCAGACATGGAAAGACCAACTCAACTAACTTGATAGAATTATGATTAGAAATAAGGTGGAATTCTATGATGTTTATCAAGAGCAATCTAAGGACAATAAGCAATACCTTTAAACTTAGCTGCCTTCTGATTAATGTAAATCGATTTGTACAGGCTACCTATTCGAGATATTGAGATCCATTTAAGGGACCGAATACATGTTTTTCCATACACATCAAACCCTAACCATGTGTGCTTAAGGGACTTGGTAGAACAGTACATATAGGTAAAAGCAGCAATCTGAATGAATAGATAACAATGAAGATAACATAACACTAACTACTTTTGGCAAGATAGCTTTTAAGTATAGTCATTGCAGCTTCTAACAAAAGTAAAGTAACATGCAAAGCGACTATCACAATTCACAATATATCAACACACTGATTCAATGGATTCTATTATGCAACCTATATCCCTTCATACTTTATAACTGAAAAAAAAAACAGAAATTTAATCAAAATTGAGAAATGGGTAACTAAAACACGAAGTATTAAAGTCAACCTCATTTGATGAATCAGCAATAGTCAAAGATGACGTGGACAAGGAGAATATTGTAAATACCATTGAAGAAAAGAAGCCAGCTATTGAGGTTCTAGAAGCACACTATCTTTCCTAGTTTTTAAAGATTCCTCGGATATCTTTCCACCCAATTCCGTTGGAAAATCTGATCTTATCCACTAGTTTTTTGTCCTTTTTGATTCTGTACAATTGTTGCCAGGCTGTGTACGATGTACCTTTTGTTGCTATAAATAAGCAATGTAATCATTGAATCATAGAATAAGAATTCCTTTCAATCATCAGATTCAATCTTTTTTCCTCTTCATGAATTTTATGAAGTTTATGATGGTATCAGAGCAATTGCTCTGAATACCTTGTCCTTCTTTTTTCTTCCAAATTTCTACATCACATTACAACAATGGAACCGAATTGACCACCCAACAATGCTTCCGGATCTGGAGTTCAAAATCCACCTCCACCTCCACTGCAAGCTTCGTCGGCAGCTGACATTACCAGTGTCTATTATGTGCACCCGGGCGATGGACCAGGATCTGTCACCGTCACCCCTGTTCTAAGCACAACCGGAGCGAACTATCACAGCTGGGCCAGAGCAATGAGGCGTGCTCTTGTTGGTAAGAACAAATTTGACTTTGTGGATGGCACAATTGAGGTACCTGATGATTTTCATCCTAGTTACAAAGGCATGGAATAGATGTAATACTCTTGTTCATTCATGGATTGTTAATTCTGTTGCTGAATCTATTGGTCAGAGCATCATTTTTCTTGAAAATGCAATGGATGTTTGGAAAGAATTTAAAGAAAGATTTTCTCAGGGTGACTTAATTAAGATTTCTGAATTGCAATGTGAAATTCATGCTTTAAAACAAGGCTCTCTTAGTGTAACTGAGTTTTTCTATGAGTTGAAAGTTTTGTGGGAAGAACTTGAAGTGTATATGCCTGAACCATCTTGTTGTTGCCCTAGGAAGTGTGTCTGTAATTCTGGTATAGCACTTGCACAGAAACACCACACACTGAACAAGACTATTCGTTTTTTGACTGGTCTAAATGAAAACTTTGCTGTGGTTAAGTCTCAAGTACTATTAATGGAACCCTTACCTAGCTTGAACAAGATTTTTTCCATGGTAATCCAACATGAGAGACAATTCATTGCTTCTGATGAGACAAAAACCATAGCTGCAAATGTTTCTGCTGATAATAAGAAGAGTCTAGGAAGAGGAAAGGGTGGTTATTCATCCAATTATAAGGGCAAGGTGTGTACTCACTGTGGTAAAACTGGCCACACAATTGATGTGTGCTATAAGAAGCATGGGTTTCCACCCCATTGGCAAAAGACAGGCGCTGCTAACTCTGTTACTGGTCTTGAGCAGAAGCAGAAAGAAGAAATAAAAGAAAGCAAGGTTGGCATCTCACAAGAGCATTATGAAAAGTTATTGAATCTGATTCAAGAGACAAAGATTGCTTAGAACATCTCATCAAGCAAAGCAAATATGGTAACTGTTCTCAACTATTTCTGAGAGTAGAATAATTAAGAACACAAAGAACAATCTCGCGTGGATAGGAAAATTGTTCAACCCTTCATTAGCCTCTCTGGGCAAAATATATAGTGTTACAATCATTCATGGCTAATAATTGATTACCGTTACATAATTAAGAATTCAGTTATATAATAAAGGAGCAGTTACGGAAGGACGCCTAGGTCAAGAGTGGGGACCGACTGCTACAGACTGGGCCGAGCATAAGTGGTTCTCCAGGATCTTAGTCCCTCGGCGCTTTGCCTTTGATGCCGAGGTGTTGTAATGGAGCTCGGCGCGGTCGTGAACACAGTCCCTCGAGCGATGAATGAGAAACGTGAAGTCGCTCAAAAGTACGCCGCTTGCTTCGGTTCCTTCTCTCCTGTTGTTGAGTGTAAGCGAATACTATGGTTGACGCTACCGCCAATTTTGATCGCTAGTAATGCTTTGACCCCTCGGGAGTTGTGTTTGGCTCACAGTAGCGCTTACATGCATTTCATTAATGCTCCTATTTGTAACTTGTTCTTTTTGTAACTTGTCCCCTTCTTTATCTATAAAAGGAACATGGCGCTTGCATTTGCTACTCTCTCTCTCTTTGAGCTCTCGCTTCTTTCCTAAGCCGCTTGATATTTATGGCTTGCTTGTTTTGTCAGTTGCCGCTCCCCTTTGGGCTCTGCACACAATCTTAAAGTCCTCGCTTTGTTAAGATTGTTGGAGGGCTCAAAGAAGGAGTCGTGGACTTCCTGCATTTGTGGATGTTCTTCGCCGCAGCTTGATCCGGTTATCCTCGCTTTGAGATTGTGTGAAGAGCCTAAAGGTGGAGTTGTCATGCGAGGTGGCATTGCCGCGGCCTAATGGTTAATTGTTCCTTCTCAATGTAGAGGAATTTTCCATGAGCCCGACACTTGGAGAATTTGTCCATGGACCACTCTCTTTGGATGGCTGCCGATTTCCCCGCTTCTTCCGCTGGATCTACGTAAACTCCGAGGCGACGCCCGCTTCCCGGCCGAAGTTCACCGCGAAGTGTCTCAACTATCTTGGTGGAGCTACCTGTGTTTTGGTGACCGCGACTATCACTTTTATATTGAGACCGCAATTGTATTTTTGACTTTCATTGGGCTCGGCTCAGCCGCCGCTTTTGTTAGTGTGCCATGTATTACGAATAACGATATATGTTTATGAATGAGAATATTTATGAGAAGTGTTCTCCAGCTATGCTTTTATCTTTACCGAGTCTTTCTGATGATACCGCGGTCATACGTGACGTCGTCTTTGACGTGTAAGCACGTGCGATGAGACGTGACTTTTGAATTGACAGTTAATGATGTTTTGATCCTCTGGAACTGTGTCAACCGTCCGTCACATCGTGTGGCCACCACGTGGCTTTACCCTAGCCGTTAGAATCGAAAAGGCTTCACATCTCAGCCGTTGATCGCTGAAACTCGAATGGTTCACTAAATTACCAGATTTGAATAATCGGGTGCTTCCTTTTCCCCTTTCGCTCCCTTCCTATTTTGCTTAGCCAAAACGACGCTTGCTCGCAAGAAAAAGGGGCACTACTTGCGTTTTGCGCGCTTGATTCCTTCCACCATCTTCAGGTACGCTTATCTTCTTCACTTCTAGTAGTTTCTATTGCTCTTCCTTTCTGTCTTTTGGTGAGTTGCGTAGTTATACCTGCAAAATTTATCCATGGTCTCTATAATAGATATCAGTAGCGATAGTGAAGGAGAGGTTACTGCTGAAATTAGGTGCAGCAATGCTTCCTGTGTTGGTAGACAATGTCCACGCTGTCGTTTAGACTGCATTAGGCAGAATGTGCAGGCTATGAATACTGTGTTTGCCTCTGATGATGAACCCTCTCGTTCCACAGGGGCAATTTCGAACCAATCTTCAATGGCTGGAGAGGATGTTGAAGATCATAGCAGTTACTCAGAAAGCATTGACTTAAAGGTATTGGATTCCCATTCCGTGTTGGTGACCGAGGAATCATTGGAACGAATCCAGTCACTCATTTGTCATCCGGTTGACGAAGGTGCTGCCATTGCAAAGCCGATTGATCCGACGAAGTCGGTATGTGATTGCCCGGAGGCCGGGAATAAGCCCTATACTTATATGTATACAACTTTGTTTGAACACCTAGGCATTAGAGTTCCTTTCCCCGAATATTATCGTGCGGTACTACGGTTACTAAATTTAGCGCCAACTCAGCTTCACCCGAACGGTTTGGCTTACGTGCGCGCCTTCGAAATTATGTGCGAGTGTATCAATGTATCGGTTACCGCAGAGAAATTTCTTCATTTCGTGCGCTCCTCGGTTAAAGACCCTCCTCGCTGGGTATCCTTAGGTAACCACACCCGTAGGCCTTTTATGAAAGTGTTTAAAAGTAGTTACAAGTCTTTCAAGGACAGCTTCTTTCGGTTGGAAGCCGGACCTTGTGATCCGTTTTTGCTAGTTGACGAGAATAACGTTGAGTACTTCCCCCTTTACTGGACTCCGCACCCAAACAACAAATTTACAATTGAGAGGTGTAGCTTATCCCCGGCTGATCAGGAGGACGTAGACCGGATTTGGTCATACGTTCAATCGGGTAACCACCCCTGGGCATCCCAAATTATACAGAAAGTTGACGACTCAGCCGGACTTATAGCATACCTAAGTAAATACTTGAACTTTGTGTCTTCTATTCCATTATGCGGTTTCGTGGTTTTGATTTTATATTTAATGTGTTTTTGCAGGACTCTTCGGTATGTCAACGTTGAGTGTAGAGGACAGACGCCGAATCCGTGAGGAACAAAAACGGAAGCAGTGGTATACCACCGACACCGATACTACAAAAACCTCCACTAAAGATGCTGCTGCCGAGAAAGAGAAAAGGAAATCAAGTTCCATACGGTCTACTCAACTGCCTCCCCTCAAAAAGCCAAAATCTGTGCCCGAGACCACGGTATCCCCAGCTGTGGCCCGGGGTAAGTCTAAATTGTTTGAATCCAATGCTCCGGCTGACGCTGAAGACTTGGAAGATGCCTCTTGGCGGAAAATCTTGGATGTAAAAAGGGTAAAGGATGGGTCGGCAAGTGGTTCCCTGAAGACTGTTTGGGATGTGCGGTATCCTTTAACGAAGGCCCTTAACTAGGTTTCACTTTCTGGGGATGTGGAGCGGGTGCAGAAGATGGGGCCTCGTCAGAGTCTGGTAGCGATCAAGACTTACAATCTTTGGACTTCCATGCTGGTTCATCACTTTGAGAGTGCTTACGGGGAATTGCTGGCTGAAGGAAATACTCATGAGGACTGGTTGAAATCTATGGAGCGAGACCTGAATGCCTGTCAGCAAGAGAAAAAGTCTCTGGAGGAAGATTTGAAGAAGTATGAGCACAACAAAAAGGTGACGGATCTGAAAATCAAGAGCTTGTCCGAGGCCAACGAGCAGTTGAAGAAGGATGCGGCGGTCAAAGAACATGAATTGTCTGGGTACAAGGAAAAGCTCATTGCAGCGTATAATGATCTGGAAAAGGCAAAGGGAGAAGCGGCTGACTATGCTTCCCAAGTGGTGACAGAATTTGACCGCGGGTTTTATTTGGCCCTTAATCAAGCACAAGTTCATTTTCCCACTTTGGACCCTCGATATTTGATCCTCGACAATGTTGTGGTTGATGACCAAATCATGGCCCCTATCATCGGTAACCAAACTTCGCTTTGCTCTACACGGAGATGAAGGGAATACCAATGCTTTCTCGACCTTGGATAGACTAGACAAGGTATTGAATGATCTGCCGCGGATGGTACTCCGGCGAATGAGGCTCCGACGGTTGGTGATGGGGAGATGGCCGATGATTCTGAGAAGACTCATTCCGAGGGTCCCCCTGTTTGATTTGTTTTTGTTGGACATTTGATGACCTGCAGTTTGTAATTTGAATATTTTGAAGTTTTATGTACTTTGGTGCTTTACCTTTTATATTGACTGCCTTTGCTCTTCATTGTGATCTTGAAATGCATTATCTTTATTTCGCAAACCTGTCCATCCGTGCTATAAAGTACAGCAGTGCAATATAATATGCAATATAATACCGCGCCTTGTATTTTCATCGCGACTTGTTTTCACTGCATTCTTCGGCTTTTATTTTTCTTCCACACGACTTGCATCGCTGGGTTTATGCTTCTCCTCCTTTATTATGCAAGGAGGAGGTTTCGTGAAAGATCGTCCAATTTTTGCCGAGGGATGCTTTCACATCTACCAGGGTCTTGTTTTTGACCCTCCTTGCTAGAAATTCGTTGATTTCTTGAGCAAACGCGATCCCTTAACTCGCTTTTCAGCGAGTCGTGGTCGGTGTACTGCTATACAAAGAGGGTTTCTTCGCATGTCTCCGCGGTTAACTTTTCAGCTAACTGCTTCATAGTCATGTGAAGTGCCTCCAAGAGGTACACGAACTCGTTCGTTTCGGACCAAACTTGGCAGGTCCTTTTGTCTTCGGTGCCCGGGGTCAACATCGAGCCAACTACTCGGTCCTTGCCGTTTCGGGACTTTGTTTTTCAGACGCATTCACGTGTTGTTTGTATGAGTTGTTATTGCAAATAAATTTGGCACTTTAAACATATTTGTAATCTTCGATTCTCTTTATTCAATAAGTCTCAGTACATTCGAGAAGCTATAGGCTCCCTACAAAAGATACATTTATTGATAATGCAAAACAGAGAATCGGTTTTTCATCCTCGGCCCTGTTGGGAAAGCCGAGGGTTTTTTCATCTTCAGCTATAATAGAACCAAGGTTGGTGGCATTCCATGACCTCGGGATGTTTCCTCGTTGAGCTTTTCCACTTAAACGCACTCGCCGACCACGCTTTTGATTCGAAGGACCTTCCCGCTAGGGAGATAACTTACCCACGGCCCCTACTCTTGTTGTTCGTGCAAAACTAGATCACCTTCTTTGAACGCCCTCTTTCTCACTTTGGAGTTGTATTTTTGGTCGCTCTTTGTTTGGTCGCTTCTTCCTTAACCTTTGCCATTTCTCGGGTTTCTTCAAGCAGATCTAAATTGACACGAAGCGCTGTTGGATCCGGCACTGTGGTAGTCAATATTCTCCTTGGGCTAGGTTCCAGTATTTCCACAGGAATGAGTGCATCACTACCGTATGTCAACCGGAAAGGGGTTTCGCCTGTTGAAGACTGCGGTGTAGTGTTGTAAGACCATAACACTAATGGCAATTCTTCGGCCCAGTTTCCTTTGGAGTCTTCTAATCTCTTCTTCAGACCAGCCAGTACCACCTTGTTTGCTGCCTCGGCTTGCCCGTTGGTTTGAGGATGTTCTACCGAGGTAAAGGCTTGGTAGATATTGCAAGTTTTGCAAAGTTCGACAACTGATTCTGAGGCAAATTGTGTTCCGTTGTCAGTCACTATTGTCGCAGGAATCCCAAACCGGCATACTATTCTTTTCCAGTAGAACTTTTTTACCCTTTCTGCTGATATGGTGGCCACCGGTTCTGCCTCTATCCATTTTGTGAAATAGTCGACAGCCACCAACAAGAATTTCACCTGGCCCGGTGATAACTCTATTTTATATAGAGTATTTCATATGTTTAAAACTTAGTATTTGCTCTCTTTCAAGTAATAATAAAGAGTTTATATAGTATTTAGTGTGATATATGATATCTTGAATTATTTGATGTTTGGGGCATGGATTTCATGGGACCTTTTCCACCCTCTTTTGGCAATTTATATATCTTAGTAGCTGTTGATTATGTATCCAAATGGGTAGAAGCAGTAGCATTACCTAATAATGATGCTAAATCAGTGAGTAAGTTTCTGCAAAGAAATATATTCACTAGATTTGGAACTCCTAGAGCTATCATTAATGATGAAGGTTCACACTTTTGCAATAAGATCATAGAAAACCTTCTAGCTAAGTATGGAGTTAAGCATAAGATAGCTACAGCATACCATCCTCAAACTAGTGGACAAGCAGAACTATCCAATAGGGAAATTAAGAGAATGCTAGAAAAAATGGTAAGTCCAAATAGGAAAGATTGGTCTTTACATTTGGATGATGCTTTATGGGCATATAGAACAAAGATTCAAAACACCCTTAGGAATGTCCCCTTACAAATTAGTCTATGGAAAAGCATGCCATTTACCTGTAGAATTGGAAAACAAATCTTATTGGGCTATCAAGAAGCTCAATTTCAATTTGAACAAGGCAGTAAAAAGAGAATGATAGAGCTTGATGAGTTAGAAGAAATTAGGCAAACCTCTTATGAGAATGCTGAAATCTACAAAGCTAAGACTAAGAAATGGCATGACAAGAAAATTCATAATAGAGAATTGAAAGAAGGAGGACTAGTTCTGCTATACAACTCTAGGTTGAAGCTATTTCTGAAAACTAAGGTCAAGGTGGTCGGACCATTTAAGTTGATAAAGGTTTATCCACATGGAGCAAAGAGAATTATTTGATAAATCCTCAAATACTGTCTTCAAGGTGAATGGTCAGAGAGTTAAAATGTACTATGGTGAACATGTGGTGAGAGACAAAACCACCACCTATTTGCAAAATCTCTAAGTGAAAAGAGGTAGTCAGGCTGACAAGACTCTTAAAACAAGCGCTTAATGGGAGGCAACCCATTGTTTTTAATTATTTTTGTGCAATTTTATGTTTTTAGTTGTTTTGCAGAAATGCAGAAACTAATGCAATTGCATCAAATGCACTGCATTGAGGAAAACGTGCCTGCATCGTAAAAAAATATAAACTTGAAGAAAATTGGTTAAGTGTGAATCATAAGGCTTGTGAAGATCAAAGGAGGTTAAGTAAGATTAATGACACATTGGTAGCCAAAGCAAGACACTTGGCATGATGCATGCGCGAAGACGCAATGCTAACGGCTACCTAATAAATCCACTAACTTCCTCTTCTTCCCAAAACATAAAGCCTTTTGTTGTTACTGCTACCCCTTCATTCGCAAATCTCACAATTTCTCTCATCTGAAACACAAACCACTCTTCACATTCTCTTCCCCAAATTTTTCTCAAAACACACAAGCAATCAAAACCTAGAAATTCATAGCAATCACAATGGTGAAGAAACAATCAGCACAGAAAACATCGTGCAAGCAGCCGTAACTCCTCGTAAGAAAAAGAAAGCCATGCATGCAGGATCATCATCAACAAGGAAAGGCAAAGCCAAGGAATCAACAAAGAAGAAATGATGATAATGTTCATCTCTGGAACATGCATCTATTGCCCGAGAGAGGGTATGATTTGAAGAAGGCTAGCCCATCATTCATGTCAACAGTGGCCAATCTCAATTGGGACCACTTCGTGCTACCAAGAGGAGGCTACATTGAAGACATAGTGAGAGAGTTCTATGCTTTGAATCACACCACAAGAAGGACCGAACATTCCTACACTTCCATGGTGAGAGGTAAAATTGTACACTTCCATGCCAAGAAATTAAATGAACATTATATGTTTGAAATATAATGGGAATGATTTTGAGAATAGAGTGGCCAAGGCCTTTAAGAAAGAAATGGAAGAAATAAGGAATAGGATTGCTATACCAGGGGCTGTTTGGGAGAAATTCACACCTAATGAGATTAAGCTTAGAAGTAACTATTTGATAAATGCATTAGGTAATTGGCATTTGTTCATAGCCAATTCAATTCTGCCTACATCAAATACATATGCTATGACCAAAGAGAGATTGATCTTGCTAGATACAATTCTCTCTGAGGGAAATGTAGACATAGGCAAATTGATAGCTAGGGAAATTCTTGCATGCTCAACAAAATCAAAGGGATTTCTGTTTTTCCCTTGTCTTATAACTGAATTTTGCATGAAAGAAGGTGTCCCTATAGTCGCTAATGAACAAAGGAAATTTCCCCACATTAATTTGAATGTCAAGTGAAGGAGAAATTAAGAAATGTGAGAGGCCCTGCACCTGCAATGCAAGAGCATTACATGCAGAAGCAGAGGGCTGTCTGGAAATTTCAAAATGATCAACATGACTGGCTTCAATTGGTCTTTGACAAGATATTTGATCTTGTGGGCCAAGTGAATGCCCCTGAATTCCCAACTTGGGTACTGAGAAGTGAAGGTGAAGAAGAGGAAGAGAAAGAGGCTGAAGAAGAAGGAAAAGGTAAGGAGAAGGTAGAGGAACCTAGCACCAAGAAGAAGGTGACTAGAAAACAATTCAAGGTACAGAAGAAGGTTGTGGTAGAACCTGTTGTGGAAGAGTTATATGATACAGAATCTGAGAATGAGGAATTAGAGAAGGAAATGGATGAAGAAATAGAGGAAGTTGAAGAAGAAGAAGAAAGTGATGAGGAAGTTGATGAAGAGGAGGAAGAGCAAGCTAGGGGTGTAATCCTAGAAGAAATAGCTAGGCAGAAATATGCCAAACAAACACCACAAGCACAGCAAGAAACCCCTATCACTTCACCAATTGCCAAAACACCCATCATTTCACCAAACCAAGAATCATCCTCTATCCCAAAATCACCATTACCCTCCCTCAATGATCCACCAGTCCTATCACAATCACCACCACAAACAACCCCTCCACCACCCTCTCCAAGAAATGAACCACAGAAAACAACTCACACAGAAGAACCAACCCCTGTTATGCCAACAGAACAAACAGTACATTCTAGCCCAAGCAACATTACTACTAATGTTATTTCTGCTCTTGAGAAAGAGATTTTGCAGGAAAGAGAAGAAGAAGGACTCAACAAAGGAGATCAAATTGAAGAATCATCTGCAAAGGAGACTGTAGCTCAAACTGTTGAGATGCAGAGTGATGCTCCTGCATCACTTGCTGCTGCATCACAACAGGCAACAACTGTGCATGATGAGGCAACAATTAAAATGGTTCTGGAAGAAATGGCTAAACAAAAGAGGGAAGCATTGCACAACACTTAGAAGTTCTTCAAGCAACCTGCAGGAAGGCAGGCAAAATTAACACCAAAGAGGAAGAAATCTGATGCAGTCAAGACTGATGCACCTGCATCGATTCCAGAACAAATTCCTGCAACTACACCAGAAGTAGGAGGTGCATCTGCACCTACAGAAGAAACACCAAGCAAGCCCAAGGAGAAGAAGCAGAAGGTGAAACACATTCCTCCAAGCAGACAAAGCACCAGAATCAGGAGTGGAGCCAAGAAATGAGTATCATTTACAAGCTTTCACCTACTACTACTATAGCTTGTGTTAAATCTGTTTAAACTGTTTCCCTGGTTGTTTTTAATCCCTCTCCCCTATTTTGAACAAATGATTTGTATTTCTAAACAAATTTGCAGTGAGGGCACTGCAACCCCTTAAGTTTGGGGGGGGATTTGCATGTTATGTTTAATTAGGTTTATTTCTATCTAATATGTTGTGTGTTTAATTAATATGTTTTATATAGTAAATATATATGTTTTAAGTAGTTTTTAGTCTGTTTAAATATTAGATGTACTTAACAAAGTAGTATCTAAATATTTTAGTAGAAAAAATCAGTTTTTCAAAAATATGGTGAAAGCCCTATGGATGGAATTTCAATGATAAAAAAAGAGAAAAAGAAGCCTTATTTCTCAGAAAAAACCAAAATTATTTTCACTTTAACACTTCAAAACTGAGTTTGTGAAAAGAACCTTGCTATTTAAAAGATCAATCTGATGCAAGGGGAATTTTTGGTAAGCTTAGGTCAAAACAAAGCTTTACTAAAAAGAAAGAAGAGCTTAAAGAATTAAGTTTGGGGGTGTTTTATGAAAAACAAAGGCTGAATTTCAAAAGTATAAGAGTAAACAATGTAGAAAAAGAATACAAAAAAGTGGACAAGCCATATCCTCAATCTTTTGAAACTATACTGTGTTTAAGTACATGAATGCATCCGAGGTCAAAGACTGTGCCATGCAGAATAAATGTATCCGGAGGATAGTTCAATAAATCGAACTCGTGCCAAAGTGCAAAGAAAAATATATGCATCTCGGAGGTCAAAGACTCGTGCAAAGTGCATTTGCATCCGGAGGTCGAGTGAGGAAGGTAATATGAGCTAGAAAAAGAAAAGCATTATCGGTCTGTAAATTGCATCAATGTAAATCGTGATCAAGAAAAAGCAAAATGCGTAAAAAAATCAATGCACAAAAACACTTCAAAGAAGTATTTGCATCTGCTCAAAAGATCCACACAAAAAAAAAATAGAAAAAATGCATTGGCTCAAAAGCTTTGAAAGATTCAACCAAGCCCTTTGATTTTAAAAACTCCCCAACACTTGAGAAAATTTTGTGAGTCTAAACTCTCTTTTGAAAAATATTTTGGTGTGACCAAAGATGAACCAATCCTTTCAAAGGCTAGGAGGAAATTTTTCACTTAGTCTTGGAACCAATCTCAACTCAGTGGGTTCACACACACACAAAAGGGTTTGAATAGCTTTGGTAGTTTTGAAGAAATAAAGGCAAAAGAAAGATTGTTAAGAAATGAAGTTCATAGGGAACTCCTCATAAAAAATCAAAAATTCAAGCTGATCTATCTTCTAGAATTTTAGTTTTTATAGTTTGTCTTTGTCATTAGTTGCGGACAAGCAATGGTTTAAGTTTGGGGGTGTGATAACTCTATTTTATATAGAGTATTTCATATGTTTAAAACTTAGTATTTGCTCTCTTTCAAGTAATAATAAAGAGTTTATATAGTATTTAGTGTGATATATGATATCTTGAGTGATTTGAATGGTTATAGTTAGTTATAGGCCATTTTGGATATATTGTGGTATGTTTGATGTTTTTGTTCGCTGCGCCTCAATCTTTGTCGATCAATGCTCCCGCACCGATCCTCGCATCAATTCTGCGCTACTTGGTGAATAAGCAAAGATGTTTCATATGCATCCACATGCAAAGTGATGACCTCCTGCCTGCTTCCCTGATGCCATCCAAACTTGTATAGTAGGCGCCTACCATTCACACATAGCTATAGGCTTAGCTTTGAAGAGTCATCAACATAGGGACACTTGTTCTAACACCATGGAACCGCCCTATATGATTAAGTCAAAGATTTCAACATGGATAAACCTATGGAAAGCAACTACAGCTATGATCCACTCAAGATGACTTCAACATGAAGGAAGGAAGCACCTCACTTGAAGGCTATAAAAGGACCTCACATCTTCATTTGGAAATATATCACAATCCATAAGTTAGATCAAAATTTCCATATACATAGTTAGTTTTTATATTTTTAGAGGAAGAGGAAGGAATTCATAAATCCTCCTTAACTCATTTTCATAATGTTTGTATAGTGCTAAGGAGTAATGCTAGTGCATTGCTAGAAGACTTCATACAAAGGTTTTCAACATTTGTAACTTTACTCTTGTTGTTTCTCTTTTGTGATTTCTATATATATAAACATGGTCTATTCAGTTTATATATATCTTGCAATGTCTCTTGTTAGCTAAACCTTTCTTAGTTGGAATGTTCTAATCATTTAATGAGCTTTTAAGTAAGTATGTTGCATGTATGTATGTTTGTACTTTAGTTCTTGCTTGATAATCTTTTCAAAACTTATTTTGAACTTGATCACTTAGAATAAGTAGATTTGTAAATGACCGCACATGGCTTACAATTAAGAACTCAAGAACTAATATGGGTGAGTGTTTTACATAAAGAAAACTTTGTGAAAACCATGCTAAGTCCTAGACATAGGATAGTATAGTCCATAGGATAATTGTGGGTACTTAAAATACAAGAGTGAATTCACTTAAGCAAAGTGAATACTTGTTAGGAGGCAAGATTGGCACTAACACCCCTTTCTTTACTGCATAGAACAAGGATCATAAGAGCTGGTAATGATACTCAAGAAAGTGACCGAAAGGCACATAGCTAATGCAACAAAGATTCAAAGTCAAACAGCATCACATACTGCATCATACACTTATAAGTAAATTACTTGATGAAGACATTCCAACTAGCTTTTCTCTTTTACACTATCAACATTTTTTACTTTGCTTTCTTTCTAACTTAGTTGTGATCATCAAACAAAATCCAAAATTATTTTGTTACTTAGTGACTTTACACTTTATTACTTTATATTTGTTTTAAAAGTGAGTTTTTCAATCTCTGTGGGTTCGATCTTTTTTACTACTTGTTTTTGGACAGTGTATACTTGCACTCAAGTGTATGTGGCATTTCCACACACCACCCGGTGCAGGTGGAAATGGACCGAGAATGTCTACACCCCATACAGCGAACGGCCAAGCCGAAGAAACTGATTGCAGGTTGGTTGGTGGGGCTTTTGGAATCTTTGCGTGCATCTGACATTGGTGACATCGGCGGACATAGTCAACCGCATCTTTCTTCATTGTGGGCCAATAGTATCCTGCACGTACTATTTTTGAAGCTAAAGCCTGACCTCCGACATGGCTACTGCACACTCCTTCATGCACCTCCTTGAGTATTTCCTGTGCTTTGTTGTTTGTAACACATTTAAGGAGCGGCATGGAGAAACCTCTTTTGTATAGCTCGGATTCAATCATGGTGTAATTAGATGCCGCTTTTGCGCCTTTCTTTTCGCCATCCCAAGCACATTCACTCTTCTTCACCCTTAGACAAATATTTGGTGAGTAGCTCGCCCTTAGTAATCTTGACGCCCGTGACTGGCCGGTGACTAACAAGGAATCGCTACGGACTTTGAGGTGCTTCACTCCAATGTCTATTGCCAAATTCATACCGGCGATTAGTGCCTCGTATTCTGCTTGATTGTTGCTTGGCTTTGAAACCAAACCGGCGATCGTTTATAAGCACATTGTCGTCCTTCCAATGTGACTCGGCCCACGCCTCTCAAGTTAGACGATCCATCAACCGATAAAGTCCAAAGAATACTCGGAATGGGATTTGGCCGTTGGCTCTTCCCGCTATCTCTACCACAAAATCGCTAAGGCTCGCGCTTTGATTGCTCCCCAGGTGGGGTACTTGATATCATATTCGATAACTCGACCGACCATGCCACCATTCTTCCAAAGAATGTCCGGTTTGGAAAGTATTTGGCGAATAGGCAAATCTGCTTTGACAATTATTGAATGGCTCATGAAGTATTGCCGAAGTTTCCTAGCCGCCAAAGTGATCGCATAAGCTATCTTCTCAATTTTCTGTACCATTGCTCGACCTCTCCACATTCGGTGACATAATAAATGGGGCATTGCTCCTTAGCTCTTTCTTCAACCAAAATCTGCGCTTCTGCATGTTCGTGTCGTCGACAAATATAATAACAAAACAAATTTCTGTGTAGGGAGTTAGAATTGGTGGCGTAGCTAGGTATGCCTTTATCACCTCCAGCCGCTTCTTCACACTCTGCCGACCATTGGAACTGGGCATTCTTCCTTAATAATTGGAACATGGGTCGATATCTTGTCACCGCTTGCTTGGCGAGGAATCTTGAAAGTGCTACTATTCGACCAAATAAAATCTGACCTCCTTTGCGTTTGTTGGGCTCCGGCTTCTCGATAGCTTCAAGACTTGGCCGGATTGGCCTCTATCCCTCTGTGAGTCAACACGTATCCTAGGAATTCCCCTGCTTTCACCGCCTTGCTTCCTCTTTCTCTGGGCTACAGGTGCGATAGATGGATTTAGTGATAACCGATGACAGATGAAGTTAGGATCAATACCTGGCATGTCCTGAGGCGACCATGCGAATACGTGAGTGTGGCTGGAGAGAAATTTAATCAACCGATCCTCAAGTTCAGGAGTCAGACTGGTGCCGATTCTTGTTTTCTGATGTTGGGCCGGTCCTATCACCACCTCTTTCAGAGTATCCATCGGTTTCAACCTTTGCTCCTCTTTTGCTGGGTCATATAATCGAGGGTCTAGGTCTAGAAAACTGCAGTTGGAACTAACTCCTTGCCCAGCCTTCCTTTGAACCGTCTTTACCTTCGCACTTTCTGCATAACACTTTCTTGCAACAACTTGGTCACCCCTTACTACACCTACCTTGCCATTAGGAAGGGGGTACTTCAAACACAGGTGAGGGTACGATACTACCGCCATCAAAGCATTAAGTGTCGGCCTTCCCACTATTATGTTGTATGACGAATCTGTATCAACGATCATGTATCTCAGAGTTACAGTTTTCGCCGACTCTCCTTCGCCGAAAGTCGTTCTTAGGTCCATGTAGCCGCGGACCTCAACCTGCTCACCAGAGAATCCCACCAAAGTTCCAGGATAGCTCTTTAATGCCTCCACCGGTAAATTTAAGCCTTCAAAGCACGACCAGTACATAACGTTAGCTGAGCTACCTCCATCCACCAGCACCCGAGCTATTGAATAACCGCTGGTTGTGACAGAGATTACAATCGGATCGTCTGAGTGGGGCTGCACACCTTCAAAATCCTGCGCATCAAAAGAAATTGCGGGGTATTCCGCATCAGGTGAGACTCCTCAGTCGCCGACTTTACCACCATATCATCTACGTATACCTCAATGGATTTCCCAATCTCCGCCTCAAAGACTCTATCCATTAGACGCTGATATGTAGCGCCTGCGTTTTTCAAATTAAAAGGCATTACTCGGTAACAATAATTATACCTGGCAGTCAATGAATGCGGTCTTCTCTTCATCTTCGGGACTCATCTTGATTTGGTTGTAACCGAGTATGCATCCATGAAACTTAGGAGCTTATAACCCAAAGCTCCGGCCCACCAACCCATCAATACTCTGGCAAAGGATAAGGATCTTTGGGACATGCTTTGTTGAGATCTGTGTAATCCACACACATTCGCCATTTCCCGTTGGACTTCATAACCATCACCGGGTTGGCCAACCACGTTGGATATTTGACCTCCTTTATGAATTGTGCATCTACTAGCTTCTTTGTTTCCTCCTGTATAGCTTCAGATTTTTCACCGCCTTGCTTCCTCTTTCTCTGCGGCTACAAAGTGCGATAGATGGATTTAGTGATAATCGATGACATGAAGTTAGGATCAATACCTGGCATGTCCTGAGGCGACCATGCGAATACGTGTGTGGCTGGAGAGAAATTTAATCAACCGATCCTCAAGTTCAGGAGTCGACCGTGCCGATTCTTGTTTTCTCGATGTTGGGCGGTCCTATCACCACCTCTTTCGTAGTATCCACCGCTTCAACCTTTGCTCCTCTTTTCTTTGGGTCATATAATCGAGGGTCTAGGTCTAGAAAACTGCAGCTTGGAACTAACTCCTTGCCCAAATTTCTTCCTTTGAACCGCCTTTACCTTCGCACTTTCTCGCATAACACTTTCTTGCAACAACTTGGTCACCCCTTACTACACCTACCTTGCCATTAGGAAGGGGGTACTTCAAACACAGGTGAGGGTACGATACTACCGCCATCAAAGCATTAAGTGTCGGCCTTCCCACTATTATGTTGTATGACGAATCTGTATCAACGATCATGTATCTCGAGTTACGCTTTCGACTCTCCTTCGCCGAAAGTCGTTCTTAGGTCCATGTAGCCATGACCTCAACTCCGCTCACCAGAGAATCCCACCAAAGTTCCAGGATAGCTCTTTAATGCCTCCACCGGTAAATTTAAGCCTTCAAAGCACGACCAGTACATAACGTTAGCTGAGCTACCTCCATCCACCAGCACCCGAGCTATTGAATAACCGCTGGTTGTGACAGAGATTACAATCGGATCGTCTGAGTGGGGCCGCACACCTTCAAAATCCTCGCGCATCAAAAGAAATTGCGGGGTATTCCGCATCGATTAAAGATAAGTGGTTTCGCGGAGGAAACCGATAGGATAGATCTTGCATATCTTCTTCGGATGAGGATGTGGCTCCCCTCCGAGAATCCTCCGGATATCGTGTTGACTCTTCCTTTTTCAAATTGCCTCATGCTCGCCTCGTTTGCCTCTTTCACCACGCTTGGCTTGCGCGCTTGATTCTTTGGGCCACGGCTTTGGGGCCGCTTTCCGTCTTCCCTTCATCGATCGCCTTGACATACTTTTTAAGTTGACCGCTACGAATGAGTTGTTCGACTGGCTGTTTGAGGGTCCAACAATTATCTCGTGTCATGTCCTCCGTCCGGTGGTACCGCAATAAGAACTCAGTACTTTACCCATTACGCCAACGAAAGGTGATGGTCGGCGTATCGACCCATCATGGAGTCCTTCGTCTAGAATCACCGACGGCCTTGCTTTCGAGGTGTGAAGGCCAATTCGCATTTGGAGGACGAGTCGCGCCGCCTTTGATTTTGCATTTGCGCCTCGCCGCGCTCGCTCGGTCGTAGGGTGCATGCCGGACTGGTGGGGAACGTCTCGGTGAGATCACACGCCTCGGCGGTGCTTGCATGTCCTTTTCATCCTTCCCGAGGGCAATGTCGTCCGCGTCAATGTGTTTTTCCGCTCGGACTCTAATCTCATCCATAGTCCGCGGCTTCCATAGGGAAAGAGCTTCACTAAAGGTTCCATTGCGAATACCCTTCATAAATGCTTTCACAAAAAATCTCTCGTCAGGATCATCTACTAAAACCGTTGACTTGTTGAAACGCTCCAAGTAGGCTTTCAGAGACTCCCCCGGCTCTTGGCGTACGTCAAACATGTCCTCGGCTAGCATTCGCTTCTTTTTATTTGCCGAGAATTGTTGTACGAAACGGCTGGCCAAGTCTTCAAAGCTCGCTATCGAGCGTTCCGGTAGCCCCTTGAACCATTTCAAGGCTACGTCAGCTAAGGTTCTGGCGAACATCTTGCAGCTAATAGCGTCGGTTCCTCCACTGATCATCATTTGCGTTTGGAACGCATCAACATGGCTAAGGGGATCTGAAGTGATTAATTTGCACAAGAAAGGGGGGGATTGAATTGTGCACTCTTTTTAATTTTTAATACCTGCAACCTTCTGTATTGTTTCTCAAGATTACTTGGATATCAGAAGGTTGAATGTTAGTAACACAAACAATAGTCAAGTATGAAAGTAATGAAAGATAATTAACTTTGATGAATTTAGATGTCTTTGCTTTTGTAAAGAGTGTTGTTTTCAAAGATAATCAAAGTAAATCTCATTTAAAATTCTGATCTTGACTACAGAAGGTTGGTGTTTTTAACCTTCTGAAGTAGTTGAAAACTTTGGTGATTGTAAGACAGTTTAAAGCAGTTAAATAAGAAAAGCAGATAATGACACAGTAGAGTTATAGAGGTTCACCAAACTGTGGCTACTCCTCTCCCCACGTCCACGTGAGAGTTTCCACTATTCTCCAAATAGATTTACACTTGCTTTAGCTTCAACTGCCAAAGACTTTTCACCTCCACTCACTTTTGATCACACACAAAAGACAAGTGCTAACTTACACAGCTTCACCAAGCTGTCTCAACCTACTAGAAAACTCTCTTCTAGTTTCCTAAAGGTATTTCCTTAGGATCACCAACAACACTTACTTTTCACTAGGTAGTTTCTTTGAGAACCTTTCAACTAGGATCACCAACACCACTCACCTCTTACTAGGTAGTTTGTTGAGAACCTTACAACTAGAATCACCAACAACACTCACCTCTCACTAGGTAGTTTGTTGAGAAACTTACACAATATTTCTTACAGTAAGGGGTTTGGGATGATTTAAGAGCTTGTTGATAGATAAATACAATGTGTTTCAAAGAGCATAACAAGCAAGCACACACTCAAGATAGTATTTCCCAATTCTCGAACTTGTAGTAGCTTGAAGTGTGGATGAGAAGGTTGGATTTCGTTTAGAAGCTTGACTTGAAGGTTCCAATATCAACTCATGGTTTGCATTTGAGTAGAGCAGCCTCTATATAGACTTTGAATCAAAATATGGTCATTGGAAAGAAGGAAAGAGCCGTTGGAAGTTGTTGTAGCTTTGTAGGTAGGTAATGATGAATTTTGAGCTTTAGATAGTAGACTTCAACCTTCAAGCAACATTTTTGCTTTGTCTTGTGCTAACATCTTTTCATGTCAAGACTTTACATCATTCCCGTCTAATTCAGCCTATTCATGTACTACACAATTTTTTACATGCTTTATTTTGAAGCTTCAATCTCCTTTAACATGAACAAACATGCTTTTAATTTACAAACAAAAATCAAGGAGTTCTTTATCATATAAGATAATATTTCAAAACTTTAATTCCTTGAAACTTCATTTGATGCATTTCGATTAAGATTTCGAATATGAATATGTTTCCTGTAAATGTGCTTGAAATCTTCAATTCTCTTTTAACCTTCTTGAACACTTAACCTTCTGAACCTCTTTAAGAAGTAAATCAACCTTCTGTTGACTTCAATCAAACTTTCTGTTGACTATTGGTCAACCTTGTGTTGACTTTTAGTCAACCTTCTGTTTGACTTTCACCAACCTTCAAGAAAAAGTTACTTTATCTTTTAAGCTTCTGTAGTCAACCTTCTGATGGTTTAACCTTCTGTATTCAACCTTCTGTAAGGTACCCTTTTGTAGGTAACATTCTTTTGGCACATTTTATCTTTGAAAACCACTTGGTTTATTTTGTAAGGCCAAGAATTTTGCTATGAAACTTATTCCCTGTTCTTTAACATACTTGATTGAAAACTTGTTAAATCATAATAAGATTAGAAAGCTTAACTCATTACTTAAGTTTGTATCATCAACACATGGAAAGAGATTTTCATTTCTACAATCTCCCCCTTTTTGGTGATGACAAACTTGAGAGTATGTTTTAAGTTTTCTGTTTCTCAGGAATAGACATTTCAATACACAGTAAATGCATTTAACATATTCATAGCAAAAGGATAATTATCATGTCTAATTGCAGCAATAACAAGTGCAGCAAACAGCAAGCATGCATAGTTTTGATAATTATCAAGTTACAAACCATAACATAGCACAAAATAAATATGTCCAAAAGATAATTAAAATGTCAACAGAAACCCCAAAATATATCACTTATAAACTAAGTAGCTAATAATCTCCATTCTCCCCCTTTGTCAACAGCAAAAAGGAGGGAAGAAAGGGAAATTAGCTTGCTACTTTGTTGGAGAGGAATCATCTGAAGAGTTTGAGGATGAGGCAGGTTGAGGAATGTATTGGAAGGGTTGAGGAGGAGGGAAGTTAGGAACTGCAACATTAGGAACCATAGTAGGTACTATGTTCTCCATCACCCATTGTTGGTAGGCATAGTTTCTGTGTGCTTCCAGCCTATTTTCCTGCTGAAGTATTCCAATACTCATCAGAAGCTTGTTGTTCTGTACCCTCATCTTCTTCATTTGTTTCTCATGGTGTGCTCTCATCTTCTTCATTGCCTCCAATACTTCCTTCTTGTCAGCATACGTGAATGAATCTTCCTTGTTTTCTGAAGGTTTGCTGCTACCAGGTGCCTTGTCTGATGATGAGAGAGGTGCATTCATAGTTTGACAAAAGGATCCAAGAGATCCAAATTGTTTTGGCGGATCGGAAGGTAGCTTAGAAGGTCCCGAACCTTCGTGTACCTTTGGTGCGTAAGAGTCATACATAGGAGAGAACATGAATCATGTGAATGTTTTCGTAAGCAAGAGTATTACCAGGTGAAGTTCTAGGATTTTCACGCCAATGGGAAAATAAATTTTCTATTTGTTCAGTCGATCCTTGAATGTCATGATGAAGAGGAGCAGGAGTTGATTGTGTATTTGGACCAATTGAGGGATCAGGAGTGTGGAGTAATTCAGAGAGAGCAATAGAAGCTATGATTTCGTGGCTAGTGGCTTGATTCTCGAGGGTTTTCAGTGTGTAGCTTGGTCCTCAATATCCCTAATTACCTCATGAACAAACTGAGTGATAGGAGATAGTGGTCGTGTTTGTTCATTTTTCTGTTCCTCATTCACTTGCGATTGATTTTCTTTTAGCTCCCCGAGCTAGACCCTCATGAGAGGTGGTATATGGCGACAAATGACTCCTCGAGAGAATGGGTAATAGATAGCTCTATCAGAAGGTAGAGATTCTATAGCAGAAGGAATAGTTTGAAGCTTGGTTCTCGTGTTTCAAAGGCTTTCCTAGGTCTCAGGCTTTGAGAGTTCTCATCGTGCTTCTTCTTCCATTTGTTCAGTTGGTCTTTTCAATTGGAGTGTCTTTCAAGTTTAAGGTATTTTCAAAAATTTCTCTCATTCTTGAGATGGTTCTCGATTCAACTAAATTTTCAAATGTGGATTTTGGTGGGGCTAAATTTATGGGTTCAGTTCTGATAACAGATTCTGATTCTAGTGGCTCCCCCTGAGGGGTTGACAGAGGTGTGTTTTTATCAGGACTTGGTTCTAGGATAGGTTCATCAAGAACAGGTTTTGTTTCTGGAAATATTTCTATTTTCTTGCTAAAAGGTTTCAAATCCCATCTGCTTAGCACTCTTGGACCGTATGTTGTTTTTTCATGTATTGATTCTTCCTGACACGTAGATTTTCTTAAATCAATAATTTGGTCAAGAACATACCATAGGGTAGGGATGAGATCTGCCTAATGGTTTTGCACATGTCTATCATATAATGAAAGATAATGTATGGAAGGTTAATCTTATTTCTAGTGATCATTGTTGCACCCCGAAAAATCCGGTTTGGACTTCTCGATGTACAACGTGGGAAGGTTTATGAAGCCGCCACCAATATTTTGGTTTTGAGACGAAAACATTGAAAAAACGTCTTTTTATACAAGGCGGGTGGTCCTTTTGAAAACAAGAGATGTAGGTTCGGGGGTCGGTTAGGTACGGGGAAGGTATAAGCACCCCGCACCTCCTTTCTACCGAAAGGGAACCTGTAATTTGATGTGTGGTTTTGAAATGTTTGATTTGAAACGATCGTTCTACTTCTTTTCTTTTCTTTTCTTTGAGGAATTATTTTTATTGGAAACGGGAAAAAATGTTTTTGGCATCTTTGAAAAGCGGAACAAAACAAAGATTTTTTAAAAGGGTGCTTGACGGGACATGAACCCGGTCCTACGTACCCTCACTGGCTGAGGGATCAAAGCTACGTAGTTCTTGTTTTTTTTTTTTTTTTTTGCGTCCGAAGACGGCTTTGTGATTTTTTTTTTGCGTCCGAAGACGGCTTTGTGATCAAAGCTACGTAGTATTTGTTTTATTTCTCACAAGTATCCTAAGACGTTTGAGCTGTACGGCTCCGGTCTCAGGACGCTAGACAAAATCGGCCGTACGTCCGACTTGCCTCCTTATGAGTTTTGGAAAAGATTTATTAAATGGAAAGATATTTTGTTGTTTTTTTTGAAAACAATGGTTTGGAAAGAAAATTTGAAAAGAAGTAGAACGCTTCAACCAACTTCTACTCCATAACCAAATGCGAAATGAAATGATTAAAATGCACAATCAACACCAGATTAAATCCTAAATTATTATGCTATGTTACAAAACAATGATCAAGTAGAACAAATATTTATTCACACTAAAGAATCAAAAGAAACCAAAGAAAACACAAACCCCTAATTTTGGGATTAAATCCTAGGCTACACATACCCACAATCAAATTACCAATAAAACACAAGACATGAAATAAGCAAAAACACACAAGAACCCTAATCTTCCCCTTGGCCGAAACCCCCACATATGAATGATGAGCTATTTTTGACTTTAAATCATACAAATATGATGGAACATGCAAGGAAATAACATGGTGAAAACACAAGAAAATTCCTCTCAAGGCCAAGGACTCATTGCCAACACCCAAGGCTCCCAATGTCCTTGTCATAATGTTGGAAACAAGTCCTCTAAGCCTTTTGAGAAAGGAAAGAGGAGTAGCAGAGAGATTTACATGTTGATGATTAAAGAAAATGCAAAATATAAGAAGCTTACCTCTTGATCTAGCTAGAAAAGGAAGAAAGATGCAAAATGGAAGTAATAACTCTTGAAGAACAGCCCCAACAAGCTTGAATCCTCCAGCAAACCCTTCTTCTTGAGTGGATTTTGATGGAACTTGAAGGATTATGGAAGCTTAGAAGGATGTTTAGTGTAGGAATCAAGAATAATGAAGGTTTGATGGTTGATTTTTGAAGAATTTGGATGAGAATGGAGGAGGGGGAATTCATGAAACAAGGAGAGGGAAGGAGAGTATTGTGTGCTAGGGTTTTTTCCTTTTTTTTTTTTTGAGCAAAAGGGTTGAGGTATATTTATACTAGAAAATTAGGTCTGACCATTAATTATTTGATTTACCTAGATTTGATTTGATTTCAGTTACTTGGGGAGGAAGACTAGGGTTTCAATTACTTGGAGAGGAAGACTAGGGTTTCAGTTGCTTAGAGAGGACGGCTAGGGTTTTTAGGAGATCTTGGAGATCCAAGCCCAACTGATATCCTACTTTGCAAAATGACCAAAATACCCTTTTGTTCAAAAACTGAATTTCATGCCAAAAATATTCCAATGATGCGCACAACTCCACTCACTTGGACCCAAATAAATTCCTCAAGAGATGCACAGTGGTTCTTACCGAGAAATTATTAATTTTAGTGAAATGACCAAAATGCCCTTTTGGTCCTGAAAACCCTAATTTTTGCTTAAAATGCATTTTCCCTTAAGACATGACTTTGTAAATTCCACCATAGTTTTCAACACTTTAAAATGCATGCCTAATGAGAAAATGCGTCCTTTTTGGTGAAATTACCAAAATACCCCTTGAGCTAGGAAAAACCCTAGAAACCCTAGAAATGCATGCAAAATGATACTCACTTCATAGTTCACTTGTTTTAGTGGAAAATTAGGGTTTTGACCTAAGCCGGACAAAATTGGGGTATGACAATCATGTGATAGACTAAGAGTAGATCAATAGGTTTTACCTGCTCAAAACTTCCTGCTCTAGGAATCAGAGAGTGGACTACCATATTGTGCATGATACGTGCTTCGTCCTTTAGTCTTGATGATTTAAGCTTTTCACTAGGATTCTTCATCGTAAGCTTGAAACTTCCTCCCGTGTAACTTCGGTTTGATCATACCAATCTTTCCCATACAAACATACTTCATTCTCGTGGAATTTTCGGGGCATTAGCTATTATGGTTGGTGTTACCACAATGGTGGTTCCTTTTACTTGAGTAGTAAAAGAGGATTTAGTTTCACTCACATTCATGTATCCATAGAATTCTTTTATAAGGTTGGGATAAATAATTTCCCTTGGGGATGTATGTTTTGCCAACCTTGATACTCAATGTGCTCTTGTAGATTCCAACTGTAAGCTTTCGGTTCTTCCAATGAGATAAATTCTCCCAATGAGAACGTTCCTTTTGCCCCATTTTTCCTTATCAAATACTTGTACAGCAGGGGCTTGTTCTTCAACTTCAAGATTTCGTTCTTCATCAATCTTTTCTTTTCCTTTACTTCCTCCAAACTTAATCTTAAATTTTGGCCTTTTGGAAGAAGATTGTGGTTGAAGAGATGCTTTCCTTTTCGCCCAGCTTCGATTCTCGCCATCATTTCAGATGCAGTAGAGTCATCATCATCGAGGGTGATTGGTTGACTCTTCCTTGTTCCAGACCTCGTATTTCTTTGAAAGAACTGGTTTTGATTCTGATCTTCGAGAGGGAGTGGGTGAAGATTTGGAAGATCTTTGTTCAGATGGAGCCTTAATCTGAGTGGGAGGAGGTTTAGAAGCACTCAATAATGCAGGTGGAAGATCATGGGTTGTGGGAGTGCTGGCTTTCTTCACACATGGAATTTTTGTTCTCACCATTTTTGGAGAAAAGAAGGATTTTTCGCGAAGAAGGAAGGAAGAGAAGAAGAGAATCGGTTTGAGAGAGAATGTGTTCAGTTGGATTGGCGTGAGTGAAATAGAGAGAGAGAGAGAGAGAGAGATAGAGAGAGACTAGCCGTTGTGACTTGATGGTTGCAGTTATGACAAGACATAACTGTCATAGAAGACAGTTTTTAGTTGCTTTAATAACCGTCCCCAATGTTGACTTTAATTTACCCTTCTCAAATTCAACCTTACGAATTTGATTCTTTCAAGCTTAACCTTCTAAAGACTTGTAAGGTTGGGGTTTTGACATATTTTTCTCCTAAGGACATTTTAAAATGTGCAAAGCCTTTTAATAAAATTAAAACTTTCTTCTAACAAAGGCTTAGTAAATATATCACTAATTGATGCTTGGTGTCAATAAAAATAAGTTCCACATCCTTCTTTTGAACATGATCTCTCGATAAAATGATGTTTAATATCAATGTGTTTAGACCTAGAGTGTTGGATGGGATTTTTTGATAAATTGATAGCACTAGTATTATCACAATAAATGGGAGTGCATGTGTACCTTATAGAGTAGTCCTCCAATTGATTCTTAATCCATAGAATTTGTGAACAACCAAAGCAGATACATATTCTCGCTTGAAGAGTTGATAATGCAATTGAATTCTGCTTTCTACAAGACCAAGAGATTAAGGATTCCCCAAAATTTGACATGATCCACTAGTACTTTTTCTCACAATTCTATCACCAAAGATAGTCAAGATCACAAGAGCTAATTAGGTCAAAATGAGTATTCTTTTTATACCATAGACCAAGATTGGTTGTTCCCACTAAGTATCTGAATATTCTTTTGACTGCAGTGAGATGAGATTCTTTTGGAGAAACTTGAAATCTAGCACATAGGCCAACCGAAAACACAATGTCAGTCTACTAGCGCTTAAATATAACAAAGGAACCTATCATACCCCGTATTGTTTTTCGTAAATTGGTTTTCCTTCTTCATCCTTCTCAATTTGTACAGATGATGCATACGAGTTGCCATGGCTTTAGCTTCATTCATCTTATATTTCTTGAGAAGATCTTTGATGTATTTTTCTTGACTAATAAAGATACCTTCATCAAGTTGTTTAATTTGAAGTCCTAGAAAGAAACTTAATTCTCCCATCATACTCATTTCAAATTCACTTTTCATAAGTTTCCCAAAATCTTTGCATAATTTTTCATTTGTTGATCCAAAAATGATATCATCAACATAAATTTGAACAATCAACAAATCTTTATCAAGAGTTTTCTTAAACAATGTAGTATCAATTTTTCCTCTTGTAAATTTGTTTTTGATCAAGAAGTTACTTAACCTTTCATACCAAGCTCTAGGAGCTTGCTTAAGCCCATATAGAGCTTTGGTGAGTTTAAAAACATGGTTTGGTTTCTTTTGATCAACAAAACCAGGAGGTTGATTGACATAAACTTCTTCATTTAAAAAGCCATTTAGAAAAGCACTTTTAACATCCATTTGAAATAATTTGAAATTTTTGTGTGCAAAGAAATGCAAGTAAGATTCTAATAGCTTCTAACCTTGCTACAGGAGCAAAAGTTTCATCATAGTCAATACCTTCCTGTTGGTTATACCCTTGAGCAACAAGTCTTGCCTTGTTTCTCACCACCTTACCATTTTCATCTAGCTTGTTTCAACACCCATTTGGTTCCTATAATAGACTCGATTTTTGGAGGTAACACTAAGTTCCATACCTCATTCTTTTCAAATTGAGAGAGTTCTTCACCATTGCTTCTATCCATGATTGATCTTGTATGGCCTCATTGATTGACTTAGGTTCTATTTCGTAGATTAAGGCCATTCCAAAGCAAAGATTGTCTCTAAATGAAGTTCTAGTTCTAACAGATCCGAAGTGCTACCAATAATTTGATCTTGTGGATGATGTACCACCATTCTCCAACTTCTTGGTAATTGAGAAGGTTCATCGAAGCTTGAGTAGCTTCATTTGATTGTTGAGAAGGTTGAATGTAAGCTTCCGGTTCATCCTTCTCTAACCTGCTTTCCTTCTCTGTACCTTCTTCTTTGTTCTCGATTGGTCTCATCAACATCAATTACTTCATTTGAACTGTTAGTTTCATTAAATACAATATGCATGCTTTCTTCTACAGCTTTGAGTCCTAAGGTTATATACTCTATAAGCCTTTGAAGATGTTGAATATCCTAAAAATTCCTTTGTCGATTTAGAATCAAATTTTCCTAGATTGTCTTTGTTATTCAAAATGAAACAAGTGCAACCAAATACACGAAAATATGCAATGGTTGGTTTTCTATTTTTCCAAATTTCATAGGGGGTTTTCTCAACAATTTTTCTAATGGAAACTCTATTCAAAATATAGCAGGCTGTGTTTACACTTTTTCCCGCCAAAAATATTTTTCAATTTTTGAATCTTCTAAAAGTGTTCTTGCCATTTCTTGCAAAGTTCTATTTTTCCTTTCTACAACTCCATTTTGTTGTGGAGTTCTAGGACAAGAGAAATTGTGAGTAATTCCATTTTCATCAAAGAAGTTTTGAAAAGAGAAGTTTTCAAATTCTCCCCCATGATCACTTCTTACAGAAATAACATTTGTTCCTTTTTCATTTTGAACTTTCTTTAGAAACACTTTGAATGCTTCAAAAGCTTCATCTTTGTTTTTCAAGAATAGCACCCATGTGAATCTAGAGAAATCATCTACAATTACAAAACCATATCTTTTTCCATTGAGGCTAGCGCTTTTGGTAGGACCAAATAAGTCTATGTGAAGCGATTCTAGTGATCTTTGGGATGTGATCATGTTTTTAGGTTTAAAACTTGATTTGACATGTTTACCATGAACACATGCTTCACACACTCTATCTTTTTCAAAATTGATTTTTGGTAGTCCTCCTCGACTAGTTCCTTTTTGGAAAGCTTTGAAATGGTTTGCATGCTTATGTGACCAGTTCTTCTATGCCAAATCCATTTGTCATTTTCATAAGACATAAGACAAGTTTCTTGAGAAAGTTCATCAAGACATAGGCTATATAGATTTTTATTTCTAGATGCAGTAAACAAGACCTTACCAGAGGAGATTTCTTTAATAAAACATTTGTCAGATTTGAAAGAAACTTTATGACCACTATCACATAGTTGACTAATACTTAACAAGTTATGCTTTAAACCTTCTACATATTGAACATTCTTAATTTTAGGGGATTTAGAATTACCTATAGTACCTATACCTTTGATGCAAGCTTTATCATCATTGCCAAAGATGACATAGCCTCCATCTATTCTCTCCATTGAGAGAAATTTATCTCTTTCCCCTGTCATGTGCCTCGAACATCCACCGCCTAAGAACCACAGCTTTTTCTTGGATACTAAGAGGCATTCCTGTTTCAGATGTTAGTAATGATTTAGGTACCCAATATCTTTTGGGTCCTTCATGGTTAGTTTTCTTCCTGTAGAAGCTTCTTTTCATTTTATAACATACAGAAATATCATGACCAAAATGTTTACAATATGTGCACTTTGTCTTAGGCTTTCTAGTCCTATGATTCTTCTCAGTTTGTTTTTCTATAGGTAGCTCAAAATTATTCTCAGATAGACATAGCTAATTCTTTAGTTAAAATGTAGACACTTTTTCTTTGAGAAGGTTATTTTGTTTTTCAAGATCAGAGTGTATAAGGTTTGGTTGCTCTAAGACCTTATCTTTCAAAAGTTTGTGTTGTTCAGAAAGTTTAAAGTGAGAATGTTGAAGAGTTTGAACTGTTCTTATCAAATATTCATTTTGTTTTTGAAGCTCTTCATTCTCCCTTTTTGAATTCAAAAGTTGATTTTTGAACATCACACATTTTTGGGCTAAAGTGTTTGAATCAGATAATAGGTTTTCAAAAGCATGTTCAAGTATCTTTGCATGAAGCACAAGTTAGTGATTTAGAAGTGCTTACCTCTTCTAGGTCAAGATCTCCTACGAAGCATGAGTTGATTGATTCCATACTTGATGCAGGAATTATTTGAGAGGGTTCCTCAGAGTCAGCCATTAGACAAAAATTTGCAGTCTCTTCATCATGGTCTGAGTTGGTTTCTTCTGAGTCATCCCATGTTGCAAGTAGAGCCTTTTTCTTAGGTGTGAACTTTCTGTTGCTTCCTTTCAACTTTGGACATTCATTTCTGAAGTGTCCAGGTTTGTTACATTCATAGCACACAGGGTCAATTTTGCTGGTTCCTTCACCTTTAGGTTGATCTTTCTTGAAGAAGGGTCTTCATTATTTTTCTTTCTAAATGCCCATCTTCTCAACCTTCGGTGATTAGAGCCATTTCATCCTCATCATCAATGTTACTTTCATCATCTTCACTTTCTTCTTGAGTGTCCTCTTGAGCTTTAAGTGCCATAGCTTTAGAAGGTTGTGAAGATTTTTGAGAAGCTTTGAGTGCGATAGTTTTAACCTTCTTGGGTTGAAGTTCATCCATGATTTCTTGTTCATGCACTTTTAGAGATCCAAGTAGATCTTCTATTTTGAGAATAGAGAGATCTTTAGCTTCATTATAGCAAAGTCACTTTAGGTCTCCATACCTTTGGAAGACATCTCAGAGTTTTCTTACTTTGGCTTGATTTGAGTAGGTATTCCCGAGAGTTCAAATCATTTGTTATTGTTGTGAATCGCTAAACATTTCAGAAATTGTTTCTTGCTCCTCCATTTTGAATGTTTCAAATTTATGGATAAGAAGGTTGATCTTTGCTTCTTTGACTTGGTCTGCTCCTTCATGGGCGCCTCTTCAATGTATCCCAGATTTCTTTGGCGCTTTCTTTCCAGCTACTTTATCATATTCACTTCTACCTAGAGCACAAAAGTTAGATAAAATTTAGCTTTAGAGTTTAGAAGTACCATGCGTTTATCTTCAGTGTCCAGTGTTTTCTTGGTTTAGTCATAGTGGTCCCATCATCAAGAGTTGTAGTAGGTTCAAAAGGACCATCTTCAACAATTCCCCAAAAGTCAGTGTCTTGAGATTCTAGGAACAATCTCATTTGATCTTTCCAATAATAGTAATGTTCACCAGTGAATCTTGGTGGTCTATTTGCTGAAGCTCCTTCAGGAAGGAACATCACAGAGTTGGAATGATGACTCATCACTTCTTCCAGGATCTTTCCTCTCACACTGCAAAGTGTGCTCAACCCCTAGAGGTGAGCTCTGATGCCAATTGAAGTGATTAATTTGCACAAGAAAGGGGGGGATTGAATTGTGCACTCTTTTTAATTTTTAATACCTGCAACCTTCTGTATTGTTTCTCAAGATTACTTGGATATCAGAAGGTTGAATGTTAGTAACACAAACAATAGTCAAGTATGAAAGTAATGAAAGATAATTAACTTTGATGAATTTAGATGTCTTTGCTTTTGTAAAGAGTGTTGTTTTCAAAAGATAATCAAAGTAAATCTCATTTAAAATTCTGATCTTGACTACAGAAGGTTGGTGTTTTTAACCTTCTGAAGTAGTTGAAAACTTTGGTGATTGTAAGACAGTTTAAAGCAGTTAAATAAGAAAAGCAGATAATGACACAGTAGAGTTATAGAGGTTCACCAAACTGTGGCTACTCCTCTCCCCACGTCCACGTGAGAGTTTCCACTATTCTCCAAATAGATTTACACTTGCTTTAGCTTCAATCGCCAAAGACTTTTCACCTCCACTCACTTTTGATCACACACAAAAGACAAGTGCTAACTTACACAGCTTCACCAAGCTGTCTCAACCTACTAGAAAACTCTCTTCTAGTTTCCTAAAGGTATTTCCTTAGGATCACCAACAACACTTACTTTTCACTAGGTAGTTTCTTTGAGAACCTTTCAACTAGGATCACCAACACCACTCACCTCTTACTAGGTAGTTTGTTGAGAACCTTACAACTAGAATCACCAACAACACTCACCTCTCACTAGGTAGTTTGTTGAGAAACTTACACAATATTTCTTACAGTAAGGGGTTTGGGATGATTTAAGATCTTGTTGATAGATAAATACAATGTGTTTCAAAGAGCATTACAAGCAAGCACACACTCAAGATAGTATTTCCCAATTCTGAACTTGTAGTAGCTTGAAGTGTGGATGAGAAGGTTGGATTTCGTTTAGAAGCTTGACTTGAAGGTTCCAATATCAACTCATGGTTTGCATTTGAGAGCAGCAGCCCTCTATATAGACTTTGAATCAAATATGGTCATTGGAAAGAAGGAAAGAGCCGTTGGAAGTTGTTGTAGCTTTGTAGGTAGGTAATGATGAATTTTGAGCTTTAGATAGTAGCCTTCAACCTTCTGAAGCAACATTTTTGCTTTGTCTTGTGCTAACATCTTTTCATGTCAGCACTTTACATCATTCCTGTCAATTCAGTTCCTATTCATATACTACACAATTTTTTACATGCTTTATTTTGAAGCTTCTGAAGCTCCTTTAACATGAACAAACATGCTTTTAATTTACAAACAAAAATCAAGGAGTTCTTTATCATATAAGATAATATTTCTGAAACTTTAATTCCTTGAAACTTCATTTGATGCATTTCAGATTAAGATTTCGAATATGAATATGTTTCCCAGAAACAGAAGCTTGAAATCTTCAATTCTCTTTTAACCTTCTTGAACACTTAACCTTCTGAACCTCTTTAAGAAGTAAATCAACCTTCTGTTGACTTCAATCAAACTTTCTGTTGACTATTGGTCAACCTTGTGTTGACTTTTAGTCAACCTTCTGTTTGACTTTCAGTCAACCTTCTGAAGAAAGTTACTTTATCTTTTAAGCTTCTGTAGTCAACCTTCTGATGGTTTAACCTTCTGTATTCAACCTTCTGTAAGGTACCCTTTTGTAGGTAACCTTCTTTTGGCACATTTTATCTTTGAAAACCACTTGGTTTATTTTGTAAGGCCAAGAATTTTGCTATGAAACTTATTCCCTGTTCTTTAACATACTTGATTGAAAACTTGTTAAATCATAATAAGATTAGAAAGCTTAACTCATTACTTAAGTTTGTATCATCAACACATGGAAAGAGATTTTCATTTCTACAGGATCTCCGGTGCCATCGTATGTGGCAATGGACGGCTCCTTGAAGCGTGGGGGAAGTTGAGCAGCCTGGATAGCAGCAGAGAACGGCTGAAACGCTCGCAAAGGTGTTCTGGTGGCCTCGATCACCTGGGCGAAGTGTCTCATTTCGCAGTCGGGCTTGCGCTTGCACTTCCTTGCCTCCAAAGCTTTGCACGTATAGCTTGCTCTTCATTCTCGACGGGCTTGGTCTGCGTTCGGGCTTGCGGTGTTTGAACACCGCATGGCGGCTTCAATCACTCGATCTCCAATTGCTAGACGGCGCCACCATTGTTCACATTTCTCGTGGTCACCATAATGCCGTGACAATGAATCGATTTAGAATTTGGTAGTGGGGCGTAGGAAAAGTTTTACCCGCCCCACGGTGGCGCCAATGTTCTCAACTATTTCTCGAGTAAAATAATTAAGAACACAAAGAACAATCTCGCGTGGATAGGAAAATTGTTCAACCCTTCATTAGCCTCTCTGGGCAAAATATATAGTGTTACAATCATTCATGGCTAATAATTGATTACTGTTACATAATTAAGAATTCAGTTACATAATAAAGGAGCAGTTACGGAAGGACGCCTAGGTCAAGAGTGGGGACCGACTGCTACAGACTGGGCCGAGCATAAGTGGTTCTCCAGGATCTTAGTCCCTCGGCGCTTTGCCTTTGATGCCGAGGTGTTGTAATGGAGCTCGGCGCGGTCGTGAACAGTAACTAAGTCTGATGTTTTTGAAGCTCTCAAAGGTATATTTCCTTTAGCCTGCTCTTTGACACGATCACATCTAGGCTCATGGATTATTGATTTAGGAGCTACTGATCACATATGTAGCTCTTTGAAACATTTCAAAACTTATAATGCTATAAAACCTATAAGTATCACACTCCCAAATGGACAAACTGTTCTTGCTAAATATATAGGAACTGTTGAATTCACACCTGAATTTTGCATCAACAATGTACTCTGTGTGCCTAGTTTTAACATCAATTTACTGTCAGTTCCTAAACTTCTGCTTGCTGGTATTAAAGTTGAATTTGATGTTAATTTCTCTGGTCCCATGTGTCAGATACAGGACATGAAAACCAGGAAGAAGATTGGTTATTATTTAGACGAACAAATGTTTGGTGATTGTAAAAACTAAAATAACAAGAAATAAATAGCAAGAATTTAAATTGTAAAGTTTGATCAATGGAGAGAAGCCTAGGGTCACGGTTTCACTTGCAACCTCTATGTCTAATCCTACCTGAATCCCCTTATTTTGTTCAATTACCAATCCATTTACTAAAGCTATTAACCCGTTTGGTCATTCGCGATTAATATTCTTTTCCCTAAATTAACCCTAGTTTGGTCATGCTAGAATTTAAATTTAAGAAAAGCATAAAGTACAAAAAGGTTATGATTGGAAGACTAAATTAAAGTTTGGTCATTCATTAATTATAGTCTCAATTATCCTATAGGTCCACCAACTAGTTGTAATACGGTCGCTAATCAACTAATTGATTATAAACATGCAAAGGGTTGTCAATCCTAATTATGTGATAAAGCAATAGGATAATATTAATTGAAATAAAAATTGGGAATTCAAAGTATAAATTAAAACATAAAAATGTCTCTAATCAAGCAAGATTCACCTAAGACCCTAGAAAAGTATTTAGCTATCCATAGTGTTCAAGAACATTGGAATAAAATTAAAAGTCATGAATTACAGAATAAAAATAACCCGGAGATTGAGTAAATTCTAATCCTGTATTCAGTCTCTGAATTCTGCTCCAAAACTCTCTCACGGTGTCAAGAACGAGTACCCAGAACTTCCAATCTCTCCGTCACTGTGCGTCTTTTCCTCCTCTGCGCTGCGGCTGCTTTTCAATTCTCTCGTGTGTCCGTTGCTGTCACTATGTGATCGTCTCTATCAATTCACGGCTTCCTCTCTTTTTAATTCTTGCGTCAGAGCCCCCCTTGCAATTAGGGGTGGACAATCAGGCGGGTTGTTCGGTTTCGGGTTACAAATTGCAGATCCAATGAAAACCGAAATGACTATATCTATGTCCATTTCCGACCATTTTTATCAACGGTTAAATGATTTCGGTTTGGTCGATTACTCGGGCTCTTCGGGTGGGTTTTAACGGGTTGGGCGAGTCATGGAGTCAACAAATGAGAAAAAATTGGCTCTGCTGTGGAAGAGAGGAGAGACAAACGGAGAGAAAAAAGCTTGAAAGGATAGAAATGGTGAATAAGGTCGGAGGAAGAAGATGACTAGAGATGACTCATGTGAGTGAATAGTGCGTTTCAAATTGGAAGATAAGACTTTGCTTCCTAAATAAATGTGTCATGCGTACTGTGTTAACCTACAAGATAATGCAGAAATTGAATTGAAAAGACATAAAAGAATAAAAATTGGAAAAATGCATAAACAAGTATTATTATATCATTATGTCAAAAAAAGTATTATTATATCATTAAAGTGGAACAGAGCTAGCTAGCTTAGTACTGAAGCAGGTAGCATAGAGTAAGTTTATGCAGACATGACATGAAAACTAGAGCATAAAATATTGTATTGTACATGCATCGGTCAGATTTGACTTTCAACGGGTTCGTCAAGCCAAAACCAAAACCGTCCGACTCCATCCGTTTGAAACTGACTCTTTCACCCGTGAGACCGTTTACCCGACCCAACCCACCCGCAAGTGTACTAATTTCACGGATCAGTCGGTTTTTCGGTCGGGCTTGAAATTTTGTCCAGCCCTACTTGCAATCTTGAGCAACTCCCTTTTTATTCATTCTTGCGCCTAGGTTAGTGATCGTACCTTGACCAATGAAGTGTTGAAGTAGTTGTTGTTTCGTCAAATGGGCCGGTTGTTGAATTAGTGAAAGGACCGGTTCTGGCTTCACGCTGAGCACCTCGGGTGGTGATCGTACCTTGACCAATGAAGAGTTGAAGTGTTGATTGATTCGTCAATGGGCCGGTCGTTGAATGAGTGAAAGGACCGGTCCTGGCTTCACGCGTAGAGCACCTCGGGTGGTACCTGCAAAGACACTCCGACGATCTAGTGAGAGGTCGCTCGGGCAGATAGCACAAGGTTAGAGAACGTACCTGATGCCATGTGCGAATGGCGTATATATACTGCGAGGTCCGACCGTTAGCGAGATTTTCGGCCGGCGAGAATTGCGCTCCAAGCAACGTGTTTGGGCAGATCGGGATGGGCTGGGCCGCAGGCCCAATTGCTATTGGAAGCTCTTGTAATTGCTGATACACCCCGGAACAGTTGCCCCCCAAGCCTAGGTCGCTTAAGAGCGGGTTGAGGCTTGAATCGCTGCCCCCGTGTCGTGTTGTAAGTGGTCGGGTTGCATTGCGCAGTCGGTCTCCATCTCTTGAAGTGTGTGGTCGCTACCACACTCAGTCGCGATCTGTCTTGTAGTCTAGGCACCGGGTCGCCGGGGCCGGATCTTGCCCCGGGTCGCGCCCCTCGGGGTCATCGCGCCCAATTTGAGGCTCGATATGTTGCCCCCCTGTCTAGCCTCGCGGGGCTGACCTACGGGGAGCGACCTGTCGTAAACTGTTGGAGGCCATTCGTTGGCTGCCTTTGTTGTAGGTCGTTCGACGTCCTACTCTCGCTGTAGACCACTCAAGGTCCGTGCTTGTTCGTGGGTCGATCTTTGACTCTTGGACCATTCGATGGCACTTGGTTGGGATGTGGACGCTGCCACTGCCGAGGTGTGGATGCTGCCATTCATGCTGGAGAGCGATCCAATTGGTCGGGACTCGACCGACCTCCTTAACTTACGAAGTCTACATGGATCTTGCTCGTTTTAGGAGGTGCGATCATTCTCGGGTCGCTCAAATTGCTCAAGTCTTCGCCACTCATTGCCTATTTCGTTTGAAGCTTATTTCGATTGTGACCTCAGCGGGCCGCTATCGTAGCGGACTTGTTCGATGCGTTTTGCGATTTTTGGCAATGGGCTTACTAGGTTAGACGGCCCTCATCATAGCCGGTCTCTTCTGGCCGTGTTCGGCAGTCAATGCTCGTTATTGGGTCATTGCTTGACCTCGGTCATTCGATGACATCGATGGTTGTGCCAACTTCGGTGGCACTAGATGTAGTCAACGCGGACCTTCGATTGGGCCAACTTCGGTGGCGCTCGATGTAGACCGCTCGGGGCCTACTCTGCTTGTGGGTCCTTCGACCCTTGGGCCATTTCGATGGCACTCGATCGTAGACCGCCGGGCCTACACTTGTTGGTGGGTCCTTCGACCTCGGGCCATTTCAATGGCGCTCGATTGTGAGACCGCTCGGGCCTACTGCTTTTGTGGGTCCTTCGACCCTTGGGCCATTTCGATGGCGCTCGATTGTAGACCGCTCGGGGCTACTGCTGTTACTCGCACGCGCGAGCTACCAATCATACATTCTTGCATGCGAAATAAATTACAAAGTACTACTTTTAAAAGGCCGGCCTCGATAAAAAACCACGGTGGGAAAAAGAGCGCCCGCCTGACATTTATTCATAAATCGTTAGTCTGTCCCGTTATCACGAGGATTGTCTTGTTCTTCAAGCGACCTATCCTCGCTTTTTCTCTCAGGCGCGCCGCGACCTTTTTAGCGAATAGTGCTTCTTCATAGGCCATATGATCGTTGGCCCTTCGTAGGAACATGGTCAGATCCATATGACGATTTAGGCCGAACTCTTCTGCAAAGCTGTGGTCCGGTCTGATCCCACGCTTGAGATACTTCAGCTTGTCTCTATCAGTCAAGTCGCGCACCTGATCGGCCTCGACGTTGAATCGCTCTATGTACTGTCTCAATGATTCGTTGTCCTCTTGGATAATCGTATCCAAGTGCTCTTCATGCCGCTCTGGCATCTCGTTGGCCGTGTAGTTGGCCAAGAATGTTCTCGACGTGCCATCCCAAGACGAGATGGTGTTGGGCGGCGAGCTCTCCCACCATTCCAAAGCTTTCGCTCCTCGCGATTGGGAAAGAGTCCGCACTTCATGGTCGCTCCTAGCTCCCTATAGCCGCAGTAATTGTTGAAGTACCTTAAGTGTCTGCCTGGATCCCCATGGCCGTTGAATTTATTCAAATTTGGGGGCTTCCTCAGGTCTCTGGGGATACTGATAACGGCGTATCTCTCTAACTAAAGGTCCATGGCCTGGTCGGGATACCACTCGGTCCAAAAGTCGCATGGGAAGGTATCCCCCATTACTCGGCATTTCGTAGAACACACCGCTCGCTGGCGGACCATACGACGGTGGCATTTGAGAAGATTGTCCCCTAGGTCGCCCGAAATGGTGTCTCCTCGGTCGCTGGGGGACATCCCTGATTTCTCCATGATAGTCATCAAACTCTTCATACGAGTCCCACGATCGACTTCTAGACCTTCGAGGACCGGAGGACTCCCAGATAGAATACCTGGTAGGCGAGCGACCTAACTCAGGACGATAGCTGGGATCTTCATCTCCATAATCGTCAGGGGAACGGCGTCACAAGACGTTCTCGCTACTGAAGCGACTGCGCGCGCCCTATTTCGACGTGTCGGGGATCGGCGAGAAGTACTTCCTCGGCGAGGGGCGCTCCTTCGAGGAGGCGTACGATGGTGGCGAGAAGGACGATCTTGAGCGTAGGTCCTCCGTTGGCGCGCCACGCGGGCGAGGTCGACCTCTCTTTCGTGATTGAGCGATCAACTCGCCTCGACCGCAATGAGTGATTCTTGTTTTGCGCGACTTGAAGGACGACTGAGTGATATGCTCGCAAAGGCTCTGCATCCTCGCCTCGCCAGCTCGGCGGTGACGGTTGATGAGCGTGCCGTTGTACCCGCTCGAGGATAGGTCCTCGGCGCCTCGCACGAGGGCTCTTGGCGAAGGTTTCTTGCGATCCATGCTCGGTTGCGGTACCTCCTCCGGGGTCTGTTGTTGAGGGTGATTCTGCCCGGAGGGGTTGAGTCGAGATGAGGCCCGCGTCTGGGGCCGGTCGCGTGGAGCCATGAGTGGAGTAGGATAGCGCTCGGGCCTCCCACTGTGGTCGCCAATTGATCGTACCTTGACCAATGAAGAGTTGAAGTGTTGATTGATTCGTCAATGGGCCGGTCGTTGAATGAGTGAAAGGACCGGGTCCGGCTTCACGCCAGCGTAGAGCACCTCGGGTGGTACGCAAAGACACTCCGACGATCTAGTGAGAGGCTCGCCGGCGTATAGCACAAGGTTAGAGAACGTACCTGATGCCATGTGCGAATGGCGTATATATACTGCGAGGTCCGACCGTTAGCGAGATTTTCGGCCGGCGAGAATTGCGCTCCAAGCAGCGTGTTTGGGCCGATCGGGATGGGCTGGGCCGCAGGCCCAATTGCTATTGGAAGCTCTTGTAATTGCTGATACACCCCGGAACAGGTGGTACCTGCAAAGACACTCCAACGATCTAGTGAGAGGTCGCTCGGGCAGATAACACAAGGTAAGAGAACGTACCTGATGCCATGTGCGAATGGCGTATATATACTGCGAGGTCCGACCGTTTTGCGAAGTTTTCGGCCGGCGAGAATTGCGCTTCAAGCAGCGTGTTTGGGCCGGTCATGATGGACTGGGCCGCAGCCCACCGCTGCCGCTGCGCTCGTAATTGCTTGATACACCTAGAACAGCTTGCCCCCAAGCCTAGGTCGCTAAGAGCGGCCGAGGCTTGAATCGCCGCCCCGTGAGTCATGTTATCGTGCCGTGACGGACGCGCCGTTTGTTCTCCCGATTGAGCAATATCGACCGCTCATCAACCGCCGGCCGTGCTGACGCGACGGTTGGTCTTTACTGACATTTAAGACATGACGTTTGGTGTTTCCGAGGTTGTCTGGAGATGGCTATTGGTGAGAAGTTGAAGCGTTGTGACGCTTCGTCTCCCGGTCCCTTTCGCGCCATAGGTCCGCACTATAAATACACCGTCAGTTGAGATCATTTCTCACACTTTCACGAATTGCTCTCGCCAATGACCGACTTGTCTCGCGCCGACTTGCATCCGTAGTCGCTTACGTTTTTCGCGCGACCGATCTACTACATCTGTTTAAGGTATGGATCGATCTCTTTTGCTTTTTAACTTGAGTTTTTCGTTGAATGTACTTCGCGCTTTTCCACGCCTCGTGGTAGGGGGTATCAGGTCCGGGGAAAACCATGTCGCCCCCTCTCACGAGTGTTCTACTCGATCGACCTGACTCGATCCCTCTCATAGGTGCTTTTGCATGCCACGGACGAAACTGACCGCCCGTCTTCCCGGCAGACCGTCTCAATCTTTCGCTACATATATGACGAGGCCGTCCGAGCCCAGTCCCCGTGAAGAGGAGTCTAAGTCGTCTTCGGGCGACAACAACTCTGGTTCTTCGAGCAACAGCCCTTCGAGCAGTACGAGCTCGAGCTCCCACTCTTCTGGCCGAGGGTCGGCTAGCTCGAAGAGTTCTAGCTCCAAGTCCGTCCATTCTGACGTGCGGCCGTGCAACACTCCACCACCGGAGACAGTCGTGTCTCGAGCGGGAGTAGAGGAAGATGTAGAGGTGGTGATTATTGATGACGACGAAGTGCAAAATACCATCCAAGCCGCGGACGAGGGGATGGTGGAAGTCGAAAGTGGTCGAGCTGAAGAAGCCAATGAGGAGGCGGTAGTTCAGCCCGCGGCTAGCTCTTCTGGTCGAGAGGCCAATAACGAAGGAGGGTCAAACGAAGAGGCGGCCGATGTTCAAATCGATGTAGCCCGAGACCCATCTGACATGTCTTGGGTGTCAGAGACTCTTCGCTCACACCGGAGTGTACTTACGGTCGGCCACCTTGCCTTGCCCGACCTTGAGAGCTGCATCAGTGAATCACCGGGCTGGAGGGTGAGAGGCATGAAAGATGGAGAAGACGTTGCCACTTATTCCAGCAATCTTAAGTTCACGATGTATCGGATCGTGCTTGAGAGGATGAACATCGTGCCACCTTTTACCGAGTTCCAACGTGATGTTCTACGTCATATCAGGGTCGCCCCCTCTCAACTCCATCCCAATGCTTGGGCGTTCTTGAAGACTTTCGAAGTCCTGTTAACCAAACTTGGTCGGCCGGTGTCGATCATGCTATTCTTTGCTCTCTTTGAGCTAAGCTGGCTCAGGGAGAAAGCGAACAAGGAGAAAGGGAGCAGGTTTCTTTCAAGATGCGTAAGACTCAAAGATCGGTATTTCAAAGCTTATCAAGAGTCGTTGGCGCGCCCGAGAGAGAAACTACTTTTGGATCGTTCCCACCAAGGAGGCCGGTAAGGCCATATCTGAGGTCCAACCGGACGGGATGCTCGGGCCCCCTTACTTCCCAATTATGTGGAATGAAGCACACTTCTTCAGGAGGCCGGGCGATTACATCTATTCGGCCAAAGATCTGGGTGAGGTCGACTTGGAGTCTTTGGAGATGATTAAAGCTCTGGCGGGCATGCTCCCCCCAGACCCTAAGGGCGACATACCTTGTCGTCCCTTCGTCTTGCTCGATGGCCGGGCTCTGGAGGCCGAGATTGGTTTGCTTCTGAACTTTGCCTTTATATTTTGTTGTCAATATTCTCTTCTAACTCTTAAGTTGTTGTGTTGCAGAAAGAATGGCCGGAAAGTCGTGGGTCGTGATTGAGTCGGTTCTGAACCCCGCTGCAATTCCAGGGGCCAAGAGATTTGAAGGACCTCTACCGAGCGGCGATCCGGAAGCGGTCTCAAAGGTGCCCCCTACTCCCAAGAGTAAGGGAAAAAAGCCAACTTCAGCTGTCCGGTCGCCCCCTCGCCAAGACGATCGCTCCCAAAAGCGGGCCAAGCTCAATGATCTGAGCGTGGACCTGGCTAAGGAGGAGATTCCTATTCTCTCGCTCGAGGGTTTAGGGACAGGTCGAGTTGGAGTGGTTCCGGAAGAAACCCATGGCGGTCTGTGCTTCCCTCTGCATGGGAGTAGACAAAGTCATGGAAGAGCTGGTGGGCGAAGCTAAAGGTATTTTACTTTTTATTTTCCTAGCCCGCTGTACTTTCGTCTTTGTTCGACCAACTAACAATCCATCGCTCTTTGCTTGCAGGGGCTCGGGCTGAGAAAGAGAAGGCCTTGGCTGAGGCGCAACAAAGGTATGACAAGCTTGCCAAAGCCAAGAAAGATGCTCTTCAGCGGGGAGAGGAGGACCAGGCCAAATTATCCAAGAGGAACAAGGAACTCGCCGGTCAGGTGACAAATCTGAAGACTGACGTCGATTCCTTAGAGAAGGACAAAGCCAGGCTGGAGGCCGAGAATGCCGAGCTGGAGGCTCGAGTTCGAGCAATAGCTGAGCATGCTCGGAATGCAGCGATCGAGCAGTTCTACAACGCTCTTGGGCAGGTGCGGGCATCAATGCGATCCAAGATCAATTTTGATGAAAAGATGATAAAGCCCGCCCATTACGTTGAGAACAAAGAAAATCATGCTTTGCGAGGAAGTTGATGATCGTGGTAATGTTGTTCGCCCGCCTCGGTTCTTTTACGAAGCCCGCTGCGCGAGCGGTGTAATTTTTGTAATAGTTTAACTTGCCTTCGGGCACAACACTTTACAAGTCGCCTTGGCGTTGAGTCGCTTGAGCTTCGGCCGACCGCGCTTCGTTTTGTAATGACTATCTTGTCCTTTATTTCATCTACTTGAATTCGCGTTGTAATGTCTGTATCTCGTACATTTATTTGTCTAAGTTTTCGTACTCGTAGGCCGCTCGGCGGCCGTTTTACGCTCCATCGAAAGCTGCCAGACACGATTGGGCGTTTCGATGACACTCGATCGGGCCATTTCGATGGCACCTGTTGGGACCATTTCGATGATCTCTCGAGGTAGGTCGTTTCGACGGCCTACTATAACGGGCTATTATTTAACCCTTGGGCCATTTTCGATGGCACTCGGTTGGGACCATTTCGATGGTCTCTCGAGGTAGGTCGCTTCGACGACCTACTATAACGGGCTATTACTTAACCCTCGGGCCATTTTCGATGGCACTTTCGGTTGGGACCATTTCGATGGTCGCTTCGGTTTAGATCGTTTGACGATCCGCTTATGTTTGATAAATCTTCGATCGCTCTTCTGCCACGAGCATGTTTGAGCGACCGGGCATACATTATTGCGTGAAAGTAAAGAACACATCATATTTCTAAAGGTCAGGCCTCAGTAAAAAACCCAGTGGGAAAAAGAGCGCCTGCCTGCTTTTCATTTATCGATCGGCTGCTCATTACATTCAAATCGTTCATTACATTCAAACGTAATACTTTCTAAGTTTCTCTCGCATTCCATGTTCGGGGATAGTCGCCCCATCCATGGTTTCCACTGTATGCCCCTTCCTGGTCTTTTTGATGACCTGTATGGACCTTCCCAATTTGGTGCCAGCTTTCCCTGTCGAGCATTCTTGTTTCCCACATCTGCGCGTCTCAGGACGAGCTAGCCGACCGAGAAATCTCTCTTCTGAACTCGAGCGTTGTATCTGGCTGCGACCTTCTGTTTGATCAACTGCTCTCTTAGTGATGCTTGGGTATGCAGCTCTTCTACCAGGTCCAACTCTTCTCGTATAGCTCGGGCCGTTGTCAACCACCGTAGGGGATTCAAAGTTCTCCAATCGATTCGCCCATTTCTATGGGTATCACAAAGATCGATCCCATATACCATCGAAGGGGACTCTCCGATCGTTGAATGAGGGGTTGTCCTGTAAGCTCATAGAACGGACTGCAGCTCTTCGACCCAATTCCCTTTCGCTTCATCGAGTCTTCGCTTCAACCCACGCAGATAACTCGCTGGCCGCTGACTGGCCGTTTATGCGAGGGTGCTCGACCGAGGTGAAATGCGCTGCTTTACCCCTAAGTCGGCCAACATTTCTCTGAATCTTTTGTCTGCGAACCGGTGCCGCGGTCGCTTATCACCGCCGAGGATCCCAAAACGGGCCAACACACACCGGCCGAAGAACTTGCTCACTTTTGCCGACGTGATGGTTGCAAGAGGCTCGGCCTCGATCCACTTTGTGAAATAATCTACTGCCACGATCAAGAACTTGAACTGGCCTGGAGCGGGTGGAAACGGGCCTAGCAGATCCATGCCCCACCGGGCGAACGGCCAAGGTGAGACAAGACTTTGTAATTCTGAGGAGGGTGCAATGTGGACATCAGCATGTACTTGACATTTTTTGCACTTCTGAACAAGCTTCCTAGCATCCTTGTCCATGGTCGGCCAGTAATAGCCGGCCCTGAGAGCTTTCTTAGCTATTGAACGTGCACCTTGGTGACTTCCGCAAACACCTTCATGAATATCCCTCAACACATGGTCGACTTCGACCGACGTAAGGCATCTTAACAATGGAGAGGAGAATCCTCTTCTGTATAACTTTCCTTCTATTACCGAATACTTGGTCGCTCTGAGCCTGACCAACTTTGCTTGCTTCGGATCGCTCGGTTCCTCCCCTTCAACAATGTATCTCAGGATAGGGGCGATCCAGTCTGAATTTGGATTGACACACAGAACGGCCAACGACTGGCTCGGCTTGGTCGACACACTCGGCCGATTTAGAGTCTCCTGAATCAAGCTTCTGTGATTCCCTGGGGTCTTTGTACTTGCAAGTTTCGATAGAATGTCTGCTCGAACATTTTCGGTCCGAGGCACATGAGTCACTTCTCGCTCGGTCGAATCGCTGAGAAGCTCTCTTACTCGCTAGGTAATTCTTCAAAGACGCTGCCCTTAGCATCATATAATTCTTTGATCTGCGAGACAACAAGCAAGGAGTCCGATCGAAGTTCAACCCGGTCAACATTGAAGTCCCTGGCGAGCTGCAGGCCGGCTATGCACGCCTCGTACTCGGCCTGATTGTTTGAGGTATGGAAAGCGAAAGTCAAAGACACCTCCACAGCCAGGCCTTCAGAATTTTCTAGTATTAGGCCTGCTCCACTTCCTTTGCTGTTGGACGACCCATCTACATGGAGAACCCCGTGTCGTTGCGGCTTGATCTTCTAGAGCCGAGTCATTTACGCTATAAAGTCGGCCAACACTGCGCTTTGCGGCGATCTTGATTCAAATTTGATCCCAAATTCACCGAGCTCTATCGCCCACTTTATCATTCGTCCCGCCAGATCCGTAGATGGAGGAGGACTTGCTCGATTGGTTGATCGGTCCTTACCACGACACAGTGGGCCACAAAGTAGGGTCTTAATCTTGAGCGAAAGAATCGAGTGCAAGAGCAAACTTCTCTTTTTCTCGTACCTCGGCTCGGGCCCTTGCAAAGACTTTACTAATAAAGTAGATCGGATTCTGCTTTTAGATCGTTCTCTCGACTAGCACAAAGACTCGGGACTTCTTCCGTTATAGCCAAGTACGAGATACAACGCCTCGCCCGCGAACGGCTTGGTCATAATTGGCGGGCTAGTCAAAGCTCTCTTCACTCGTCCAATGCTTGCTGCACTGGTCGGTCCACTCAAAGTCTACGCTCATCTTAAGGAGTCCGAGCAAAGGGAGCGACTTGCGTGCCGCTTTTGGTATGAATCGACAGAGTCGCTACCATCCCGCTCACCGTTGGATTTCTTTTTTTGGTCTTTGGCGGCCTCATGCTCGGCGCGATCGCCCTACATTTCTCGGGGTTTGCTTCTATCCTCTTTCGCCAGGTGGAAGCCCAAAATCTGCCGCCTCACCCCAAAGGTACACTTCTCGGATTCACCGAGTGAATTCTTCCTAGCTTCTTCAAAGATTTCCTCGTGTCGTTCACATGATCCGGATCGGTCCCACTTTTGATGATCATGTCGTCCCAAGTACACCTCAGAGATTCGACCGATCTGCCTCTTGAAAATTTTGTTCATCATTCGCTGGTAAGTCGCTCCAGCGTTCTTTAGGCCGAAAGGCATCACCTTGTACTGAAAATTTCCCCGATCTGTCATGAAGGCTGTCTTGTGTCGATCGGGCGGATACATCGTGATCTGATTGTATCCAGAATAAGCGTCCAAAAAGGACAATAATTTGTAGCCCGAGGCCCCATCGACCAGCTTGTCAATGTTGGGTACGGGGAAGGCATCCTTCGGGCATGCCTTATTCAGATCGGTGTAATCTACACACATTCTCCACTTTTCATTCTTCTTTTTAACCAACACGACGTTGGATAGCCAGGTCGTGTATTTGATCTCCTCGATGAAGTCGGCCTTCAGGAGGTCCTCAACGGCCTTGGCGGCGGCTTGAGATTTTTCCTCGCTTTGGGTTCTTCTTCTTTGAGCGACCGGCTTGGCGTCTTCATCGACTGCGAGTTGATGACAAGCGATCTCCACGGGGATACCGGGCATGTCAGAAGCTTGCCATGCGAAAAGGTCAGCATAATCTCTCAAACATTGCACGAGGTCTTGCTTTACCTGCTCCGGTAGGTCGCTACCGAGCTTCACCGTTTTGGTTGGGTCGTCACCCAATTGCACATCTACCAATTCTCCATGAGGTTCTGGCCTTTTCAACTTTGCTTTTTCACTCTCTCGCTAAGTCATCATCGTTATCCTCTGGGTCACTGTCCGGATCATACCGGGCATCCAAATCAGTGACGTTGACTTGATGGCCTTCACCAGTGCTTCGAACATTTGGGCCAAGGTCTACCTCATCGCAAATTTGCTGATACAGATCGTGGCATCGTCTTGCTGCCTCAAGGTCGGCCGCCAGGGTAACTACCTGGTCGTCTTTGCTGTAGAATTTCATCTTCAGATGTACTGTTGACGCAACGGCCTCTAGCTTGCCCAGGGTCGGCCTGCCAATAATGCATTGGTAGCAAGATTTGATCGGAAGTACAAGGAACGTCGTCCGGACCGTCCTGTACAGAGTGCTTTCATCAGTATCATCACCAAACGTAACCAATAGCTCGATCGTTCCCAATGGATAAGTAGTTGCTCCGTTGAAACCTGTCAGGGGGGTAAGCTCGGCCTGAGGAATGATTTCACTTCGATCAACCTTCAATTTGTCAATAAAGTCTTCGAACATGATGTCGGCCGAGCTCCCTTGATCGACCAGAATCCTCTGCACTTCCGTGTTGGCCATAATTGCTCTGATTACCAATGGGACATAACTGTTCGTCCTACCATCGTGTAGGTCGCTATCTCCAAACGAGATGGGGGGTCTATTCGAGACCGGTGGGACTGTTGATGTTGAACCGACCATCAGGAGCTCGTCCCACTTTCTCTTTGTGGCTTTATTTGATTCTCTACGATCCAACGGGTTTCCACCGTGAATGACCATTGCAACGTTGCGACCTTTGGACCGTGGAGCGTCTCGATCTTCAGACCGGTCTTTGTCTTGGGCGCTTGAAACAACTAGAGCGCCCTTTCCTCTGTCGGATCGATTTCTTTTTCGCTTGCTTGAGGTGGTCGCGCTTCCTCCGACCTCACATACTTTCCCAACTTGCCTTTACGAATGAGCTCTTCAATATCATCTTTGAGGGCCATACGATCGTTAGTATCATGACCCTTGCTCTTGTGGTAACTTGGCGGTACCTTTAGGCCGGTCCTGCCCTTCTTGAGCACGAGTGGATCGGGCCGCTTCACTCCTACGAATTCATTGTTCGCACTCACCGTAGATCTGCAATGGAAGTGTTCAGCGAGTACGATGGTCAAATTTCTTGTCTCTGAGTCCGGCGGTTGTCTCGCGACCTTCATGCCCTTTAGACGGCTTACTCGCTCTTCCTTCGGTCGCGCGCACGGCGCCCTTCCTTCCTGCGACTAAGGTCTCTTCATACGCCATGTGGACGTTTGCCCTTGTTAGGAAATAACCGAGATCCTCGATAATGGTTAAGAGTGAATTCTTCTACGAACCGGTGGTCCGGTCGAATACCACGCTTCAGATATTTTAACTTGTCCTTGTCTGACAAGTCACGAACAGACTCGGCCTCAGTGTTGAACCGGTCGATATACTGTCTCAGCGTCTCATTATCTCCTTGAACAACAGAGTCCAAGTATTCTTCATATCGAAATTGGCAGCGGTTGGCGCGCAGTAGTGGGACAAGAATATTCTGATCAGGTCGTCCCATGAGGAGATAGTATTGGGTTGAAGGGATTCCCACCATTCCAATGCTCGGCCGTCCAGCGACTGGGGAAATAGCCTGCATTTCATGGCCGATCCCAATTCTCTGTAACAACAGTAATTATTAAAATAACGGAGATGTTTGTCTGGATCTCCACGGCCATCGAATTTGTTGAGATTGGCGGCTTTAGTAGATCTCTGTGGATTACGTAACGCCCGATCTCTCTAGAAAATGGACCTGCTCGCTCGGATGCCGCTCGACCCAAAGGGTTGCATTGCGAGGCATGCCTCGCTTGCAAGCATTCCATAAAAACCTCCGGACGGGCGGTGGTGGAAGTGGAGGAGGCCTCTGGTCGCCGCTTTGGCTTTCCTTGGCCGATGCGAAACGCCCCTAATTCTTCCGTCTCTGTAATCTTCAAGCTCTTCTCGAGAATCCCAAGACTGCCGCCGCGACGTGAACCGGACGACTCATTGGAGGAGTACCTGCGTGGGCGAGCGGCGGCGGTGTCGGGGCGGTGGCCGAGTCCTCATAATCATCGTGGGACGCCGACGGTGTAACGCCGGGCCTTTCTCGCATGGCTGCGCTACCTCAAAGAACTTCTCTACCTCATGTAGAGTTTTTGCCTTTTCAGTGGGAATCGAACCTCGTACTACCAATTGCTACAGCTCCAACGCAAAGGGGAATGCGCTGGAAATGTACAAGAGCTCACGAGGTTCGATTCCCACGTTGAAATATGCAAAAACTCTACACGAGAGGTAGAAGTTCTCTTCGAGGTAGCGCACGCATTGAGCAGAGAGCGAGCCCGGCGCATAAATAAAAGGCCTTTTTATTGTAACGCCCGGGCCATGAGAGTGGGCCCGGGGCGTTACAAACGGCGTCTGCGCACGTTCCTGCTCGGGGGCGACATGTGCGCCCTGCCTCTTCTTGCCGAGAACGATGAGTAGGCTCTCTCGGCGAAAATGCTCCTTCGAGGAGGGGAGCGGTGTCTTGGCGGCCGGCGGCGGCGAGCGTATGTTCTCCGTCTTCCGCGCGCGGCGCCCGGAATCGACCTCTCTTTCGTCTTCGAGATGGCGCGTCTCTGTCACATCATCACCGATTCTTGCTTTGGAGGATCTGCAGAACGGCCTGAGTGACATGCTCGGGCAACGACTCTTCAATGCCTGCCTCGACCAACTCGGGCGGTAGTTGGGGTGGAGCGTACGGTCGTACCTACTCCAAGATCGGTCCGCGACCACGCACCGCAGGGTTCTTGTCGCGATTCCTCGAGATTCATGAATCGTCATCGCTCGCCGCCCTCCGGGGTTTGCTGCTGAGAGATCTTTGCCGGAGGGTTGAGCCGAGATGAGGCCCGCGTGCGGGGCGGCCGCGTGGAGCCATGGGTGGAGTGGGATAGCGCTCGGGCCTCCCACTGTGGTCGCCAATTGATCGTACCTTGACCAATGAAGTGTTGAAGTTGTTGTTGTTTCGTCAAATGGGTCGGTTGTTGAATTAGTGAAAGGACCGGTCCTGGCTTCACGCTGAGCACCTCGGGTGGTACCTGCAAAGACACTCCAACGATCTAGTGAGAGGTCGCTCGGGCAGATAACACAAGGTAAGAGAACGTACCTGATGCCATGTGCGAATGGCGTATATATACTGCGAGGTCCGACCGTTTTGCGAGGTTTTCGGCCGGCGAGAATTGTGCTCCAAGCAGCGTGTTTGGGCCGGTCATGATGGACTGGGCCGCAGGCCCAATTGCTGTTGGCAGTTCTCGTAATTGCTGATACACCCAGGAACAGTTAGCGTGCATGCTTTCTTTCTCCCCAAGTTAGTTGATCACGCACACCCATGGGCTTCCACTTCTCCTGATGGTCACGTTGGCCATGTGACATGTTTTGGATCATGGGCTTAAGCCCTTTATTAGTTGCTGGTTTTTTTTTTGGACCCCCACCCCATCCCCATAAACCCCCACCCAATAACAAAAACCCCAAAATGCCCTTTGAAACTTAATTGTTTTAAAAAAAATAAATAAATCGTATATACCCCTTGAGTATGTATATACAATGGGTATTTTTTGTCCAATCGTATATATGTACTCAAAGGGGTATATACGATGCACTTTTTATTTTTTTTAATAATTTGTTTTAATTTTTATTACTAAAAGACTACTAAAAATTCGTTAAAATAGTCAAAACTACTCCAAAAAAATTTATAAAAACACCACTAAAAATCTAACAAAACCAAAATAAGGCTATACAAAATTTTTTAGATTTTTTGGAGACTATGAAAAATTAAAAAAATCGTAAAAAATAGTAAACGATGGAATTTGGGCTATATAGCATTGTTGTATTTGATTGTGTTGAGTGGCTTTAAATTAGACTTTCATCCTCTTTAACTATTTTCTTCTTTCTGCAAAATAAAGAGCAAATTAAGTTAGTGATTTATATAATTAGTATATAATTGCTCTAAAAGTGATCCAAAAATATCTCTAAAATGCACTAAATTGGAGTTTATCAGTCATCTGTCTAATAATAGAATGAAGTTATTAAGTAGTGATTTTCCCTTTGTAAAGCCTGATGAAGGCTCTGTCTGTGATGTATGCCATTATGCTAGGCACAAAAGACTTCCTTACGGTCTTAGTGCTAGTAAGGCTACCAAACCTTATGAAATAATACACCTTGATATTTGGGGTCCAATTTTAACAGTCTCTATTCATGGCCATAAATATTTTTTAACTGCAGTAGATGACTATAGTAGGTACACATGGGTGACTCTTCTTAAAACAAAAGGTGAAACAAGTTCCTACCTAAAAGCCTTCGTTAACATGATAGAAAATCAATATGAAACTAGAGTCAAAATCATTAGAAGTGATAATGGCCCAGAGTTCCTTATACCTGATTTTTATGCACAAAAGGGTATAATTCACCAAACTAGCTGTGTAGAAACACCCCAACAAAATGGGAGAGTTGAGAGGAAGCATCAACATATACTCAATGTAGGAAGGGCACTTTTGTTTCAGTCCAAACTTCCAAAACTGTACTGGCCATATGCTATCTTGCATGCTACTTACATTATTAATTGTGTTCCTAGTCCTCTCCTACAAAACAAATCTCCCTTCCAACTTATTCATGGTACTTTGCCTGATTTGGAGAAACTGAAAGTCTTTGGTTGTCTCTGTTATGCATCCACTTTACAAGCTCATAGGTCTAAGCTAGAACCAAGGGGGAGGAAATGTGTCTTTTTAGGATACAAAACTGGTGTGAAGGGTGCTATCCTTTTGGACATAAACAGTAGAGAATTATTTATTTCTAGAAATGTCACCTATCATGAAAAGATTTTACCATACAAGAATTCTCAGAACATTTCACAATGGAACTACTTTTCTTAAAGTTCTTGTGATACAAATGTAACCTACCCTCATTAATTAAAACACACACCGCATATGCATTAATGAAGTTCCCGAGAGACACACCTTGTGCGAGATCTGAGCCGAGAAGATCAACAAGGGAGACAAATCCACCAGCTTATCTCTCTGAGTATATATGCAACTCTTCAACATCCACACCTAAAGCTGCTTCTTCAGGTATTCTATATCCTATTCAAAGCTTTCATTCCATGTCAAAACTGTCCACTGCACAGAGAATTTTTTTCTTCCTCTTTAAATAGTGATATTGAGCCACAATCATATGAAGAGGCTTGTAAGAATCCCTCTTGGGTTCAAGCAATGAATGCTGAGTTAGAAGCATTAGATAAGAATGGAACAATTGAGAGGTACAAAGCCAGACTTGTGGCAAAAGGTTACAATCAAGTGGAGGGACTTGACTTCTTTGACACTTTCAGCCCAGTAGCCAAGCTGACAACTGTCAGGACACTTCTTGTTGTTGCTTCTATGAAAAATTGGTTCTTACACCAATTAGATGTTAACAACGCATTCTTGCACGGGGACCTACATGAGGATGTCTACATGGAAATCCCAAGGGGGGTGCAATGTTCCAAGAATGCTCAAGTATGCAAACTCAAGAAGTCTTTGTATGGCTTGAAGCAAGCCAACAGAAAATAGTACGAAAAGCTAACTCAACTTCTCATATCTGAAGGCTATAAGCAATCTGCTGCAGACCACTCTCTATTCACACTGCACAAAGGTGAAAAATTCACTGCTTTATTAATTTATGTTGATGATGTGATTTTAGCTGGAGATTGTATGACTGAAATCAACAGAATTAAACATGTGCTTGATGATAATTTCAAAATCAAAGATTTAGGAACTTTGAAGTATTTTTTGGGATTAGAAGTCTCTCAATCTAAGAGTGGTATTATGATATGTCAAAGAAAATATTGTTTAGATCTTATCAATGAAACTGGTTGTTTGGCTTCCAAACCTGTCTTGACTCCATTAGATGCCAATGTAAAATTGCATCAAGATTCTGGAGAACTATATAAAGATGTGAGTTCCTATAGAAGGTTGATAGGAAGGCTCTTGTATCTCACTAATACAAGACCAAATATTACATTTGTTGTCCAACAGCTCAGTCAACACATCAATTCCCCAACTGTGATTCACTATAATACTGCTTGTAGAGTGTTAAGATATTTGAAGGGTAATCCTGGTAGAGGGCTGTTGTTTCCCAGAGATTCTATTTGTCAAATTACTGGATTCTCAGATGCAGATTGGGCCAACTGCATTGATACCAGAAAATCCATCACAGGCTATTGTTTCTTTATTGGTTCCTCATTGGTTTCTTGGAGAACAAAGAAGCAGCAGATAGTTTCTAGATCTTTTTCTGAAGCAGAATACAGAGCATTGTCAACTGCTACTTGTGAACTTCAATGGTTACTCTATGTTTTATCTGATTTGGGAGTCCTTTTTGACAGACCTCCAGCATTATTTTGTGACAACCAGAGTGCTATACATATAGCTGCTAACCCTGTTTTCCATGAGAGAATAAAGCATCTTGAAATAGATTGCCACTTTGTGAGAGAAAAACTTCAAAATGGAATGATGAAGCTACTGCCAATATCATCCAAAGGACAACTTGCAGATTTTTTTACAAAGGCTCTCACACCCACCCTGTTCACCCATTTTCTGTCCAAGCTTGGCATGATAAACATATATCATGGTCAAGCTTGCGGGGAGGTATTAAAGTCAACCTCATTTGATGAATGAGCAATAGTCAAAGATGACGTGGACAAAGAGAATATTGTAAATACCATTGAAGAAAAGAAGCCAGCTATAGGCTATTGAGGTTCTAGAAGCACACTATCTTTCCTAGTTTTTGAAGATTCCTCGGATATCTTTCCACCCAATTCCGTTGGAAATCTGATCTTATCCACTAGTTTTTTGTCCTTTTTGATTTTGTACAATTGTTGCCTGGCTGTGTACGATGTACCTTTTGTTGCTATAAATAAGCAATTGTTGTAATCATTGAATCATAGAATAAGAATTCCTTTCAATCATCAGATTCAATCTTTTTTCCTCTTCATGAATTTTATGAAGTTTATGAGTCAAAACATAGAATTCAATCAAATAGAGTAAACTCAAAAAAAGGGAAAATACCTTAGAAACAATCTTGAATTCAAAACTGGACAAATGGGTAGGAAGCAATCTTTTGAGAACACCTCTGGCTGCGGCCTCTTGGACGGAGGAAGGTGCCCTTTTGGAATCTAAGCGCTGAAGCAAAGGTTCTATGGCTTCATGTATAGATAGTGTGACGGGTAATGAAAATGTTAGAATCAAAATCAGAATAAAGAGGTAGTTGAACGTCAGCGTTCTTCTTCCCAGAAAGGAATGAGTGGTCATAGTCAACAGTGTGAGAAACAAAACGAAGTATCTCTGTGTGTCTATCTAGTTCCAATAATGTTATTTAGAGAAGATATTAGACAAATAATGCTACAAATATACGTTTCTGTATATACTGTGGGTCCCATACCACTCTTGAACTGATTTTTTTAAATCTGTATTTTGATCCCCCTATTTTATTTTAGACAATTTTGGTTCCCCTATTTCACAAAATCTGCAATTTTGATCCGCCTCTTTTATTTTTGGCAATTTTGGTCCTACAAAACTAAGTACAATGCTGATTGGTCCTTGGATCGATGTAAGGCAAGATTGGTTGCCCAAGGCTTCACACAACAACCTGAATTTAATTTTCTTGATACTTTCTCTCCAGTTGCCAAGTTAACCTCTGTGAGGATTTTACTATCTCTGGCTGCACAATTGAATTGAAATCTTCTTCAACTAGATATTAATAATGCTTTTCTAAATGGGGACTGATCAGCGGTCGTACGCGGGTCAAAATAATGAAAAGTGTAAAATATAGTAACAAGGTAAGTTAACCTTGGTCGTCTCACAAGGACCTCTAAAACTAAGATTACCAAAATCAAGAACGATCAAATAACAATAAAAAGGGGGGTTTTGTGAAGAGTTTGTTGTTTAACAAAGAAAATCAATTAAAGAGAGACAATCAATCTATTGTTTCCGGGTGTGTTTCTCGGATTTATCATCGGTTCTAAAATAAAGATTTGTGCAAGGTTTGATAACTCTTGATTGATCATAAACTAAGTGAACAAGCGTCAGTCAGTTTATATGAATTCACACAGTTTTAAAGCAAGCGTCAAAACAGTGTGTTCAATCAATCGTGATAGTGAACAAGCGCCACTAACACAATTAACATCATAACTGAATTCTTTCAATCCTATAAACAAGCGTCATAGACTCTATCAATTCCTATCCAAACTAGATTAAACAAGCGATAAAATAGTTTGAATAATGAAAGTTGCAAAACAGAATCATGATTAAGTGATTAAGCAAAACTGAATCATAAAACGAATCACATAAGCAAATCACAGAGTTTGAGTAATTAAGCAAAACACAAACCGAATTTGCAACAAAAATTACGGAGATGGAATTGATAGAGAAAGAATTAAAACCATAAAAACTAAATAAACATTAAGCACTGAACCTCAAAATCCTTACAGCAACACCCTTCACCAATAGATTGATCTAGGGTCTTAAGCTTCCATGGAGGTTAAAGCACAAAACGTAAAATTGAAAGTAAGATGGTCCAAGACGGCTGCTCCAGCCAAGTCTATAAGAATAAAACGAAAAACCTAATCCCTTAATGGGTTCTTGGATAAAAGCCCGTTAACAAACTAATATTTGGCCCGAAACCCGTTTTACATTAAACTGTTTCGGTATTTTGCAGTTTTGGCCTTCAGTACTTCCGAATTGGGTTTCGCGCTCAACAGAAGAATTGTAGCTCTGTTCCTTAGCTTTCCAACGCATACTTGCACGCCTCAATCGGATAAACGTGGCCAAAGTTATGACCTTCAGAGTAGACAGGGGTCAATATGCAATAAAAGTATGAATTAAGCAATAAATTGCTATACTGCTCAAATAAGACCCTAAGTCTAGAAACGTGCTAAGACTTAAATATTAGGCACAGAACACAATTAAAAACACTAAGTGAAAAGCTATAAAGAGTACATTAAAATGCACTGATCAGGGACCTAGAGGAAGAGGTGTATATGAATCTACCTTTGGGATATCCTAAGCATGGGGAGAATAGGGTTTGTAAGCTTCATAAGTCTTTGTACGGGCTTAGAAAGGCCTCTAAGCAATGGTTTGCTAAACTCAGCAACACCATCACTGATCTAGGATTTCAAAAATGTTATGCAGATCATTCTTTATTCACCAAGGGATCAGGGAACAATTCTATAGCATTGCTTGTGTATGTAGTTAAATATTTACAATTTTGTACAATTTTGGTCTCCCTATTTTCTAAATAATTTTTGTATAAAGAAACTATTTTATATTTTCAGTAGTTAAATATTTATTTAAAAAATTGAAAATTATTTAATTATTTAAAATAAATAAGCTAATTTTGTTATGAAAATAACCAAAACTATAGAAGGAGAAAGATGAAGAAGATAAGAACATGAACAAATATGAAAGATGAGAGCATTTCCATTCACTTCAAGTGTCCATACACATAGGAGATAACCCTATTTATAGGGTGAGAATAGGGAAAGTGATTAGTCAATAATAAAAATCCACTAATGAGTTGATGGAGGGAGACTAGTGGACATCTAATATAATAATATTCATAACACTCCCCCTTGGATGTCCATCGAGGATATGCCTCATTAAAAACCTTACTAGAAAAAACCCAGTGGGAAAAAATCTAATGAAGGAAAAAGAGTACAATATCCTACCAGAGGGAATTGTCTCGTTAAAAACCTTTCCAGGAAAACCACGTGGGACAAAACCATGGAAAAGGAAAAAAGAGTGCAGCTTTTCTCCCCCTGAATGAAGCGTCACTTCAGAATATGAATTTAACATTTGGAGTTTCTCCCTGAGTGCATATGGAACAATCTACTCCACTGTCACTTGTGATTGTATCCTCTTTTAATGGAGCGTTGCGATCGAGATTATCTTCAAAACATATCTTCCTTGAATTGTAGGCATTTGAGCATGAAATGAAGAAGCAAGAACCATAACTTGTTTTGTAGATCAAAAAGATATTTCAGTGTCACCTTATGTAGATAATAGCTGACTTGTAATCTGACTTGATCTAGATCAGAAAAATACTGTATATCTGCATGGTTAACTTGTGTAACATACATAAAATGATTTATTCATTACAATAACTAAACATAAATATCCATCTTACCCATTTTCTGATACATTTTGGTTTGTGATATGCATGCATGCTTTTATAGTCTTCAGGACTGAGGTATTTTTATTTGCTTGCCACGCAACTCTTGTTCTCAAAATAAAAATTAAATATATAATGAGTCAATTAAGAATTAGTTCTTTCTAACTTGTTAAACAAAAATTTAACTAGCTAATTGTTCAGTCTCCAGATCAAGACGAGACTCTGTTTTCAAAAAAAATTATTTGAAGATATTTCTTTATATCTTTAATCCTTCTGGGATTTCCGATGTAGAGATCAGTCACAGGTTCAACCTTAAAAACCATTTTATAATTTGACGTCATTCATATAGAACTCTTTCTTTGAGTAATCTATAATTTTGGAAAGCTCTTTAGGAGTTCCAATAATAGCAAACTATAGAAAATTTATGTATTGATCTTTTCATAGAGCTCTATGGACCAGTGGTGTCATTTTTATATCCTTCGTTTAAAATATAAATTGAGACGATTATACCACATGTGTTCAAATTATATCATCTCATGGAGGTACTGATTCAATTTGAGTAATCATCTCGAGAATCAAAAAAGTGTGCTCTAGAATATTAAATCCTTCAGGGATCTTTAAATAATTATGACTATCAACAAATAAGTTGTAGCAATATTCAACTTGTGAAAATTGAGCTCTTCATGTGCTACAAGGCCAATTAAGTACTGAAAAAGTACTCGCATCCACCCTTGAGAAACATGTCGAGCTTTGTATCTTACAATTTAATCACTCATTCTGCTTCAATTTCATCTTTCAATTTTGGCCAATTCACATTGTCTACAATCTTTAGTAGACATTGGTTCATGATCCTCACTATTATTTATCACATTTAGCGCTATATTTAGTAAAAACAACATCAACGTTGACTTCGCTTTGGTTCCATCAGATTTCATTCTTTGACATAATTCATTGAGATCTCTTTAATTTCATAACTTTTCGTGTTCTGATCGGTTCTTACAAAGCTGAATGTCAATTATGTCTGAATACTCTTTTAGAGTTTCTATATCCTCGCTTAGACCATTTTTTTTAGCTCCTTTTGTTGTTCGAGGATTTTTATATTTGGAACCGATTGGTCTACCACGCTTGTGCGTGGTTGAGACTCATTTGCAATATTAGATTGTCCAAATAGGACATCCATTGTATTGGAGCATTAGCGCACGGTATATATATGATTTGGTCACACCTTTTGGATCAAGAAAAGCATTTGGTAGACAACTTGCTAAGCTTTGCAATTGAATTATCTTTTGAACTTCTAGTTCACATTGTTTAGTTTGAGGATCATGAGATAATGATAATTCATTCCAACTGATCTCCTTTTTTTTTCAACTGCTTATTCTCTCCCCCTAATGTTGGGAAATATAATTCTTCAAATGATAATCATCAGACTGGACTATAAACAAGTCTCCAATTGTTGGCTCAAGATACTATATTATACATGGAGATTTATATCTAATATATATTTCCAAAATTCTTTTAGAACCCATCATATTGCATTGCACATCCAAAAATATTAAGATGGGAAATATTAAGTTTGTGACCAAAAAACCAAATGTAAAGGGGAAGAGTTGTGATAACTTGTTGGCTTGATGCGAATCAATATTACAGCATGTAAAATTGCATGTTCCCAAGTAGAAATTAGAACTTCTTATCTCGTAAGTATTGGTCATGTAATTAACTTTTGACGTCTAAAGAATGGTTCTTCAAGACCATTTTATGAATGAACGTATGACATTTGATATCCAATATCAATTATAATAGTCATACAATACTTATGCATAAAAAAATTTATATTTTATGTTTCTAAATAATTAAATGTTTATTTTTATTTATTTATTTGAAAATTACTTTTTTATTTAATTTGAAATTAAATTATTATTAAAATTTTATCTTTATATATGTGCTTTGAATATAATATTAATATATATATATATATATATATATATATATATAATATTCCTACCATACTTATAAAATAAAGAAATAAGAAATGAGAAAGGGAAAAAATAGCGGTAACAATTTCTATCCGTAATTGCAGCAACAACAGTAATTGCAGTGGTAGGTTTAGGGATCGATCCCTCTTTTTGCTGTGTGATTCAGGTCTTATATGCTCTTTATTTTTCTTATTTTTGAGTAGCAAATATAGTTTTCGACTAATATATTTTTTCTTCGAGAAATTATATTTTATGCAGCTCCTAAAGTTTGATCTTTGTAGGAATATATAATGTAGAGACTTAATTTTCCCATGCCAATATTTTATCATATTTATTTTATTTTAGGATAGAATGAGTATTGACTCTAGCATCAATAATTGAGAAATGTGTTTCGCTGATAGCGGAACTACCCATATTATTTTAAAGGATAAAAAAAAAAATTCTCCTATTTAGTGAAGCGAGAAACCAAAGTTAGTACTATATCTGGCTCTTCAAATATAATTGAAGGTTCCTAAGAGCTAATATATCAAGTTATCCTGGGAACACATTTACAGATTGAAAATGCATTATATTCCCCTAAGTCTCGTAGAAATTTATTAAGTTTCAAATATAAACATATAAATAGAAATCATATTGAAATGAGAGATGAAGGAGATATGAAATATAATAAAGAGAAAAATAAAGAGCTGCATAACAAATTTTATATTTTATGTTTCTAAATAATTAAATGTTTATTTTTATTTATTTATTTGAAAATTACTTTTTTATTTAATTCGAAATTAAATTATTATTAAAATTTTATCTTTATATATGTGCTTTGAATATAATATTAATATATATATATATATATATATATATATATATATATAATATTCCTACCATACTTATAAAATAAAGAAATAAGAAATGAGAAAGGGAAAAATAGTGGTAACAATTTCTATCCGTGTGTCGATTTCCTGTGGGACCTACCCCATTTGAAGCCCTCATGCGAGGTATCTTTCCTCGTAGGGACAAAGAGAAAATCCCCACGATGAATTTTGGGGATGCGAACAAGGACCACGCTCCTCGTCTCAAACCTTCTCTCTGATTCTGGAACCAATTATGGTTCTTGGTCCCGAGCCATGAAAATCGCTCTCGGTGCCAAGAACAAGTTAGGGTTTATTGATGGATCGATCCCTAAACCTACCACTGCAATTACTGTTGTTGCTTGGGTTCGTAGTAATCACATGACAACATCTTGGATTCTCAATTCCATCTCCAAAGAGCTTCACAATAGTGTTTTGTACTCTGATTCAGCGGCGACGATCTGGAAAGAGCTCAAGAATCGTTTTGAGCAAAGAAGTCCTCAATTTCTCACAAGGTACTCTCTCCGTAAGTGCTTACTACAGTAAATTCAAAGGATTATGGGATAGTTTGGCTGAACACAACCCTTAAAATGTCTGCACTTGTGGCGGTTCTGACGCCCTAGTTGAATATCTGAATTGTCAACATGTTTATGTGTTCTTGATGGGGTTGAATGAATGCTATAGCAATGTTAGAGGACAAATTCTTCTTATGGATCACTTGCCCGCTATTAGTAAGGCATTTTCTCTAGTTATTCAAGATGAAAAACAACGAGAAATTGGTCAATCTTCCCTTGAATCAACTGCTCAACTTGCCTTTGCAATCAACTCCAAGAATGCAAAGAAGGATCGACCTCAATGCTCACATTGTGGTATGCTAGGCCACATCAAGGACAAATGCTTCAAACTACACGGGTTTCCTCCTGGATACAAGAAACAGAAATTCTGCATCTACTTTGGTCAGTCACTGATTGCCTGGAAATCAAAAAAACAAGCAACTGTGGCAAGATCATCCGCGGAGGCAGACATAGCCATTGCTTCTGTCCCCAATGAGCTCTTATGGATACAATAGATTCTTCGTAGTCAAAATCAACTCTACCATGGTGTTATCAGATAGTAAATGTGCAATACAGCTAGCAGAAAATCCCACAACACATGAGCGCTCAAAACACATCGACATAGACTGCCACTTTATACGAGAATATGTGCAAAATGGGTTCCTCAAACTCATTCATGTGAAGTCACAGCTGTAACTAGCAGACATTCTGACCAAGGCTTTACATAAAACTCAGTTTCAGCACTTGCACTTCAAGTTGGGCATGAAAGACATCTACTTGCCAACTTGAGTGGAAGTATTAAAGTAAAATTAGGTTTTTACTGCTTTTTCCTTTATTACCCATTAAGTTATTACTGTTAGTGAAAACTAGGTGACTAGTTAGTTGGTAACTGTATGATTAGTTAGGAGTTTGTTTCTTCCCGTTGAGTTAGTTAGTAACTAACTAAATGTAAATAATATATAAATGGCAACATTATACCGGAAGTCCTTTAAGTTATTTAATTGTAACAAGTTGGTCCTTTAAGTTTTTTTCGTAACACTTAAGTCTTTTAAGTTACATAATGTGCACACCGTTAGTCATTTTTTCATTTTTTATTACGCAAAAACTCAATTCGCACTAACAAAGATGATGTGGCCGTGACGGAGGCTCTTTTAAGACAACTGTAATGTAATAATTTGGAACTTTCAACTTAATTTTTTTAAAAAATAGATAGTTCATCTTCTTTTTCATTTAAGTTGAAAGGACTAAATTTTTTAAATGATGGTAGTCTTAAATGACAAAGATGGATGTGAACTTTGTCTGAAACCTGCTCTGCCCGTAATCTGTTTATTTTCTTGCAATTATTATTACATGATTATCAGGTTTGTTCATTGCATTTGAGCTTGATAAGTTATTTTTCTCACTTTGTTTTTTTTTGTTTTCTTGATTAGGCTACTGCAGCTACAATACGTTCAGCATTTTAGTTGCGTCCATACAGGGGCGATTTTAGGGTCCAGCTAGTCCGGGCACGCGCCCAGGCTCAAAATCCTATGAAATTACTATAATACCCCTGTTTTTAAAAATAAGTTATTAAATATATACATCATTTCGCAATTAAATACCGTTTAAACGTTTGGCGAAGCGGTTTAATTTCTCTTTTTTAACTCATTGAATCCGTGTTCGATTCCTGTGGAAGGCGTTTTCTATTTATTTTTTTTCCGTTTTGTCTTCTTTAAATAAAAGCTGGCTTAGTTTATTTTTATTTTCGCCAAAAAGTTTACAATGAGTGTTGAACCCACAACCAAGAAGTTACCTAAATGTCACTTTACCACTAAGCCAACAATTGTTATTTAATTTACTTTTACAACTTTAATATAGAAACATATATTAACAAAATATATTTTTTATGCACTAACAATATTTTTTTACTTAATGTATAGGTAACTTTTATTTTACGGTCATCATATTATTTTTATTAAAATGTATAGGTAATATGTAACACTATATATATATATATATATATATATAAATGTATGATATTTTCTATATTTTTTGGAGTATAAATTTTATTCATATTTTTAATATTACCACATCTCTTATATTAGAACTAGAAATTATGAATATAGATGGTTGATGATTTTTTAAAAAAATATCTTTAGCATTTTAAATTTAGAATCAAATAAATTTAAAATTATTTTTTACAAATAACTTCAATTGGTCCAAATCCAATGTAAAAAAAAAGTAAAACCCAAAACTAAATGAACCCCACCCCCACCCCCAATTTCCTCTCTCTCTCTCACGACACTCTCCCTCTCCTTTTCTCACTTTCTTCTCTTCTCTTCCACCATGCCCTCCTCCATTTTTTTTCTTCTTTTCACTTCAAGTAGTCCAATCCAAGCTTAAATCATTTACATTTGAGCTCTATTTTAAGGAAAACCAACTCATTCCTCTCTTTGGGTAGTATTTTGGAGTTAGGGTTTTTGCTCTAATTTTATTTAGCACTCTATTGACAGGTTAGATTTCATCTCTCCTATTTAGCACACTTTATGATTATTTATATATTATGTCATATGTCAATTGGCGGGAAATTTTCTTGCCCATGCTCTAGAAAAATCCTGGCTTCGCCACTGCGTCCATATATTAATTCCTCTGTTCAAATGCAACTTTTACATTTGTAATTTTAATTACTATTTGATTACCAAAGAGTAATCCGGATTCTGAAACTTGTATTTTCCTCTGTTACCATATCTTTTAAGTGTCTTGTGAACCCTGTTTTCCTAGACTTGTAAATTCTAATTATGTTTTACCATTGTTATTTAGCTTCGTAAGGCTTGGTTGGCACAAGTGTAATGCGTCTCTGGCATTCAGCAATTATTGCTGAGTATTAGAACAAACTTGATCTGTTTGAAGAACTCTCAAGTTTTTGAGAATGGAATGTATGTTGGGTTCATTTTAATACTTCAACTCTTGGATGGTTGCAGCAAAGGAATTTGGTGGGGTTAAGAATGAGATATAGACATCCTGTTTAGGTATCATGGTGATTTAGCTAAATTTTTTGTGTCCCATCAAAAACTTATAATTTGCAAGAAGCTGATTTGACATGAATAAGTATAACAAATGTAATATCTTGCTAGATTGTGTTGGTTGGTATCAGTTATGGCTCTTATCTCCAACGCCATGGTCATTGCTTGAATCCAGCAATGGTAGTTCGATCCATCAAGCACAGGCGTAACAAGAACGAGAGAAGGATTCTCGTTTGGGTGAATATAGTATGGATCGGAGTAGTCCCGAGACTTGGATGATCGCCGGCGTGGAGTTGAAGCAGAAGACCGATTGGAGTTTTCTGAACCATCGGAGGAAGAATCAGATCCATCGCCGGTGGAAGGAGCCATGAACGATCGTAGAAGAGGAGATGGTTACGGTGAAGAAGAAAACAGTTACGGAGGAGAGAGAACGGAGCGTTTGGGAAAGGGTATATTCACTGATACCATTTTACAATATGTGAAATAAACTCTCTAATATTATTGATAGTGAAAATCAGTATTTATACATCAAGTGTGAAAAGACTAAAAACGCTAACCCTAAAACTAGCTAATACTGGAAACCACTGAAACTAAGCTAATACTCACAGAAGCTATCAAAAATTGATTTACAATATAAATATATATAATCTAATAACCCGGTTCTGGTATCTTCTTTGTTGCCGACTCTAATTTTAAACTTAAAGGTTTCAGTGATTCGGACTGGTCCGCTTGCCCTGATACTAGACGCTCAATCACAGGTTTTTGTATATTTATTGGTACCTCCATGATTTTATGGAAATCCAAGAAGCACAACACGATCTCCAAGTCCTCCTCCGAGGCTGAGTATCGAGCCCTTGCTTGCACCGCTTGTGAGATCCAATGGCTACTACACTTTGACAGATTTACATGTCCCTCACACAGATTCGGTTCCGCTATATTGTGACAATCGGTCTGCCATTCAGATAGCTTAGAATCCCACATTCTATGAGTGAACTAAACATTTTGAACTCGACTGTCACTTTGTTCGTGAAAAAAGTCCAAGCTGACATCATTCATCTGTTGTCCATTCCTACCACTGCCCGACTTGCTGACATCCACACCAAACCTCTTCAGGCTGCTTCTTTTCAAATTCTGTTATCCAAGTTGAACATGCAAAACATTTACAGTCCGACTTGAGGGGGAGGGGGTGTTAGATATATATCACTATAATTAATTTTGTATATATTTCAATTGTTGTATCTATTTCAATTTTTCCCTTTGTACATGATGTATATAAACAATTTACCAAATGAAATTCATTTTTACCAAAGTTAACAGGAGTCAACTAATATTTGCTTAAATTTTACATGATAGTTTGAACCCACAAAAATTACTTTAGTTTACCCCGTTAAAGATGCTCTTAGGAGTGAAATTTGACGTAGTTAGTTGTATACGTAGTTAGAGTATTAGATGTAATGAAAGTATATTCTATTTAATCTGCTTTTCTTCTTTTTCATCTTTTTCCTATGTCACCAAACATTGAGGTTGGAACTTCTTTTTAGTGGTATAAAATGGGGGACCCTTTGACTCATTAGCTAAAACTTTTGAGTCAGATTAAAGTCTATTCAAATGTATCTTTTCAAATGTACATAAAATCAAGACAAAGATTACCATAATTAACCTTAATAGCAACAACATATTTTAGAAGAAACGCCGACCAATATTCTTTTTTGTTTTCTCAAAATTGGGGAAGAGAGAAATTTTATTAATTAAAGTGGTACTAATGACAAATTTACAACTGACCCGTGGGAAATTGAACTCAACACCTTGCGAATACAAGACTAAACTCTTATTACTGAGTTAGTACCGACCAATATTCCTTGGTTTGTCTTAAATCCTAATATAAATTAAGTACGTATGAATACAACTTATTATTCATTGTTTGTCAACCTAAAAAACTTATTATTCATTGTCTATCTTTCTCCAAAGTACTCCATCCGTCTCATAATAATAGTCGTTTTAGCAAATAAAATTTGTCTCAAAATAATTATCCTTTACAATTTTCAATACAATATAAATTGCTTTTTTCTAATTGTACCCTCTGATTAAAGTAATATTAATCACTCCCAATGTTTGATAAGGATAATTTGTAAAAATACTATTCTCTCTCCTCCTTTTGTGGTCTTTTCTTAATATACGTGAAATGAGCTAACACGACTATTATTTTGAGACTAAGTGAGTATCTTACTAGAAAGCCATTCCCCATGTGGCTACGTAGTATTAAATCCACTAAGAAACTTTTAAAAAAAAGACAATATAGCTGCAATTTGAATTGCTGACATCAAAAGATTTATAATATTGCCGGATAGTATCCAAGCTTTTTCTTTTCTCACTCCTATCTTGTTCCAAGTATATAGTATTAAAGCAATTAAAATTCAAGAAGAGTCGGCCTGAGCGGCAACTGAGTTTGAATCTCATATTGTGGTCTCAAGTTCGAGTCTTGGTTGTAGTAAAAACTCTATCGGAATGAGAGAACTACACAGACCGACAAAGTTGGGTAAGCATGTGGGTCAACTAAGTTCCATGGTGTAGATTAGTCACTAGGTCGATACTACACACCAAAAAACGATAAAAAAAAATCATAAAGTTGCAAATTAAATTGATGACACCATAAGGGTTTATAATAGATAGTTGGATATATTATATAGTATCCAATGTTTTTCTTTTTCTTAGTCGAATCTTGTTCTAAGTAGGTGCATTGCTGAGGTGGTGCTGATGAATTAGAAGGAGAGAAAAAGAGGGAAAGATGAGTTCATAGTGTCACTATATAAATAACTTAATTAGTGCAATGGATGCACTCACAAGTCACAACACTCATAAACCATTTTAGGTTTTCTATATGCTCTCTGCTCCAATCACAATGAACCTTGCAAATTGCCAAGTTAACATAAACAACAACACTTGTTCAAGTTATGAGAGAATGAAGATGGGTAGCTGGAAAATAAAGTTGTGGAGAAAAATCAAGAGAGAAAAGAGGAGACTTTTCAAATCTTCACCATCCATGGTTCATGTCCAATATGATCCTAGCTCATACTCACAGAATTAACAAAGCAACCCAACTTAGGCACTAGGAGAGCAACCTGTTTCTACTTGCTCAACATTAGGAGTTAAGACATTGGTATATTGCCAATGGTTGAAATTTGGAATCCAAAAGCACATTTTAGTTACACCTTCACACTCATTTAAAATTCTCCAAATTAACCAGTTCTGATGTTTAATGAAATATGTTTGATGACTTTCTTCAAGTTTTGATTAATTTTTGTGGAGAAGAATAAAGAAGATGGGATTTGGGAGGAGCGGAACAATTATATATTTGCAGGTACACCAGCTAGAGAGGATTAAAGTGTTGTCTTGGAGATGGTTTCTAGCGAGATGCGAAGTTGCTCCTTGCCTTTACTATGAGTGGTGGGCAGAGGTTTTTTTTTGTGTATTTCAAAGTAGTTATATCCGATAGTTATTTCAATTTTTTCTGTATCTTAGATTTTTTCTATGGGTTCCGGTACTTCTTGTACCATTTTTTAATAATATATATTTGCCATTAAAAAAAATGTTGTTAAAAGTAAATATGACTTGGGAGCATTTTAGTCATTTTTCTTTATTGAAAAAGCATTTTAGGGGTGTAACTACTCAGTTGGGAGAACAATAAGCCAGTGCAACTTGCCAAGTCTTTCTACTCTGTTGCCAACTTTTTTTTTGGCAGAAAAATGAAAATTTATTAAAAAAAGTAAAAAGAAAACAAATCATGGAGGGACAAGAACCTATGAGGAGCAATAACAAATATGTGCAGCTGATAAAATTTCCCCAAACTTGCAAGAACCTATGAGGAGCAATAACAAATATGTGACAGCAAATTGAACAAATAAAAACGGACAATGAACACCAATATTTCTAACGTGGAAAACTCCCCAAAGCAAGGTAACAACCATGGGTCGTCCAGACCAAAGAAATAGATCCACCATAATCAAATAAGGGTACAAGAGAGTCTCAAAAATATGCACAAATCGTGCCAGCAACCAACCAAAACAACAAAGCACATAAGCTTACAAATTGAGAACAGAAGATGAAAATACCCAAAATTGCAACTACTATGCGAAGGCGATTTCTCTCTCCTCAGACCTCGTTTTCGACGATCCAAACGGTGAAAGTGAAGATCTATATCTCACGAACTTGCTATCCAAAAGTGAAAACGATCCAACGGTTAACGAAATCATACTTTTATGGTGACAGGTTTGAGAAAAAGGGGAATTGATTTCTCTTTTCTTTTCTTCTCTTTGGTTAAACTCTAATTTAACCCTCTCCGCTTATAACAGGTGAGAAACATAATAGGCTAAAATATTTGAGCATTTCTCCACATAGAAAGGGAGCCCAATACCCAACATATCTTCCCCTGACAACTACGTGGAGGTGATCGCCAAACCGACAATATCACAACAATCATAAGGTTGTTTCATGTAAATTTCTTCCTCCAAATGATCACCATTAAGTCGTTTTTACATCCATTTGCTCTACCTGTAAATCTAGAGCAGCCGCCAAACTCCATACGGTTCTAATCAATGACATCTTTACCACAAGCAAGAAAATTTCATTGAAATCAACACCCTTCTTTGACGAAAACCCTTCACCACCAATCTGGCTTTATACCTTTGAACTTAGAGTTACTCTCATGTTTCACTCTATAAATCCACTTGTTTTCCATAACCCTTTTGCCTTTTGGCAACTTTGCCAAGGGAGGCGTATTGATCTTAGAAATTGAGAAAATTGAGGGACTAAATTCGTAAAAAAAAAAATTAAGAATTAAAATCGTGAGTCGGTCATAATAGGGAACCAAAACTGTAACTAAGCATTTTTCTTATTTGGAAATATGATTTTTATTATAAAAAAGAAAATTTACATTGGGAAAAAGTTAAAAAGGCAAAAACTCATGTTGCATCTTTTTAAAATGAGTTCCACTAATTTCTACTTTTAATTTTGTTACTTATATCATTTATCATAAATAGTACTATATAGCTGACATGCTTTACTGAGGTGGTGCTGATGAATTTGAAAAAGAGAAAAAGCTTAGAAGAATGAAATATTGCATGATGGAGAATTATAGATAAACTGATAAGGTTTTTAGTAATCTTTCTTTTTCTCAGTGAATTATGATGCAGTTAGTTGTATAAAGGTTTAAGTAACCTTTGTAATCTCTTTAGACTATTAGATGTCATAAAAGTATATTATATTCTATCTTTTTGTTTATCCTTTTTCCATCATTTCTTTTTCTTCTTTTTCATTTTTTCCTATGTCACCACCAAACATTGATGCTGGAACTTCTTTTTATCGGTAAAAATAAAAATGGGGGCCCTTTGACTCGTTAGTTGAAGCTTTTGAGTCAGGATTAAATCTATTCAAATGTATAAAATAAGGATCAAGATTTACCATAAAATCAAAAAGAACCCATAGTTAATCAAATCTGGACCGACCCAGTTGGTCCGGCCGTGACCGGTCACTTAGCTGAGCCGTCACATAGTTGAATCGGATCAATTAGGTCAGGTTAGCTCAATGTGACTTTGATACAAGCTGGGTCTTGCACATTCTTATTAATAATAAAAATAACAAAATTACATCGTTAGACCTTATGGATATGGATTTGAAGTTAAAGAATAAATTGGTGAATTATATAAATATTGAGAGATTTTTATTTGAGACTTTTATGGTATGGTAAAATTTATTTATGGCTTTGTGATGTATGAATTTATACATGTCATATTTATTTTTTAAGTTAAAATGTACTTTTGGTCCTTAAGTTTCAGCAAAAGTTTAGTTTGGTACTTTTATGCTATTTTCTAACTTTAATAGTTAACAAGACGTGGCTTGTTTAGTTGGTATTAGTGATTGGAACAAAAACAGAAAAGACCAAACTAAAATTTTGGTGTAATATAAAAAGGACCACAGTACACCTTTGCCAAAAAGTTTTATCGATCTTTATTTCCAATCCCCACCACTGTGAACCACCACCCTCCAACTCTCTCTCCAACGCGCCACCATTACCGGCCACTACTTCGAACTGTCTCTCCTCATTATCCATCTTGCTCACTTCGTCCTCTCTCACCTCCCTCACCCCTCTCCTCTTTTCTTTTCCTCCCCTTCATCTTCATCACAAATTGAAAAATTAGGGATTGGAAAGGGGATGATGGGGAACAACCCAAAAAATAGCCACATCGAATCCCAACACCAAAAAGGGCGATTCAAAATCAGAAAATAATAATTTTTCAATTATGAAGATGAAGTGGAGGAAGAGAAAAAAGGAGAGGGAGAGAGGGAGGAGAGAGATAGAGAGGGCGAAGGAAGAGAGATGGAAGGTAGGAGAGAGAGTTCACAGTGGTGGTGATGGTGAGGCAGCGAAGAGAGAGAGAGAGTGAGAGAGTGGTGGGGTTTCGGATGAAGATGAAGTTTTGGCAAAAATGCATTTGGTCCTTTATGTCTCACAAATTAAAAATTTCAGTTTGGTCATTTCTATTTTTTCCCAGTCACTAATGCCAACTAAGCAAGTCTCCTCACTTGTTAACTTCCAGCGTGACATCTGTTAACATTAGTGGATGAAAGTTAAAAAAATGACTACTTTGATACAAAATTGAAACTTAAAAGAATAAAGTGAGAAAAAAATGAAGGACCAAACTAAAATTTTAATGAAACATAAACGACTAAAAGTGCATGTTACCCTATTTTTTATTATTTTTAGTAGTGTTTGGGTCATCTAACCCGACCAATAACCTATTGGTTCGACCAATTACTCAGTGCCTTGTCTGGGTCAGGTTTAATGACTATGCTATATGGTATCTTGCTAGATTGCCAAATCTTTTATTATTATTATTATTATTATTATTATTATTATTATTATTATTATTATTATTTGTATCTTATTCTAAGTATATATGCTTTGCTGAGGTGGTGCTGGTGAATTAGAAAAAGAGAAAAAGGAAAAGGGTGATTTCATAGCCTCACTATATAAATAACCTTACTTCATGCACTTCAAACACCTTAGTCTCCTAAACTATTTTATACTTCCTATATTCTCTTCTCCATTTACACAATGAACCTTGAAAATTGCCACTATCTAGTCACCACAAACAACTGCACTTGCTCAAGTTATGAGAGAATTGGCTATGACCCTATTGCGTGTGTCAATGAATTTGTTACCAGAATCAAGATAACAACAAGCTGGAAAACTAAACTTTGGAGAAAAATCAAGAAAGAAAAGAGAAGATTTTTCAGATCTTCTTCACCCATTTTTCATGTTCAATATGATCCTAACTCTTACTTACAGAATTTCGATGATGGTTATTCGACCGATCCTGATAACGTTTCGCGCTCATTCTCAGCTCGATTTGCAGCACCTTCCAAGATTTTTGAGAAGATTGAAGTCATGGATGATGGAGAATTAGAGATCATTGATGAGAGCATCATGATGTAATATTTTTTACTTCTTTAGACACAATTTTCTTCTTCTTTTTATGATGTAGTTAGTTGTACATAAAGTTTTAGTTAGTTATCTTGTTAATGTCTTTAGACTAGTAGATATTATAAAAGTATATTCTATATGATCTTTCGGTTTCTTCTTTTTCATCTTTTTCCTATGGCACTAAAGACATTGATGCTGGAATATCTTTTCATTGGTAAATGGGGGATCCTTTGACTCATTAGCTACAACTTTTGAGTCACAATTATGTCTATCCAAATGTATAATAAAATCAACATAAAAATCAACATTTACCATAACATAAAAGAAGCAACCTTAAGTAAGCAAAGCTAGAGCTTCTATTCTTATTTGTTCAAAATTAGGACACTGCTACATTGGCAATGGTTGAAGACGGGGTATTGTAAATGGCAGGTGATCTTCCTGCCACGATCTACTGAGATTCAACCTTTATCACTTCGAATTGTAAAAAAAGCTTAATGTTAAGACCGAGATTAAACTGTTTTATCTCTTCTTTGTAACTTGTAAGGATTTGATTGGATTAAGGTAAAGCACTGTTGTGTTTTTCACTCTTCTGTGTTCTAATATTACAAGATACATAATGACAAAATAGGATATCATAATTTCTCTTGCACAATTCCACTACTGTTGATCAACCAACAACATCATTAAAGAACATGCATTGTACGGTGATCCACTAAACTCCTCATCCTTTGGGACCATTATAACAACCCAAAAAAAGCAGTAACTTGCAACAAACCATGTGATCTTTGAAATGAGCATGTTAGTGCTATCCAGCCCATCCTCCACTTGTCTCTCAATTTATGAAGCACAAAATCTGACACAGACACCCGACACAACATTGACACAGAGACACCGCTAATATTCAAAATATAGGACACCGGAATACCACTATGTATAAGTAATTACAAAGATAACTAAATCAATAAACAATAACACATATATTACTATGGAGACACCGCTAATATTCAAAAGTTTACAAACACTAGAATACCACGGAGGCACCGCTAATGTTCAAAATATAAGACTCCTATTATCAGATTGTCAAGAAGGTCGAGTTGCTGAGTTTGGTGGCTGGGTAGATGAGTTGTGGCGGTGGGGGCTTGGATGGAGGCGCGGTTTGTTCGTGTGGGAGGAGGATCTTGTGGCGGATATCATGTGGGTCCTCCATCCTGTTATTATTTCTCTGGAGGACGACTCCTGGATTTGGCAAGGCGACACGTCGGATCTTTTCTCGGTCAGATCTGCCTACGGAAAACTTCTGGAGGGATCTTCGACAGTTGTCGGTTTCTTGGATGATCAGGTGACTTTTTTGGGCCGGTTTTGGCGGAGTCTCGCCCCGCCGAAGGTTATTGTTTTCTCGTGGCAGCTCCTTTTGTACTGTATCCCCACTAGGGGTAATCTTCTCTGACGGAAGGTGTTTTTCGATCAATTCTTTGTGGTTTGTGCTATCTGCGGGGATCCTGTGGAGACTGCTCTGCATCTATTTTTGAGGTGTCACTTCGCTCATAAGGTATGGTATGTTGTGTTCCAGTGGTTGGCAATTGTCGCTGCCCCCAGATTTGTTCTCCCTATTCTCGGTTTTCTGTGTGTCTGGACAAGGTGCTAGGATGAATCGGGGTTTGAGTCTTATTTGGCACTCAATTTTATGGTTTCTTTGGGATATGAGGAATGGGTGCCTCTTCCATGCTAAAGTTCCTGATTGTGATTGGGTTGTCCAGCGGATTAAGTCCATGTCTTGGCAGTGGTTCCTTGATCGGTCGCAGGGATCACAATGTATTTATTATGAGTGGCATGTTGGCCCATTGCTATGTATTAGTTGGAAATAGTCTTATGCTTTCCTTTTTGGAGTCCTAGTGTAATGTTCTTTGGGGGTGCTCTTTTTTCTCTTTGGGTCTTTTTCCCATTGAGTTTTGGCATTGAAGGTTTTAATAAGGCCCATTGTCTAGTTCAGGTTGGGGTACACATTGTACTCCCCCGGTATATATTAATAAATCTCTGGCCTTTCAAAAAAAAACAAACACATATATGATCAACATGAAAGAAATTTAAATTGAGAATTACGATTTATCTATTCAGCTTTTAAAAACAAAGTTGGTAAACTTTGCAAGGTTGTTTTGAAGATAAAAAGTTTTATATCATAAAAATAAATATAATAGTTTAAACATTTAAAGAAGTTGATATATATTTTTTTGGCAAAATAGCATCCGTAGTCCCTTAACTTATTTTCCATTTTCGCTTAGGTCCCTTAATTTTAAAAGCTAACGTTTAGGTCCCTTAACTTTTAAAAACGTTTCATCGTAGTCCCATTTAACGTTAAAAGCTAACGTTTAAGTCCCTTAACTTTTAAAAATGTTTCATCGTAGTCTCATTTAACGTTAAAAGCTAACGCTTAAGTCTCTCGGTTGTTGCTAGTTTAAAAGCGTTAAATGGGACTACGATGACACGCTTTTAAAAGTTAAAGACCCTAAACGTAAAACTTTTAATGTTAGGACCTAAGCGAAAACAAAAAAATAAGTTAAAGCGACCCCAAATCTTATTTCTTTTATTTTTTATAAAAAATATTATGATAAGAGTGTCCTAAAGGTGTTCAAAAGTTGTCTAAGTCAAAGAAAGATTTTTTTTAAGAGCGACGTTGTAAAGAGATGTGTGACACGTGTTGTGTCATTCATCAGAAGAGGCATCAGTGTTTCGGGGCTCTCAATTTATTTCCTTTTTTTTTTTCAACCTATCCAAGTCAGCTATTTAATGTAGGAAAATGAACTATACAGAAAACATGGGACATTTTGAAAATGTAAATGCAATAGGAGCTTTTTTCTTGCATCCTAATTTGGTAACCATTTTACCTAATGTTTACAAAAATGTTATTTAGACATAAGTTTTTAGACAAAAATCGACATAAATCAACTTGCAACACCAATTAATCAAGTTTTTTAGACTATTAGCCAACCTATTTTTTCACAGTTTTCGAGGCGTTGTTAAAAAACTTAGTTAATTGGTGTTGTAAGTTAGTTTTTGTCGATTTTTGTCTAAAAATATATGTCTATATAACATAACCGTAATGTTTATGACCAGTCGCAATTTGAAATTGGCACCTTGCATTTAGCGACGGACAGTCCGTCGCTATTGGCCTTATTTCCGTCGCTAATAACCTTACTTGCGAGGGAACTATTTCCCTCGCTAGTTCCGTCGTTAATTCCTGATTTTGCGAGGGACCTAATTTTCTCTCGCAACGTCCCTCACTAATCCCCTGTTTTTTGGTAGTGGTAGTGGGGCTCATGAAATTTAATGCTTGCCCTTATGTTACCACCTTACTATATCCTATGGACCAAGCTATCTAACTATAAATATCTGCAGTTCAGCCATGAGTTAGGTAAATAAGGGGTTTCCAGATTAGAGACAAAACCCCACTACACAATTATGAATAAAGTCAGAGATTCAGAGACAGATTAAAACTCAGTTGTCTGTACTATGCCTCTAAGTAACACACTGACACTTATTAGATGCAATGTAAGAAGCAAATATACACAACCGAATTGGTTCTCTAATAAATGCAACCGTAAAGCTATTAACTTTGGCTCACCTGCCATTGCAATAGGCAGCTCAAATATCAACCAGATTTACCAATATAAGTATTAGTGTATTTGGTTCTGGAGTGACGAAAATTGATTCCGATTATTGATTTTGTAAAATTTATTTTAGTTAAAAGTGAATTGAACGTGACGTGATTTTTTTGGGATACCTTTACGAAAAAGGTGATTTTTGTCGTCATTATTGTTTGGATAGGTTCAATTAGAGTTGTTTTTAGGTGTGAAATTACCAAAATGGGTCTCAATTTAAAATATTAAAAACTTAAAATTTGATAAATTAGCTAAACAACCAAAATACTAAATGAGCATGTAAAATGTCTAAATTAAAATAATAATTAGTGAATGTAATTTAAATGCAGTGCAACTTACTGAAGGGAAATTGTGAAGATGTAAATTTTAATATAATTTTAATATTTGTAATATAATTTAAATTATAGTTAGAGAATTCTTGTATAATTTTTGTTTTAAAAAAAAAAGTAACCAAGATAAATATAATGAAGGGTAATTATGGAAGATATAAATATGCAATGCTAAAATCAATTCTATGCCAACTTAGAAGCTACAATTTCTAGCTTCTAGTAGAATCATTTCTAAACTAATAAAGTTGATTTTAAGTATAAGAGCCAAACATCAATTTAGCACACTAAAATCTCTTTTAACCCCCTAAAATCAATTCAACCCACTTTAGAAGTGCAACCAAACATACACTTAAACCTGTTGAAGGGACCTAAAATATCTACAATTTTATTTATTTTTAGTCCCTAAAATAAAATAGTAGATATTTGCTTTTAGAAGCCCATTCAAATTAGGCTTTTTAGAAGCTAATTCCATGTTTTTTGTCAAAAAAAAGAAGCTAATTCCATGTTGGCAGCCACCTAATGAGGCTATCCATGTCAGCAACTGCCAGACAAGCAATAAAATGAGCCATATATTCACTAAAGCTGGTTCAGGGATTACAATGGATACTCTTATTAATTGGAAGGGTATTTAAAAACTAAAGGCTAATGCTTTTCCCACATCTCCTCCTACTCACCACACAACCATAAACCATGCGAAATGACCAAAATACCATTAATGAGGTCAGCCTTCGTGTTTCTTTTTTGGAAATTTGAGTTGGTTCAGTTATGGCCAACCGAACAAGTCCGGCCAAGTCCATCCAAACGTGTAATATGTTGCAACACACCCCTCTTTTTGAATTTTTGTTGGAGACATTTTAATTGGTTCAGTTGCCGTTACCCGAACGTGTTCGGGAGGTAGTACCTGAACACGTCGCAGACTGCAGAAGAGATAAAACGCAGTAACGGGCCATTAAAACACTGAAATGGAAAGAGAGGAGAGTGAGGGAGGGAGTACATGGTGCGTAGAATACGAGATTCAAGCTTCAAAAATGGTGGAGTTGAGATCGAGAGGGAGAGTGAGGGTGAGGAATTGATGGGAGAGTGAGGGCGAGTTAGGTCTTTTTTTTTACTATGCTCGGCCACTAGTAAAAACTATACAATATGTGAAACGAAACTCAACCCTAAAAAGAAAAATGACACACGAAACTTGAACAACAAATGGAACCCCAGAATTGGTGTATTTGGAGAATTTTATATAAGTGTGGGTGTTTTGGTCATTTTACACTATTAGAGGGTGTGACTAAGATGTTAGGGGTGATAGTAATTGTAGGTGTTAAGCCTATTAATAAGGGTTGGTCGAAGCGATAATTAGGTCGAATTCCATTCCAACGTCTCGAGTTTGAGTTTTGGATGTAACAAAAATCCTAAACCCTAAAAACTCTATTGAGATTGAAGAGCCAAACAATTCGGCAAACTTTTGTAAGCATGTAGCCAACCAGGTTCTCAACGTACGTTAACAAAACAAAAGGTAGCTCGAGCCTTTGTTTTAAGAGTTGTCCATTGTCAATAATGTCGTAACTCCTAATCTTGAGCAATTAGAAACATGCTGCTCTACTAGTGCTCAAATTGGATTGATTTTTGATGTTAGGTTGTAAGAAAAAGATGAAAAACAAGAAAAGTAGATAATGGAAAAGAATTAAGAAACGAAAAGATTAGATATTCATACATATAGAATATAATTTCCATAACATCTAATCTAATAGTGCAAAGAGATTAATTAACAAGGTGACTAAAACCTCTGTACATCAATTACATGTCTACATCATAATTCACTAGGAGAAAAAAAATTGTCCAAAACACTCAAATATAATTTACATCATTTTGCAGTTACAATTAATCTCGAATTCTTCATCATCATCCATCACTTCACGTTTCTTCTCAAATAACATGGAAGGTGCTGCAAATCGAACTGAGAATGAGCGAGAAACATTATCAGGGTCATTAGAAGAATACCCATCATCGAAATTCTGTAAGTAAGAGCTAAGATCATATTGGACATGAAAAATGGATTTTGAAGATTTGAAAAATTTCCTCTTTTCTTTCTTGATCTTCCTCCACAATTTAGTTCTCCAGCTACCCATTGAACAAGTTTTGTTGTTTATGGTAAGTTGGCAATTTCCAAATCCAAGGTTCATTGTGGTTTGGAGCAGAAAACATAGAAAGCATAAAATGGTTTAGGAGTGTTTTGAGTGGATGCATTAGTTGCACTAAGGTTATATATATATATATAGTGAAGGTATGAACTCATCTTTCTCTCTTTTCTCTTTTTTGTAATTTATCAGTACCACCTCAGCAATGCATGCCCGTTCTTAGAACAAGATAGGACTAAGAAAAAGAAAAATATTGGATAGCTATATTTGAATAGATTTAGTAATGACTCAAAAGTTTCAGCTAATGAGTCAAAGGGCCTCTCATTTTTACCAATAAAAAGAAGTTCCAACATCAATATTGTCTGGTGACATAGGAAAAAGATGAAAAAGAAGAAAAGCAGATAATGGAATAAACGAAAATATTAAATTGAATATACTTTTATGACATCTAATAGTCTAAAGAGATTACAAGTATACAACTAACTACTGAGATTCTGAGAAAAAGAAAAAATGAAATACTGTGATCAAAGGAATTCAAATTTTAATTTACATCAAGTTGCTCTTGTATCAGTTGATATCCACTTCTCCATCATCATGCAGCATTTCATTCTTCTCAGCTTTTTTTCTTTTCCAAATTCGTCAGCACCACCTCAGTAAAGAAGATAGGACCATGATACCATGTGACTAGTCACATGGGGCATGTATGAGAAATGATGTCTAAGTAACAAAATTAAAAGTAGAAATTAGTGGAAGTCATTTTAAAAGATTCAACAGTATTGTTCCTTCTATTCATGTATGTGTTGATATTTTCATTTACCTTATTTCGGTTTTGTTCCTTCTATTTATGTATGTGTTGATATTTCCAAAGTCTAAGTTCACATATTACCTGGGCTCTCTAACAATAATTACTTCCTCCGTTAATGAATATAAGCAAAAATTGGTGAACAAAAATTGATGTATTCAGTCCAAATTTGTACCAGATACATCAATTTTTGTTCACCGGTTTTTACTTATATTCTGTAACCGAGGGAGTAAGCGTTTATAAGCTAACTTGTGCTTAATTTCAATTTTCAACATTCAAACAAGTTACTAATATGAATGATTTCGTGTCCTACTAAAACGGCGATGACAATGCAGATGAGCCCGATGGTGGAGTCTCCTCGTATATATCGGGAGGAATACCGACGACATTTTGGTAATGTATGAGTTTTAATTGATGTGCAAAATATCTTCGTTTTCAGTTTTATATGATACTAGCAGGATACCCGGGCATATACGCACGGGTGCTGTCATATTTTTTATGAATGAACTTAGACAATATTTAAATAGTCTGAACATTACTCTGCGAAAATAAAAATAAATTTAAAGTAGATAAAAAAGAAGTTTCAAATAAAAAATGTATAAATGCTAAAATGTAAAAGTATCATTTAAAAGCATTTGTGCATTTATCCGGTGCTTTTCTATATATAGGTGCGTTATTTTTTATATATCAGTATTGCTATCCCGTGTTTTTTATATATTAGTGCGGCTATCCCATGTTTCTCTCTCTCTCTCTCTCTCTCTCTCTCTCTCTCTCTCTCTCTCTCTATATATATATATATATATATATATATATATATATATATATATATATATATGCGATTATCTCATAATTTAAATTGATTGTTTGAGTTGATTAGATTAGTAGATTATAGTAGATGGTAAAAGATAGATAGTAAATGATCAATAAGAAATAATTATCCCTTTTTTTATATATCAGTGACAATTATTTGATCTTTTTTAGGTATTAATCAGTTTAAATAGTCATTAAGTCTTCTTTTTTTAGATAGTAGGTTTATAGTAGTCATCAAAATTTTTAATTATCAATGACAAATATTAATCCTGTGTTTTTTATATATCACTACAGTTATCCCGTGTTTTTTTATATATCAGTGCAGTTATCTCGTAGTTTCAATTGATTATTTTAGTTGATTAGTAGATTATAGTAGATGGTAAAAGTTAGATAGTAAATTATCAATAAGAAATATTTGTTTAATATTAATTAGTAGTTTAAATATCCATTAAGTCTTCTTATTTATTTAGATAGTAAGTTTATAATAGTCTTCAAAAATTATAATTATCAATGGCAAATATTAATCAATAAGAAATATTGTAGATCGTAGATTATCAATAAGAAATATTTATTTTAAATATTAATCAGTAGTTTAAATAGTCAGTAAAACTTCTTGTTTTTTACATTATAGGTTTATAGTAGTCTTCAAAATTTTAATTATCAATGACAAATTAATATTAATCCTGTGTCTTTTTTATATATTAGTGTAGTTATCCCGTGTTTTTTATTTATCATTGCAGTTATGTCGTAGTTTCAATTAATTATTTTAGTTGATTAATAGATTATATATAGTAGATAGTAAGATATAGATAGTAGATTAGATGATTATAGTAGATAGTAAAAGTAGATAGATGATGATCAATAATAAATATTTATCCCACGTTTTTTATATATCAGTGACAATTATTTGTCTTTTTAGGTATTGATCAGTTTAAATAGTCATTAAGCCTTCTTGTTTTTTTTAGATAGTAGGTTTATAGTATTCTTCAAAAATCATAATTATCAATGACAAATATTAATCCCGTGTTTTTTTTATATACCACTCTAGTTATCCCGTGTTTTTTTATACATCAGTGTAGTTATCTCGTAGTTCCAATTAATTATTTTATTTGATTAGTAGATTATAGTAGATGGTAAAAGTTAGATAGTAAATTATCAATAAGAAATATTTGTTTAATATTAATTAGAAGTTTAAATAGCCATTAAGCCTTCTTGTGTTTTTAGATAGTAGGTTATAATAGTCTTCAAAAATTATAATTATCAATGACAAATATTAATATCGTGTTTTTATATATATCAATGGAGTTATCCTTTATTTTTATATATCAGTGTAGTTATCACGTAGTTTCAATTGATTATTTTAGCTGAATAGTATATTATAGTAGATAGTAAAAGAGAGATAGTAGATTATCAATAAAAAATATATATTTTAAATATTAATCAGTAGTTTAAATAGTCATTAAATCTTCTTGTTTTTTACATAGTAGGTTTATAGTAGTGTTCAAAAATTTTAATTATCAATGACAAATATTAATCCTTTTTTTATATATTAGTGCAGTTATCCCGTCTTTTTTATTTATCATTGCAGTTATTTCGTAGTTTCAATTAATTATTTTAATTGATTAGTAAATTATATTAGATAGTAAAATATAGAGAGTAGATTATCAATAAGAGTGTAAACAAATTTCAGAGAGAAAACAGAAGATAATTTTAGTAAAGTAATTTAAGTAGAGTAGCGTTTGTATAAATTTAGAAATTTAGTTAATAAAACTAAAGTGAAGAGAATAATTGTTTATGGAAAAATAAAAGTAAAGTAAAAAGAAAAAAAATGAAGAAATAGAGTGTAGGAGAAAAGTGAAAAGGAGGAAAAAGAGTGTAAGAAGAAAGAGAAAAAATGAAGAAAGAGAGTGTAAGAGAAAAGTAAAAAGGGGGAAAGAGAGTGTAAGAAGAAAGATGAAAAAGGAAGAAAGAGAGCGTAAGAAGAAAAAGAAATATAGGGTAATGACATTTTTACCCCTAAATTGAATATGTGTCTTGTTAATAAAAGATCTAAAGTAGTAATTTTGTAGGAAGTTTGTTTGTATAAATAGATATTAGATTAGATTCTTAACATTAACGTTTTTGATATGTTAGGTATATTGTTCTGAGTTGGATTAGAAGATGCTTCATTGAGTCGTCTGAGTTTTTTGAGTTTAGAGAACTTGTAGTTTATAGCTTTTCTGTAGTTTGACACTTTTTGGATTGTAGAACTTTGTAACTGTTTGGATTGTAGAGTTGTTTAGGGTTATGGATTGTAGAATTGTCTAGGCATTTTTTGAGTTGATATGGATTCACTACAAGAAAAACAGGTTTTTTTGGCGGATTTTTTCGCCAAAAAACACCCAATTCTAGCAGTAAAAAGAAATTTGGTCGTGTCGCAACGTATTTTCTAGTGGAATTTCCGCGATTTAAGGTCATTTATGGGGAATTTTAGCGGATTTTTCCGCATAATTTTTTTAAGCACAATCCGCCCGCCAGAAACGACACCAATTCCGCCGCAATTTTTTTTTTAAGCACAGTCAAATCCGCCGCAAATGACACCAATTTGTTTTTAAAAAAAAAAAAAGAAATTCCGCCAAAAATGCGCGCGTTTTTTTCAAAAAAATTAATTTTTCACAAACGCGTTTTTTGAGTGAGAGGAGTTGAGAATGAGTTGAGAAGTTAAGAGAAGAGTTGAGAAATTTGAGTGAAGAAATTTGAGAGAAGTTAAGAGAAGAGTTGAGAATGAGTGAATAAATTTGAGAGAAGTTAAGAGAAGAGTTGAGAATGAGTGAAGAAATTTGAGAGAAGTTAAGAGAAGAGTTGAGAAATTTGAGTGAAGAAATTTGAAAGAAGTTAAGAGAAGAGTTGAGAAAAGAATGAGTGAATAAATTTGAGAGAAGTTAAGAGAAGAGTTGAGAGAAGTTAAGAGAAGAGTTGAGAATGAGTGAAGAAATTTGAGAGTGTCGAGAATGAGTGAATATTTGTAGAAAAAATGGAAGAAATCGGATAAAAAGGTTGTGTCCGTTGCGGCGAATTTCATGTCCGTTTCGGCAGATTTCAAAATTTAAAGTTCCCACCCATTTTCACTGTGTCCTTTGCGGCGGATTTCCTGTCCTTTGTGGCGGTTTTTTTTTTTGTCCGAAACTTTACAATCCGCCGGAAATGTCAAAATTCCCCCCAAATGTCAAAAATCCGCCAAAACGTTTCTGGCAGATTAAATCCCCCACAAATGTCAAAAATCCGCCGAAAAGTTTCTGGGGGATTAAAATCCGCCAGAAAGTTTTGCCTTGGATTTTCAATTTTTCTTATAGTGATTGTTTTGACAATTTATGAGTTGATATGGAAACATTTTGTCACTTTAATTAAATTAATTGTTTGAATGAGAATCAAATTTTAGTGATCACACTTTTTAATTAAATCGTGATTTGAATATGAATTCGATTGGTAGGATGTTTTAGTTTGGTTATGAATATGAATTTCCAATTGGCAGAGATTTGTATGATTTTTAATTTATTTGTATTGTTATTGTATATGATGTTATCTGACTGGAATATCAGTCGGTAAAATTGTCTCATCATTACTGATGGAAACTCGATCGGAAACTAGCAGCAGATAAAATCCGTCGAGAAATAATGGACATCGAAGTAGGGAATTTTTTGTCGATCCTCTCTTTTCAACGGGTAATTTTTTGTCGGTAAACTGTCGAAAAATAGCCATTACCAGATTTAGAGAATTTCCCACGAGTTTTTACAATCGGTAATCACTGATTTTTCTTGTTTTTTTTTTCTGCGTCTGGGAATCAGCTAACCTACATGCATTTTTTCCTATAACACACGTGCTAAAATCACTTTACGTATCGCCTCCAAAAAAATATTTAGTTACAAAGCCATATCCAAACCCAACTCACGAATGTTTACCACTATCACAAAACTGGTGATTACTGACGACCAAAGACCATTGGTAATGGTTAGTTACTGACAGGTTATCGAGAGAAAAAAAACCCTCGGAAAAGAGCGGGTCAGTAATGGTTACCGACAATTTTTTCAATGATTTCCGACCACTTTTATCCGTGTGTAAGTTATGTACAACTACTATTTCTGTTGGTAATTTCGAAATTAGATCAGTTTAAAAACTTATATTCCATCTTCCATATCTTGGAACCATATGACAATTAAGGACATCAATTAAGAACTCAAAAGTACTAAAGCTACTATGAAGACACATGTTGTTCCATTCCTCAGTTCATATCAATTGTCAATTAGATTAGTTTAAAATCTTATAACATATACAACACCCATGCAGTCAATATTAGTTGGGAGATCAAAATACACACTTGTTTGAAACAAATCAAAGAAATCAGAAAGAAGGTCCAAAGGAGAATCTGTCATCATTATAACAGTGAATTTAAATTTAAGAGAAACATTATCACTTCAATGTGAAAGCCAACACTATCATGCAAGAATACAAAGTTTTAATTAAGCACATATATTCCTTAAATCTCGTTGAAAAGAGTAGCACAAGATTCAACACTAATTAATACATTGGAATTTAATAGATGACAAGGTCAACAAGTCATCACAGACAATACAACCTAATATTACAGGTGACAAACTCAAGTCAGACTCAATATGTAAACAGTGGCTGAGATTGTTCTGTATTTGGCAAGGATTGTGATGGTGTGTCACTAGTGGGAGGTATAGAAGGGCAGGGTATGGTGAGATTGGTGTTATCAGTGGCTGAGGTTGTTTTGGGATTTTCAGTAGGTGTTGTAGGTTGAAACAGAGATGTATAGGGAAATGTTGTTTCATCAAACAACACATCTTTTGATATATATAGATCCTGCCATTTGCATGCATACATTTATAACCTTTGTGGTGAGGAGACAGTCCTAAATTGACACATTCTGAGCTTCTGAAATCAAGCTTGTGCTTGTTGTAAGGACGGAGGTGAGGGTAACAGGAGCAACCAAACACCTTTAGTGACTTGTAATCAGGTACCTTATTATATAGGGCTTCAAAGGGAGAGACAAATGTGGAGTGACTGGTAGTGGGTAATCTATTTATTAGGTGTGCAGCTGCAGTGAAGGAGTGATCCCAGAATTTCTTGGGTAGAGATGCATGAGACAATAGAGTAAGTCCCATTTCAACAATTTGACGATGTTTTCTTTCAACAGTTCCATTTTGGTGGGATGTGTGTGGGCAAGTCAACCGATGTTGGATACCTTGGGTGTTTAGTAGTTTGGTGAATGGTCTAAATTCCCCCCCAAAATCAGTCTGTACAGATTTAATGGTGGCATTGTGTTGTGTTTGCACCATAGATTGGAACTCAGTGAAGGCTAGGAGAGAATCAGACTTGTTTCTCAAGAAATACAACCATGTGAATTTAGTAAATGCATCAACAAAGGCAATGTAGTAACTATAACCAGAACTAGATGGTGAAGGGGAGGGTCCCCATAAATCACAGTGAATTAATTCAAAAGGTTGTGTGTGCTCAGTGAGAGATGCAGGAGCATGAAGCTTATGAGATTTTTCAACACAACAAGACTTGCACAAAGAAATGTCACTTTTATTAGGAGCTGAAATATCATACAACTTGAGAATGGATTTTACAATGTGTGCATTAGCATGACCTAGCCTAGAGTGCCATAAATTGTAAGTTTTAACAGCAGGACTAGTACTAGATGCATGATCATGCAGAGTAGAAACATTATTTGCAGACACTAAAGATTTGCCAAGAGAATTACAAGAAGTTTTACACAAAGAAGGTATCCTAACTTTATGTCTAATAGGAACCCGAAAGGGCAATTTCTTGAAGGAGTGGAGTCCATCACGACCTTTAACTCCCTTGAGAACAACTTGCTTAGTGTCCTGTGATTTAACAAGGCAAACATTGGCATGAAATTCAAAATAAACTCTATTATCCCTAGAAAATCGAGACACAGAAAGCAAATTCTTGGAAATGGACGGAACATGAAGCAATTTGTTTAACTTGAAGACTATCTTGGGGTCAAAAGGGGATGTGAAACTACTAGTGCCAATGGCTTTGATTGGCACTTTGTGTCCATTGCCCATAGAGACTTTGGTGGTGCCTCTATAGGGTGTGCTAGTGTCAAGGTTGTGAATATTTGGAGTTACGTGATGTGACGCACCTGTGTCCTTGTACCATGCCTCTTCGAGAGAGTCAGTAGAGATTTCCTCACCAGTCACGGCATAGCTCACGTGAGGATGGCTGCCATTGTTGGAGGAATTCTTATGATCCTTATTGTTAGTCTCGGGCTGTGACTGCTTCTGTTGAGAAGATTGTCCTTCAAAAGACTCATCATACCAGTGCCAGCATTGAGATGCAACATGTCCATACTTGCCACAAAGTTGACAAGTTGGACGAGCCTTGGAGGTGGGTTGGGATACAACATTGTTGTTGTTGTTGTGGTTGCTTCTACCACGACCACGACCCCTTGCATTGCGTCCACGCCCACGCGAGAACCCTCTATGTTGACGAGAAGGATACAAAGCATGAGCTAGATTTGCACTTACAGGAGCAGTGTTGAGTTCTTGACGATGCTTCTCAAATTGAGCCTCTTGAACCAAAAGAAGCCCCTCAATCTCAGAAAGAGAGGTAGAACCAGGGCGCCCAAAGATCATCATGATGAACGAATTATATTCCTCCGGAAGACCATCAAGAACGACGTCAATCTTATCTTGCTCGGTGATGGTTTCCCCAATTGATAGGAGAGAGTCGGCAAGGGTGTGGATTCGCAGCAGATATTCAGAGATGGAACACTCCCCCTTTTTGGTATTTTTCAATTCAGACCTCAATTGACGGATTCGAGCCTTGAGGTGAGAGTAGTAGTGTTGATGAATTCTGTAACACCCCAAAATTAATTAGATGAGTATTTAACTAATTTAATTAGGTGATTATTTAATTTACTTAATTAAGTGATTATTTGACTAATTTAATTAAGTAATATTTTAGTTGGCCATATTTAAATAATAATAAGGTAATTAATTTAGTTAAGGAGTGAGGTGTAGTAAATAAATGGGGGGTCTAATTTATTTAAATGAGATAATCAAGTGGGATTTATTTTATTACAGAAGGTGAGTTAAATTAAATTGGAGGGGTGTAAATAAGGCCCAAGGGCCATTAGTGAGTCCAATTTCTAGTCATAAACCTAGGGGTTCCTAAGTTAGGGTCTCATTGTGTTCCATTCAAAGAAAGAAAAGAAGAAAATTGAGGGAGAAGGGAGGAGAAGGCCGACGCAGGGAGGAAGGAAAAAGGAAGGAGGTTTTTCTTGGATTTTGTTTGGTAAGTGGAGTTCTTTTGTCCATTGTTCCCCATTTTCTTCCCTCTTTGTAGTGTGGTAGTCTTTAACCCTCATTTCCATTTCTTTTGTTGATTCACCATTGTTACCCAAGAGAGGAGGGGTTCGTTTCAAATGAAAAGGAGGGTGGGGATACTCCATTTTGTGGTTTTTGGTGTTAGCTTGGAGTTTCTAGCTCATTCAAGGTTAGGGGCTCTACTTTTACCCATATAATAACTTGTATGATATGTGTTATGTGTGGAATAGCTCTAGGATGATTTGATTGTTTGAGTTGTGTTAATTCTATGTTGGTTGTTGTGTTGATGTTTAAATTGGTGACATTATGATGCTTGATGTTGGAAATAAATGTATTATTAAATGTGCATGCAAAGTGTTTGATAAAATGCTTCAATGTGATGAAATAAGAGATTATGTGGATTAAATAATGTTGATTAATTATTCAAGTAAGTGTTGTGAATTGGGTAATGAATTATTGGATTGAGATGTTGTTGGAGTGTATGTGATTGTTGAGGAAAAATCATGGGAGAATGGTGTGAATAGTGCAGGAGGCGCCACTAGGCTAAGGAAATGGCGCCTAGACATATGCTGTCACGGTTTGGGGTTGCTGGGAAAACAAGGGCGCCATTTGCTAGGCAAACCGCGCCGTATATCTGTGTGCGGCGGTGGCGGTGTGTGTGGATGCGGGGCGCCAATTCCTAGGAATTTGGCGCTGGTGGGTCTTTGGATGCGCGCGCGTGGCTGAACTTGTGCGAGAGGCGCGCCGATTCATCGGGAACTTGGCGCCCGGTGTGTGTGTGTGCGTGTGTGTACAGGTACAGGCGCCGCCTAGGAACTTGGCGCTGTGTGGAGTGGGCTGGTGCGTGCACTGTGTGTGCGTGAGTGTGGGTAGCACGGCGCCATTCTGCGCCATGTCTGCGCGTGCCAATGTGCCTGCGTGCGTGGTTCTGGAGTGGCACGGTGTGGGCGCCAAAATGGCTGCCCTTGGCGCCTAGTTGTGCGCCTTGTCTTGGGTGTGTGCTAGGGGGCGCTAAATGGTCGCCCTTGGCGCTATTGGTGCCTAAGAGTGTCTAAGTGTTGTTTTGGTCCTTGGAGTCTAAAATTAGTCCTTAAGTGTCAAATTAGTCCCTAAGTATTAAATTAATCCTAATGGTGTCAAAATAGTCCTTGAGTGCTAGTATGGTCCTTAGGTGCTAAATTAATCTTTGGTGTGTCAAAATGGTCCTTGAGTGTTGAGAAGGTCCTTAGATGGGATTTAATTCTTGGTGTGAGATTTAATGTAATAAATGAGGTGTGGGGTGTTGTGGTGATGATTAAGCGATGAGTAGGCTTCGGCCAGAGCGACGGGTTGTGTTGTGGTGACGATTAAGCGATGGGTAGGCTTCGGCCAAAGCGACGGGTTGTGTTGTGGAGATGATTGAGTGGTGAGTCAACAAATGTTGTGGTAAATGTATTGTGTTATGGTGCATTGTCATGGTGTCGCATAAATCATACATATAAAGCGATGTGGGCTTCGCCAAAGCGGCGGGGCTTCGCCAAAGCGATGGGTGCCCTTGAGGCTTATAGCGATGGTGATGGATCCACATGCATATTGCATACATGCATACACTCATACTGTCTTAGGGAATCTTGGTGATGTTTGATTGTTCCATTACTAATAATTCTTGGTGTTATAATTATATGGTAAATGCCTTAATTGTTGTGGATTGGTGTTGATAGTTGCTTTCCTATTATAATGCTTATCTTACTTGTTATTATTTATGTAAAGAGACTCACCCTCTTCAAGGTCGTGTTGCCTCGTATGCTTAAAGCAACCTACAGGTGACGGAGACTAAAGGTGTTTAGAGATCCTTCTTCTAGTGTGGTCGAGTCGGCTCTGATACGTAGCACCGGGGGGAAATATTTAGTAGTTGTTATTTTATTCCACTGTTGTACTACTTTATTCTCAGACTTGTTGGTGCTATGTATCATATACTGGAGTTTTACTTTAATTAATAATTCGGAGTATTGTAAGGTATTTTGAAGAAATGTAGCATTCTCTTCGTGGTGCGTGGAAAAATATATTTGTTTTGAAAACTCTGATTTTATAAACGATTAATTAATAGTAAATAGAAAGGGGGTGTTACATTAGTGGTATCAGAGCAGTTCGGTCTGTCCGGCCAAGTTGTCGAGTCTGTTAACCCTCGAGTCTTGGTACTCGTTTTGAATCATAAACATGTTGTTGTTTATTACTGTGATCTTTGTTGGTTTGTTTTTCCTTGGCATGTCTTGTAAATTATTTGATGGATAGCAATTGCAAATTATATTGATCTATTGAGGTAGGTGTGATTGAAGTATGTGACTGTTGTTAGTATCATTAAGATGTGTGTAATTAAAAGAGTTCTAACGACGTCAAAGGAGTGAAAGTCGTGACGACGCCTTCGCACTCCAGACTGCGTTAAAAGTCTTTTAATGTGGTAGTTATAAATTTGAAAAGAAGTAGTTTTGTTACCTTAATTAATTGGTTGCATGAGTAGGAGGGACTGGTCACCCCAAACACTCATTCCCAATGAAAGAGGCGACAATAACTCATGGTTAGTATTAACTTTGGATGCATACACTAACTGTAATTTGATTAATTGCCTGATTAACTTGTTAGAATATGGAAAGTAATTTTTATATGACCTAACCTTGGTTAGCTATACATTGGACAATATTTGAAAGATTGTTTGTTGAAAATTGTTGCACTTGATTGACGTATCTGCTATAGGTTGATTGCTACTGTGATGTATAGGGGTTTAAGTTTTACTTGTGCATAATTGTTTCGAAGTTAGTATGCTAAAATGAAATGATGTGTAATGCTATATTTTCATTATCTCGATTAGGATTGCATGACTCAAAGTTTCGACACTTTTAGTGTTTCAATTTGGCTTGTTTCGTGAGCATGATGTGATGTGTCAAAATTAAATGATTAGTTTTCCTTACCGTTGGAGTTTATGTCGGAAATTAAATTCTGAACTAATAAGTAGTTGCTTATGTGGTTGCATGCTCTAGTGATAGTAAGGTTGGGGGTTTGCATATAGAGTTTCCTTTTTGACAAAACTGTGAGTTCTAAGGTTTTCAAAAAAAAAACGGTACTTGGAAAATTTTGTGCTATTGGGAATGAATGAGATGTCAAAATAGTGTTGAATTTGTTTCCAAGTTGTTCTGAAATTTTATTTCAAAATGAGACATGATTTCGGCTTTTGCACCAATTGGGTTGTGGTTAGGTGTTGTTTGAAAATGAAGAAGTTTTACACTAAATGCATGGTTAGGAAAAGTAGAATTTTTATGATACGTGAAGGTGAGTCCAATAATGACTATCAAAGTTTTAGAAACAGATATATACAATTTTGAGTACCTTCTAACTATGAATTCCAATTGTGAAAATTTTGTTCGATTTATGATTTAACGGTGGCCTTTGTTGTTGCTATTACCATTATTAATTGTCACTTCTTGGTTTGATTACGTGGCGTCTAAATTTAATGATGAAACGGTACCACGAGACCTTTTGTGCAATCGATATTACTTGAATTAATTATCTTTGCTAAATGTTGACAAGGAGGTTTAATTTCATTTGCTTAAACTAATATCAAGCCTTGAAATCAAAACAAGTGTGTTATAAAGCATGTGTTGGTTATATTATTTTGGTGGTAAGAAATCAATTAAATTTAGTAGAATTATATGTCCATGATATTTTCTAAGGAAGTTGTAAAATCGCATGTTAGCCAAATCCCTAGGAGTAAAGAGATCGAAGATGATGCCTACGTGTTTAAATCTTTTCGGAATTGTGTGTTTAAATTATTTGCATGATTGGCTATGCTTATTTGGTGTTTGAGGAGATGCAAAACTAAGTGATGATTATAATTAGTTTTGGTTAATTGATCGTGATGAGTTTTACTTGTTTACGATTTATTTCGTGCGTGTCTGGACACTGTTTCAGTCTTTTGAAAACTGGTACTGTATGGTTGAGTCAAAAATTATGTGGCTGAGTGTTTTCGAAAATAGACTTAAAGCCGGTTGTTTTGGCACTAGTTTCGTTAAATTCGGAGTTGTGTAGCTCCAGTTATGAATCTCCAAAGTCGAGTCAAATTTCTAGAGTCAAACAGTGAGTAGGTTCGGTTTTTGCAGCTTTTATGTCTCCAAATGAACTCCGTTTTGAACGATTCTTTTTCCATTAGAAACTATACTCAAAATGCTTTTATTCGGGCTGAGGTTTTGTCCCATTTGGTCAAGTTTAAGTCAGTCTAGCGTGAAATGAAGTAGGAGGACAGAATCTGTCCAGTCGGAGAACTGTTTGGGTTGTTTCTAAAAACTGTACTAATCGGCTCATTGTTTTGAAACTTTAATGACATATTCAGAAACTACACATCCGTGGCTTTCCAACAAGTGTTTATTTGTCGAAATCCGAGGTCGTTTACTATTTTAATTAATTCGCCAAAGTAGGCGCAAAGTTGCAGAATTTTTCTGCACCTGAATTTAGAGAGAATAATTTGAACGTTGGATAAAATGACTAATTGTTGATGTGAATGATGTAGGATATATGATTAATTGTTGAGATTGGTATTGTTGGTTAATTACGATTGTTAGTATTGTTGGGCCTCTAGCCATAATTGTTGTTGTTTCTTGTGTTGGGTAGTCGGGTAGGATTTTGACAACCTACAGGTTAGAATACCTACCTGGAGAGTAAGAGAGTAGGGAAGAGTGTTTGATCTGTTACGTATACGATAGAACATCGATGAGGACGGTTAGAGGAGATGAGAAGAGTGGATGTTGATTTCATGAGTTAGCGTAGATTTTCGAGGAGGATAGCAATCGTTCATACAAGATAGTGAAGCGAGAGGAGAGTTCGGGCAAAAAGCCAAGTGGGGGAGACGCTACTGCGAGGATTGCATGGTCAACAAATGTGTCGAGCGTGGAAAGGAAGGTCATGTAGCTGCTAAGTGTGAGAAGTAGTATGTGGTCTGCTACAACTGTGAGGAATTGGGGCATATTAGTACCAAGTGTCCAAAGCCGAAGGAGGAGTGATGGTAGTATTTAGAGGTACGAGTTTCATTTAGGGTGCTTTACTAGAAGTCTATTGTTCGTTATGGTGAGTGTTTAAGTTTACATGTTCATGATAGTTAGATTTTCGAGGACGAAAATATTCTAAGTGGGGGAGAGTTGTAACACCCCAAAATTAATTAGATGAGTATTTAACTAATTTAATTAGGTGATTATTTAATTTACTTAATTAAGTGATTATTTGACTAATTTAACTAAGTAATATTTTAGTTGGTCATATTTAAATAATAATAAGGTAATTAACTTAGTTAAAGAGTGAGGTGTAGTAAATAAATGGGGGGTCTAATTTATTTAAATGGGGGGTCTAATTTATTTAAATGAGATAATCAAGTGGGATTTATTTTATTACAGAAGGTGAGTTAAATTAAATTGGAGGGGTGTAAATAAGGCCCAAGGGCCATTAGTGAGTCCAATTTCTAGTCATAAACCTAGGGGTTCCTAAGTTAGGGTCTCATTGTGTTCCATTCAAAGAAAGAAAAGAAGAAAATTGAGGGAGAAGGGAGGAGAAGGCCGACGCAAGGAGGAAGGAAAAAGGAAGGAGGTTTTTCTTGGATTTTGTTTGGTAAGTGGAGTTCTTTTGTCCATTGTTTCCCATTTTCTTCCCTCTTTGTAGTGTGGTAGTCTTTAACCCTCATTTCCATTTCTTTTGTTGATTCACCATTGTTACCCAAGAGAGGAGGGGTTCGTTTCCAGCTGAAAAGGAGGGTGGGGATACTCCATTTTGTGGTTTTTGGTGTTAGCTTGGAGTTTCTAGCTCATTCAAGGTTAGGGGGCTCTACTTTACCCATATAATAACTTGTATGATATGTGTTATGTGTGGAATAGCTCTAGGATGATTTGATTGTTTGAGTTGTGTTAATTCTATGTTGGTTGTTGTGTTGATGTTTAAATTGGTGACATTATGATGCTTGATGTTGGAAATAAATGTATTATTAAATGTGCATGCAAAGTGTTTGATAAAATGCTTCAATGTGATGAAATAAGAGATTATGTGGATTAAATAATGTTGATTAATTATTCAAGTAAGTGTTGTGAATTGGGTAATGAATTATTGGATTGAGATGTTGTTGGAGTGTATGTGATTGTTGAGGAAAAATCATGGGAGAATGGTGTGAATAGTGCAGGAGGCGCCACTAGGCTAAGGAAATGGCGCCTAGACATATGCTGTCACGGTTTGGGGTTGTTGGGAAAACAAGGGGCGCCATTTAATTTGCTAGGCAAGCGGCGCCGTGTATCTTGTGCAAGGGCCGGCGGTGTGTGTGTGTGGGATGCAGGGGCGCCAATTCCCTAGGAATTTGGCGCCTGGTGGGTGCTGGATGCGCGCGGTGGCTGAACTTGTGCGAGGGGGCGCCAGCCATCGGGGAACTTGGCGCCCAGTGTGTGTGTGCGTGTGTGTCTGTGCACAGGGCGCCAGTTTGCTAGGAACTTGGCGCCTGTGAGTGGGCTGGGTGCGTGCACTGTGTGTGCGTGAGTGTGGGTAGCACGGGCGCCAAATGAGGCGCCATTCTGCACCATGTCTGCGCGTTCCAGTGTGCGTGGTTCTGGAGTGGCACGGTGTGGGCGCCAAAATGGCTGCCCTTGGCGCCTAGTTGTGCGCCTTGTCTTGGGTGTGTGCTTGGAAGGGGCGCCAAATGGCTGCCCCTTGGCGCCTATTGGTGCCTAAGAGTGTCTAAGTGTTGTTTTGGTCCCTTGGAGTCTAAAATTAGTCCTTAAGTGTCAAATTAGTCCCTAAGTATTAAATTAATCCTAATGGTGTCAAAATAGTCCTTGAGTGCTAGTATGGTCCTTAGGTGCTAAATTAATCTTTGGTGTGTCAAAATGGTCCTTGAGTGTTGAGAAGGTCCTTAGATGGGATTTAATTCTTGGTGTGAGATTTAATGTAATAAATGAGGTGTGGGGTGTTGTGGTGATGATTAAGCGATGAGTAGGCTTCGGCCAGAGCGACGGGTTGTGTTGTGGTGACGATTAAGCGATGGGTAGGCTTCGGCCAAAGCGACGGGTTGTGTTGTGGAGATGATTGAGTGGTGAGTCAACGAATGTTGTGGTAAATGTATTGTGTTATGGTGCATTGTCATGGTGTCGCATAAATCATACATATAAAGCGATGTGGGCTTCGCCAAGCGGCGGGGGCTTCGCCAAAGCGATGGGTGCCGCTTGAGGCTTATAGCGATGGTGATGGATCCACATGCATATTGCATACATGCATACACTCATACTGTTGATAACTCTATTTTATATAGAGTATTTCATATGTTTAAACTTAGTATTTGCTCTCTTTCAAGTAATAATAAAGAGTTTATATAGTATTTAGTGTGATATATGATATCTTGAGTGATTTGAATGGTTATAGTTAGTTATAGGCCATTTTGGATATATTGTGGTATGTTTGAAGTTTTTGTTCGGTCAGGTCTCAATGCTAATCGCATCAATGCTCCTGCACCGATCCTGCATCAATTCTCAAGCTACTACTGGTGAATAAGCGACTGTTTCATATGCATCCACATGCAAAGTGATGACCTCCTGCTGCTTCCACGATGCCATCCAAACTTGTATAGTAGGCGCCTACCATTCACACATAGCTATAGGCTTAGCTTTGAAGAGTCACCAACATAGGGACACTTGTTCTAACACCATGGAACCGCCTCTATATGATTAAGTCAAAGATTTCAACATGGATAAACCTCTGGAAAGCAACTACAACTATGATCCACTCAAGATGACTTCAACATGAAGAAAGGAAGCACCTCACTTGAAGGCTATAAAAGGACCTCACATCTTCATTTGGAAATATATCACAATCCATAAGTTAGATCAAAATTTCAATATACATAGTTAGTTTTTATATTTTTAGAGGAAGAGGAAGGAATTCATAAATCCTCCTTAACTCATTTTCATAGTGTTTGTATAGTGCTAAGGAGTAATGCTAGTGCATTGCTAGAAGACTTCATACAAAGGTTTTCAACATTTGTAACTTTACTCTTGTTGTTTCTCTTTTGTGATTTCTATATATATAAACATGGTCTATTCAGTTTATATATATCTTGCAATGTCTCTTGTTAGCTAAACCTTTCTTAGTTGGAATGTTCTAATCATTTAATGAGCTTTTAAGTAAGTATGTTGCATGTATGTATGTTTGTACTTTAGTTCTTGCTTGATAATCTTTTCAAAACTTATTTTGAACTTGATCACTTAGAATAAGTAGATTTGTAAATGACCAGACATGGCTTACAATTAAGAACTCAAGAACTAATATGGGTGAGTGTTTTACATAAAGAAAACTTTGTGAAAACCATGCTAAGTCCTAGACATAGGATAGTATAGTCCATAGGATAATTGTGGGTACTTAAAATACAAGAGTGAATTCACTTAAGCAAAGTGAATACTTGTTAGGAGGCAAGATTGGCACTAACACCCCTTTCTTTCTTGCATAGAACAAGGATCATAAGAGCTGGTAATGATACTCTCAAGAAAGTGACCGAAAGGCACATAGCTAATGCAATGACATTCATCACTTGCATCACATCTTTGCATCATACACTTATAAGTAAATTACTTGATGAAGACATTCCAACTAGCTTTTCTCTTTTACACTATCAACATTTTTACTTTGCTTCTTTTCTAACTTAGTTGTGATCATCAAACAAAATCCAAAATTATTTTGTTACTTAGTGACTTTACACTTTATTACTTTATATTATTTTAAAAGTGAGTTTTTCAATCTCTGTGGGTTCGATCTTTTTACTACTTGTTTTTGGACAGTGTATACTTGCACTCAAGTGTATGTGGCATTTCCACACACCAACTGTCTTAGGGAATCTTGGTGATGTTTGATTGTTCCATTACTAATAATTCTTGGTGTTATAATTATATGGTAAATGCCTTAATTGTTGTGGATTGGTGTTGATAGTTGCTTTCCTATTATAATGCTTATCTTACTTGTTATTATTTATGTAAAGAGACTCACCCTACTGCGTCGTGTTGCCTCGTATGCTGCAACAACCTACAGTGACTTGATGACTAAAGGTGTTTAGAGATCCTTCTTCTAGTGTGGTCGAGTCGGCTCTGATACGTAGCACCGGGGGGAAATATTTAGTAGTTGTTATTTTATTCCACTGTTGTACTACTTTATTCTCAGACTTGTTGGTGCTATGTATCATATACTGGAGTTTTACTTTAATTAATAATTCGGAGTATTGTAAGGTATTTTGAAGAAATGTAGCACTCTCTTCGTGGTGCGTGGAAAAATATATTTGTTTTGAAAACTCTGATTTTATAAACGATTAATTAATAGTAAATAGAAAGGGGGTGTTACAAATTCGGTCCCAAACTTGATGGGAGTGCTTGCATGTGAGAACACGGGGAAGAACAGCTTCGCTGAGGGTTGAAAGAAGCCATGTGAACAACATTTGGTCTTGAACCAACCACTTTTCGTATTTGTCACTGATCTTGAGCGCAAGTCGATCGTCCTCATTAGCATATTGCTGAGGGATTACTGGATTTACCAGAAAGCGATGTAGCTTGTAGGAAGTGATAATACCTTCAACTTGCTGGTTCCACAGCAAGAAATTCTTGTCTTCAAGCTTTATCGAGAGTTTTGGCGCCGCCGTGAAACTGTGAGACTGACCGGAGAGATTCGAGCCCAGGTTGAACACATTGTTGTTGCCGGCGGTGGTAAGTGCTTGTTTGGGGGATTCTTCCGCCATGGACGAAGCAAGAAAGGAAAAAAAAGAAGGATCGATGAAGCGAAAGCGATGGATCTAGAGATCAAACCTGACGAATGATACCATGAAGAAGCTAAAACAGAATTTTCTTTTCATTGATTCTTCAACTTGTTGAATACAGAGATTGCAATACTTTTTGTATATATCTGAATCTACATAACCGAATTCAGTTTTATCATCTAACTGATTCATATACAACCTTGTAACTACTAAAGGATATTTACAACTGAATCAACTACACAGTTAACCCTAAATCTAACTTTACTAATCTGATTGACTTGATATAGCAGGTTACCACTTTATTTATCATTGGGCTCATTACCTCCAATAGCAGGTGAGTTACCTGCTGCAGCCTGTTTACATATTGAGTCTGACTTGAGTTTGTCACCTGTAATAACAGGTGGTATTGTCTGTGATGACTTGCTGACCTTGTCATCTATTATACGGTCTTAAACAAGCTCCACGGGCTTGGTATGAACGATTAACACAAGCCTTGCTCACCTTTGGTTTCAAATCAAGCAAGTGTGATCCCTCCTTGTTTGTATATTCTCATCAAGGTGTTACATTGTATGCTTTGGTCTATGTTGATGATATAATCATCACGGGCACTTCAAGCAAGCTGATTTCTAACTTGATTCTCAAACTCAATCACACCTTTAAACTCAAGGAACTTGGTAAACCTGAATACTTCTTGGGCATTGAGGTTAAACCCTTAACCGATGGTTCTTACTTTTAACACAAACAAAATATATTCTAGACTTGTTGCAGAAAGCCAACATGACAGATTGTAATGGTGCTCCTACTCCCATGCTTGCCAACTTGAAATTGAGTAAAACAGGTCCTGATGCCTTGCATGATCCCTTTCAATATCGGTCTATGGTTGGAGCCCTGCAGTATATTACACTCACCAGGCCAGATATTGCATTTACTCACAATAAACTCGCCGCTTTATGTCTTCTCCTCTCCAAGTTCACTGGTTGGCTGTAAATAGACTGTTAAGGTATCTCAGTGGCACTTTGCATCACGGATTACATCTCCAGCCTGCTTCGCAGGACCACAAATTGTCTCTACGTATCTATTGTGACAGTGATTGGGGTAGTGATATTGATGATAAAGCGATCAACGATCGTCTGTGCATGTTCTTAGGCCCCAATCTTATCTCCTGGATCGCCAAGAAACAATCTTTGGTCGCTGCTTCAGTATGAGAGGCGTAGAATACTGAGGTATTGCCCAAGCAATCTGCTGAACTTTTGTGGATCCAATCACTTCTCTCGAAACTAAAGGTACCACATCAAACACCAACATTGTTATGTGATAACTTGTGCTCACAGTACTTGCCCACAATCCAATCCTCCACTCTAGGACCAAGCACATTGAGCTAGATCTTCACTTTGTAAGGGAAAAGGTTGCTGCAAAATCTCCCGTTATCAAACATGTTCCCGATGCAAACCCAACTAGGCGATGCTTTAACCAAACTTCTTGCACTACATCCTTCCAAAGATCCGAGATCCAAGCTTAAAGTTCAATCCTCCTTGAGCTTGAAGGGGATAATAGATGACAAGGTCAACAAGTCATCACAGAGACAATACAACTGTTGTTATTACAGTGACAAACTCAAGTCGACTCAATATGTAAACAGGCTGCAGCAGTAACTCACCTGCTATTGGAGGTAACAGCTCCAATGATAAATAAAGTGGTAACCTGCTATATCAAGTCAATCAGATTAGTAAAGTTAGATTTAGGGTTAACTGTGTAGTTGATTCAGTTGTAAATATCCTTTAGTAGTTACAAGGTTGTATATGAATCAGTTAGATGATAAAACTGAATTCGGTTATGTAGTTTCAGATATATACAAAAAGTATTGAAATCGCTGTATTCAACAAGTTGAAGAATCAATGAAAAGAAAATTTTGTTTTAGCTTCTTCAGAATTCAACTCAGCTTGATAAAAGGGAGGGACAAAAATTACCGACAGACTTTTTTATAGCAACGGTAATTACTGACCAGATATACCGTCAGAAACTTAAAAAAGTCATCATACTAGTTGCTGACGGTGTTTTTCCATCGGAAATGCAGAAGTTATCGACAGATTTCTAGATGTAAGTAACTTTTGTAGGCATGGAATGATTTTCTTGTAGTGTACGCGAAGTTCACTTATACTCATGAAATAAGCACGTATTGATCCAAGTTCATGTAGTACATAAGTAAACTCTTTTAGTTCCGTGAAATAAATTCCCATTCATATACATGATGTCGGGTTCATATAGGTCTTAGTGTATCCCTTTTCCACTAGTCTTGCCGTATACCGATCAAGAGTACCATCCGATTTGTGCTTGATCAGTATAGATCCACCTCAAAACAAATAGATTTCTTGCCATCCAGTCTCTCAACAATTTCCCACGTTCCATTAATTCTTCTCAAGTGCGCCCATCTCTTCATCCATGGCTTGTACCCAATTTTTATTTTTGAAACTTCTTAAATAGATGATGAGATTATCACAGAGTCAACAACCGGAATGAAAAACACTAATGCTTTGCAAGGAAGGTATTTAGAAGAGACAAATTGAGAAGTAGGATATTTGACACACGACCTTTTTTCTTTCCTCAAGGCAATAGGCAAGTCATCAGTCTCAGTGTCACAAGTATCAGAAATTTGAGAATCACATTTATAGGGGTTAATTTTAGTACTTACCTCCGCTTCAGGCAATTGGGGCAGTGTCTGAAGGTCGAGTTTACTTCTTCTCTGATACACCAAAGTTGATTCACCAGCCTTAGTTTTTGTTGGTGTCGAAGATGATTATTCCTGAAAAACAGAAGACAAAGGAGGGACCCAAAATAGAAGTAGGTGACTCAGACTCTGGATTAGAAACTTGCGACTCAGATGTAGGACTTGTGACTTGAGACAGGAGTCACATGTGATTCAAGAGACGTAGATGTAGGACTTGTGGAAACAAGACAATATTAGGCTTGAGACAGGTGTCACAAACGACTCATATTGGACCAAAAACTCAAATTGAGATTCCAAGTAATGAATGTTCTCCCCCTGATATCGAGGACGAGTGAAGTAGGACACATTCTCATGAAACGTGACATCTTTAGAGACAAAGTACTTATGACTAGAAGGGTGCATCTGAATGCATCAGAATGCATGGAGGGATCATCCTCTTTTATTAGGAGCATAACCTAGAAAGATGCATCTGACTGCTTCCAACTTACTTGGATGTTGTTTATGAACATGGATAAAGGTGACACAGCCAAAAACCTGAAACTCAGGACTCTATAGAATTGAAATAGAAGGATACTGTTAATAATAGTTTTCAAATTTTACCAGTCAACAAGGAATACTTCATGAATTTATATGTGTCGACCCCGACAACAAAATGGTGACTCAAGGTTTTGAGCGATAATCGGGTTTGGATCGCGCCAAGGTTTTGAGTTCGAGTTTTGGGTGTGGCAAAAACTCTATTGGGGGAGAATAATAAGAACCGGGAAAATCGAGTAAACACGCGATCAGCTAAGCTCCCCAACGTAGATTAGTTACTTGCAAATCCGGTGGATGTCGCGCACCAACAACACAATAACAAAAGAAAAAGTAGCCCGGACCTTTGTTTTAACGGTTGTCCATTATCAATGTAGCAATATGATCCTACTTCTTATTATATATTTGGATATAGACATAATCTGACTCAAAAGTTGTAATCAAAGGGTCCCCGGCCATTTTACCAATGAAAATAAATTCCAGCATCAATGTCTAGTGACATATAGGAAAAAGTTGAAAAAGAAGAAAAGCAGATGATGAAAATTAACAGCAAAATGAGATAGAATTAAGATCACTTTTATAAAACATCTAATCTAATAGTTCAAAGATATTAATTAACAAGGTGATGAAACCTCTGTACAACAACTACATCATAACCCACCAAGATAAAAAATTAAAAAAAAAATTCTGTCCAAATTAAAGAACAAAAACTTAATTTACATCATGTTGCAGTTGCAGTTAATCTCGAATTCTCCATCATCGTCAACTATCACTTGATGATTCTTCTGAAAAAACTTGGAAGGTGTTGCGAATCGAACTGAGAATGAGCGAGAAACATTATCAGGATCAGTGGAAGAATAGCCATCATCGAAATTCTGTAAATAAGAAGTAGGATCATATTGGACATGTAACATGGGTTGTGAAGATTTGAAAAATCTCCTTTTTTCTCTCTTGATTTTCCTCCACAACTTATAAATATTGTTGTTTATGGTAACTTGGCAATTTGCAATGTTCATTGTGGTTAGAGCAGAGATCATAGGATAAATAAAATGGTTTAAGTATTTTATGAGTGCATGCATTGCACTAAGGTTATATATATAGTGACACTATGAACTCATCTTTCCCTTTTTTCTCTTTTTCTAAATTTTTTTTTGACAAAGCCTCTTTTTCTAATTTATCAGCACCACCTCAGCGTTGCACGTACTTAGAACAATATTGGACAAAATAAAAAAAGAAACTATATCCTATAAATCCTTTTGATTTCAGCAATTCAAATTGCAACTAAATATGATCTTTTTCTTTTAAAAATTTGCTTTAATACTAGGTAGTCACATCACATGGGGCAGCGTCGACCTAATTTGAATAGAATATAGATGACTCAAAAGTTTCATAACTCATTGAGAAAATGAAAAAAGATGAAGCTCCAACATCAAAGTCTGGTGAAATAAGAAAAAGATGAAAAAGAAGAAAAGCAAATGATGAAAAAATGAAATATATTGTGACCAAAGGAATTTATATCAAGTTGCTCTTATATATCATTTAACTCCAATTCTAACCAACGGGGTTGGCTCAATTGGTGGGTTTGTCCCCCATTGAGTCCCGCTGGGGGTCGGCTGGGTATGCTCCCCAGTTCGATTCTCGGTTGGAGCAAATTTCCGTTGGCCAGAGTTGTCGATGACGGCCCGACTGCAGATTAGTCATTCGTTGTCCACGCCGATATCTGCGGGGTTCGAGCATGTCTTCGTCGCCTACCACCAAAAAAAAAAAAAAAAACTCCAATTCTGTCTTTTTCAAATTCATCAGCACCACCTCAGCAAAGCAAAAACTAGACTAGATAGATACGACCAAGATACTACGTGACTAGTCATATAGGGCATGCATGAAAAATGATGTGTAAGTAACAAAATTAAAAGTGAAAATTAGGTGAAGTCATTTGAAAAGATTCAAGTTGAGTTTTTGCCTTTTTAGATTTTCCCAATTGTTTCTTTGAATATTTTGCTCTTACGGTTTTTTTTAGAAAAGTAGGAGTCTCGCTAAAATCTTTTGATACAGTTTTTGTAAGGAAAAAATATTAGTAAGCAAAAAGTGTATTTTTCATTATTTTATCAAAAAGAAATACAAGAATTAGACTAAAGGGGACTAAGCTTATACTATTGTAAACAAAACAAAAAGCTAGCATATATGTAACAACACTACAATGCATAAAACAAACTAGTAACATACACACGTGCATGCGCATGGGTAGCGACATGTTCTTTGTATGAATGGGCTCAATAATATTCAATTATTCCGTAAAGGTAAATTTTATTAAATTGTTAGCCTTATTCAATTCATTCTTTGACATAATGATATTCAACCATTCAATACATGTTTTCCCATCAAAGACGGTCAGACTATATCGACAAACTCAATGAAAACAATTAGGCTTTGTTTTTTTATACCCCACCCCATCCCCTCCCACCCCCACCCATTATTGTAATTCCTATTTTACCCCTGCCATAAATAACATTTTGACTTTCATTAATTTCACTCTGACTGGGACCCACAAGATAACGCATCGTATATACCTCAATAGAAGGTATATACGATTACATTAAATATTGAACGCTGACCTGAAAAAGTACTCGTCGTATATATGTCCTTCAAGACATATATACGATTACATTATTTAATGCTTCGTTGACTACCCATCGTATATATGTCCTTCAAGGCATATATACGATTGCATTATTAATTGCTTCCGTTGACTACCCATCGTATATAGGTTATATACGAGTGGGCTTTGAAGATCTAATCGTATATACATCCGGGCCATGTATATATATGATGTGAAAAAATACCCATCGTATATACATGGTTGAGGAGGTATATACGATCGGGCTATTTTTTCGCTTTTTCTGAGTTGCTATCTCGCTTTGTTGGAACAGATATTGACCCGCCTACTGGCAGCAGATCTGCCGACTCTCAGTTGGCTCCTGTTGATATTGATACTACATTGTTACTCAAGTTTGGTAAATGGAATTAATTTACTTAAGTACTTAGTAAGTTATATATTTTGTAGATATTTTCTACACTACAGTCAGTGGGAGGAGTGGGCCAAAGTCATTGGTAGAAGTATCTGTGTAGTTGTTGTTATTGTGAGATCCAAAAGCAAATGGAAAGAGGGAAAGCGAGATAAGATTGTTTTTGGCTGCGAGAAACAAGGCGGGTTTACTAATGATTCAAGGGTTTTCGGTTCTAAAAGGAGAGGCTGTCCTTTTAGATTGAAAGCTACTTGCACTGTTAGCCGTGGGGGTTGGTGTGTCACGGTTAAATGTGGTAGACACACACACGAGTTGCTCAAAACTTCCGTTGGTACTTGTTTATTTGGGCGTCTGTCTAAGGCGCAAAAAGATCTGGTTAACGAGCATGCGGATCTTGATGTCGGACTGAAAGCTACTAATACTGCTTTGAAGAAGCTAGATCCGGAGAATGTGACTAGTCTTCGTCAAGTTTATAGGCAGCGTCACAAACACCGGTCTACAAAGAGGGGTCCTAGAACGGACATTTAGGAGGTGTTGAGATTGATTGAATCCCATAATTATCTATGTTGGTCTAGAAAGATTCCGCAATCTGACGTCGTCAGTGATATCATGTGGGCTCATCCCACTTCTATAAAGTTGCTCAGGTTGTTTCCCAAAGTTCTCATTCTTGACTCAACCTACAAGACCAACAGATATAATTTGCCTCTTCTACATTGTGGGAGTCACAAACACCGAGATAAGCTTCCACGTTGCATTTTCTTATATTGGGCGTGAGCTTGCTTTTCATTTTTCTTGGGTATTGGAGCAAATTGCGAGGTATATGTGAGTTGCATTCTATTCATCCTCGTGTTTTCTTGTGACACAGAGATCTCTACCATATGTCCGCTATTCTTGATGTCTTTCCTGCTTTGCTACAAATTTATTGTGTCATTGGCATGTTACAAAAAATGTCAAAGCGAAGATTAAGGAGTTGGTTCACAAGGATGACGGGAGGAGGTCGAATCTCTCTCGGCTATGTATTATTGATTTTGTTGATGAGTCGGAGTATCTATCTAATCAAGTTTTTTGAGGTTTGCTTGCTCGATAAACCCGCTCTCATTAAATATGTGCACGACACATGGTTGACAACGCACAAGGAGCGATTTATCTCAAAGATGGACTAACCGGATCCCACACTTGGGGAATTCAACAACCAACGGTATTTCTATCCGTTACTCGATTTTTTTGACACGTGGACATATTTTTATTGTCGATTAAATTTCTTTGACACTTGTTTATTATTTCTATCCGTTACTCGATTTTTTTGACACGTGGACATATTTTTATTTGTCGATTAAATTTCTTTGACACTTGTTTATTATTTCTATCCGTTACTCGATTTTTTTTTGACACGTGGACATATTTTTTATTGTCGATTAAATTTCTTTGACACTTGTTTATTATTTCTATCCGTTACTCGATTTTTTTTGACACGTGGACATATTTTTTATTGTCGATTAAATTTCTTTGACACTTGTTTATTATTTCTATCCGTTACTCGATTTTTTTTGACACGTGGACATATTTTTTATTGTCGATTAAATTTCTTTGACACTTGTTTATTATTTCTATCCGTTACTTGATATTTTTTGACAAGACAGTTGAAGACTTCGAAGGGTGATCTATCAAAATGTTTGATATCTATTGATGACATCTTGATTTATACATTTTGATCAAATTATCGGGTCTTTTCAACGAAGCATCGCAGAATTGAAGTCAAGTCCAATATTCCACTCGTTTAAAAATCTTCAAGGACTTGTTTCTTTATCTCAGCACCGAGTCACATGGTTAAGGAGTTTGAAAGGTCGAAATGCGGGGTTGGATACGACAAAGGGCTGCGGTGTTGGGTGCATTCAAAGGAAGACACATCTACTTCCTTGTGCTTGTGAGATAGGTATTTTTCATGCTTCCGCAATTCTATTCCGCTTATCGTTGTTGATGATCACCGGAAACAGATTGAGTTTGGATGCAATAGATGATAAATCCACTCGGGATAAATCATCCGGATGCGATATTTCTTACCGCTTTGATGCTATCTTGGCAAGATTTAATAAAGTGAGTGAGGAGGAGAAGTTTCTTATTAAGAGACAAATTGAATGAGATAGCTTTCCTTCTACTTCTTCTATGGTTGCACCTAAATCAAAAGTCGAGCGAAAGGTGCACCAAAGAAGAAAAAGGGAATTTTTTGATGCTAAGCGTGATCCTTCGGGTGGGAGCACGTGGATTAGAGGGTAAAACAGACTGAAGAATCCGACCCTTCCAAAATTCCTACACAGCGGTCAACCAAATTATCTCAGGGTGCTTCTAGAGTATTATCACAGACAGCTGAGACTAAAATCCACTTACCGCTTTCTTCCAAAGACACGCGCGCAACTATGTTGAAAAAATTGTTGATGTTGAAGGTGACGAATCGCGGTTTTAGAGCGATCGGGGTTGGACTTGACATGGGTGAGGACTCCTGGCCTCCGTTAGGCAAGCTTTGATTCAGAAACAAAGGACGGGAAACCTTGTATTCGACATGTTTGGGAAGAACCGATCGTTAGAGCTTCGCAAAGCTTTAACTATCGAGTCATACGGACGTCGATCGAGTCAAAGTGGTTTGATTTGCTCGAGATGGGGTATATGGTTGCAACCAGTATAATGTTGCATTGGTTCGGCTTTTCTTTACCTATGAATTTCACTTATCCGCCTTTGAGAGGCACTTACGTTCATCTAAGTTGAAAATCATATCTGCTTACGAACGAGCAAAATCTACACTGGTTGCATCTTTCAATCTCTCCCACTTGTCCGTTGCCTCCTATTGCCCCACAGTGGTACCAACACTACTCACCGGAGTCTGCTTCATGGTTGCATCCATATGCCTGACGTTTTACCCTATGGCGCCTATGTGTCCTCCCGCGCGACCTCCCACTCCACGATGATGCGTCTAGATGTATAGATTTAGCCGATGATTCTATTGACGGCTTGTAGATAGATTCACACATTTTTTGTATTACACGTGTATATATACTATATCGCGTTTTTGTAATTATACGCGTTTACTTTATCCAATATATCTACACCGTTGATGTTAATCAAATCGCGAGACTTCAAATTAAAACCGGTAATAAAATCATAATCATGAACAAAAACAAAGCCCATCGTATATATCTCTTTTTGGGACATATATCCGATGTGCATTTTTAATGCATCATATATAGGTTTCTCGTATATATCGATTGACTTAAAACGTTTAAATCGTATATACGCACAATGAACATATATACGACGTCATAATTTTACCCATCGTATATAGGCCACAAAAAATATATATACGATTCGTGTATTTTTTTGAAAAAAAAAAAGATTTTTTGAAGGGCATTTTGGGAATTTCAGTATGGGTGGGGGTTTAAGGGGAGAGGGTGGGGGTACCAAAAAAAAACCCAAACAATTATTCTACTCCTCGCCGAGTCAAAAAAAGCAAACTATTGGAAGACTCTTTGTCTTATTTTTGTCCTGTTTGTAGTTTTTGCAATAAATTATAATTAACAGTGACAAATATTTGTCCTATATTTTTTTTAAGTATTAGTGAAAATTACTTGTTAAGGATTTTTTATTTATTGGTGATTGTTGCGTGTTTCAATGACAAATTAATATTTGTCCTGTCCATGAGTATTTTAGAAAAATTTGTCATGTTTATAATTTGTACAAAAATTATAACTATAACTTACAAATATTTGTCCCGTGTTTTTATGTGTCAAGAATAAACTAAACTATCTTCTCACAAATAAAAATCCGGGTTTCTTATGTATCAATGACAAATATTGTCATGTGTTTTTTTAATAATTATTAGTAGTTCAAATAGTCATTATGTCTTCGGGTTTTTTTTAATGATTAAATTGAGTTTACATTTTTTTTTTCAACTACAAAATAGGTTCTCACTCTTTTTTTACAAATGAAATAATTAAAAGTGAAAGTGGAAGTCACTAGTACAAGAAACTTCTAACCTTTTATGACACTACAAGAAAATCGCTGATTTGCCACAGACATTTCCGTCGCAAATGGACAAATTTCCGTGGCAAAACAACATTTGCCACGGACAAAAATTGGTGGCAAAAATGCTCGTCGCAAATCGTTTGCTACGGAATTTCCGTGGGAAATGTTTCCGTCGCTAATCCGTTGCAAATATCCGTGGCAAAGTCGTTGCAAATTTCATCGCAAATCCGTGGCAAATCCGTCGCAAATGTAAAAAAAATTAAAAAAATAAATAAATCATACAAGCATGAACCTGAAGAGAATGTTTAATAAAATTAAAAAAAAATAAATCATACAAGCATCAACAGAATTAATAATTTAGCCAATCAAATATTGTATGGTTATATAGAAGAGAATAGAGACTCATTATTTAATATAAATCACACCTCTTTGTGTTATCAAATTTTCCAATTACACACAAAATTGCCTCAAAACAGACTCTTTTACTGGGATCCAACAGAAGTTGATAGAGCACTGAATTAAACTGAGATCTAATATCTTGTATCTCTGTACAAGTACGTAAATAGAAATTTAGTCATCACAAACTTCCCAAGTGTCAACTTTCACTAAAACACAAGTTTTTAAACACACCAACCATCTAAAGCTCTAGCTCTCGATATTGTACTGCATAACCTCGCTAGAGAAACTCTAGGAAGAACATCGTGCAAGTGGAGAACATCTTGTAAAGCCCCTGCAACATACACCAAAAAACCATGACCATCTTTTGGCCAGTGGTTGTATCTGAGTTATATGTTTCACGCGAAGAGAGTTTTTTCTTCTGCAAATAAATTGAAAATATGCATCAGATATTCAGATTTTAATAATAACTGACATCTTCTAGAGGAAATAGAAAATTGAGAATTACTTCAAGATAAAATAAGATCACTAAAGGAAAACCAGAGACCTTAGTAGATTTGCGATCCTTGTCAATAAGCTCCCAGCACTCCTTTTCCAAACGGAGTATTTCTACATCTCCATCATCATATAATATCTTCCACGTGAAATCAGTAACATATAATCAGAATTGTAAATAACAATTAGAAAGCGAGAAGAAAATACTTGAACTGAACTCATAGGAAAGTTCAAATTTATTTAGCTTACCACATGCTTCCTTTTGAAGGATCATAAGACTTAATAGTGCCTCCATAAAATCAGAGAACACCAACACACAAATATGAATGAGAAGTTGAATTATAAATTATGTCAAGAAAAGAGAAGAAAATCACAATTTTAGAAATTTTCTCGGTGTTTCAAAGAAGGCATACAAGAAGCATGTTGGCAAAGTTGCGATGCTAATATTACAGTTCCAATTAGAATGTAGCATAAGTTAAAGCAAAAAGATGCAACATGAAAAAACTTGAGAAACAAACAAAATAAGAAAGTCAGAATCGGAAGAAGCACAATTTGAATTTCTAAGAAAGATCTTCCGTCACTAACAACCTAAATCCCTTTCTTGCAACCAATTAGATCGCCGATGACGGTTTCACCTTCCATCGCTTTACACTGTAGATGATATTCGAACACAAATTATCAAATATAAAAGATGTGAGGCAACATAAAATATCCACACATGGCATGAAGACCTAGAACCATGACCACTACAACATAGACTAAAACTTGTAAATAGAGTTTACCTTGGTCAATCCTGCAATACTTTTTCTTTTTTTAGACTTTTTAGTAGACAGTATGGATGACTTGGAATTATTACTTGCAGTCTTTTCACTTTGTTTTAAATCATCATGACGACATTTGAGACAAAAGCAAGTAGAAATTTACATTTGACAGAATACACCCTATATTAGCATTAGTGTATTTCACAATAAGATTTGTACCTTCATGTCACGTTCATCATGTTTATTCAACTCATCATTATGATAGCTTTCAGAGCCCTTAACTTTTTGTTTAAATGCGGACATTAAAAATTCTTTGAGCGTTATATTCTGCATGGTTTTGCTATCTGTATCAAAGTCAATTTCTGCATCCACTTGTATCCAACATACCATTTCTAGTTCAAGAGATTCAAAGTGAGTCAAGGCAGTGTCATCAGCCAACCATCTTTTCACTTCACTTGCTTTGCATGAGTTCAGTGGCATTAATAAGCACTGTTTTTAATTAAAAGTGATCGAGGTATAATAAAAGTTCAAAATAATAATAATGATAATACCGTCCAAATGATTCAGGGAAAATAAGCATACATAATCGAGAGAAGACTAGTCTAACACATTTACTCAAAGAAGGTATAAACCAATGTCAATAATCATGAACAAACCCGACTTCATTGCCCGCTCGAAACGAGTCTAAACAAAGTCACCTAAAGCATACTCATCGCTTTTATGCGGCTTAACTAGAAGGGGAACGTTTTTTCCATAATAAAATCATTCTAGTGTATATTGCAGAGCTCAAGCACCAAACAAATTTAATCAACCGAAAATCAGATATACTATCACCTAAGGTGCAAACATTCGAAATGATTCAATAAAATATAAAAGGCTTAATTACACTTTTAGTCGCTAGGTACCTCAATTGTTGCAATTAGGCCCCTTAAAGTCACTGCACCCTTTCACTTGTATGTTCCACCTACAATTAAAAAGACTTTTTAGAAAGAGTTATTCAGAGTTATACTTATCAAAAACATACATTTAAGGAGGACTAGTCACAAAATATTGAGGATGGTAGAACTAGTCATAACAACCAGAAACAACCACATAAGAAGAAAAGAAGGAAAAAACACACACACACATAAAAAGATCATAGAAGGAAAGAAAGACAAGTGATCCTTGGTCACATAAAAGCTCATTTACAATTGGGTATTCTGATTTGTAGGCAACAAAAGCAAGGGAAAGGATAGTTAACCAATCAAGCATATAGTATATATAGTACTGGACATGGTTCACAAAGCAGGCATAACTATATACACACATCTTCAGGTTTATGTAATGCACCAAATTTAAACTAGTTCTTTAACGAACAGCAACATATGCTTTTGCAATTGGTATATTGTAGTAGCAACTAGATTATAAATTCAGGAAAGAATATAACTAGAAAACAATCTGATATTGTAGTCGAAACTGAGAGAGTACCACAAAACACCAACAAAGATGACCAAACCAAGTACAACAACATACCATCCACTTGCCCAAACTGAGATAGAGTACCTATACCATACCATCTCAAACTGACATACCATCCACTTGACCAATTCAATGTTTCAATTAGAAAAGAAATACCAAAAGCATTCATTTGAAATGTGCAAAAGAACATTGAGTGACCTGAAATATAATCCATACCATCTCATTATATGTTTCTTTTGGTTTATATATAAAGAGAATAAGAGCAAAAAATGCATGTCAACAAACATTCTGAGGAGAAGAAAATGAAATACCTCCAAACGGTGTCTCACCCATCTATCACCTTCACACAACACCACCCCCGTCATCCGGCCCGATAGACTCCGTCATTACTTCCCGTCGCGCTGCCCCCTCAACATTGATTTTAAAATATATCTAGCATGACAATCATTTACAAATTTGTCACTCCAAGTTCTAAAAAAACAATAAAACAAAACACTCCAAATGTGGTTATCACCAAATCCTAAACCTAAATTTAAAAACAACATCAAGTTGGGTTAAATCCTAAACCTATTTTGTAAAAGTATGTGATTAACCTATTTTCCCTAAATTTGTAAGAGCGTGTGATTAACCTATATCACCTCAAAATGAGGTTATCAAGAACATCCTAAACCCTAATCTTGTCAAATTTGTAAATAACATCAAGTTGGGTTAAATTCCCAAACCATAAAAACCCTAAAATCCCAAAATGAAAACCCTAAACGGAATCAAATTAGAGAAATAGAGTACTAAAATGAATAAATCGATGGAGGAATGATAAAGTAGAGAAGATGCAATACCAAAGAACGATGAAGAAAATGGTAGAGCCCACCACGCTTTCTCTCTCCATCATGAACCCACCACCCTCATTCCCTTCCTCCGCTTGTGACAGATGCTCTCTTCTTGCGCTCTCTCTCTCTCTCTCATTGTGCTTTCGTATCAAGGGAGGAAGATGGATATGGGAAAGGGTTGAAATGTGTACTTTCTTTCTGTGTGGAAGAGAAAGGGAGTGAGTATTGAAGGAAAGAGAGAGAGAAGAAGTGAAGAAATTTTGAAAAATTGAAGTGAGTATGGGAGAAGATGAGTCGATGGAGAGAGTGAAGGGACCGACTGCTTTTTTTCTCCGAGGAGGCGGAGGAGGAGGCCGGACGAGGGTGGAGGGTGGAGGTCGGAGGAGGAGACTAAGGATCGAAGAGGAGACCGAGGTCTGGAGGAGGAAGGAGACGAGGAGGAGGAGCGTGAGAGCTTTGAATGTTTTAGGGAGAGAGACGTTACGATTTTAGGGGATCGGGCTCGTTTTATTTTGATCAATGGTTTGCCACGGACTTGCCACGGCATCTCCGTGGCAAATTTCTGTCCTTTCACATGTCCGTGGCAAACCCGTGGCAAACACCAGTGAATTTCGCGCTTTATTTTTTACGCATGCCGTCGCAAACTGCGACAAATTACTTGACTAATAAGCTCCGTGGCAATTGCTGGTGGATAAATCAAGCTTTTCTTGTAGTGTGATTTAACACCGATTTTATGAAACAACTAGTATTAAACACAAACGCGATGACATTTGTGCAATTGAAATGTTATATTTTGTTTTAGTACATTAGAAGCATCAAATACAACGCCGAATGTTAGTAAATGTCTGGCGTGGATACGTTACGTACAAGTTAAAACTTTTACGATGTTGATAGTTCCATGTTGGTCTTTCCTTAATACGCGGTGTGGATTCTTTCAATGGATTTAAAAGATTATTTAAAAGATAAGCATAAGGGTAAGTCGCAAGTAAAAGGAAAGTCAAATTCTTGAAAAATGTAAGTGTTAAGAATTGAACACTAATTCGAGCGCAATTGATCCAAGATTGCAAGAATCAAATTCCATAAACAAAGCACAAATGTAATTGAAGTCAATTAATCGCTTAATCAAACGAATCGAATTGACCTAATTAAGAACCCTAATTGATCGAAATTGGGAAAAACAGAAATTGACAGAAATTGGTAATCAAACACGCAAGAAATGGTCAATCCAGTTCAACACCAATTGGTACCTACGTCTGGGGAATCAAGCAATAGCTTGATTCTTGTTGCATTAATCACTTCAATGTTACAATTGAACAAGATGAACAATATCCCAACTTGATCACCCCTTCGCTTCCCCAATCCCTTGATTCCATGTGTTTCACTCACGCACAACCCAACAAGAGATTACAAATCGATTACAAGCAAAAATGAAAGCTAGAACTATATATCGAAGCTTCAATCCCCCTTGGCGCCAAGAAACCGAAGCTCTAGCTGAAGTAACAAACTTTCAAAACCTTCCAATGCGATGCTGACACATGGCACAAGGCTAGTGGTCAAAACTCGATATTAATTGCCACATCGACAGAATATAGAAGTTTGATTATCGCGTGTTTTTACAAATGTACAATAACCTAAAAGTTCCAATAGATTTGTACGCATTTCTTCTTAAAGCTCCAAATAGCATTCACAATAGATTGAACCTCCTCAGAGTTGATGATCTTCAGCTGAGGAAAACCTGCTACTTCAGCCTTGGGTAGCACATACCCATTTTTTTCTTCTCAAAAAACTATCTTATTGACAATATAAAGCCGAGGCTACCAATATCACTTGTGTGGTTGCTCTTCTAAGAAATAATAGGAGATGATAAATGAATAGTGAACACACGCTAAAGTGAACATACGCTAATTTTGTAACCTACTACCCTTCTGCCAATAATTTAAGTTAATCAGCTCATGTGGACTCGTTGAGTCCTTGCCTCGGCTAGACTCTTCATTGGCCGACAACTCACTAGATTTTGGGTGTTAACAGATGTTATGTTAAATGTTGATTTTATTTGGGTGGACTTAATCCTCACTCAAAAATTGTAGTCAAGGGTCCCCATCTTACCAATCAAAAGAAATTCCAGCACCAATGTCCAGTGACGTACAGGAAAAATATGAAAAAGCAGATGATGAAAAAAGATTTAAGTAACAGAAAAATCAGATAGAATATGTATCACTTTTATATTAACAACTAATCTGATAGTCCAAAGAGATTAACAAGATGACTAAAAACCTCTGTACACAACTACATCATCATATTCATAAGAAATAAAATAAAATTTTTGTCCAAATTAAGTAAACTCAAATACTATTTACATCATGTTGCAGTTGCAGTTTATCTCAAATTCTCCATCATGATCATCAATCACTTGATATTTATTCTCAAAAAACATGGAAGGTGCTGCAAATCGAACTGAGAATGAGCGAGAAACATTATCAGGATCAGTGGAAGAATACCCATCATCAAAGTTCTGTAAGTATGAGCTAGGATCATATTGGACATGAACCATAGATGGTGAAGATTTGAAAAGTCTCCTCTTTTCTCTCTTGATTTTCCTCCATAATTTTATTTTCCAGCTACCCTTCTTCATTCTCTCATAACTTGAACAAGTGTTGTTGTTTATGGTAATTTGGCAATTTCCAAAGTTCATTGTGGTTGGAGCACAGAACATAGAAAGCATAAAATGGTTTAGGAGAGCAAGGTGTAGTGTGCATGGACTCATGCTAGTTATATATATATAGTGATATAGTGATGCTATGAACTCACTTATCCTTTCACTTTTTCTTTTCATTAGCACCACATCAGCAATGCACATTCTTAGAACAGGATAGGACTAAGAAAAAAGAAAAAGATTAGATACTATATATTCAGCTATATTATAAATTTCTGATCATGTCAGCAATTCAATTTGCAACTTTATGATATTTTTTTAATGAAATTCTAAGTGGCAATTAGTAGACACATGGGGATTTGTTCAAAAGGTTACTTTGGAAAAGAACATACAATGAATGATAGTAGTAAGTTGTTTACTTGTTTTCATACGTAGTTATATTTTGGGGATTCCAAAACAATGGATAATACAGAAAATACGCAACAATTTGAGGAGTTTTTGTTTGTTTTTAGAAGCACAGTTATTTTGGTTCAGTGTAAGGATATCATATGAAGTTCATGAATGATGAATGAACATTGGTCGGTGCTTAAGCGTTTGATTTTAGGACATAGTTTTAATTTAATTTTCTTAAAATATGTTTTAAGACTTCATTCCTCTTAATTTTATACGGGCAATTAGACATGCTTGTTATTCTAAAGTCGAATCCGGGGAAGGCCAGCTTGGAAAGTCGGCGTCGCCCCTAATGTGAGAAGCACCACATGTTGATTCAACGTGGGGGGCGAACCTGCACACACTCTAACGGCCAAGTCAGTTCAGATGGCTCATGGACAACAGGAAGGTAGTAATAGAGAATATTGGAAAAATAGTGAAGTCAAAGTCAAATATGCCACATAAACAGAACAGTCAGCAAACACTAACCAAGGTGGCACACAAAATTGACACAAAGACTACGGAGTCAGCAACTGAAGCTAGTGATACTATCACTCTCAACAACACGAGCTAACACTCACTCAAAGCAACGAAAGGAACTCACTCACACTCTCTGGAAAACAATCAAAGTGAAGAGTGATTGAAGAAAGCTTCTAGAACAAATGAGTCAATGAATCGGTTGTAAATCCAAAGTAAAATAAGCGTATTCTGCTTGATTTCATTTACGCTTTTGATTGTAATGCATCTAGCTCCAAGCACTATATAAAGCTTGAAGCATTGCATGTACAGTTAGATTGAACAATAATGAAATTCAGTTGAAGAATTCTCTCTTTCTTTCGTTTATGGTATCAATCGCCATAGATCCGAGTCACGTTCTTCCGCTTTCATCTCCTTTCACCTTCGATCCCTCTCTAATCGAAAAGCTCTCCAATGGCGACGGAATCCCCAAACGCTCTTTCGCAACCAGAGCTCTCCGCAAATGTGTTCAATCTCAGTGGCAATACATCAAACACCGCGCATGGTTTTCCTTCTGCACCGAAGTTATCCATCAAACTAGAAGATAAGAACTTTTTAATGTGGAATCAACAAGTCACTGGTGTGATTACATCTTACAAACTCCATCGATTTCTTGTCAATCCAACAATTCCTCAACAATTCAATTCAGAAGCAGATCGCATAGCGAATGTTCTATCTGATGAATACGAGAAGTGGTTGGTGCAAGACCAAATGGTGTTTACATGGCTGCTTTCCACATTATCAGAATCGGTGCTTCCACGCGTGCTTACGTGCAAACATGCACACCAGGTATGGGATCAAATCCACAATCATTACTACTCTCATTTAAGAGCAAAAACCCGTCAATTGAAGTCCGAATTCAAAAACACGAAGAAATCTAGTCGTTCTGTCAACGAATACCTGCTTAAATTGTATTCTCTGGCTGATTCTTTAATTTCAATTGGTGAGAACATAACCGATCAAGATATTCTTGATGTGCTCCTTGATGGACTCCCTGAGGAGTATAATTCATTTGTTATGATGATCTATGGAAAGTCCTCACCTACGTTATCTGAAGTTGAAGCCCTCCTATTGGTGCAAGAAGCACAATTTGAGAAGACTCATCAGGAACTCTCCAACACACCAGTAAGTGCAAATCTTGCACACACTACTTCTGGTGGCCGTCAAGGTGGTTCTGGTTACAGAGGTAGGGGCCGTGGCAACAGAGGTCGTGGTCGTGCTCGTGGCCAAAATCACAATGCCACCACTTCAACAAATTCTGGTGAAAGACCTGTTTGCCAACTCTGTGGCAAACTTGGCCATTCAGTGATGGATTGTTGGCATAGGTTCGATGAGAACTTCGTCCCTAGACACTACACAAGGCCTCAACAAGCTAAAGGTGATGCTCACGCCAACAAAGACACCAAGGAGGACAAGGCAGGGACCTCAAATCAGCCACAAGTGAACTATGCAGCTGCCAATGGTGAGGAAATCAACAATGCTACTCAAAAGGAGGAAGACTGGTGGAATGATACAGGTGCGTCACACCATGTCACCCCTAATTCTGATAATTTACACACTAGCAAACCTTACCATGGCACTACACAAGTTTCCATGGGAAACGGTCACAAAATCCCAATAAAATCAATAGGCACTGCTACATTCCAGTCACCCTTTGATCCTAGAATTAAACTCAAACTCACTAAACTATTGCATGTACCTAACATTAAACGCAATCTATTATCAGTTTCTAGGTTTTCAAAGGATAATAATGTCAGTTTTCAGTTTAATGACAAAATTTGCCTTGTCAAATGCCAGGCAACTAACAAAGTGTTGCTTAAAGGCTTGGTTGGTCATGATGGATTATATTCTTTCAAGACTCTCCCATTCAAAGTGGCAATCAAGCCCAAAGTGAAGTTGGCCCCCAAGATAAAGTCAAAAACTAAAAATACTAGTTCTTTTAACTCTACTGTCAATACTGCATCTGTGTCTTGTAATACTGATCAGAATGATCAGTGTGTGTCCATTAATAAAGTTCATAGTGATACATCTGATTTGGAGCATTGTAATAGTCCATCTAGCTCAGTAGATTGTCCTAGGTCCAAGTCATTAGTCAGTACACAATTTGTGGCATTCAAGGCTTGGCCATGCCAATGTAAACTCACAACACTGCTCAAATTGTGTAATATACCCACATTCAATAAATCTGATATTCCTTTGTGTAAATCTTGTTGTATGGGAAAAGCACATCGTTTGTTTCCTCCTCCCTCCACCACACAATACACACATGCTTTTGAATTAGTTCACACAGATTTGTGGGGACCATCACCCACAAAATCAGGTTACCAATATTATATTGCATTTGTAGATGCTTACTCTAAGTTTTCATGAATTTACTTGTTAAAACAAAAATGGAGCTTTGGAGGCTTTTAAGCAATTCCAAGCCATGGTCAAAACCCAATTCAACAACACAATTCACTCAATCCAATCAGACTTTGGAGGTGAATATAGGCCCTTCACTGACTTTCTTACAGAGCAAGGCATTCAACATCGCTTGACCTGTCCCTCACACCTCCCACCGAGAATGGTACACTTGAGAGGAAGCATCGTCAAATAAATTGAAATGGGTCTTCATGCTATGCTTGCTCAAGCTTCTCTCCCATCAAGCTCTTTCGAAACATGCCTTTCTGCAAAGAACTCTCATCATCAACAGAGTCAACAGCTTGGAATGAAAAACACTAATGCCGCAAGGGAAGGTATTTAGAAGAGACAAATTGAGAAGTAGGATATTTGACACACGACCTTTTTTCTTTCCTCAAGGCAATAGGCAAGTCATCAGTCTTAGTGTCACAAGTATCAGAAATTTGAGAATCACATTTATAGGGGTTAATTTTAGTACTTACCTCCGCTTGAGCAATTGGGGCAGTGTTTGAAGGTTGAGTTTACTTCTTCTCTGATACACCAAAGTTGATTCACCAGCCTTAGTTTTGTTGGTGTCGAAGATGATTATTCCTGAAAAACAGAAGACAAAGGAGGGACCCAAAATAGAAGTAGGTGACTCAGACTCTGGATTAGAAACTTGCGACTCAGATGTAGGACTTGTGACTTGAGACAAGAGTCACATGTGATTCAAGAGACGTAGATGTAGGACTTGTGGAAACAAGACAATATTAGGCTTGAGACAGGTGTCACAAACGACTCGTATTGGACCAAAAACTCAAATTGAGATTCCAAGTAATGAATGTTCTCCCCCTGATATCGAGGACGAGTGAAGTAGGACACATTCTCATGAAACGTGACATCTTTAGAGACAAAGTACTTATGACTAGAAGGGTGCATCTGAATGCATCGAGATGGAGGAATCATCCTCTTTTATTAGGAGCATAACCTAGAAAGATGCATCTGACTGCTTCCAACTTACTTGGATGTTGTTTATGAACATGGATAAAGGTGACACAGCCAAAAACCCGAAACTCAAGAATCAACAGAATTGAAACAGAAGGATACTGTTAATAATAGTTTTCAAATTTTACCAGTCAACAAGGAATTTTTCATGAATTTACATGTGTCGACCCCGACAACAAAATGGTGACTGAAGGTTTTGAGCGGTAACTGGTTTGGATCGCGCCCAAGGTTTTGAGTTCGAGTTTTGGGTGTGGCAAAAACTCTATTGAGGGAGAATAATAAGAACCGGGAAAATCAAGTAAACACGTGATCAGCCAAGATCCCCAACGTAGATTAGTTACTTGCAAATCCGGTGGATGTCGCGCACCAACAACACAATAACAAAAGAAAAAGTAGCCCGGACCTTTGTTTTAACGGTTGTCCATTATCAATGTAGCAATATGATCCTACTTCTTATTATATATTTGGATATAGACATAATCTGACTCAAAAGTTGTAATCAAAGGGTCCCCGGCCATTTTACCAATGAAAATAAATTCCAGCATCAATGTCTGGTGACATATAGGAAAAAGTTGAAAAAGAAGAAAAGCAGATGATAAAAATTAACAGCAATGAGATAGAATTAAGATCACTTTTATAAAACATATAATCTAATAGTTCAAAGATATTAATTAACAAGGTGATGAAACCTCTGTACAACAACTACATCATAACCCACCAAGATAAAAAATTTAAAAAAAAGAATTTCTGTCCAAATTAAGGAACAAAAACTTAATTTACATCATGTTGCAGTTGCAGTTAATCTCGAATTCTCCATCATCGTCAACTATCACTTGATGATTCTTCTGAAAAAACTTGGAAGGTGCTGCGAATCGAACTGAGAATGAGCGAGAAACATTATCAGGATCAGTGGAAGAATAGCCATCATCGAAATTCTGTAAATAAGAAGTAGGATCATAATATTGGACATGTAACATGGGTTGTGAAGATTTGAAAAATCTCCTTTTTTCTCTCTTGATTTTCCTCCACAACTTATAAATATTGTTGTTTATGGTAACTTGGCAATTTGCAATGTTCATTGTGGTTAGAGCAGAGATCATAGGATACATAAAATGGTTTAAGTGTGTTATGAGTGCATGCATTGCACTAAGGTTATATATATAGTGACACTATGAACTCATCTTTCCCTTTTTTCTCTTTTTCTAAATATTTTTTGACAAAGCCTCTTTTTCTAATTTATCAGCACCACCTCAGCGTTGCACGTACTTAGAACAATATTGGACAAATAAAAAAAGGAACTATATCATATAAATCCTTTTGATTTCAGCAATTCAAATTGCAACTAAATATGATCTTTTTCTTTTAAAAATTTGCTTTAATACTACGTAGACACATCACATGGGGCAGCGTCGACCTAATTTGAATAGAATAGATGACTCAAAAGTTTCATAACTCATTGAGAAAATGAAAAAATGAAATATATTGTGACCAAAGGAATTTATATCAAGTTGCTCTTATCATTTAACTCCAATTCTGTCTTTTTCAAATTCATCAGCACCACCTCAGCAAAGCAAAAACTAGACTAGATAGATACGACCAAGATACTACGTGACTAGTCATATAGGACATGCATGAAAAATGATGTATAAGTAACAAAATTAAAAGTGAAAATTAGGTGAAGTCATTTGAAAAGATTCAAGTTGAGTTTTTGCCTTTTTAGATTTTCCCAACTGTTTCTTTGAATATTTTGCTCTTAGGGTTTTTTTTAGAAAAGTAGGAGTCTCGGTAAAATCTTTTGATACAATTTTTGTAAAGAAAAAATATAAGTAAGCAAAAAGTGTATTTTTCATTATTTTATCAAAAAGAAATACAAGAATTAGACTAAAGGGGACTAAGCTTATAATTTTCTCAACAAAGCAAAAAGCTAGCATATATGTAACAACACTACAATGCATAAAACAAACTAGTAACATACACACGTGCATGCGCATGGGTAGCGACATGTTCTTTGTATGAATGGGCTCACTAATATTCAATTATTCCATAAAGGTAAATTTTATTAAATTGTTAGCCTTATTCAATTCATTCTTTTGACATAATGATATTCAACCATTCAATACATGTTTTTCCATCGAAGACAATCGACTATATCGACAAACTCAATGAAAACAATTATTCTACTCCTCGCCGAGTCAAAAAAAGAAAACTATTGGAAGACTCTTTGTCTTATTTTTGTCCTGTTTGTAGTTTTTGCTATAAATTATAATTAACAGTGACAAATATTTGTCCTATATTTTTTTAAGTATTAGTGAAAATTACTTGTTAAGGATTTTTTATTTATTGGTGATTGTTGTGTGTTTCAATGACAAATTCATATTTGTCCCGTCCATGAGTATTTTAGAAAAATTTGTCATGTTTATAATTTGTACAAAAATTATAACTATAACTTACAAATATTAGTCCCGTGTTTTTTATGTGTCAGTAACAACTAAACAATCCTTAGTCAAATAAAAAGTCCGGGTTTCTTATGTATTAATGACAAATATTGTCATGTGTTTTTTTTAATAATTATTAGTAGTTCAAATAGTCATTATGTCTTCATGTTTTTTTTAATGATCAAATTGAGTTTACATTTTTTTTTCAACGACAAAAATAGGTTCTCACTCTTTTCTTACAAATGAAATAATTAAAGTGAAAGTGGAAGTCACTAGTACAAGAAACTTCTAACCTTTTATGATTTAACACCAATTTTAAGAAACAACTAGTATTAAACACAAACGCGATGACATTTGTGCAATTGAAATGTTATATTTTGTTTTAGTGCATTAAAAGCATCAAATACAACGCCGGATGTTAGTAAATGCCTGGCGTGGATACGTTACGTACAGGTTAAAACTTTTACGATGTTGATAGTTCCATGTTGGTCTTTCCTTAATACGCGGTTTGGATTCTTTCAATGGATTTAAAACGTATAAATGCTGACAACCATGTTGGTTGTTTCATAATACACAACGTTAATGCTTTCAGAAAGCTTAAAATACTACCGCTTCCACATTGTTGGTTGTTTCATAAGACAATCGTTGGTATCTATATGTATATTCTCGTGTAGATTCTAACAACGTCTCTGTGATCCGGATCCTCAATTCTTCATTACCTTTCCATCTTTCGATTTATATAGAATCCATGTCCTAGAACTTCAATGTCAATCCTACTTATTGGATTCGTTTTGAAGAAAACATGAGTAAGGATTAACTTGGTCGCGTCAAGCAGCCATACTAATTTAAATTGATCATGTTATCCACTACAAAAAAAAGCGGTCATTAGCGAGGAATATTCGATCGCTAACATGACCAATTCCTCGCTAATTGCCATTAACGAGGAATTAGCGAGGACCGCCTCGGTCGCTAATTCCTCCTCGCTAATGCGATTAGCGAGAGAAATTGTGTCGATCTCTAATTAGCGAGGGACGATCCTCGCTAATTCCGTCGCTAATGCTGACAGCACGCTTCCCGAGTCTGACTGGCACGCTTCTCAATCTGAGTTTATTATTATTATTATTATTATTAGTATTATTATTATTATTATTTGTATTAGTATTACTGTTATTATTATTATTATTAGTATTATTATTATTATTAGTATTAGTATTAGTGTTATTATTATTAGTATTATTGTTGTTATTATTATTGTTGTTGTTGTTGTTGTTGTTGTTGTTGTTATTATTATTATTATTATTATTATTATTATTATTATTATAACCAAAATTTTCAAAGAGAGAGAGAGAGAGAGAGAGAGTGAGAGTGGTGGTGGTGTGGTGGTGGTGGTGGTGTCGTAGAGGTTGTGGTGGTGGTGGTTGTGTGGTGGTGGTGGTGGTGGAAGAGAATAAAATAGAGTGGTGGTGGTGGTGGTGGAAGAGAAGAAAAGAGAGTGGTGGTGGTGGTGGAAGAGAATAAAAGAGAGTGGTGGTGGTGGTGGTGGAAGAGAAGAAAAGAGAGTGGTGGTGGTGGTGGTAGTGGTGGAAGAGAATAAAAGAGAGTGGTGGTGGTGGTGGAAGAGAATAAAAGAGAGTGGTGGTGGTGGTTGTGGTGGTGGTGGAAGAGAATAAAAGAGAGTGGTGGTGGTGGTGGTGGAAGAGAATAAAAGAGAGTGGTGGTGGTGGTTGTGTGGTGGTGTGGTGGTGGAAGAGAAGAAAAGAGAAGAAGAGAGTAAATAAGAGAGAGTGGAGTGAAAAGAGAAGAAGAGAGTGGTGGTTGGTGGTGGTGGTGTGGTGGTGGAAGAGAAGAAAAGAAGAGAGTGGAAGAGAAGAAGAGAGAAGAAGAGAGAAAAAGAGTGTAAATGAGAGAGAAGAAAGAGGTGGTTCGGATTAATATTAAAAAAATATGACGGTTGCGAGGAATTAGCGAGGACCCAAACTAATTCCGTCGCTAATCAGAAAGTATATCACAATTGTCCGAGCGTCATCGCAAAGTGTCTTTGTCAAGGTCGAAAATTAGCGAGGACCCGTAAATTTCGTCGCTAACTGTCTTGAAGTGTGTGCAGCGCATAAATTAGCGAGGGACCCAGAAATTCCGTCGCTAATTACTGAGTTTGCGAGGGACCTAATATTCCCTCGCAACGTCCCTCGCTAATCACCTGTTTTTTTGTAGTGATCCTTCAGAATAAGGAATAAGTGTTTATCATGTTAGGGGGAAAATATCAAAAGCAGAGTTACTTAATTAAAGAGAAGGAAGACATATGCATTGGGGACATATTCACACTCCTTTTTTCCTTCTCCCAAATTAGCTCTCCTTCGGATATTGTTTTCTAGCATGATAAATACTCAGTCTTGATTTTGAAGGAACACACGAACCATATATTTTCTCATTGCAATTCTATCACTATAAGAAAAGCTTGTTTTAGCCACCAACAATTGCCACGGAGCTTATTCCATCAGTAATTTGCCACGGATTTGCGACGGAATGTGTAAAAAGGAAGAGCGCGAAATTTCCCGCTGGTGTTTGCCACGGGTTTGCCACGGACATGTGAAAGGACAGAAATTTGCCACGGAGATGCCGTGGCAAGTCCGTGGCAAACCATTTATCAAAATAAAAGTAGCCCGATCCCTACCTATCCTAAAATCAGAAATTAACTCCTCACCCTCTCGCTCTCTCCTCCTCACCTCCTCACCCTCTCGCTCTCTCCTCCTCACCTCCTCACCTCCTCACCCTCTCGCTCTCTCCTCCTCACCTCCTCACCCTCTCGCTCTCTCCTCCTCACCTCCTCACCCTCTCGCTCTCTCCTCCTCCTCACCTCTCGGCCTCTCACTCTCTCGTCGTTCTCTCCCAAATAGAACGACGCCTTGGCAAGTCTCTCGGTCTCTCTCACTCTCTCATCGTTCTCTCGTCGTTCTCTCCTCCTCACCTCCTCACCCTCTCGCTCTCTCAGTCTCTCAATCTCTCGACGCCGGCAAGTCTCTCAGTCTCTCGCTGTTGCCAAACAAATCTCTCACGCTCTCGCCATTGCCAACAACGAACATGGTTTGTATTCTCCTCTTCTCTTCTCCGATTTGTAGTTCAGTGAAACCCTAAAAAGTTGAGAAGATGGTATTTGATTGGAAACCCTAAACTCTGTTGTTTTTGATTAACAGATGCTATGGAGATACTTTGGAGATGGTATTTGATTTGAAACCCTAAACTCATCTTCTCTGCGATTGTAGAAACAGATGGTTTGTTTGTCATGTTTCAATGACTTTCAATTGCAGAATTTTTTTTTTTTTTAGTAATTTTGATTATTTTTTGATTGATTGATTATAGGAAGACTTTTCTGCACTATTGGTGTGCATCCAACGCGTTGCAAGGTTGGTTTTCTTCCCTTAGTTTATTCACAGCTGTGGTTTAGTTTAGATGGAAATTGAAGTGTTTGTAATTGTGATTTAGTGTGTTGATTTAGGAATTTGAAGAGAGTGGAGATCCAGAAAACCATTTTCAGGCTCTTTTGTCATTAGCTAAAGAGGGAATCCAGAAAGGAAAGGTATTCTTACACTTTAGCATAAGTAAGATAACTGCTAAACATATTTTAAATTTTAGTTAGATATGTCAGATCTTCATAGTTTTGGAGCTTGAATTCTTAATTGATTTATTCACTTTTAAATGTTGTCACTACTCGTCTCTCTATGTATGTTGTTATCTCATATAGTTGCAGAACTTGTGTTCTAGTTTAAAAACTACTGTCCAAGTAACTAGTTAGAAATATTTGTTTCGTTCTTCTTCATCCGTTTTTCATATGCTAGGTGGTTTCAGTTGGAGAATGTGGATTGGACTATGACCGGCTTCATTTCTGCCCTGCGGAGATTCAAAAGAAGTATGCAGTCAGTCATAGTGTATCTGTTGCTACATATGTGTCACTTTAGTTCTTTTTCTCTCTCTTTGTCATAATTTATTAAAACCATTAATGAATCCTTTTTTTCTGTGGAATACAAGGTATTTTGAGAAGCAATTTGAATTGGCACACATCACAAGATTGCCTATGTTTTTGCACATGCGAGCAAATGATCGCAGATTTACGTGGAGATGCGAAAGAGGCATTCATCCGTGTTAGAGACAAGGTATCTTGCACTTTTACTTCATTGTTAACATAAAGGTAGTGCACATAATATCATAAAAGGTTAAAATGTGCATGCTTAGTTGAAGAAGGTATCTCTTTTTGCAACCATAGTACTTCATAAGTTTCTACTGAGGCTTTTATTACACAAGTTTTGTTCCTAAAACAAGAATGCTTGGCACATGAACCCACTTGTGTTATAAATATTGTATTACTGACACCACGTTTCATGGTAAAGTGATTTCCAAATCCTATGTGCATTATTTTCGTACCTTTTCACCATTCCAGCTCCTTGGGCTACATAATTATTATAAATCATAGTGTTGTGAATGAGAACTCAAAGAATCAGAATAACTCGGAATCTGTCATAGGGTTTAGGATGTTACTGATAACCTCATTTTGAGGGTGATATAAAGTGTTAGGTCTTGATCTGCTGCTACATTTGGGTCATACTGGGTACCAAACTCCCTCTTCATATGTGTTCACGTTTCACACTGGAGATAAATAATATGGAAATAAGAATGTTAGGTATATCATATATGGCAAACAAGTAGGTTTTTCTTAGTAATGTGTTATACTTTATCTTCCACTGTAGCCTTGATGTGAAGGAATTAGGCACTGCATCCATGAAATGAACTGGTTGTGTCACATATTCATATTTTATATTTAAGTACTTACTTTTTCTCTGAATACCATATTTACTGAATGCATGGATACATATTGTGTTGTAGCATAGAGTTTGATCGCGATGATGATTTGTTTGCTATCTTTGGAGTTTCCCGACGTATTAAAGTTTTTGACTTTTCCTCATGCGATGGATGACCCTTACTTATTACTTTTACTATCTTATTTTATTTTCCTTCTCATTTGATGTTAAGTAAATAAATTTTGTGAAATTGTGCTTATGAACGCTTCAATGAGATATACCTACTTAGGTTAAAATATATCATTGCTTTCTTATAAGTGATATGAATTGTCAAAATTGTGTATTATTTCCTCATCATAGAAGTTAAATTGTGCAAGTCGATATTATTTGTGCGCAGTTTCATGGATGAAACTTTTTGGAGGGCCGAGAACTTAGCCTTGAGGATAAGGTTTTTCCTTTAGCATATGTCAATGATAGGCTCCATAATACAGAAAAAGATGTATTTCTGCGGTTTAAGAGACCTAAAATTTTGAGTGACCAGTAAGGTGGTGGGAAGTTTGTTAGAGGAGAGAGTTCGTGTGACCAGAATTATTTGGGGGAAATGTTGTTTGGAGGAGGGAGGGGTGGCTATGGGGTGGGGGCATCCTCACCGCAGGGAACACCTAGCTCTGTAAATCACCAGACATTCCTTGTGTATTTATAATACACCTACTGGTGTTCTTCTAGTTCGTTCTATTCCATTTTTGATTTTACTTTTAGTAGTTTAGTTCCATAACAAAGTTCACACTTGTATTGTTGCCTAAACTAAGAGAAAATATTCACTTCATATGCTATTGCTTTCTAGGTTGTGAATGAACCTACAGATGCTCATTGTCCTGTTGTGGAGATGACTACACGTTCAAAACTTAGTTGCTTGAGTTGGAACAAATTCGCTAAGAACCAAATAGCTAGTAGTGATTTTGAAGGAATTGTGACTGTTTGGGATGTGGCCACTCGAAAGGTATTTGTGACTCAAATGGTCAGTTTGTTCCTGTATCATCTGTTTGGGTATCTTAATTCACTGATATTGTTTGGACTGTGTTAGCTTGCATAAATCTTTTTCAGCTTTTTCCTCCTTTGAGTAAATGTGTTAGACTAGTCTTCTCTCAGTTATGTATGCTTATTTTCCCTGAATCTGCTGGACAGTATTATCATTATTATTATTTTGAACTTTTATTATACCTCTGATCACTTTTAATTAAAAACAGTGCTTATTAATGCCATTGAACTCATGCTGCATCTTTTTGCTTTAACTTATGCTACATTCTAATTGGAACTGTAATATTAGCATCTGCAACTTTGCCAACATGCTTCTTGTATGCCTTCTTTGAAACCTGGAGAAAATTTCTAAAATTGTGATTTTCTTCTCTTTTCTTGACATAATTTATAATTCAACTTCTCATTCATATTTGTGTGTTGGTGTTCTGCAGATTTTATGGAGGCACTATTAAGTCTTATGACCCTTCAAAAAGGAAGCATGTGGTAAGCTAAATAATGCTGAACTTGCCCTATGAGTTCAGTTCAAGTATTTTCTTCTCGCTTTCTAATTGTAATTTACAATTACTCGATTATATGTTACCGATTTCACGTGGAAGATATTATATGATGATGGAGATGTAGAAATACTCCGTTTGGAAAAGGAGTCTTTGGAGCTTATTGACAAGGATCGCAAATCTACTAAGGTCTCTGGTTTTCCTTTAGTGATCTTATTTTATCTTGAAGTAATTCTCAATTTTCTATTTGCTCTAGAAGATGTCGGTTATTATTAAAATCAATATCCGATGCATATTTTCAATTTCTTTGCGAGAAGAAAAAACTCTCTTCGCGTGAAACATATCGTGAAACATATAACTCAGTGGGAAGTTTGTTAGAGGAGAGAGTTCGTGTGACCGTAATTATTTGGGGAAATGTTTGTTTGGAGGAGGGAGGGGTGGCTATGGGGTGGGGGCATCCTCACTGCAGGAGCACCTAGCTCTGTAAATCACTGTAGACATTCCTTGTGTATTTATAATACACCTACTGGTGTTCTTCTAGTTCGTTCTATTCCATTTTTGATTTTACTTTTAGTAGTTTAGTTCCATAACAGGTTGTAAATAATGAGTCTCTATTCTCTTCTATATAACCATACAATATTTGATTGGATAAATTATTAATTCTGTTGATGCTTGTATGATTTTTAAATTATTAAATTATTAGTTCCATACAATTTTTGATTTTTTTTAAAATATTTTATTAAACATTCTCTTCAGGATCAAGCTTGTATGATTTATTTTTTTTTTTAATTTTTTTTTACATTTGCGACGGATTTGCCACGAATTTGCGATGAAATTTGCGACGACTTTGCCACGGATATTTGCGACGGATTTGCCACGGGTTTGCGACGAAAAATTTTGCCACGGAAAAGTCTGTGGCAAACGATTTGCGACGAGCGTTTTTGCCACCATTTTTGGTCCGTGGCAAATGTTGTTTTGCCACGGAAATTTGTACATTTGCCACGGAAATGTCCGTGGCAAATCAACGATTTTCTTGTAGTGTATATTGTGTAGTTGTATGTTATTGCTAGTGCTTCGTTGGATTGCTTTTTTGATGTTGTTGTCAAACTTTTGTTTTAGCCGAGGCTAAGAGTTTGAACTATTGATTTCTTTCTTCAAATGATTACACCGAGGAAGGAAATCCATTCCTAAGTTTCCTAAAAACACCAAGTTGTGTTAGGCTATAGGTGTGAGGATGTGTAGGAGGATTATTTAAAAGATAAGCATAAGGGTAAAATCATAAGTAAAAGGAAAGTCAAATTCTTGAAAAATGTAAGTGTTAAGAATTGAACACTAATTCGAGCGCAATTGATCCAAGATTGCAAGAATGAAATTCTAGAAACAAAGCACAAACGTAATTGAAGTCAATTAATCGCTGAATCAAACGAATCGAATTGACCTAATTAAGAACCCTAATTGATCGAAATTGGGAAAAACAGAAATTGACAGAAATTGGTAATCAAACACGCAAGAAATGGTCAACCCGATTCAACACCAATTGGTACCTACATCTGGGGAATCAAGCAATAGCTTGATTCTTGTTGCATTAATCACTTCAATGTTACAATTCACTACAAGAAAATCGCTGATTTGCCACGGACATTTCCGTCGCAAATGTACAAATTTCTGTGGCAAAACAACATTTGCCACAGACAAAAATTGGTGGCAAAAACGCTGTCGCAAATCGTTTGCCACGGAATTTCCGTGGCAAACGCTTCCGCCGCAACTCCGCCGCTAATCCGTCGCAAATATCCGTGGCAAAGTCGTCGCAAATTTCATCGCAAATCCGTCGCAAATTCAAAAAAAATTTTAAAAAAATTAAATCATACTTTGAATTCTTCAACCTATAATGCCTAAAATATTACTTTCAGTTTTTATTGTAAAAGTCAACATATAGTAGTTTTGTCTATTAAGCTAGCCAAAACAAAAGCACATATAAATGGAGATTCATTATCAAACACAGACTCAAATTCATGGCTTGCATTGTATGAGTCAACAAAAACAACAAACAAACACAAATAGCATAGGCACTTAGACAATCAGAGTCTTCTATAAAACACCAATGTATAGCTCAATTGAATACTTTAATAGTGCACTAAACTCAATGCTTTATCATTATCCAAAAAGCGTAAATCAGAAAACAAAAAATTGTTGGGATAAAAACTGGTGCAGTTCCTTGCCATGAACTATTTCGATGATCTCGCTCCATCAATACTAAGGATATCACCGCTTTCGATGAGCTTTGGCCTTGGCTTTCTCTTGAGACTTAGCTTTAGCCTGAAAGTAGAACAAACATGATAAAAAGAATCAAAATTCAAAGAATGTAGCTTAAAAGCGCATGTGTTGTACTTATAACACAATAATCATAAAAGACGTGGAACCAAGCATTCTCTATTTCCTCAGATTCTAGAAATAACAAATTGAAATATTGGAGACATGACATTGGCACTTCAAAACAACTCAGGCTTGATCATAAAAAAAAACTCATTGAGACTTAAATACGACATATACTATACAAGTATTGCCTCAACATCAGGGGTCTACTAACACATTCAACAAGGTTGTCAAACTACAAGAGTTTGAGTTTATGTAAATTCGTGAAGCATCCATAAACTCTACTTGTAAACTCATCTAATAAAAGTATTCTTGAAAAAAGCAATAATGAACAAGTGCATCATCAAAGCACAAAGAAACATTTATTTCAACTATAGACCTTAATTGTTTGTGGAGTTAGTCATCTTTTTAGGCAAAAAGTGAAGTGCATAAGCATCACAATTATAAAAGAATTCCAACTAGGTTGGCATCCCTCCTAACAACAATCGTCGACAGCACTTCATGAGTCCAACTAAAAAAGCATAACAAAATGGAACATAAAATAAAATTCAACTGGACTTGAAAACAGAGAAGACAGGCAGATCTGGATTTTGAAATAGTGCACACAAACAGAACACAGAAGGCCTAGATTTCAAAACTAAACTAAATGTCAACTCTCTTCTTCAGGTCACATTATACATAAACCTCCTTCAAAAAAATAAGAACATGCTAGGAGAATATAGGTGTGAAATGTTAGGAGAATAGAAAAAGCATAATTACCTCTGCTTTATACTTCTATAACCATCAACAAAATGGAATTCCCTCAACCAATCTTCCCTCATTTCCAATAAATTGGCCAGGCCTAACTTCCCGTATGCGAAAGGCTCCTCCTCAACCTATTCAAATGGTGTGGAATCGATTAGTGGTAAAAACTTAGACTCCAATTTTTAAAATCTATTAAACGTAATAAATAAAGTGTGGCATTAATAATACTAAAAACTGATCCACATGGATGAATCAAGCTCATAATAATAAGCCATCAAAACAGAATCGTATGTCAATATTACCTTGCCAAGTGGGAAGAAAATGCACGAGCAAAAGCATCACCACTTCTTTTGGCAACATCGGTTCCACCTTCACTAGCAACGACCTATCATATTTTTCTCAAGAATGTAAACAATAAATCATAATTAGTTTTCTCGCAGAGTAATAATAACTTCTAAAAAGAAAATGCTCAAGATTCAATCATTAATACTACTATTAGTATACACTATTCAGCTGCATAATTAGAAGTTATTAATTGATCATTCATTCTGTAGATGGTAACTTCAAAAAGATTGTAAGTAGTTTTCTGCAGAATCATAATTAGTTCAATAACCAAATACAATATCAAAATTCCTCAAACACTAGAATAAAATCTAATTAAACACCAAATCTAATTGAAATTAAAAGCGAAGAAAATCAAACCGATTAGCATCCACATGTAAACAAAGCACAATTTATCACCATGAATCAATTATTTCCACCCCGCTCAAAGCTTCATCAACAAAGGACACTCTTTTTTTACGATGGTAATCATAAGATTGAGCAAGGAAACACAGCGAAGTCACAATTTCAACTCAAAAATCAATTTGAAAACAGGTAAAAAATAGCATAACATCAACAAGTCATTTCAATAACTTAAAACTGTTGTAATATATAGCCTATTTCACAAAACAAATGTAATATAGAATAAGTATAGGGGTAGTTCAGTAATAGTACATTGTATACACAGGGGTATTATAGTCATTGTATCTGTAAAAGGGATAAAATAAATCCCTAGAATTGTTGTTCTGTTATGACAGTTAGTTTTTGAACAAAACAGATTTTCCCTCCAACGAACTCTCTCTCTGATCTTGCTATCTTCTTCTCTACATTTCTTGAGTGAGTGTGTGTTCATCAATGGTGAGATTGATGTTTCAACATGGTATCAGAGCTATTCGATCTTAGGGAAACACGAGAGATTTGCGAGGCGTGTGCGTGTACGATCTCGGTTTGATTCACATTGAATTGAATACGAAATCGAAAAGAATCAAGAATCTTGATTCTTAGGGTTTGGGAAACACGAGTGAAAGAGTGAGATTTGAGTGAAATCACAGAGAGTAGAGATGAATGGAGGTAGCAGTGGTTTGAACACCAAATTACCGGTGTTCGATGGAACGAATTGGAACCGATGGTCGATTCAAATGAGAGTTCTCTTCGGTGCGCAAGACGTGGTGGAGCTAGTGGATGATGGCTATACTCCGGTGGGGGAAGGAGCCACAGAAGCTCAACGAAACGCGCAACGCGAGACAAGGAAAAGGGACCAAAAGGCGTTATTTTACATACATCAATGCGTGGATGTGAAGGTGTTTGAAAAGATTGCAGAGGCTAAAACTGCAAAGGCTGCATGGGATATACTGGAACGATGCTATGGTGGTGATGATTCAATCAAGAAAGTGAAGCTACAAGCGCTAAGAAAGAAGTATGAAAACCTGAACATGAAAGAAGGAGAAAAGGTGGCAGACTATGTGGTGAAGGTAATGGAAATCACGAACCAAATGAAGAACTGTGGAGAATCAGTTTCAGAACAAATGATAGTTGAAAAGGTACTCCGTTCTCTAACTGCTAAATTTGATCATCTTAGAGTAGCTATAGAGCAATCTAAGGACACTAGCACAATGAAAATTGATACACTACAAGGTAGTTTAGAAGCTCATGAAATCTTAGTGGATAGTAGAACGGTTGAGAAGGAAACAGAAGAAGCTCTTAGAGTCCAAGTTGTCAAGAAAGGGGGAATTATAACAATAATTCAAATTGGAAGTCTAAGAAGCAAGCATGGTTAGAGAAAAACAACAAGAAAGGTAATAGTAATAGTGAGAACAAGGCTGAATCATCTAACACTAGTAGCAAGAACAATAAAAATTTCAATAAGAAGAAAGGGGGATTTGATAAGAAGAGAGTTCAGTGTTTTAATTGTGAGAAATTTGGACATTTTGCCGATGAGTGTTGGTCCAATAAGGAAGGTAAGAAAGAAGAGGCAAATATTGCGAGAGGGGACAAGTGATGATGAACCAGTCCTCTTGATGGTAACTACAACTGAGGATGGCATTATTGTTGAGATATGGTATATGGATACAGGATGCTCAAACCACATGACAGGAATAAAACAGTGGTTAATTGATTTCGACAGTTCTAAGAAGACAAAAATCGACAGCGGATGGCGGTACCTAAGTGCGAGAAGGTATGGGAATGTACTAGTTAAGCTAGGTGATGGCGATGCAAAGACTAATTGAGGAGGTTTGGTATGTTCCAACAATGAAGGGAAATTTGATGAGTGTGGGGCAGTTTCTAGAAAAGGGATATTTAGTGACCATGGAAGATGGTGAAATGATCTTGTATGATCAAAAGAAAAGGCTGCTTTTCAAATCTCCACTTGAGAAGAATAGAACTTTCAAGATAAAAATTGAAGCAAGTGATGCTAAGTGTCTAATTGCAACTGATAGTAATGAAGATGGTGATTTATGGCATAAGAGATATGGCCACCTGAACTACAGAAGTTTAGGTAAACTGAATTCCAAGGATTTAGTGATTGGAATACCAAAGGTGTGTATGAGTAATAAGGCATGTGGAGTGTGCATGAGAAGCAAGCAAGCTAGACTGCCTTTTACAGCAGATTTACCTCCTAGAGCAAAACAATTATTAGATGTAGTCCATTCAGATGTGTGTGGACCACTTGAGACACCTTCTCTAGGAGGAAACAAATACTTTGTAACATTTGTAGATGAACATTCAAGAATGTTATGGATCTACTTGATCAAACAGAAAAGTGATGTGTTTGAACAATTCAAGAAGTTTAAGCAGTATGTGGAGAAGCAGAGTGGTAGCAAACTGAAGGTGTTGAGAAGTGATGGAGGAGGGGAATACAATTCAGCAGAATTCAAGAAGTTCTGTGAAGAGCAGGGGATAGAACATGAAGTAACAGCCCCTTACACACCTCAACACAATGGGGTGGCCGAAAGGAGGAATAGAATGGTGCTTGATATGGCAAGGTGCATGTTAAAACAAATGCATTTGCCAAATAACTTGTGGGGAGAAGCTGTGTCAACTGCTGCATATATTCTGAACCGATGTCCAACTAAAAGATTGAAAGATAAGGTGCCAATTGAAGTATGGAGTGGAAGGAAACCAAGCATTACACACTTGAGAGTATTTGGTGCATTGTGCTATAAGCATATTCCGATGCAAAGAGAAAGAAATTGGATGATAAAAGCTCTCCAATGATATTTGGTGGGATATCACTCTACACAAGCGTACATGCTTTATTGTCCTATGACAAATAAAATAGAATTCAAAGAGAGATGTAGTTGTGAAAGAATTAGAAATGTGGGATTGGGAAACTAGTAGAGCAACACCTACTAGAACTGAAAGTGTGATAATTGAAGAAGAAGATGTGACTGAACCAATCCAAACAACTATACCTGATCTGCCTGTGAATGAAGAACAAGAGCCTATGATGGATAATGAGAGTGAATCGAGAATCGATGGTGAAATCTGAGAGACAGAATAGACCACGAGACAGAGACAACCTCCTCCTAGACGGTAGACTATGATTTGATAAGTGATAATCAAGTTAATAGTGAAGGTGATCTCGTCCAGATTGGCATTATTGGTGATCTTTGAGCCTTTAAGTCACACCGAGGCGTTGAAAAGTGAAGTGTGGAAGGTCGCAATGAAAGAAGAATTGCAAGCTATTGAAAAGAATAAGAGTTGGAAGCTAACCGTACTACCTCCCAACAAGAAGGCTATTACGCTTAAGTGGGTGTTTAAGGTGAAAATGAACCCGGATGGAAGTGTAGCAAGACACAAAGCTAGATTGGTAGCACGTGGTTTTTCTCGCAGAAGGAGGGTCTGGATTATACTGTATATATGCACTGTGGCTAGACATGAATCAATCAAAGTGATCATAGCTCTAGCTTGTAGCAAAGGGTGGACATTGATGCATCTAGATGTGAAATCGGCTTTCTTGAATGGTCCATTGGAGGAAGAAGTCTACATTACACAACCTCCCTGCTTTGAAGTGAAAGGTAAGGAAGAGATGGTGTATAAGTTGAATAAGGCATTATATGGTCTTAAGCAAGCTCCAAGAGCTTGGAACAAGAAGATTGATGGCTTCTTCTCTGAGTGTGGATTCAGGAAATGTTCTGTTGAATATGGAATTTATGTGAAGACATCTACTAAAGGCAACATGATCATAGTTTGTCTCTATGTAGATGACATTCTCCTAACTGGTGATAGAGATGATGAGATAGATAATGTGAAGAAGAAACTAATGACTGAATTTGAAATGAGTGACCTAGGCAAGGTTAACTACTTTCTGGGTATGGAGTTCCTCTACACTCCTAGAGGTATTGTGTTGCATCAAAGAAAGTATGCAACTGAGATATTGAAAAGATTCAATATGACAGAGTGCAAAACTGTATTGACTCCTGCAGAAGTGAACTTGAAGCTTGAAACTGATGAGAATGGTGAATGTGTTGATCCTACTATGTATAAACAACTAGTAGGATCTTTGAGATATTTGTGCAACACACGTCCTGATATATGCTATGCAGTAGGCATTACTAGTAGATTCATGGAAAAACCTAGAATGTCACACTTCATAGCAGTATCAAGGATTTTGAAATACATAAGAGGAACATTGAAGTATGGTGTGATGTTCCCTAAAACATCAAACCAGAAACATTCTGAACTTCATGGTTATTCAGATAGTGACTGGTGTGGTGACAAAGTTGATCGTAGAAGCACCACAGGCTATGTCTTTATGTGTTATGGAGCTCCTATATCTTGGTGCTCAAGAAAGCAACCTGTGGTTGCACTCTCTTCCTGCGAGGCAGAATACATTGCAGGGGCTACTGCAGCTCAACAAGCTGTTTGGTTAAGATCACTGCTGCAAGAGTTGAAGGTCGTCACGATAATGCTCCAACAAGGTTGCCGATAGATAATAAATCTGCAATTATGCTTGCCAAGAACCCAATTTCACATGGGAGAAGCAAGCACATAGAAACCAAGTTCCACTATCTACGAGACCAAGTTGAAAGGAAGATCTTAGAGGTTAGCTACTGCAACACACAAGTGCAGATTGCAGATGTGCTTACCAAAGCACTTAAAACAGAACAATTTGTGAAGCTAAGGCGGATTTAGGTGTTACATCATTTGAATAGATAATGTCATTGTGTATCATTGTAAATTGTATTCTTTGTAAATCTGCTTTGATTTGTGAAATTAGGGAGGATGTTGTAATATATAGCCTATTTCACAAAACAAATGTAATATAGAATAAGTATAGGGGTAGTTCAAGAATAGTACATTGTATACACAGGGGGTCTTATAGTCATTGTATCTCAGAAAAGGGATAAAATAAATCCCTAGAATTGTTGTTCTGTTATGACAGTTAGTTTTTGAACAAAACAGATTTTCCCTCCAACGAACTCTCTCTCTCTGATCTTGCTATCTTCTTCTCTACATTTCTTGAGTGAGTGTGTGTTCATCAATGGTGAGATTGATGTTTCAACAAAAACAATACCAAAATTCCTCAAAAAAAAAATCAAATTGACTAGCATTCAACATGCAAACAAAGCAAAACCACGAATTTTAATTTAAGAATCAAAACAAGTGAACAAAATTGGAACATGAAACGGCCAAACCTCGGAGACGTCGCTCGTAATCGGAGTGCTCGCAACTGAGATCGATGAAATCGCCGCAAGCGAACAAGATGATGCTAGTAAGAAGGAAAGGATCGCCTTGCAAATGCGAAACAACAAAACATCAAGAAAGAATGAAATAATCAAGAAAGAAAGAAAGAAAGCATAAATCAAACATTAGTTGACACAATCAGACAAACAACAGAAATCAGTCCTCTAGATATATGGCATAAGTTCAATATAAACCACACCTATTATTTTGGATCACAATATCAATAGAAGTACAACATTAGTGGTGAAAAATTATATATATTAAAATCATCAATTGTCTACTAATATAAAAATAGCTCTGAAGTTTGTTGAAGAAAATTGTTTGCCTTGACCATGTCTGGTGCATATAGGATCGACAACTTTGTTGTGTATGCCTTTACTTTGTATTCCTAAGCTTATTCTAATTCTTTGAATGATATAATGGTAACACATAGAAAAGGTTCTCTTTAAATAGAAAATTGAATCATATACAAATTAACCAATAACCAATCCATGATGGCATGAGGTAGCTAACATTGCTTCATGTGGTAGATGAGCATGATATGAGAGATGTTAGATATTGCAATTGCATGAATTCAACAGGGTCACTTGGGCTAAGAAGATAAATTCATAAGCCAAGAAAATAGTAACATCATAGGTATATGGAGAAAATAGTATTGTCATATGCAAAAGGCAAATCAAAACTAATGAACCAAAAAGACTTCGTTGAGTCTTATTAGAGAGCAATCAAATCACTTGTCATAGCTAGAACCAATAAGGGTATAGGCACTCATCAAATAATGAGACACATTCGGGATCTAATTTTAGGAAAAAATTGAAGAATAAACTTGACTCTAATAACATCAAGTAGTCAATCCAATAACAAAACAACAGTACCAAAATTCCTCAAATAACATAACAAAATCTAAAATCAATCCAACGAAGCACAATGGTAGCAGATAAACTTGACTCTAAAATCAAATCCACATACTCGATATAGTCTTTTAAGTTGTGTACATTACATATCCAAAGAAACAAAAATAACTATAAATAAAGGGAAAGAACAAAAGTCGATATAGATAAAGATCCTAAGTGATTTTAAAAGTGAAGAAAATTGGAACCTGACAGAGCCAAACCTCAAAGACAACACTCGTAATTGGAGAAATCGATGAAACCGCTGCGTTAGAAATAGACCTTGATGAAAACCACACCTTCCTCGCCGTCGTCGCCGTACTTGCAACTGAGATCAATGAAACCGTGAATGCGTGAATCGGGACAACAACAAGAAAGAATGAAAAAATCAAGAAAGAAGAAAACATCAAGAAAGAAGGAAAAGACGTGATCAATGATTATTGAGATTAAAGAAAAATAATGAAATTGATCTTTCACCTTGAGAGAGGAACTGATGAAGGAGTTTTCAACTTGAGAGGGAAACTGATGAAGCAGCTTGCCCCTAGAGGGTAACGAAGGAACCAAACGGTGAGTAGTGAAGTGACGATGGGGAGGAACTAGTCGCTAGGTGTTAGACAAAGGTGAGGTTAGGGTTTGAGGATGGAGCAGCGAGCAAGACGGTGGAGAGTGTGGGTGGAGGTGAGGTGGTGGTGATTGAGAGTGAGGGAGGCAGGTTGTAGGTGAGGAGAGCGAGAGCGAGAGGGTGAGGAGAAGAAGAGAGCGAGAGCGAGAGGGTGAGGAGAAGAAGAGAGCGAGAGCGAGAGCAAGAGGGTGAGGAGAAGAAGAGAGAAGGAGAACGTTCTGAAAGGGATTTAGGGATCGTGGGTGTTTTATTTTCATCATTGGATTGCCACGGCATCTCCGTCGCAAATTGCTGGCATTTCACATGTCCGTGGCAAACCCGTGGCAAACACCAGCAGGAAATTTTGCGATCTCAATTTTTACACATTCTGTCGCAAATCCGTGGCAAATTACTGACAGAATAAGCTGTGTGGCAAATGCTGGTGGCTAAAACAAGCTTTTCTTGTAGTGATTGTACAAGATGAACATTATCCCAACTTGATCACCCCCTCGCTTCCCCAATCCCTTGATTCCATGTGTTTCACTCACGCACAACCCAACAAGAGATTACAAATCGTTTACAAGCGAAAATGAAAGCTAGAACTATATATCGAAGCTTCAATCCCCCTTGGCGCCAAGAAATCGAAGCTCTAGCTGAAGTAACAAACTTTCAAAACCTTCCAATGCGATGCTGACACGTGGCACAAGGCTAGTGGTCAAAACTCGATATTAATTGCCACATCAGCAACATTAAGTTTGATTATCTCGTGTTTTTACAAATGTACAACAACCTAAAAGTTCCAATAGATTTGTAGGCATTTCTTCTTAAAGCTCCAAATAGCATTCACAATAGATTGAACCTCCTCAGAGTTGATGATCTTCAGCTGAGGAAAACCTGCTACTTCAGCCTTGGGTAGCACATACCCATTTTTTCTTCTTCTCAAAAGACTATCTTATTGACAATATAAAGCCGAGGCTACCAATATCACTTGTGTGGTTGCTCTTCTAAGAAATAATAGGAGATGATAAATGAATAGTGAACACACGCTAAAGTGAACATACGCTAATTTTGTAACCTACTACCCTTCTGCCAATAATTTAAGTTAATCGGCTCATGTGGACTCGTTGAGTCCTTGCCTCGGCTAGACTCTTCATTGGCCGACAACTCACTAGATTTTGGGTGTTAACAGATGTTATGTTAAATGTTGATTTTATTTGGGTGGACTTAATCCTTACTCAAAAATTGTAGTCAAGGGTCCCCATCTTACCAATCAAAAGAAATTCCAGCACCAATGTCCAGTGACGTACAGGAAAAATATGAAAAAGCAGATGATGAAAAAAGATTTAAGTAACAGAAAAATCAGATAGAATATGTATCACTTTTATATTAACAACTAATCTGATAGTCCAAAGAGATTAACAAGATGACTAAAAACCTCTGTACACAACTACATCATCATATTCATAAGAAATAAAATAAAATTTTTGTCCAAATTAAGTAAACTCAAATACTATTTACATCATGTTGCAGTTGCAGTTTATCTCAAATTCTCCATCATGATCATCAATCACTTGATATTTATTCTCAAAAAACATGGAAGGTGCTGCAAATCGAACTGAGAATGAGCGAGAAACATTATCAGGATCAGTGGAAGAATACCCATCATCAAAGTTCTGTAAGTATGAGCTAGGATCATATTGGACATGAACCATGGATGGTGAAGATTTGAAAAGTCTCCTCTTTTCTCTCTTGATTTTCCTCCATAATTGTATTTTCCAGCTACCCTTCTTCATTCTCTCATAACTTGAACAAGTGTTGTTGTTTATGGTAATTTGGCAATTTCCAAAGTTCATTGTGGTTGGAGCACAGAACATAGAAAGCATAAAATGGTTTAGGAGTGCAAGGTGTAGTGAGTGCATGGACTAATGCTAGTTATATATATAGTGATGCTATGAACTCACTTATCCTTTCACTTTTTCTTTTCATTAGCACCACATCAGCAATGCACATTCTTAGAACAGGATAGGACTAAGAAAAAAGAAAAAGATTAGATACTATATATTCAGCTATATTATAAATTTCTTATCATGTCAGCAATATCAATTTGCAACTTTATGATATTTTTTTAATGAAATTCTTAGTGGCAATTAGTAGACACATGGGGATTTGTTCAAAAGGTTACTTTGGAAAAGGACATACAATGAATGATAGTAGTAAGTTGTTTACTTGTTTTCATACGTAGTTATATTTTGGGGATTCCAAAACAAAGGATAATACAGAAAATACGCAACAATTTGAAGAGTTTTTGTTTGTTTTTAGAAGCACAGTTATTTTGGTTCAGTGTAAGGATATATGAAGTTCATGAATGATGAATGAACATTGGTCGGTGCTTAAGCGTTTGATTTTAGGACATAGTTTTAATTTAATTTTCTTAAAATATGTTTTAAGACTTCATTCCTCTTAATTTTATACGGGCAATTAGACATGCTTGTTATTCTAAAGTCGAATCCGGGGAAGGCCAGCTTGGAAAGTCGGCGTCGCCCCTAATGTGAGAAGCACCACATGTTGATTCAATGTGGGGGGCAAACCTGCACACACTCTAACGGCCAAGTCAGTTCAGATGGCTCATGGACAACAGGAAGGTAGTAATAGAGAATATTGGAAAAATAGTGAAGTCAAAGTCAAATATGCCACACAAACAGAACAATCAGCAAACACTAACCAAGGTGGCACACAAAATTGACACAAAGACTACGGAGTCAGCACTGAAGCTAGTGATACTATCACTCTCAACAACACGAGCTCACACTCACTCAAAGCAACGAAAGGAACTCACTCACACTCTCTGGAAAACAATTAAAGTGAAGAGTGATTGAAGAAAGCTTCTAGAACAAATGATTCAATGAATCAGTTGTAAATCCAGTGTAAAATAACCGTATTCTGTTTGATTTCAGTTGCACAGTTTTGATTGTAACAGATTCCAAGCACTATATAAAGCTTGAAGCATTGCATGTACAGTTAGATTGAACAATAATGAAATTCAGTTGAAGAATTCTCTCTTTCTTTCGTTTATGGTATCAATCGCCATAGATCCGAGTCACGTTCTTCCGCTTTCATCTCCTTTCACCTTCGATCCCTCTCTAATCGAAAAGCTCTCCAATGGCGACGGAATCCCCAAACGCTCTTTCGCAACCAGAGCTCTCCGCAAATGTGTTCAATCTCAGTGGCAATACATCAAACACCGCGCATGGTTTTCCTTCTGCACCGAAGTTATCCATCAAACTAGAAGATAAGAACTTTTTAATGTGGAATCAACAAGTCACTGGTGTGATTACATCTTACAAACTCCATCGATTTCTTGTCAATCCAACAATTCCTCAACAATTCAATTCGAGAGCGGTCGCGCATAGCGAATGTTCTATCTGATGAATACGAGAAGTGGTTGGTGCAAGACCAAATGGTGTTTACATGGCTGCTTTCCACATTATCAGAATCGGTGCTTCCACGCGTGCTTACGTGCAAACATGCACACCAGGTATGGGATCGAATCCACAATCATTACTACTCTCATTTAAGAGCAAAAACCCGTCATTACTAGACACTACACAAGGCCTCAACAAGCTAAAGGTGATGCTCACGCCAACAAAGACACCAAGGAGGACAAGGCAGGGACCTCAAATCAGCCACAAGTGAACTATGCAGCTGCCAATGGTGAGGAAATCAACACTGCTACTCAAAAGGAGGAAGACTGGTGGAATGATACAGGTGTGTCACACCATGTCACCCCTAATTCTGATAATTTACACACTAGCAAACCTTACCATGGCACTACACAAGTTTCCATGGGAAACAGTCACAAAATCCCAATAAAATCAATAGGCACTGCTACATTCCAGTCACCCTTTGATCCTAGAATTAAACTCAAACTCACTAAACTATTGCATGTACCTAACATTAAACGCAATCTATTATCAGTTTCTAGGTTTTCAAAGGATAATAATGTCAGTTTTCAGTTTAATGACAAAATTTGCCTTGTCAAATGCCAGACAACTAACAAAGTGTTGCTTAAAGGCTTGGTTGGTCATGATGGATTATATTCTTTCAAGACTCTCCCATTCAAAGTGGCAATCAAGCCCAAAGTGAAGTTGGCCCCCAAGATAAAGTCAAAAACTAAAAATACTAGTTCTTTTAACTCTACTGTCAATACTACATCTGTGTCTTGTAATACTGATCAGAATGATCAGTGTGTGTCCATTAATAAAGTTCATAGTGATACATCTGATTTGGAGCATTGTAATAGTCCATCTAGCTCAGTAGATTGTCCTAGGTCCAAGTCATTAGCTGTGTACAATTTGTGGCATTCAAGGCTTGGCCATGCCAATGTAAACTCTGTCAACACTGTTCTGAAATTGTGTAATATACCCACATTCAATAAATCTGATATTCCTTTGTGTAAATCTTGTTGTATGGGAAAAGCACATCGTTTGTTTCCTCCTCCCTCCACCACACAATACACACATGCTTTTGAATTAGTTCACACAGATTTGTGGGGACCATCACCCACAAAATCAGGTTACCAATATTATATTGCATTTGTAGATGCTTACTCTAAGTTTTCATGAATTTACTTGTTAAAACAAAAATCTGGAGCTTTGGAGGCTTTTAAGCAATTCCAAGCCATGGTCAAAACCCAATTCAACAACGCACAATTCAGTCAATCCAATCAGACTTTGGAGGTGAATATAGGCCCTTCACTGACTTTCTTACAGAGCAAGGCATTCAACATCGCTTGACCTGTCCTCACACCTCCCACCAGAATGGTACAGTTGAGAGGAAGCATCGTCAAATAGCTGAAATGGGTCTTGCTATGCTTGCTCAAGCTTCTCTCCCACTGCGCTACTGGGAACATGCCTTTACTGCAGCAACCCAGCTCATCAACAGAGTCAACAGTTGGAATGAAAAAACACTAATGCTGCAAGGGAAGGTATTTAGAAGAGACAAATTGAGAAGTAGGATATTTGACACACGACCTTTTTTCTTTCCTCAAGGCAATAGGCAAGTCATCAGTCTTAGTGTCACAAGTATCAGAAATTTGAGAATCACATTTATAGGGGTTAATTTTAGTACTTACCTCCGCTTCAAGCAATTGGGGCAGTGTTTGAAGGTTGAGTTTACTTCTTCTCTAATACACCAAAGTTGATTCACCAGCCTTAGTTTTGTTGGTGTCGAAGATGATTATTCCTGAAAAACAGAAGACAAAGGAGGGATCCAAAATAGAAGTAGGTGACTCAGACTCTGGATTAGAAACTTGCGACTCAGATGTAGGACTTGTGACTTGAGACAAGAGTCACATGTGATTCAAGAGACGTAGATGTAGGACTTGTGGAAACAAGACAATATTAGGCTTGAGACAGGTGTCACAAACGACTCGTATTGGACCAAAAACTCAAATTGAGATTCCAAGTAATGAATGTTCTCCCCCTGATATCGAGGACGAGTGAAGTAGGACACATTCTCATGAAACGTGACATCTTTAGAGACAAAGTACTTATGACTAGAAGGGTGCATCTGAATGCATCGGGATGGAGGGATCATCCTCTTTTATTAGGAGCATAACCTAGAAAGATGCATCTGACTGCTTCCAACTTACTTGGATGTTGTTTATGAACATGGATAAAGGTGACACAGCCAAAAACCCGAAACTCAAGACTCAACAGAATTGAAACAGAAGGATACTGTTAATAATAGTTTTCAAATTTTACCAGTCAACAAGGAATTTTTCATGAATTTACATGTGTCGACCTCGACAACAAAATGGTGACTGAAGGTTTTGAGCGGTAACTGGTTTGGATCGCGCCCAAGGTTTTGAGTTCGAGTTTTGGGTGTGACAAAAACTCTATTGGGGGAGAATAATAAGAACCGGGAAAATCGAGTAAACACGCGATCAGCCAAGTTCCCCAACGTAGATTAGTTAGTTGCAAATCCGGTGGATGTCGCGCACCAACAACACAATAACAAAAGAAAAAGTAGCCCGGACCTTTGTTTTAACGGTTGTCCATTATCAATGTAGCAATATGATCCTACTTCTTATTGTATATTTGGATATAGACATAATCTGACTCAAAAGTTGTAATCAAAGGGTCCCCGGCCATTTTACCAATGAAAATAAATTCCAGCATCAATGTCTAGTGACATATAGGAAAAAGTTGAAAAAGAAGAAAAGCAGATGATGAAAATTAACAGCAAAATGAGATAGAATTAAGATCACTTTTATAAAACATCTAATCTAATAGTTCAAAGATATTAATTAACAAGGTGATGAAACCTCTGTACAACAACTACATCATAACCCACCAAGATAAAAAATTAAAAAAAAAATTCTGTCCAAATTAAAGAACAAAAACTTAATTTACATCATGTTGCAGTTGCAGTTAATCTCGAATTCTCCATCATCGTCAACTATCACTTGATGATTCTTCTGAAAAAACTTGGAAGGTGCTGCGAATCGAACTGAGAATGAGCGAGAAACATTATCAGGATCAGTGGAAGAATAGCCATCATCGAAATTCTGTAAATAAGAAGTAGGATCATAATATTGGACATGTAACATGGGTTGTGAAGATTTGAAAAATCTCCTTTTTTCTCTCTTGATTTTCCTCCACAACTTATAAATATTGTTGTTTATGGTAACTTGGCAATTTGCAATGTTCATTGTGGTTAGAGCAGAGATCATAGGATACATAAAATGGTTTAAGTGTGTTATGAGTGCATGCATTGCACTAAGGTTATATATATATAGTGACACTATGAACTCATCTTTCCCTTTTTTCTCTTTTTCTAAATATTTTTTTGACAAAGTCTCTTTTTCTAATTTATCAGCACCACCTCAGCGTTGCACGTACTTAGAACAATATTGGACAAATAAAAAAAGGAACTATATCATATAAATCCTTTTGATTTCAGCAATTCAAATTGCAACTAAATATGATCTTTTTCTTTTAAAAATTTGCTTTAATACTACGTAGACACATCACATGGGGCAGCGTCGACCTAATTTGAATAGAATATAGATGACTCAAAAGTTTCATAACTCATTGAGAAAATGAAAAAAGATGAAGCTCCAACATCAAAGTCTGGTGAAATAGGAAAAAGATGAAAAAGAAGAAAAGCAAATGATGGATAAAGGGTCATAACTCATTGAGAAAATGAAAAAATGAAATATATTGTGACCAAAGGAATTTATATCAAGTTGCTCTTATCATTTAACTCCAATTCTGTCTTTTTCAAATTGATCAGCACCACCTCAGCAAAGCAAAAACTAGACTAGATAGATACGACCAAGATACTACGTGACTAGTCATATAGGGCATGCATGAAAAATGATGTATAAGTAACAAATTTAAAAGTGAAAATTAGGTGAAGTCATTTGAAAAGATTCAAGTTGAGTTTTTGCCTTTTTAGATTTTCCCAACTGTTTCTTTGAATATTTTGCTCTTAGGGTTTTTTTTAGAAAAGTAGGAGTCTCGGTAAAATCTTTTGATACAATTTTTGTAAAGAAAAAATATAAGTAAGCAAAAAGTGTATTTTTCATTATTTTATCAAAAAGAAATACAAGAATTAGACTAAAGGGGACTAAGCTTATACTTTTCTCAACAAAGCAAAAAGCTAGCATATATGTAACAACACTACAATGCATAAAACAAACTAGTAACATACACACGTGCATGCGCATGGGTAGCGACATGTTCTTTGTATGAATGGGCTCACTAATATTCAATTATTCCATAAAGGTAAATTTTATTAAATTGTTAGCCTTATTCAATTCATTCTTTTGACATAATGATATTCAACCATTCAATACATGTTTTTCCATCGAAGACAGTCAGACTATATCGACAAACTCAATGAAAACAATTATTCTACTCCTCACCGAGTCAAAAAAAGAAAACTATTGGAAGACTCTTTGTCTTATTTTTGTCCTGTTTGTAGTTTTTGCTATAAATTATAATTAACAGTGACAAATATTTGTCCTATATTTTTTTAAGTATTAGTGAAAATTACTTGTTAAGGATTTTTTATTTATTGGTGATTGTTGTGTGTTTCAATGACAAATTCATATTTGTCCCGTCCATGAGTATTTTAGAAAAATTTGTCATGTTTATAATTTGTACAAAAATTATAACTATAACTTACAAATATTAGTCCCGTGTTTTTTATGTGTCAGTAACAACTAAACAATCTTCTGTCAAATAAAAAGTCCGGGTTTCTTATGTATTAATGACAAATATTGTCATGTGTTTTTTTAATAATTATTAGTAGTTCAAATAGTCATTATGTCTTCATGTTTTTTTTAATGATCAAATTGAGTTTACATTTTTTTTTCAACGACAAAAATAGGTTCTCACTCTTTTCTTACAAATGAAATAATTAAAGTGAAAGTGGAAGTCACTAGTACAAGAAACTTCTAACCTTTTATGATTTAACACCAATTTTAAGAAACAACTAGTATTAAACACAAACGCGATGACATTTGTGCAATTGAAATGTTATATTTTGTTTTAGTGCATTAAAAGCATCAAATACAACGCCGGATGTTAGTAAATGCCTGGCGTGGATACGTTACGTACAGGTTAAAACTTTTACGATGTTGATAGTTCCATGTTGGTCTTTCCTTAATACGCGGTGTGGATTCTTTCAATGGATTTAAAACGTATAAATGCTGACAACCATGTTGGTTGTTTCATAATACACAACGTTAATGCTTTCAGAAAGCTTAAAATACTACCGCTTCCACATTGTTGGTTGTTTCATAAGACACTGTTGGTATCTATATGTATATTCTCGTGTAGATTCTAACAACGTCTAGTGATCTGGATCCTCAATTCTTCATTACCTTTCCATCTTTCGATTTATATAGAATCCATGTCCTAGAACTTCAATGTCAATCCTACTTATTGGATTCGTTTTGAAGAAAACATGAGTAAGGATTAACTTGGTCGCGTCAAGCAGCCATACTAATTTAAATTGATCATGTTATCCACTACAAAAAAAACGGTCATTAGCGAGGGAATATTCAGTCGCTAACATGACCAATTCCCTCGCTAATTGCCATTAACGAGGGAATTAGCGAGGGACCAGTTCGGTCGCTAATTCCCTCCTCGCTAATGCAGTTAGCGAGAGAAATTGTGTCAGTCTCTAATTAGCGAGGGACAGTCCCTCGCTAATTCCGTCGCTAATCTTGACAAAGACGCGCTTCCCGAAGTCCGATCGCACGCTTCTCAATCTGAGTTTATTATTATTATTATTATTATTAGTATTATTATTATTATTATTATTTGTATTAGTATTACTGTTATTATTATTATTATTAGTATTATTATTATTATTAGTATTAGTATTAGTGTTATTATTATTAGTATTATTGTTGTTATTATTATTGTTGTTGTTGTTGTTGTTGTTGTTGTTGTTGTTATTATTATTATTATTATTATTATTATTATTATTATAACCAAAATTTTCAAAGAGAGAGAGAGAGAGTGAGTGGTGGTGGTGGTGGTGGTGTGGTGGTGGTGGTGGTGTCGTAGAGGTTGTGGTGGTGGTGGTTGTGTGGTGGTGGTGGTGGTGGAAGAGAATAAAATAGAGTGGTGGTGGTGGTGGTGGAAGAGAAGAAAAGAGAGTGGTGGTGGTGGTGGAAGAGAATAAAAGAGAGTGGTGGTGGTGGTGGTGGAAGAGAAGAAAAGAGAGTGGTGGTGGTGGTGGTAGTGGTGGAAGAGAATAAAAGAGAGTGGTGGTGGTGGTGGAAGAGAATAAAAGAGAGTGGTGGTGGTGGTTGTGGTGGTGGTGGAAGAGAATAAAAGAGAGTGGTGGTGGTGGTGGTGGAAGAGAATAAAAGAGAATGGTGGTGGTGGTTGTGGTGGTGTGGTGGTGGAAGAGAAGAAAAGAGAAGAAGAGAGTAAATAAGAGAGAGTGGAGTGAAAAGAGAAGAAGAGAGTGGTGGTTGGTGGTGGTGGTGTGGTGGTGGAAGAGAAGAAAAGAAGAGAGTGGAAGAGAAGAAGAGAGAAGAAGAGAGAAAAAGAGTGTAAATGAGAGAGAAGAAGAGGTGGTTCGGATTAATATTAAAAAAATATGACAGTTTGCGAGGGAATTAGCGAGGGACCCAGCTAATTCCGTCGCTAAGCAATCAGAAAGTATACTTGTCAATTGTCCGAGCGTCATCGCAAAGTGTCTTTGTCAAGGTCAGAAATTAGCGAGGGACCCAGAAATTTCGTCGCTAACTGTCTTGAAGTGTGTGCAGCGCATAAATTAGCGAGGGACCCAGAAATTCCGTCGCTAATTACTGAGTTTGCGAGGGACCTAATATTCCCTCGCAACGTCCCTCGCTAATCACCTGTTTTTTTGTAGTGATCCTTCAGAATAAGGAATAAGTGTTTATCATGTTAGGGGGAAAATATCAAAAGCAGAGTTACTTAATTAAAGAGAAGGAAGACATATGCATTGGGGACATATTCACACTCCTTTTTTCCTTCTCCCAAATTAGCTCTCCTTCGGATATTGTTTTCTAGCATGATAAATACTCAGTCTTGATTTTGAAGGAACACACGAACCATATATTTTCTCATTGCAATTCTATCACTATAAGAAAAGCTTGTTTTAGCCACCAACAATTGCCACGAGCTTATTCCGTCGAATTTGCCACAGTTTGCGACGGAATGTGTAAAAAAAGGAAGAGCGCGAAATTTCACTGGTGTTTGCCACAGGTTTTGCACGGACATGTGAAAGGACGAGAAATTTGCCACGGAGATGCCGTGGCAAGTCCGTGGCAAACCATTTATCAAAATAAAAGTAGCCCGATCCCTACCTATCCTAAAATCGAAATTAACTCCTCACCCTCTCGCTCTCTCCTCCTCTCCTCCTCACCCTCTCGCTCTCTCTCCTCACCTCCTCACCTCCTCACCCCCTCGCTCTCTCACCTCCTCACCCTCTCGCTCTCTCCTCCTCACCTCCTCACCCTCTCGCTCTCTCCTCCTCACCCTCTCGCCTCTCACTCTCTCTCGTGCTCTCTCCCCCAATAGAACGACGCCAGCAAGTCTCGGTCTCTCACTCTCTCATCGTTCTCTCGTCGTTCTCTCCTCCTCACTCTCCTCACCCTCTCGCTCTCTCGCCTCTCAATCTCTCGACGCAAGCAAGTCTCTCGATCTCTCTCGATCTCTGTTGTTGCCAAACAAATCTCTCACGCTCTCGCCATTGCCAACAACGAACATGGTTTGTATTCTCCTCTTCTCTTCTCCGATTTGTAGTTCAGTGAAACCCTAAAAAGTTGAGAAGATGGTATTTGATTGGAAACCCTAAACTCTGTTGTTTTTGATTAACAGATGCTATGGAGATACTTTGGAGATGGTATTTGATTTGAAACCCTAAACTCATCTTCTCTGCGATTGTAGAAACAGATGGTTTGTTTGTCATGTTTCAATGACTTTCAATTGCAGAATTTTTTTATTTTTTTAGTAATTTTGATTATTTTTGATTGATTGATTATAGGAAGACTTTTACGCACTATTGGTGTGCATCCAACGCGTTGCAAGGTTGGTTTTCTTCCCTTAGTTTATTCACAGCTGTGGTTTAGTTTAGATGGAAATTGAAGTGTTTGTAATTGTGATTTAGTGTGTTGATTTAGGAATTTGAAGAGAGTGGAGATCCGTAAAACCATTTTCGTGCTCTTTTGTCATTAGCTAAAGAGGAATCCGAAAGGAAAGGTATTCTTACACTTTAGCATAAGTAAGATAAGCTGCTAAACATATTTTAAATTTTAGTTAGATATGTCGGATCTTCATAGTTTTGGAGCTTGAATTCTTAATTGATTTATTCACTTTTAAATGTTGTCACTACTCGCCTCTCTATGTATGTTGTTATCTCATATAGTTGCAGAACTTGTGTTCTAGTTTAAAAACTACTTGTCCAAGTAACCAGTTAGAAATATTTGTTTCGTTCTTCTTCATCCGTTTTTCATATGCTAGGTGGTTTCAGTTGGAGAATGTGGATTGGACTATGACCGGCTTCATTTCTGCCCTGCGGAGATTCAAAAGAAGTATGCAATACCATAGTGTATTTGTTGCTACATATGTGTCACTTTAGTTCTTTTTCTCTCTCTTTGTCATAATTTATTAAAACCATTAATGAATCCTTTTTTTCTCTGTGGAATACAAGGTATTTTGAGAAGCAATTTGAATTGGCACACATCACAAGATTGCCTATGTTTTTGCACATGCGAGCAGCGGATTGCAGATTTCTGTGGAGATGCAGAAGAGGCATTCATCCGTGTTAGAGACAAGGTATCTTGCACTTTTTACTTCATTGTTAACATAAAGGTAGTGCACATAATATCATAAAAGGTTAAAATGTGCATGCTTAGTTGAAGAAGGTATCTCTTTTTGCAACCATAGTACTTCATAAGTTTCTCTCGAGGCTTTTATTACACAAGTTTTGTTCCTAAAACAAGAATGCTTGGCACATGAACCCACTTGTGTTATAAATATTGTATTATCGACACCACGTTTCATGGTAAAGTGATTTCCAAATCCTATGTGCATTATTTTCGTACCTTTTCACCATTCCAAATCCTTGGGCTACATAATTATTATAAATCATAGTGTTGTGAATGAGAACTCAAAGAATCGTAATAACTCGGAATCATCATAGGGTTTAGGATGTTCTTGATAACCTCATTTTGAGGGTGATATAAAGTGTTAGGTCTTGATCTGCTTTGCTACATTTGGGTCATCTTGGGTACCAAACTCCTCTTCATATGTGTTCACGTTTCACACTGGAGATAAATAATATGGAAATAAGAATGTTAGGTATATCATATATGGCAAACAAGTAGGTTTTTCTTAGTAATGTGTTATACTTTATCTTCCACTCGTAGCCTTGATGTGAAGGAATTAGGCATTTGCATCCATGAAATGAACTGGTTGTGTCACATATTCATATTTTATATTTAAGTACTTACTCTTTCTCTGAATACCATATTTACTGAATGCATGGATACATATTGTGTTGTAGCATAGAGTTTGATCGCGATGATGATTTGTTTGCTATTCTTTGGAGTTTCCCAACGTATTAAAGTTTTTGACTTTTCCTGCATGCGATGGATGACCCTTACTTATTACTTTTACTATCTTATTTTATTTTCCTTCTCATTTGATGTTAAGTAAATAAATTTTGTGAAATTGTGCTTATGAACGCTTCAATGAGATATACCTACTTAGGTTAAAATATATCATTGCTTTCTTATAAGTGATATGAATTGTCAAAATTGTGTATTATTTCCTCATCATAGAAGTTAAATTGTGCAAGTCAGGATATTATTTGTGCAGTTTCATGGATGAAACTTTTTGGGAGGCTGAGAACTTAGCCTTGAGGATAAGGTTTTTCCTTTAGCATATGTCAATGATAGGCTCCATAATACAGAAAAAGATGTATTTCTGCGGTTTAAGAGACCTAAAATTTTGAGTGACCATGGGTGGTGGGAAAGTTTGTTAGAGGAGAGAGTTCGTGTGACCAGAATTATTTGGGGGAAATGCTGTTTGGTGGAGGGTGGGGTGGCTATGGGGTGGGGGCATCCTCACTGCAGGAACACCTAGCTCTGTAAATCACTGTAGACATTCCTTGTGTATTTATAATACACCTACTGGTGTTCTTCTAGTTCGTTCTATTCCATTTTTGATTTTACTTTTAGTAGTTTAGTTCCATAACAGGTTCACACTTGTATTGTTGCCTAAACTAAGAGAAAATATTCACTTCATATGCTATTGCTTTCTAGGTTGTGAATGAACCTACAGGATGCTCATTGTCTGTTGTGGAGATGACTACACGTTCAAAACTTAGTTGCTTGAGTTGGAACAAATTAGCTAAGAACCAAATAGCTAGTAGCGATTTTGAAGGAATTGTATTTGTTTGGGATGTGGCCACTCGAAAGGTATTTGTGACTCAAATGGTCGGTTGTTCTGTATCATCTGTTTGGGTATCTTAATTCACTGATATTGTTTGGACTGTGTTAGCTTGCATAAATCTTTTTCAGCTTTTTCCTCCTTTGAGTAAATGTGTTAGACTAGTCTTCTCTCAGTTATGTATGCTTATTTTCCCTGAATCTGCTGGACAGTATTATCATTATTATTATTTTGAACTTTTATTATACCTCTGATCACTTTTAATTAAAAACAGTGCTTATTAATGCCATTGAACTCATGCTGCATCTTTTTGCTTTAACTTATGCTACATTCTAATTGGAACTGTAATATTAGCATCTGCAACTTTGCCAACATGCTTCTTGTATGCCTTCTTTGAAACCTGGAGAAAATTTCTAAAATTGTGATTTTCTTCTCTTTTCTTGACATAATTTATAATTCAACTTCTCATTCATATTTGTGTGTTGGTGTTCTGCAGATTTTATGGAGGCACTATTAAGTCTTATGACCCTTCAAAAAGGAAGCATGTGGTAAGCTAAATAATGTTGAACTTGCCCTATGAGTTCAGTTCAAGTATTTTCTTCTCGCTTTCTAATTGTAATTTACAATTCTGATTATATGTTACTGATTTCACGTGGAAGATATTATATGATGATGGAGATGTAGAAATACTCCGTTTGGAAAAGGAGTGCTGGGAGCTTATTGACAAGGATCGCAAATCTACTAAGGTCTCTGGTTTTCCTTTAGTGATCTTATTTTATCTTGAAGTAATTCTCAATTTTCTATTTGCTCTAGAAGATGTCGCTTATTATTAAAATCAATATATCGATGCATATTTTCAATTTCTTTGCGTAGAAAAAACTCTCTTCGCGTGAAACATATCGTGAAACATATAACCTTGGTGGGAAGTTTGTTAGAGGAGAGAGTTCGTGTGACCGAGATTATTTGGGGAAATGCTTTGTTTGGAGGAGGAGGGAGGGGTGGCTATGGGGTGGGGGCATCCTCACCTGCAGAGCACCTAGCTCTGTAAATCACTGTAGACATTCCTTGTGTATTTATAATACACCTACTGGTGTTCTTCTAGTTCGTTCTATTCCATTTTTGATTTTACTTTTAGTAGTTTAGTTCCATAACAGGTTGTAAATAATGAGTCTCTATTCTCTTCTATATAACCATACAATATTTGATTGGATAAATTATTAATTCTGTTGATGCTTGTATGATTTTTAAATTATTAAATTATTAGTTCCATACAATTTTTGATTTTTTTTAAAATATTTTATTAAACATTCTCTTCAGGATCAAGCTTGTATGATTTATTTTTTTTTTTTAATTTTTTTTTACATTTGCGACGGATTTGCCGCGGTTTGCGATGAAATTTATGACGACTTTGCCACGGATATTTGCGACGGATTTGCCACGGGTTTGCGACGAAAAATTTTGCCACGGAAAAGTCTGTGGCAAACGATTTGCGACGAGCGTTTTTGCCACCATTTTTGGTCCGTGGCAAATGTTGTTTTGCCACGGAAATTTGTACATTTGCCACGGAAATGTCCGTGGCAAATCAACGATTTTCTTGTAGTGTATATTGTGTAGTTGTATGTTATTGCTAGTGCTTCGTTGGATTGCTTTTTTGATGTTGTTGTCAAACTTTTGTTTTAGCCGAGGCTAAGAGTTTGAACTATTGATTTCTTTCTTCAAATGATTACACCGAGGAAGGAAATCCATTCCTAAGTTTCCTAAAAACACCAAGTTGTGTTAGGCTATAGGTGTGAGGGATGTGTAGGAGGATTATTTAAAAGATAAGCATAAGGGTAAGTCGCAAGTAAAAGGAAAGTCAAATTCTTGAAAAATGTAAGTGTTAAGAATTGAACACTAATTCGAGCGCAATTGATCCAAGATTGCAAGAATGAAATTCTAGAAACAAAGCACAAACGTAATTGAAGTCAATTAATCGCTGAATCAAACGAATCGAATTGACCTAATTAAGAACCCTAATTGATCGAAATTGGGAAAAACAGAAATTGACAGAAATTGGTAATCAAACACGCAAGAAATGGTCAACCCAGTTCAACACCAATTGGTACCTACATCTGGGGAATCAAGCAATAGCTTGATTCTTTTGCATTAATCACTTCAATGTTACAATTCACTACAAGAAAATCGCTGATTTGCCACGGACATTTCCGTCGCAAATGTACAAATTTCTGTGGCAAAACAACATTTGCCACGGACAAAAATTGGTGGCAAAAACGCTCGTCGCAAATCGTTTGCCACGGAATTTCCGTGGCAAACGTTTCCGTCGCAACTCCGTCGCTAATCCGTCGCAAATATCCGTGGCAAAGTCGTCGCAAATTTCATCGCAAATCCGTCGCAAATTCAAAAAAATTTTAAAAAAAATTAAATCATACTTTGAATTCTTCAACCTATAATGCCTAAAATATTACTTTCAGTTTTTATTGTAAAAGTCAACATATAGTAGTTTTGTCTATTAAGCTAGCCAAAACAAAAGCACATATAAATGGAGATTCATTATCAAACACAGACTCAAATTCATGGCTTGCATTGTATGAGTCAACAAAAACAACAAACAAACACAAATAGCATAGGCACTTAGACAATCAGAGTCTTCTATAAAACACCAATGTATAGCTCAATTGAATACTTTAATAGTGCACTAAACTCAATGCTTTATCATTATCCAAAAAGCGTAAATCGTAAAACAAAAATTGTTGGGATAAAAAGCGTGCGCTTCCTTGCCATGAACTATTTCGGTGATTCTCGCTCCATCAATACTAAGGATATCACTTGCTTTCGTTGATGAGCTTTGGCCTTGGCTTTCTCTTGAGACTTAGCTTTAGCTTTGAAAGTAGAACAAACATGATAAAAGAATCAAAATTCAAAGAATGTAGCTTAAAAGCGCATGAAGTTGTACTTATAACACAATAATCATAAAAGACGTGGAACCAAGCATTCTCTATTTCCTCAGATTCTAGAAATAACAAATTGAAATATTGGAGACATGACATTGGCACTTCAAAACAACTCAGGCTTGATCATAAAAAAAAACTCATTGAGACTTAAATACGACATATACTATACAAGTATTGCCTCAACATCAGGGGTCTACTAACACATTCAACAAGGTTGTCAAACTACAAGAGTTTGAGTTTATGTAAATTCGTGAAGCATCCATAAACTCTACTTGTAAACTCATCTAATAAAAGTATTCTTGAAAAAAGCAATAATGAACAAGTGCATCATCAAAGCACAGCAAACATTTATTTCAGCTATAGACCTTAATTGTTTGTGGAGTTAGTCATCTTTTTAGGCAAAAAGTGAAGTGCATAAGCATCACAATTATAAAAGAATTCCAACTAGGTTGGCATCCCTCCTAACAACAATCGTCGACAGCACTTCATGAGTCCAACTAAAAAAGCATAACAAAATGGAACATAAAATAAAATTCAACTGGACTTGAAAACAGAGAAGACAGGCAGATCTGGATTTTGAAATAGTGCACACAAACAGAACACAGAAGGCCTAGATTTCAAAACTAAACTAAATGTCAACTCTCTTCTTCAGGTCACATTATACATAAACCTCCTTCAAAAAAATAAGAACATGCTAGGAGAATATAGGCGTGAAATGTTAGGAGAATAGAAAAAGCATAATTACCTCTGCTTTATACTTCTATAACCATCAACAAAATGGAATTCCCTCAACCAATCTTCCCTCATTTCCAATAAATTGGCCAGGCCTAACTTCCCGTATGCAGAAGGCTCCTCCCTCAACCTATTCAGTTGGTGTGGAATCTGATTAGTGGTAAAAACTTAGACTCCAATTTTTAAAATCTATTAAACGTAATAAATAAAGTGTGGCATTAATAATACTAAAAAACTGATCCACATGGACTGAATCTGAAGCTCATAATAATAAGCCATCAAAACAGGAATCGTATGTCAATATTACCTTGCCAAGTGGGAAGAAAATGCACGAGCAAAAGCATCACCACTTCTTTTGGCAGCATCAGTTCCACCTTCACTAGCAACAGCCTATCATATTTTTCTCAAGAATGTAAACAATAAATCATAATTAGTTTTCTGCAGAGTAATAATAACTTCTAAAAAGAAAATGCTCAGCAGTTCAATCTGTTAATACTACTATTAGTATACACTATTCAGTTGCATAATTAGAAGTTATTAATTGATCATTCATTCTGTAGATGGTAACTTCAAAAAGATTGTAAGTAGTTTTCTGCAGAATCATAATTAGTTCAATAACCAAATACAATATCAAAATTCCTCAAACACTAGAATAAAATCTAATTAAACACCAAATCTAATTGAAATTAAAAGCAGCAAAAATCAAACTGATTAGCATCCACATGTAAACAAAGCACAATTTATCACCATGAATCAATTATTTCCACCCCCTGCTCAAAGCTTCATCAACAGTGACACTCTTTTTTTACGATGGTAATCATAAGATTGAGCAAGGAAACACAGCGAAGTCACAATTTCAACTCAAAAATCAATTTGAAAACAGGTAAAAAATAGCATAACATCAACAAGTCATTTCAATAACTTAAAACAATACCAAAATTCCTCAAAAAAAAAATCAAATTGACTAGCATTCAACATGCAAACAAAGCAAAACCACGAATTTTAATTTAAGAATCAAAACAAGTGAACAAAATTGGAACATGAAACGGCCAAACCTCGGAGACGTCGCTCGTAATCGGAGTGCTCGCAACTGAGATCGATGAAATCGCCGCAAGCGAACAAGATGATGCTAGTAAGAAGGAAAGGACTGCCCTTGCAACAGAAACAACAAAACATCAAGAAAGAATGAAATAATCAAGAAAGAAAGAAAGAAAGAAAGCATAAATCAAACATTAGTTGACACAATCAGACAAACAACAGAAATCAGTCCTCTAAATATATGGCATAAGTTCAATATAAACCACACCTATTATTTTGGATCACAATATCAATAGAAGTACAACATTAGTGGTGAAAAATTATATATATTAAAATCATCAATTGTCTACTAATATAAAAATAGCTCTGAAGTTTGTTGAAGAAAATTGTTTGCCTTGACCATGTCTGGTGCATATAGGATCGACAACTTTGTTGTGTATGCCTTTACTTTGTATTCCTAAGCTTATTCTAATTCTTTGAATGATATAATGGTAACACATAGAAAAGGTTCTCTTTAAATAGAAAATTGAATCATATACAAATTAACCAATAACCAATCCATGATGGCATGAGGTAGCTAACATTGCTTCATGTGGTAGATGAGCATGATATGAGAGATGTTAGATATTGCAATTGCATGAATTCAACAGAGTCACTTGGGCTAAGAAGATAAATTCATAAGCCAAGAAAATAGTAACATCATAGGTATATGGAGAAAATAGTATTGTCATATGCAAAAGGCAAATCTGAAAACTAATGAACCAAAAAGACTTCGTTGAGTCTTATTAGAGAGCAATCAAATCACTTGTCATAGCTAGAACCAATAAGGGTATAGGCACTACTGAAATAACAGACACATTCTGGGATCTAATTTTAGGAAAAAATTGAAGAATAAACTTGACTCTAATAACATCAAGTAGTCATTCCAATAACAAAACAACAGTACCAAAATTCCTCAAATAACATAACAAAATCTAAAATCAATCCAACGAAGCACAATGGTAGCGATAAACTTGACTCTAAAATCAAATCCACATACCGATATAGTCTTTTAAGTTGTGTACATTACATATCCAAAGAAACAAAAATAACTATAAATAAAGGGAAAGAACAAAAGTGATATAGATAAAGATCCTAGCAGATTTTAAAAGTGAAGAAAATTGGAACTGTGAGCCAAACCTCAAAGACAACACTCGTAATTGGAGAAATCGATGAAACCACTGCGTTAGAAATAGACCTTGATGAAAACCACACCTTCCTCGCCGTCGTCGCCGTACTTGCAACTGAGATCAATGAAACCGTGAATGCAGCAATCAAGACAACAACAAGAAAGAATGAAAAAATCAAGAAAGAAGAAAACATCAAGAAAGAAGGAAAAGACGTGATCAATGATTATTGAGATTAAAGAAAAATAATGAAATTGATCTTTCACCTTGAGAGAGGAACTGATGAAGGAGTTTTCAACTTGAGAGGGAAACTGATGAAGCAGCTTGCCCCTAGAGGGTAACGAAGGAACCAAACGGTGAGTAGTGAAGTGACGATGGGGAGGAACTAGTCGCTAGGTGTTAGACAAAGGTGAGGTTAGGGTTTGAGGATGGAGCAGCGAGCAAGACGGTGGAGAGTGTGGGTGGAGGTGAGGTGGTGGTGATTGAGAGTGAGGGAGGCAGGTTGTAGGTGAGGAGAGCGAGAGCGAGAGGGTGAGGAGAAGAAGAGAGCGAGAGCGAGAGGGTGAGGAGAAGAAGAGAGCGAGAGCGAGAGCAAGAGGGTGAGGAGAAGAAGAGAGAAGGAGAACGTTCTGAAAGGGATTTAGGGATCGTGGGTGTTTTATTTTCATCATTGGATTGCCACGGACTTGCCACGGCATCTCCGTCGCAAATTGCTGGCATTTCACATGTCCGTGGCAAACACCAGCAGGAAATTTTGCGATCTCAATTTTTACACATTCATCGCCGCAAACCGTGGCAAATTACGAGAATAAGTCGCGTGTGGCAAATGCTGGTGGCTAAAACAAGCTTTTATTGTAGTGATTGTACAAGATGAACATTATCCCAACTTGATCACCCCCTCGCTTCCCCAATCCCTTGATTCCATGTGTTTCACTCACGCACAACCCAACAAGAGATTACAAATCGTTTACAAGCGAAAATGAAAGCTAGAACTATATATCGAAGCTTCAATCCCCCTTGGCGCCAAGAAATCGAAGCTCTAGCTGAAGTAACAAACTTTCAAAACCTTCCAATGCGATGCTGACACGTGGCACAAGGCTAGTGGTCAAAACTCGATATTAATTGCCACATCAGCAACATTAAGTTTGATTATCTCGTGTTTTTACAAATGTACAACAACCTAAAAGTTCCAATAGATTTGTAGGCATTTCTTCTTAAAGCTCCAAATAGCATTCACAATAGATTGAACCTCCTCAGAGTTGATGATCTTCAGCTGAGGAAAACCTGCTACTTCAGCCTTGGGTAGCACATACCCATTTTTTCTTCTTCTCAAAAGACTATCTTATTGACAATATAAAGCCGAGGCTACCAATATCACTTGTGTGGTTGCTCTTCTAAGAAATAATAGGAGATGATAAATGAATAGTGAACATACGCTAATTTTGTAACCTACTACCCTTCTGCCAATAATTTAAGTTAATCGGCTCATGTGGACTCGTTGAGTCCTTGCCTCGGCTAGACTCTTCATTGGCCGACAACTCACTAGATTTTGGGTGTTAACAGATGTTATGTTAAATGTTGATTTTATTTGGGTGGACTTAATCCTTACTCAAAAATTGTAGTCAAGGGTCCCCATCTTACCAATCAAAAGAAATTCCAGCACCAATGTCCAGTGACGTACAGGAAAAATATGAAAAAGCAGATGATGAAAAAAGATTTAAGTAACAGAAAAATCAGATAGAATATGTATCACTTTTATATTAACAACTAATCTGATAGTCCAAAGAGATTAACAAGATGACTAAAAACCTCTGTACACAACTACATCATCATATTCATAAGAAATAAAATAAAATTTTTGTCCAAATTAAGTAAACTCAAATACTATTTACATCATGTTGCAGTTGCAGTTTATCTCAAATTCTCCATCATGATCATCAATCACTTGATATTTATTCTCAAAAAACATGGAAGGTGCTGCAAATCGAACTGAGAATGAGCGAGAAACATTATCAGGATCAGTGGAAGAATACCCATCATCAAAGTTCTGTAAGTATGAGCTAGGATCATATTGGACATGAACCATGGATGGTGAAGATTTGAAAAGTCTCCTCTTTTCTCTCTTGATTTTCCTCCATAATTGTATTTTCCAGCTACCCTTCTTCATTCTCTCATAACTTGAACAAGTATTGTTGTTTATGGTAATTTGGCAATTTCCAAAGTTCATTGTGGTTGGAGCACAGAACATAGAAAGCATAAAATGGTTTAGGAGAGCAAGGTGTAGTGTGCATGGACTCATGCTAGTTATATATATATAGTGATATAGTGATGCTATGAACTCACTTATCCTTTCACTTTTTCTTTTCATTAGCACCACATCAGCAATGCACATTCTTAGAACAGGATAGGACTAAGAAAAAAGAAAAAGATTAGATACTATATATTCAGCTATATTATAAATTTCTTATCATGTCAGCAATTCAATTTGCAACTTTATGATATTTTTTAATGAAATTCTTAGTGGCAATTAGTAGACACATGGGGATTTGTTCAAAAGGTTACTTTGGAAAAGGACATACAATGAATGATAGTAGTAAGTTGTTTACTTGTTTTCATACGTAGTTATATTTTGGGGATTCCAAAACAAAGGATAATACAGAAAATACGCAACAATTTGAAGAGTTTTTGTTTGTTTTTAGAAGCACAGTTATTTTGGTTCAGTGTAAGGATATATGAAGTTCATGAATGATGAATGAACATTGGTCGGTGCTTAAGCGTCTGATTTTAGGACATAGTTTTAATTTAATTTTCCTCTTAATCTTATACGGGCAATTAGACATGCTTGTTATTCTAAAGTCGAATCCGGCGAAGGCCAGCTTGGAAAGTCGACGTCGCCCCTAATGTGAGAAGCACCACATGTTGATTCAACGTGGGGGGCGAACCTACACACACTCTAACGGTCAAGTCAGTTCAGATGGCTCATGGTCAACAGGAAGGTAGAGAAAGAGAGAACCCTCTAATTGCTCAAGAATAGTTGTTATTGCTTGATTCCAAATGCTTGGTGATGAACCCTATTTATACGCAACATTGATTACGAAAGAAAAATCTAGAGATATGAATACTCTTTTTTTTGGTATAAATGGGTATTCTCTGCCGCAACTGTAGAGACTAATCCCTCAAGCCGGGTAGAAACACAATGGGCGGCAAAACTCTCCCTCAAGAGATATGGATACTCTAGTTCATATGCATAAAAAAGTCTAGAGATCTTAAGGTTTTCCTAGTTATTTATTAGCTTTACCTATTGGTGTTTCTAGAAGATTCCATAATATTCTTTCTTGAAACTTCCATATTATTTTTCATCATTCTCTTGGGGTTGGAGGAGACTCTTCCTCGAGTCGAAATATTCTTCATAATCAAAGTACGGTGAAAGATCAGCAGCATTGGAGGTTGCAGAGACTCCATAAACACCTAGAAGCTCTATTTTTTAGGATTATCAATGATCTTCTATACAATTCTAAAAGGACGATCATCTCTTTGTGTCTTATACCTTGAAATGTGTTTCTCAATTCTTTCACGAAATCATTCATGCAACTTCTTGATTTCATTGATCCTTTGTTACGCATCTGCACTGTACTGTTGAGTGCTTGGTGATAGAGTTAAGTCCAGTGGGCTAAGGGATGCATGCCATAAACCACCTCGAATTAGACACTTCCCGGTAGCTTGATTGGTGGAGCTATTGTAAACAAACTCAATCTGTACAAGGATAAGATCCCATTGCCTCAAACTCTTTCCCACAAAGCTTCGAAGTAAACTCCCCAAAAGCCATTGATTACCTCTGTTTTCTCACTTGTTTGAGGGTGACTAACACTGCTGAATTATAGTTTGTACCTATCTTCTTCCATTGTGCCTCCAAAAGTGGCTTAAGAATTTTACTTCTCGGTCAAATGTGATGGTTTTTGGGATGCCATGAGGACGACCAAATAATACTTTACTAAGTCTAAGCTAACTATAGTTAGTGAGTTCTAACTATCATATTTATATCAACTAACAATTTTCCTGCATAATTTTATTTTCCTGCATAATTTTATTTTCCAGCTACCCATCTTCATTCTCTCATAACTTAAACAAGTGTTGTTGTTTATGTTAACTTGAAAATTTCCAAGGTTCATTGTGGTTGGAGAGAACATATAGAAAGCACAAAATGGTTTAGTAGTGTTGTCAGTCCCGTTCCTGACATTTTATGGGCCTTAAGCAATTTGTGAGAAAAGGGCCCGCTTATATCACTATTTTTTAATTTGAAAATATTTCAATAAAAGACAAAAAAATAACTTATTTCATTTAACATAATACACATTAATACATAATAATAGTTTTACAAAATATTAAAAAACTTCACTTTTCTCGGAAAGTCAAAAGAAACAGCTTTTCGAGCATTTTGAAATGCAAAATCGTTTATAATTTCATCAACATCAATGTTCTCCAACATATCATTCTCAATTGACAAAAGTTGCCAAACCATTCAATCTCTCTTGCGACATTGATGATGATCTCAAGTAGGTTTTAGTCAACTTCGCTTTGAAAACCTTCTCTCCGTCGATGCTACTGATCCACGATCATCGTTAGTCTCCATAAGCAATTACTACATTCGGATAACAATATGCAAGTTTGACAAATTTAATAATATACTTTTTCAACATATTTGCAATAAACTAACCATTTTTAATTACTAATCTCTTCATTGCTTAATTTTCTTGAATAATATACTCAAATGAAAAATGTCTAAAATATTGTCTGTGGGAAAGTTAAGATTTATTTCTCTTGTAGGCTTCTTTTTCAATTAGAATATCCTTCGAATTGTTATCAAGATTTTCCCAATTTCTTGGTTCATAAATATCAATATCAGAATTTTCTTGTTCACTAGGAACATCATTAGGTGCATTTCGCACATCAATATTATCAGTATTAGATCCATTTGACACATCATTAGGAACACTTGAACTATCATCTATTTCATCATTGTTATCCAAATTTTATTGGGTATCTATCTTTTTAAAAGCAAATTTATCAGGAGCTCCTTGTTATGATTTTACTAGCTCTTCATTTTATTTTTATTTTTTTTCTCGTTGTTCACTACTAGATAAATGTTTTTAGGCAATATTTTAAAATAAATCAAATACTCAAGTAGAAAAACCAAATAGAAGTATTGAACAACATCACCTACAAAGTATAACATTTATAGGCATAGTGTAAAAATTTAGACTTAGTATAACATTTTTTTGAGCCCCTACAAACGTGGGTCATAGGCGGTCGCACCCCTGACCTATGCCCAGGGCCGGCCCCGGTGTTGTGAGTGCATGCACTTATGCTAGTTATTTATATAGTGACACTGTGAACTCAGATTTACCTCTATTCTCTTTTTATAATTTTCTTAGCACCACCTCAGCATTGCACGTACTTAGAAAAAGAAAAAATTGGATACTATATATTCAGATATATATATATATATATATATATATATATATATATATATATATATATATAAATCCTTATGGTGTCAGCAATTCAAATTGCAACCTTATGATTTTCTCTTTTGAAAATTCTTAGTGGCTTAGTCACATGGGGCAGGGCTTGCAGCAGCTCTGCTTGCTTATGTGGGTTTGATATATATAATACATTTGAATAGATTTAGTCCAAAGATGAAAAAGTTTTCAGCGTTCCATCAAATCTGGTGACATAGGAAAAAGATGAAAAAGAAGAAAAGCAGATTAAATGTAAATTACAATATACTTTTATAACATCTAATACTCTAAAGAGATTATTAGCAAGATTACAAAGGAGTTTATGTCAAGTTGCTTTATCTCCAACTCTTCATCATTCATCAGCACCACCTCAGCAAAGCAAGTAGACTAGATAGATAGGACCAAGATACTACTACGTGACTAGTCACATGGGGCATGTATGAGAAAGATGATATGTAACTAGTAACAAAATTAAAAGTGAAAATTAGGTGGAAGTCATTTGAAAAGATTCAAGTTGAGTTATTGGTTTATAACCGACTCCAAACAGAGGAGGTCACTTAAACCCCAAAAAAAAAAATCATTTAAATTTTTTTGACCCTCCATGAAATTAGGCTTACATATATGTTTTGTCCCTGCAAATATAGCCAAAATCTATTTAAGCCCCTGTAAAATTAAAAACTTTAAAATTACCCTTGCAAATAGTAAACGTTTACAGTTAAGTCCCTCGGTTAACTTTCCATCCAACAATATTGACGTGGCTAACGAAGATGACGTCAGCATGACATCATCGATGACATCAATGTCATGTGTCATCATCCAATTGGGCCTTAGTGCTACGTGGCTCTAACATGCCACGTCAGCACCCATGTCACCATTGCCACGTGACAATGAATGTGCCACATCAGCAACCATTAGTTGTCTGCCACGTGGCACTGCCATGGCAAAGTGGGCAATTGTTGTCACCCACCTATCTCACACAAAGCTATCACCAGGACAATTATGAGTTGTATGAATTATTTTTTTAAATATATCAAAATAGTTTTTAATTATATTATTAGCGATGCTTTTAAAAATTTTGATCCCCTTACCATAGGTATTGGATCCTCCATTGACTCCATATATAGTTTTTTAGACTCAAAATGCACATTTGGATGCATGTTTGGAGCTAGTCGTAGTTATAACCGACTCCAAACGGTATTTTCGAAGGCCCATACTTCTTAGCCCCCCCTCCACCTACTCATCACACACTACCCAATCCCCACAATTCCCAAAATACCCTCCTCTAAAATCTATCACCCTCCCCATTCTTCCACACACCTCATTCCTCCCCAAATTCTCCCTATTCCTCCATATCAATCCCACTCTCCCTCTGTTCCTCTCCTCCATTCGGTTTTTAATTTCATTCATTCAATTCATTTGGTCCAAGAAAGGTATGTATTTCGTCTCCTCCAGTTCGTTAATTCCTTTTTTTCTCAGAAAATGACGCGGTTAGATTGTTAAGTAGCAAACCTGTTCGATGGTTAAATATCGAACCCGTTCGACTGTTAAGTAGCGAACATGACCAATGTTCTATTTTACAGCTATGAAATTCGTAATTGTCATTGAACGAAATTCTGAGAGGATTCAGATTCCACACCATATCTATCTGGTGTTGGAACTGCCTATTCTTTGCCACTTAATTCTGGATGTTGGCCGTATTATTATCCCTGCTTTTGTTGTCAGACGTACCGAGAAGCTGCAAACTAATACATAGGGCATATGCAATGTGTACGGGGGTGTGGACAGTGTTGAAGTAAGACTTTCATACACGTACGATGGCCGTTTCAATATGACCAGATTGTTACCCCCAATGGAGGAAGACGACGTTAGTTCTGCTTCTAGTGATTCTGATTACCGGGAATTCCTTGTCGGTTATGTATCCGGTGATGATGGTGTATGGATATTTATGACTTATTTGTATGAATATTTATTTAGTACTTAGTAATCTATATTTCGGTGGTATTTAAATCGGACAAAAAGTTTTTATTAGAAAGCGTAACCGTACATCAAATACGAAAGACATCAAAGCGGTAAAAACCAACATAAGCAAACAACTAAAAACTAGCGTTTATTTGGGTAGTCCGTGCTCCAGAAGGTAAATGACTTCTTCCGGAGTGTGAATCGTGTCCACATACAGCTCCAAGATACTACGTCTCATTGGAACATTAGCATGAGCTTCAATCATTGCGCGAACGTCGTCGTCGCTTCGGATATCCATAACTGAATAACGGACACTCCGGTCAACTCCACAATTGTACTTGCGATAACGTAGACACTCCATGTCTTTACGCCACTCTCCCGCTGGACGAATCTTTCTCTCTACCTTTTCCTTCAGTTGGGCAAATGTGATGTCCCTATTCAGCCTACAGAATATATGTTTAGGACAATGAAACACAACACCATCTTCCCTGGTGGTGACAGTTCCACGATAATGAAGGGTCGTTAGGAATTTGTCGCTTGAGTACTGGGTTAGGCACAACTGCCATTCCATTTTAGCGGATGGGATGACGATATTTGGGAAGAAGCAGAGAAGATGAAGCAGACATATGGGTAGGGTATACTGTTGGTGTGAATATGAGTGAAATGTGAGAACCTATTTTGGACGATCACAACCGTTGAATTTCTATCCGTTTGGGCTCAAGTTTCAAAGAAAATAATAGCCACTCGTTTTTCTGCCACGTTTGACTGATTTTTAGCCGTTGATGGTCATGGACGGTGGAATCAGAATTGTTGAAATGGAATACAAAAACTATGTAACATAACAGTGGTTCAGAACTTCATTAGCGAACCGCCTCGTTTGGTAACACATTCGACCACTGTTAAACAACTTTGGAGTGTGCATCAAATTTTATAGTACTCGATAGTTTACAATCGAACCGGATCGATGGTAAACTATCGAACCGTCCTTAAATTCCAAAAAATTAAAACACGTGTGTTTCCTTAAGGGTAGTTACGTCTTTTCACGCGTGTTGGTACTGTGTGTGATGAGTAGAGGGATGTCTAAGAAGCATGGGTCTTTTCGAGTCGTGTAATGACCCAAAATTAGAAGAAGATTCTAGAAGCTTTGGCCATTAGGGATAATACTTTCTATTATGGCGACTCACCCTTTATACTAGGTTCTAAATGGAATATTATAGTGTATATGCTAAATAGGATAATGTGTAATTTCTATTAGGTGTGTGTGTGCGCCTATATAAACATGCGTGATGTAGTTGAATAATCAAACAAATACAATAAGAAAGATATAGAAAGTTTTAGTGTAGTATTTTTAGTGTCTCTTTCATTCGATTCTTTTAACTCAATTGATTAATTAAGAGTGGTGTTTTCATTGACATGAACTTAATAACTCATATTCCCATGTTCACAATGTTGGCAAAACACGAATGAAACTAACAAACCTACTCTAAATAACCAAAATAACTAACTCTAAAATTCTTTTTTCTTTAAGCATTTAAAGTGTCTTGAGATCTGCTCTGACCCTAGTGAGCCTCTGGAGCCCAACTCGATCACTTAAACTTTCGATGCCAAAAAATATATTTTCTTCACTTGTGGTCGTAACTCTTAATCTTGTGCAAGTAAAAAAAATGATGTTGCTCTGCTAGTGCTTAATTACGTTGGATTGTGTCCTAGTGTAGGACCTGAGATGAGGTGGAGATAACTTCAATCGACGTTCCTTTCGAGTTGCGAGCTATTGACCGACGTTTGTGTGGTACCAGCACACACTCTAACGCCCAAGTCAGTATAGTGAAATTTGTGGAATCGTACATAGGCGCGCGGTTGGGCGATGATTTGTAGAGTAACGCGCGGTTGGTTTTGGCGCGATCGAATGCGAGTTGATCTTGACGACCCTTGATCCTGAGATGTCGCGGATCGCTATTCTCGCCTTGTGCTGGTGACTCTCCTGATGCGTGTCTTGGTCGTCCACAAGACCTATTTTTTTTATTAAGAGCCTTAAGCTTGCGTGGCCTCTTGAAGTCGGCTCGGGGCGGACTTCGGCCCGGAACATATTGCTTTTTTGATGTTATGTTAAATGTTGATTTTATAAATTTGGATAGGCACGATCCTGACTAAAAAGGTTGCAGCGCAACGGTCCCCAATTTTACCAACCAAAAAAGAAATGCCAGCATTAATGTCTAGTGACATATAGGCAAAACTCAAAAGATGAAAAAAGAATTAAGAAACTGAAAAATCAGATAGAATATGTATCACTTTTATATAACAACTAATCTAACAGTTCAAAGAGATTAATTAACAAGGTGACTAAAATCTCTGTACAGCAACTACATCATAATCCACTCGGACAAAAATTAAAATAATATTTTGTCCAAATTAAGGAACTTATCAAACTTAATTTACATCATGTTGCAGTTGCAGTTTATCTTGAATTCTCCATCATCATCATCATCAATCACTTGATGTTTCTTCTCAAAAAATGTGGAAGGTGCTGCAAATCGAACTGAGAATGAGCGAGAAACATTATCAGGGTCAGTGGAAGAATACCCATCATCGAAATTTTGTAAGTAAGAAGTAGGATCATATTGGACATGAAACATGGGTGATGAAGATTTGAAAATTCTTCTCTTTTCTTTCTTGATTTTCCTCCACAATTTAGTTCTCCAGCTACCCATTGAAAAACTGTTGTTGGACATAGAAAGCATAAAATGGTTTAGGAGTGTGGTGAATTCATTGCACTAGGGTTATTTATATATATAGTGACACTATGAACTCATCTTTCCCTCTTTTCTCTTTTTGTAATTCATCACACCTCATCAATGCACCTACTTAGAACAAGATTGGACTAAGATAAAGAAAAAGAAAATGAGTCAAAGGGCCTCCCATTTTTACAAATAAAAAAAAAAGTAAGAACATCAACAATGTCTGGTGACATAGGAAAAGAGATGAAAAAGAAGAAAAGCTGCAGATGATGGAAAAAGGATAAACAAAAAGATATCTAATAGTCTAAAGAGATTACTAAAGCCTTTACAGCTAACTATATCATAATTCATTGAGAAAAAGAAAAAAAAAAGTGAAATATTATGACCAAATGAATTTACATCAAGTTGCTCTTATCAGTTTAATTATCTACAATTCTCCATTATATGCATAATTTTTTTTTCTCGTTTTAAAATTCATCAGCACCACCTCAGCAAAGCAAGTAGACTAGATAGATAGGACCAAGATACTACTACGTGACTAGTCAGTCACATGGGGCATGTATGAGAAATGATGTATATGTAACAAAATTAAAAGTGAAAATTAGGTGGAAGTCATTTTAAAAGATTCAAGTTGAGTATTTGCCTTTTTAGATTTTCCCAACTGTTTTTCCATGAATCTTTTGCTCCTATGTTTTTCTAGAAAAGGAAAAGTTGGAGTCTCGTTAAAACTTTATGATACAAAATTCTTGTAAGCAAAATAATATAAGTGAGGAAAAAGAGTATTTCTCATTAGGTTATCAAAAGGAAATAGAAGAATTAGACTAAAGGGGACTTAGGCCTCTACCCTTAATTGTCAACAAAACAAAATGCAAGTATTTGTAACAACACTACACTGCATAAAAGAAACAAGTAATATACACGTGCACGCACACGGGTAACAACATTTTGTTTGTATGAATGGACTAAAACAATATTTAATTATTTCGTAAACGTAAATTTTATTAAATTGCCAGCCTTCAATTTATTATTGTGACATAATGATCTCCAACCATTCAATACATGTTTTCCCGTTGAAGACAGTGTGACTATATCGACAAACTCAATGAAAATCATAATATTATTCCTCATCGACACTCAAAAGCAAAATAGTGGAAGATTCTTTGTGTTATTTTTGTCCAATGTGTAGTTTTTTCTTAAAATTATAATTATCGATGACAAATATTTGTCCTATGCTTTTTTTAATATCAGTGGCAATTACTTATTATGTGGCTTTTATTTATGAGTGATTTGTCGTGTGTTTTTTTAAGCATAGTGACAAACATTTTTCCCGTCCATGAGTATTTAAAAAAAATCATGTTTATAATTTGTACAAAAATTTATAACCATTACAAATATGTGTCCCGTGTTTTTATGTCAGTAACAACTAAAATGTCTTTTGTCAAATAAAAAACATCCGATTTTTTATGTATCGGTGACAAATATTTGTCACATGTTTTTTTTTATATTTATCATTAGTTCAAAAGTCATTAAGTCTTTATTTTTTTAAGGATTAATTGAGTTTACATTTTTTTTAACGACAAAAATAGGTTCTCAGTCTTTTTTTTTACAAATGAAATAATTAAAAGTGAAAGTGGAAGTCACTAGAGCAGGAAACTTCTAACGTTAATTATGTGATTTAACACCGATGTTATGAAGCAACCAATATTAAACACAAACGCGATGACAATATTTTTGTAAATAAAATGTAATATTTTATTTTGGCACATTAGGAGCATCAAATACAACGCCAGATGTTAGTAAATACCCGGCATGGATACATTATAGATTAAAACTTTTAAAATGCTAATAGTTCCATGTCGGTTGTTCCCTTATACCCAACGTGGATTTTTTTCAGCGAATTTAAAACGTATAAATTACGCTGACAATGCCACATTTGTTGTTTCATAATACCCAACACTAATGCTTTTAGAAAACTTAAAACACTGCCACTTCCACGCCTAGTGTATCTTAACAACTGACATGGTATACTTTTTACATAGATATTAACGCAAGAACACTTTTTATTTAGTCTATTCTCTCACTCTTTTTTCCACAACACTAAAACATTCTAATTTTTTAAAATAGGGGACAAACAACCATATGAGCACAAAAAAACTAAGAAATCTTCTTTTGGACTAAATCTCTGAATTTTTTAAAAATAGGAGACTAAATGTCTAAGTTTTAAAATTGGGAGATCAAATGTCTGGATTTATAAAAATAGAGGGACCAAAACTATAATTTAGCCTAGATATTAATAATAGAAAAAACAAATATATTGGTAAAAAATATAAAATATAACATTTATAAATAAATTTCTATGAACTAAATCATTCCATGTTTTCTCTTGAGATTTAAGAATGTGAATAGATATATATTAACAAAAAAATTAAAATAATAAAAAATGTGGAAGAGAAAAGAGAAAGTTAAAAAATGAAGAGAGAGAGAGAGAGAAAGGGGGCAGAGAGAGATAGAGAGAAATAAATAGGGGAGAAAAGAGGTGAGAGGGAAAAGTGGGATCCATAAATAAGAGAGAATGAATTGTTTTAAAAAAAGTCGTAAAAGTGGGACCCATAAATAATTTTGCAAGAAATTTTGCATAATGATCTGCATGTATTAATAGAATTTTTCGTTTTACCTGTTGTTTGTGCCCGAACTCAAGAGAGAGAAAAGAAAGGTACCGGGCAGAGGTAAATGGCTTGTCTGAGTTGGTGAGGTCTTCCGTCCGAGGTGGAAGCGTCCGAGGCCAACGTTCAATTGGCTGAGGCCAACCTCCAAGTGGCTGAGGCCAACCTTCAAGCGTCCGAGGCCAAGGTCAGCGGTGGTGGTACCTGCAAAAGAGACTCTGACGCTCAAGTTACAAAGGGAAGTACTAATGAGGAGAGGTTATGAGAAATGAATTGTGTACCTTTTGCATGGGGTGGAGGCTTATTTATAGGCACTATGATGGAGTAAGGAGTGCTTTGGTGCACAAAGAAGAGGTGAGATCTAAGTTGTTCAACTAGGCCGCGCGATCTCCACCATTCTCGAGGCATGGCACACGGATTGCCAAAGATGTGAGTTCCTCGGTGTGTTTGAACCACCAAGTTGGGCCCAAAATCTGGGTTGGGCTTGAGCTCAGACCGAAACACCTGTGAAATTTCCTGCGGAAATTTTCTGCGGGTATTTCCTGCGAATTTTTTAGAAAAATTCGCAGGAACTCGCATAAGCAAATTTTACCCAAAAAAGACTAGATGGATCCCCCAGCCGAACCTAGCATCCTCAATCGGCAAAATAGCGACCGAAAGGAGGTGCTGCATAAAATCCCTCACTAGAGCCTCTTCTCACAAAAACAAACCACGACGCCACCGGAGATCCCATCACCAAACTCCATCCAACCAGCTACCAAACTCCACAACTCGACCTCCTGACAATTAGATACAAGAAATAGCTTTGGGAAAGTCGCTCGTAGGGGTTGTATCCCAATCTACATGTCATGCCAGAAAAGTGTCGATATGTCGTTACCCACGAACGTGACTACGTAGTATTAAAGCCTCTAAGACTTTTTAAAAAAAAAAAATCATACATTTGCAATTTGAATTGCTGACATCAAAATGACTTATAATATTGCTGGATAGTATCCAATCTTTATCTTTTTCTTAGTCATATCTTGTTCCGAGTACATAGTATTTCTTGTCAAAAAAATGAGTACGTAGTATTAAAGGCACTAAGAACTTTTAAAAGAAAAAAATCATAAAGTTGCAAACTGAATTGCTGACACGAAAAGGATTTATCATATAGTTGAAAATTGATTTTAAATAAAATTGATATTTTATCTGATTTTTTTTTCTTTTCTTCACACTTTTTCCAACATCTGCTTTTCTTCTTTTTCATCTTTTTCCTATACTAATGCTGGATTTTCTTTTCATTGGTAAGATCGGGGACCCTTTGGCTAAAACTTTCGAGTCAGGATTATGTCTATCCAAATATATAAAATGAACAACATAACATCAAAAAAGCAACCGACTTAAGCACTACAGGAGAGCAGCCTGTTTCTACTTGCTCAAAATTAGGAGTTACAACCACCGGCGCAGAAAAGGGTTTTAGAGTCAGTTATTTTGGTCATTTAGAGTCGGTTGTTAGTTTGATTTGTATTTTGCCAACATTAATCAATCGACTACAAATATACAATTTGGAGTCGATTATAGCTACAACTAACTCTAAACACGCATTTTAAGTTTTGAAAACTATATTTGGAGTCGGTATTTTGCTATAACCGACTTCAAATGTCTTAAAAAATAACATTTGGAGTCCAGTTATCGCCAATAACTGACTACAAATGTCCCTCTTTTGAAACTGTTTTATTTCAATCAATTTGTAATGAATGATGAGCTGGCCAATCAAGCACAAGATGGAATGGGACCACAGGACACGCAGGGAGTGCTTTGAAGCAAGGCGCCAAATGAATTGAGATCAAGGGCCACGATGGTGCTAAGAAGAGTAACTGACCGTGCATCAGTGCATGTGTGCCTAGTACCCGGTTGAAGGGATTTGTGGTTTAAGAGTCACGCGAGAGTGAGTGGGAGAGTGTTGAGCAATTTTGTACTGATTTTATCTCTCTCTTCTACTTGAACATTTTCTCTGTATCTGGCTGAGGCCATTTTGTACTGTATTGAACTCATCATCAATCAAACAGTACTTGAATTTCATTCTCAATTTTTGCAATTACTTGATTAAGCATTGTTACATTGGTGCTTTCATCAACCTTTTGCAATGGGGGACAACACTCGTTTTAAGGAACTCAATAATGACGTGTGTCGATTGACTGAGACAGCAGAGAAGAATTATGCTGAGCAACGGCAATTGTCCATGAAGCGCATTGAGGTAGAAAGTCAGCAGCGATTCGAGAGAGTGGAGGCTACGCTCATCAGTACAGAAGCGAGCTTAGCTAAGCTCATGTCGATTTTTGAATAAATGAAGAAGGATGCAACAGTGAGTTCGGCTATGACACTTGGATCCTCGCTCAAGCTCAAATCACCACTGATCTCTACTCAATCATCGCAGAAACCAATATTTCAGGTAAGATCGATCAAACTCGATTTTCCTCGCTTTGATGGTAGTAATGTAGTTGGTTGAATATTCAAGGATGAGAAATTTTTTGATTGTTATGCAACCCCAGATACCGAGCGCATCATGATCACATCAATACATCTAGACACTAGTGCAGAAAAGACATTTAGCATCGGTTATTTTGCACATTTAGCATCGGTTATCTGTCGATGCTAAATCAACCGAATATTTAGCATCGGATTTCCAAAAAACCGATGCTAAATGACATTTCGTTAGTGTTTTTTATGTCTTGAAAACATACTATTAGCATCAGTTATTTATATAACCGTGCTAAATGTCCATTTTGGTGACTTTTAGCATCGGTCATCCTTAATACCCGATGCTAAATGTCCATTTTGGTGACTTTTAGCATCAGTCATCCTTAATAACCGATGCTAAAGGTCCATTTTTGGTGACTTTTAGCATCGGACATTTATATAACCGATGCTAAATTCCTTGTTTTTTTTTGTTTTTTTTTTATTTTTTATTCGCACCAGTGAACTTATTTATTAGAACCTGTTACACCGATCATTTCAGACAACAATGCATTATATACTTCGAATAACATTAAAATTAGTATCTTACATTTAGAAACTAAAAGAGAAACAATGTTTTGTTCAAAATGTGATCATATCTACCATAACACACTTTAGGATCCCTTTCCTTGTTTACCAAATTCAGCCAAAGAGTTTTCCACTAAATGCAACAAAATATTACTAAAACACAAGTTAAACTAGTAAGAATATAATGTATCATGTTGCTCTGTATGAAGCTTCAAGTAGAATTCCGCCCAAAGCTGTCGAATCTCAGTAAGTTCCTCTTGAGTGTATGCCTGTGGGTTTTCAAATACCTACAAGTTTCAAATTAGTTACCGATTAGAATCGACAATTTCAGCAACCAATACCAAATACCGATTTTACAGAGCACCAACACAGTGAGTACAGTGCTAAAGCTATTAGCAATGGCCAAGAAGGAAAGTGCAGACAGTGAGCCCACAAGCTTATTCAAGACTTCATCTAAAATTCTGCAGGAAAAAGAATTTCAAACTTACCACAACCTTTTTTTTTATGTCAACAAACTTCATTCATTCAAATGATACCAAAAGCATCAATAAGATTACATGAAGAAGGCGAGGTTGGACATTTCCAAACCAAACACTAGGAGCAACCACTACAAATGAAACTACTACACATGAACTATGGGCATTCAAGCCAATACAATTAGACTGATTAAGAACCATAAGGACATAAGCAACCCTAACACAACAATGAAACAACCAGAGTAACAAAAGCTTTAACTCCCAAGTAGAGGTGGTAATCAGTAACAGAAACTCTGCAGTCTTTCTCTCAATCCAGTTACAGATGATATCTTTGACTTGTGTACACTCATTTCGACTAAAAAATGTCTCAAGATTAACCCACTTTTCATGAGACAGGAAAGCATCTTGGAAACTGGTGTGGTCATCGGCAACGGTGTCATCTCCAAATGTTTTAACAATCACCATGTACTACAACAACATCCACAGACGAGTGCTTAGGGAATCGAGAGCTCTATGGGGAAATACATCAAACACATGTTGTGCATATTTAGGCCAAGAATAAAAAAGGCCCAAAACTTGAAACCATGAATCCATAGAAGCTCCATAAACAGTAGCCCAGAACAGAAAATTACAATAGAGGCGTAGGAGCCAAGGAGGCTTAGGAGGTGGTCGGAGCGGAATCAAACTTCGAGTTGGGGAAAGCACCAATCAAACAGCAAAAGCCATTGGAGAAGGAATAGTTACCAATGTATTAACTTACTTCGGAGGAGGAGGCTTCGGGGGAGGACGCAGAGCCACCGGTAGGAAGAAGAGTCGATGAGGATGACACGGTGCTTCAGCTATGGCGTGGCCTCGCAACAGAGAGAGGAAATCAGAGGCAATCGAAACATGGGTGGGTGGGTGGTGATAGGGTAGGGAGCAGAAGCTTGATGGCGGCGCGGTGGGTTTGGGGGAGAGGATCTGGCCTAATGGTTGCATCGGTGGGGGGAATCTGCCAATAGCAGGTGGTTTGGGCGGTTTGGTGGCGGGTGAGGGAGGAGAGGAAGTGAAACGGGTTTGGGCGTTTGGTAGGGTTGGGCTGCGATGAGTGGATGGATTTGGCGAAGGAGGGAACAATCGGGAGCAACAGGCGGAGAGAAGAAAAAACCTCCACGAGGGAGGGGCAGGCCACCATTGCGGTGGGGGAAACCTCCATGAAGAAAGGGCAAACCTCCACTAACCCAAGGGTTGGGAGGAGAAATGGGAAACCTACTCTCATCAAGACCAACGTTTCTCACTTAGCACTTAACTTACCACAACCTTGGCTTCTATTGACCTGTATAAACCACAACCTTGGCTTCTATTGACCTGTATAAACTTCAACTAAACACCCCCCTAATAATCCTATCCTTGTACACATAATTTAACATTCTCAAGCACCTTTTTCAGCTCTTAGCCGAACAGAAACAGGATCAGAAAAATCTACTAACACAAACACTTTCCTACTATCATGTACATTGCTGAAATCATGCCAAAAGTTTAGAAACCAAACAATTCCAGAATTCAATGAAATGTGAAGACAAATTTTATACCTTCTCCCAGTTATCAACAATACAATACGGGACCTCACAATGGTTATCATAAACTTCATCACATAATACCCACAATGATATCCATTCGGTTGTATTGGCATCTACACAAATGAATTAAAAGAGAATATTATAATATATATATATATATATATATATATATATATATTATAAATTCACTTTAAATTGAATCAACATAATATATTTTAAACTACTTACTATAGGGAACAACCAATTGGTGGCCGATGTAGAATCTCCTTTGACAGTTCTAACAACATAACAATAACAATATATATAAATTAGTAATACACACTCAATGAAATTGTGAGTATGTATTTGCTTTTATCAGTAATATTCATAATGCAAGTAAAGCCTAAAAGACATCATATGTTAGAATATTCATAATCCAAATTGTATGTGTTTACTTGTTTGAAAGTGAGTATTTACTAATTTATGAATCCTACCCATTTTGTCACTATCAACCAGAAAACCTCTAGGATTGAGGATCTATGAAGTCCCATAGCTTCAAGTTGCACATCATAAGTCTTAACTAAAAGCTTTCGCAACTTAAAAAGAAACATGGGCATGAATTAGAGAAGAATAACAGACTACTATCATAAAAAGGAATATATAGCAACAACAAATGGCAAGCCTCATCATGGAACAACTTGAAAGCAAATAATGATCAAACAATGTTAAATCCATATCTGCCTAAAAAAAATCGTTCAACATGACTGAACAAGATTGAGAAGGAATATAAGATTGCATTGAAAACCGTTAAAGAGAACTACCTCAAAAAAACTTGATAAAAACCTGTCAACCACAAAGACTTGTGGCTAGAATAGAAGACATTCAATCAGACACCTGAATGTTAACCTTAATCTTCTTTGTTAGTATGATGTTTTGCTCCTGAAAGCATTTCTCCTAGAAAAACAATAACCGAAAAGGGTACATAATTGAAACTTCTTTCGCAAAACCAATATTTTATCATGGATGAAAACCACACATTACAATGATTTAATGCAAAATTAGAAGCTTCTAACACATGAAAGTAATCCAATTAAGTTTATAAAGACCAACCGAGTTAAAATTCATAACCAACAACACTTTGATTTATTTCCCAACCAGATACGTGACAAGTTTAAAATATAAAAATAAACCCATATAAACTGAACAAATAGTATACTTACTGGCTTCACCTCAAGTTTGGTTCATATTGTTAGCTGTTGAACATTATACAAATTTTTGCAAATAATAAATATAATTGAATTTCCATCAAAACATCATCTGTTGATGTCAAGTTTTGTTACAGATTATTAATTTATAATGTGAGTATGAAAAAGATGAGGACAGAGGAACATGATGCCAATGACTCTGCGACTAAGATAGTCTCAATTAAGCTCATTGCAAAGTACTCTCAACTTCATCCCAAACCAATATAACTTCATGTTCAGTTATTTAGTAGATAGAGCAGAACTGAACAGTGAACACTTAGCAGCATAACTAATTCATTAGTGGATCAGCAATTCTAGTCTCAGGCAAGTGTTGTTCTATTCTATCTACTAAAAGAATAGATAAGAATTTGTATTTAGACTTCAACACAGATAAAGATATGTGAGTGAGTGAAAATCCTTCTTTTCATTCTACTTAGCAAACTGATATTAGCTCCTTAACAGTGCAAACAAATTAGAGTGTTACATATTTCTAATAAAGTTTTCCTGCCTTAACTTCAAAGAAACATCCTTTAAACTCCAATTTAAACTATTAGTTTCCTTTAAGCAAAAAAGGCAAAACAACAATCTTCATACAGAACCAACAATCTCACAGAAGCAACAAATACCTTGATAAGTAAAATGTTCAAACATGAAGAGTACCAAAAAGGGAAGATACTATATTATAATCATTCTCCATATGAAGAGTAGCAAAAAAGGTAAAAGCTCTAGATGATTATTATATCTAAAAGGCTCCTTACGTATTTATAAATTTTCCTCCCAATAAGAATAGCATTCAGCTAGCACAAGTAGTAGTTTATGAAGAGTAGCACTGACATAGAAAACGCACCAAATATGCGTGAGGTCCATAAAGAGTTCCAAAATGCATATATCTTCATAGATACATTTAGACAATAATTAATGAATAGTACAGATTACCTAGTTGCTTAGCTATCCTTCTCCATAAATCTACAACCTAGAAGCTCTTCTGCAGATGTTAGAGGATTGGCTCATACTAGAATCAAGCAAATCTGCAAATAGAACACAGTTTAGGGTTTCAAATTCAAATACCATCTTCTCTTACTTTTAGGGTTTCACAAAAGCAATTAATCAAATCAGAGAAGAATACAAACCATGAGCAACGAAGAGAAGAAGGCTGTTTCTGGAACGGAAGGGAAGACGAAAGCAAGCTTGCTTAAAACGAGGCGTGAAAGAGCGTTTCGTGAGAGAGCGCCGTTCTAAAAACTTAGGGTTTCGTGAGAGAGCGTCGTGAGTGAGAGAGAGCCGTGAGTGAGGAAGACGAAAGATGAGAACGGAGACGGCGAGAGAACAGCGAGAGAACGGTGAGAGAGAGTCGTGTGAGGAAGACAGAGTCGTTCAGAGTGAGAGAGCGTTGTGTTGTGTGACTGATTCGTGAGTGCAGAGAGAGTGAGATTAGAGAACGCGTTTGGAAAAAAATTAGACGTGAGGCTGAATACTATTGTGGCTGAATACTATGTTGAATTCACAACCCTAGCTAACAGATCTGAAGGAGTCACAAGTGAGGCATTGTTTTATTGCTTATTGGAGGATTGAATGAAGATATCTGGAGGGATGTTAAATCACTATCTCCACCTACAATAGTGAAAGCATTAGCTCTTGCTAAGCTTTTTGAAGAGAAATACCAGCACTATACTAAACAGAAAACACATAACTATACCTATACACCTAGACAGAACCTTCACAATACTAACCCATATACCACATAAAAGCAAAACAGATACGTTAACCTAAACACTAAACCAGATAATACCACCTTAGTAAATAAACTAAACAATTCATCTGCCCTATTACCTACACCCTCAATCAAACCATTTAACAATAACCAAAGAACACACTTGTTAAAGAACATGTCACCTGCTGAAATACAATTGGGGAGAGATAAGGGTTTGTGCTATTTTTGTGATGACAAATTTTCTTACACACACAAATGTCCCAATAAACACAAGTGTTGATGCTACAGATGATTGATGAGGAGGAGAACTTTGACCAAGATACTAAACCACAAGACCTAACCAATGACCATGAGACAGTAGCTTCTAGCGATACTGAACATCATCTCTCCTTGAATGATATTAAAGGGGGAATGGGCACTGGCACTATTGGGCATATAACAGTGCATATTTTGTTGGATAAAGGAAGCACTGAAAGTTTTTTGCAGCCAAGAGTAGCTAAATTCTTGAAGCTACCAATTGAACTAGCCAATAATTTCAGGGTGTTGATCATTGGCAATGGCCAATATATGGAGACTAAGGGGAGAATATCAGAGTTATCAATACAGTACAGGGCCAAGAATTGCAGCTTCCTTTGTATTTACTGCCTGTGGTAGGTGCACTTGCAGATTTGATCTTGGGATCCACTTGGCTAGCCACTTTAGGTCCTCATGTGGCTGATTATGCATGCATGAAATCATGAGAGTTAGAAGTAAATTACAAAAGTGCTGATATCTTGAAGAATAAAAAATGTTTTTTTTTTCCCATAAATTATAAGCATTGATATTAGCAATTTATATTATGGTTGTTTGATGATTTTATTTTTTGTCATAACATCTTTATAACTGAATGGCACCAAATTATCAAATTTTGTACTTCCAATTTAAAATTATCTAATTAACCAATAACATCTTACATGGTCTCAATAAATGGGAATGAACACAAGTGTTTCCCATAGAAATAAATAAATAAATAAATAAATAAAAAAGAAGGTGATAATAAAAAAGCACAAACAATAGTTTTTTTAGGTAAGCAATTACAATAATTATATAAAAGCCGGAAGGTTAATATTTACTAATAATTTTATTTTTAAAATAAAATATTAATTATAATAAAGAATTATCATGTACTTTTCAATTCAATGCAGCTTAGACGGGGTCATAATGCACCATGTGTACCCGACTTTATCGTCTGTGTGATTTACCCTCTTAGTAGAGTTTAGAGTTTTTGATGTAACACCCCAAATATGACTATTTAACTGCTATGTTTTATGTCTTAAATTATTATTGTGTGCATGTTTTAACTGCATGGTTGGTTAAGTTTTGGCCATGCATATGGAAGGGCCGTCTCAAACAATTTAGAGGCTCTTCAAATCTTAAAATTTGGGCCCCTATTTTATTAAATTAGGCTTCACAGATTTCTCCATTTTTTAAGATAATTTAAAATCCACGTAAGAAATTTATCGATACTTTGTCTTTTTGAGTTAATTATTTTATTAACAATATCAACCTTGTTCTTGTGCAATGATAAACTGAAGGCAAAATGTTGAATATAATTTCTTTTGTGGGTTTTAATTTTTGGTACTTTTGACTTGTTACACACAAATTTATGTACAATGAATTTGTGGTAGTTAAGAACTAAAATACCTCTTTTTAGTTGTCTTGGGAGATAATTGAAATTAAAATGAAAGAGTAGTTAATAACTTAATAGTTGTCTTAGGTCCCCAAAGCCTCAATAGATCTTGAAAAAGTTTGGTAAATTGTAGATTGTATTTTTTTTTTTTTGACCAATGTAGATTGTATTTTTAAAAGAACTTGTTTTGGAATAGAAATAAAAGACCAAAAATACCAAAATTAAGAATGAGGTAGTATTATTTTTTTAGGCCCTAAAAAATGACATTTGGCTGGGGCCCTATATTGTAGCATGACCCGCACATGCTAATGGTTGGCCCTGCATTTATCATATAAAAAATATGGGTATTTTCTTTTGGACCCCCACCCATTCCTCTAACACCCCCACCCACCGTGTGAAAATACCAAAATACCCCTGATTGTTTACAAAATCACCATTTCTTCACATAATTGGTCATACCTACGTTTGACCACCTTCACTCGCATATACGCCAGAGAGACGTATATACGATCAGCCCAGAAATCAACCAATCGTATATACCCCACCACAGGCCTATATACGACGAGCAAAAATTTACTCACCGTATATACCCTATTCAGGCGTATATATACGATTAGCCGTAAATTCATCCAATCGTAAATACGCCAAAGAGGACCCTATATACGATTTAACAAAAAGTAAGCATCGTATATACACTGCTTTGATGTAAATACGATGAGCAATTTTTTTTTTTTTTTTAATTTTTTTTTTTTTTTTTTCTTCTTCGCTTGCGTCCAGGTAGGCATAGAGGGAGACGTGAGGTCTCTCCGATCAGAGAGATAGGGGAGTCATCTACTGCTCCGAGTACGAGGACTCGGAGGCATAATCAGCTCCATGCTTCAAATACGAGACAGAGACAGCACACGACACTGAGCCACCGAGTATGAGCCCGAGGCACTGAGTATCGGCTGAGCCACCATGATCGGCCCACTGGAGCTTTCTATCTCGGGGATTACTGCAGCAGACGCAGCAGAGGATTGGCATAGAGGAGGCCGGTTCTCAAGATCATTCCCACTTACTCCTCGGATATCATCCACAGATCCCCAAGACGATCCTCAACCTCTTCATTACCATCCCCACCTCCCGAGTATCGCCAGAAGCAGCCACTCAGTGATGCTTATTACTCGAACCACCCATGTCCGAGTATCATGAGGTGCCTCAAAGAAGATCGGGAGGAGCCTCGGAGGAGCCTCACCTCTCTTTTTCACCGACTTGGCGATCATGTCTCATAGCTTCTATACTCGTTGACCTTAAGTTTTGCATTTTTGCTTAAATAATTTATTTAAGTCACATAGTCCGCACTTTTGCTTACATTATTTATTTATTTTTATTTCGGAGTATCGTGTTGTCAAAGTATGGGCTCATGGCAACAAAGTCCATACTAGACTCCATCTTCATTACCCCGACCTACTTGAGCGCACCACGCGTGGTCGTGGACTCCAGATTGGCCCCACTTCTCCGGACCGACCACGCCACAAGAGACCATGAGTTCTTTGTCGGCTTTTATCGAGAGGTGGCACTCGACACTTCGTCATTTCACTTGCCATTTGGTGAGATGACGATCACTCGATGACATCTCTTGTCTGCTGCGCACCTTCCCATCCAGGGGAACTATGCCACACCTCCCGCCATCACCGTGAGCTCGGAGTTTGCCACACACTGACTGGCGAGACATATCCGGGTGTGTCACGGGTTGAGGTCGCTAACAACACCCGTGGTCCGTGTCATGACTTTCAAATGGTGGAGCAGTGTATGAGCGTAACATGGAGGAGGGGGTGACATCACCGTTCTTTGTGAGAGCTTATCTCGCTTCGCCTTTCGACCTCAGATCTCTTCACTACGAAGACCGGAGACGTGGTGAGGCTAAGTGGGTGGTCTACCCGGATGATCCGAGAGCGAGATGTTCTTGGAGGCTATGCATGGGGTGCAGTGCACTAGTGCCATGTATGAGTCCTTGAACACTGCGTCTTTGAGGACTACGCAGCGAAGGTGGAGGGTATGCCACCTATTTCAGTACACATTTTAACTTCTTGTATTTTTGTTAAATCGCACCGACTTTTGGTAAATTCTTGTGAATTAAATATGTTGTTTATTTCTCGCATTTCGTGCTTGGATTATATGGTATTTTCCTCGGATGGCGGAGGTTGCCGCCTTGGCCATATCCCGGTGCGAGCCACTACAGAGGATGCTTGATGAGCCGAGGCCGAGGATGTCTGCTGGCGACCATTTGAGGAGGACAGGTGGTAGACCGCTTTGAGCGCATCTCCTCTACAGAGGCTTCATCACCGGGTGACTTCGAGTTCCTTACATGCCCGATAGGTGCTCGCGACAGCTTGGGTACACGCAGATCATCCCGTGACCTCTCAAGTGGCCGTCCGAGTCATACTCGATCGCGTGTTTGAATCGTCCCACTTCATGGCATCTCGTGGAGGACATCATGCGCACTACTCGGGTTGCTCGTGGCCGGATCGGTATCAGACGTAGGTACTTACGCGGTACGTCCGGCTTCTATCCCCGAGACTATTACCGGCTCCACCATCACCTGAGAGCTCACCGACACCTCTCCCGAGATACGCTACGATGATCATGACCGGATTAGGGAGCTTGTGAGGGCTTGTAGAGAGGGGATTCGTGGATTTGCGACATCGCGCATGGCGATCCGGCGTGTCGGACAATCCATAGGTCAGGGGGGATGGCAAAGACCGGATGACGTGGTCGGGAGCTTAGACGACGGGGCGGGGACGAGGGGGACGCCATTAGAGATTTTTATTTGTTTTTGATGTATTTGATATTATTTTGGCACTTTATTATATTATTAACTTTTTTCGATGTTTTATTTATTTTACGAGTTTCCATGAATTTTTGATTTCATTGATTCGATAAAATAAAGTTACACTGCGATAAAACATAAACAACTTGAATAAAAATAGACGGATAAAATGAAAATACAATAGAAACTACTCGAAATGGTGGGAGTTAATCGACGAAGGATCTCAATGACGACATTCTTCCGGTTTCGACGCATGAGATGAATGTAACTCCTCCATTTAATTGTAATATGAATGGACATCATGTCTCTGGACGTCATCCTCATTGTTGACATCCATGGTAGACCGAAGAAATACCTCCACTAGTCGCTTTGGGTTTCCGATAAACAATACGAATTATCTCATGTTCGCTGCTCGTTGAACCATCTCGCAGTAGTTTCGCTAAGAGCGAGAAAATGATATATCGTGTTTTAACCTACACGAAACAACATCTCTCCCATCGAAACTTATACCATCATCTTTCAAGATGATACCACGATGATCAACAAACCCCATATTAGAATGAACAAGAGTGAGGAAGAAGGCTCGTAGTATGACATTAGCGAAGCTCGCATCATCTTCACTTGTGATGTGTGAGAGAAGGAGGAGTGAGTATTTGAATTTTTGGTGTGAAAATAGTGATGGTGGGAGTGAGTATTTATAGATGAGGTAAAAGATTATCAACCGTTGATTTTGGCGTGCAATCTACACCGTTGATCAACTTTGAACGTTAAATCATGAGCGTTAAATTTTTTTTACAAATTTAAAAAAAACAAAATTTGTAGCGCATCGTATATATGTCCCGTATATATGTCAATTGGGACATATATACGATGTGTGTGTCAATCACACATCGTATATATGTCCCAATTGACATATATACGATGCGCTTTTTTAAAAAAAAAAAGATGACACAAAGGGCATTTTGGGGATTTCGTTTTGGGTGGGGGTGTTAGAGGAATGGGTGGGGGTACAAAAGAAAAAACCCAAAAAATATATGTAAGAACAAGATATAAATGGGAGTAACTAAATATTAAGGGGTGCAAATAGAAATAAATTGAGAAGGTTGCACTCCTCAAAGCCCACTGGCACACTCATGTTTGTATCTCACCACACTTGGTTCAAATTAGGCGTTTGCTTTTCCCACACCCCCTCCTACTCTTTCACACCCCATAACTCTAAATATTCCAAAAATACCCTTTAGTGGAGTGCGTGTTTTCACCTATTCGGGGATGGTCAATCAATCTGTTCGGTTGAGGTCAACCGAATGTATAAAAATGTGAATGTGGTGTGAGAGTCCATTTTTGTAATAAAATAGGGGTGTTCGAACACCTCATGCGAACTGTTCGCATGACCTCGCTCGACAGTGAAATTACGCACAAGAGGTGTGAAGTCAAGATTTAACACACACGAACGATGTCATTCGAACTCGCTCAAGGCCCGTGTTCGAACATGTGAAATTTCGTGAAAAAAAAGAGGTTTTGGCTGGCCTTTTGGTCTTTTCACACCCTTATGGGGTGTGTTTTGAGTAGGAGGGGGTGTGGGAAAAGCAATAGCCTCAAATTATCTCATCTGAAAACATATAGGAGCTATCACATAACAATATGAAAAGGAAAAATAAAACCAAAGAAGATGTAGAGAGGCAGAGGGGGAATTTGAGAGAAGGAGAGAAAGAGGATGATGGAAATAAAGAGGAGAGGTGAAGTAAGAGACACAAACTGTAGGATCAGAATTTGTAGAGCATGGAAGCCGCCAAATTTGTGTAACCTAGGAACTGGTTTTCATCATCTTCATCTTCTCCAAATAACTATCTTTACCATCGCACCTTCCCCAAATAGCGATGTGATGGTAAAGGTAAATTTTGCCAAGAGCAGTGTGGTAGAAATTAATATTGATGATAGGGTGATAAGGGAGATCTCTCATTTTCTTTTGTGCAACATGGGATTGGTTCCTTTTAAGTTCTTGGGGGGTTCCGGTAGATGCAAATCCGAGAAGAGCTACTACGTGACAGCCCATTATAGACTCATTCAAGACAAGACTCAATAGTTGGAAGAGCAGGAAATTTTCAATTGGAGGGAGAAATTTTTTGTTTAACTCGATATTATCTCCTTACCTCTATATTTTTTCTGTTTTACAAAGCCCCGAAAAAGGTCGTAGGAGAAATTACAAAATTTCAAAGAAGACATTTGGGAGAATCTCACAAGGAAGATCAAAGTCAAGCAAATGATACAGAAGGCAATGGTGCTAGAAAAATGGATCAAGCAGCAAAAGATGGCATCACAAATGAGAACACAACAAATAAAGTAGCAAAGAAAACAAGTAAACCAGAATAAAAAGGTAAATAAAGTAGTAATCCCTTTTTTAATTGATCATTAAACAGTATATTATATTAAATGTAAAAACACTTACTTGGTACTGCAATGTTTGCATGTACAATGTTGTTGTTTACGCATTTAATTCTCCACACCAGTTTGTTTCCTCAATTCTTCTCCCTATTAGAACAGATAGAAAAGAATTATAGACAAAAATGCCTAGTTAATTCAGCATAATCTGCAAATTCAACTAAGTCAACATATACAGAGCAGTTTGTTTTCCACAAATCATGTTTTCCACCGAACATGAGTTTCCTCAAACATAATAAAAAGGAGAAGATTTCAACCAATTAAAAATTGTTAATTAAAAGGTCCTATATGTCCACTACAGAATATACTTGCAGGCAAAATACCCAGCTTCTAATTTCCATCAAAAGAAAAATGCAAAAGCAAGTCCACTGTCATCATCAAGGGATGGTTAATGTACAAAGAATACCAATAATAGAATTAAAAAAGCTTCGGAATCTGTCAAAGGTTGCAAACTAAAAATTGATTTGTTATCTCTTGTCTGTGTCATGAGACTATCAGTATACATTCTTTTTGCATTTGTTGACCTAGTTGACCTTTGGTAGACAATGAACCAACACCACCAGTGAAGCAACTACCCTGAGTATTTGCCTGAGTCTAACTCTCAATCAAATATGGAGGAGAGTACCATCTCACAAAATCTTCCAAAATACAACTAGGTTTTGCAGCCTATAACAATTAACATAAACAAAATTAGGCGCGAAAATTGAAAACTTCCGTTTAATTGCAAAATTGTCACCGCCTCTACATTTAGCATCGGGTGTTCAAACAACCGATGCTAAATAGTGTTTTTTAAAGTCAATTTTGCACTAGTGGTGGCATCTAACCACAGTTATATATGCATATTTGTGGTTAGTAGTGGCTACTAACAACACATGCTAACCATTTCTATGCACATGTGTGGTTACTGACATTTAACTATTGGCATCTAACCACAACTATGCATATATGTGGTTAGTGACCACTAACCATTGCTATACACATTTGTGGTTAGTTACGTCTAACCATTGGCATCTAACAACATTTATGCATATTTGTGGTTAGTGGCCACTAATCATTGCGATGCACATTTGTGGTTAGTGACATCTAACCATTGTGGTACAAATCTGTGGTTAATGAACGATGCTTTTCTTGTGTGAAAAAAACACTTACAAGTTTTTTGATAAAAGATGAAACAAGAGGTGCTTAAGCATGAACGAAATAGAGATGAATTTGTTTCAGTGGTGAATTTGTTTTAGAAAATACGAGAGATCGATGGAACAAATTTGAAGCGTGATAGTAACGTTTTGATTTTGATACCGTATCTGAAGCGAAATTTTAGCCAAAAAAAACTCCCAAAAAATAGGTATATTGATTAACCACAATTTTAATTATTAGATAAGTTACCTATATATCCCTTTAGTAAGAATTACTAAACATTTTTTTAGTACTGTAAGTCATACTCAAAAATGTGACATTGTTTCTCTCCCCTTTCTTCCCATGTTATGAGAGAAAGGCTTATTTATAGAATCCACATATGTTTAGTCTCTCTCGTATCTATACCAAACAAGGTATATAGCTTAACCCGTTGTTCTCAACTTCTTTCTTCCTCATTCACTCTTCCCTATTTCTAAGGCCTATATAGAACAATTTGATAGTATAATTCTAAAGATCCTTTCAAAACAAAAAATATATAATTCAAAAGATACTCTGTGTTCATTATACCTAACACTAGACTTATTATTTTAGGTATAAACTGTATATCCTCTGCACGCAACTGCAGAGATTAATCTTTCGAGTTGGGTAGGACCACAATAGCGGCAAAGCTTTCTCTCAAGAGATCTGCTGCATGTCCAAGGTTGGATTCAAACCCAGGACATTAGTTAAGCTGGAAGCGACTCCTACCATCTCATCCTAATGCTATTGGTTAAAACCAGACTTATTAGCTAACAAATAAAAACGAATATCTCATATCCTAGTATTTTAATTATTTTATTTTATTGCCCATTGAATACTCTTTAGGATTGATATGAAGAAGCGTATATTTGATATGCTAGTGTTTAATTCATTTATTGACAAAGTAGGAATACCTAGTAGAATAGAATATGCAGGTTATGTTTAAACTCAAAGACCTGGAGTTTCTCAATTAACCGTTCAGTAAATGATGGGGCGCCTGACGTGACTACCACGTCAATTAATGAACCATATTTTTTTTGTCTACGGGTCTTTGACCCCACTCCGGTGTCTAGGGGAAAGGGGCCCTGAATAATCCGGAGTTCGGACGGGAGGTAAGTAAAGTCTGGCTCCAATTTGTTCCATCCGGGGATCGAACTCGGGTACTAGCCGAATCCGCCCCTTTAAATGGAGTGCATTAACCACTTGCACCCAAGCTTGGAGTCTTAATGAACCACATTACTGCCGCATCTTTATTTATTTTAATAAAAAATTAAACTATGAGCATTGTTTTCTTTAGGGGTGTCAATATAATCCATTTGAACACTGGATATTCGATACAACCATAACAAAACTCATCCAATCCATCAATTACAAAAAAAATATAAATGAATTAGACTGAATCCAATTAGACTGAATCCATCTGCTTGATTTGTGGATGGTTGTGATCCATCCATTAGATTACACCAACAACAAAATCAAAATCTATTTGGACAATTATAAAAAAAGTTTAAAAAATGCAGTTTTTTAAATAAAAAAACTTTCCAAAAAATATTTTTTTTAGAAAATTCAGACCCCTGCCGTGTGGGTTGCCGAAGCACCACCGCCAGTCGTCGGACCCCTGCCGCCCGCCGTTGTTCTGGTCTCTGGAGAGCTGTCGTCCGTCGCCACTCTGGTCACCATTGCCGCCGCGGGCTCCGCCACCAATCACCAGCCCGTCGTGCCGATGTTAAATGTAAACACAACGACAATTTTGTAATTAAATGGAAGATTTTAGTTTTCGCGCCTACTTTTTAACATTAGTTCTTTAAACAACTGGGGTTAAAAGTGCTTGTGTGAGATATTAAACATTGGGTGTTTAAAGAATCGATATTTGAAGTGATTGTGTGAGACTTTTAGCATCAGTTGGTTAAAGAGTTGATGTTAAAAGTGCTTTCACATAAGCCTATGTCGCTAACACAAAAATCTCACACTCACTCCACCATTGCTCCGTCGAACCACCACAACCTCAGTCATCCCCACCGCCATTCCCCCCTCACATTGCATCCGAGTTTCCATCTCTGACATTTCTTTGATTTGATGTTGCAGATTTTCCCCCAAATTGAAAAACGAAAAATTGCCCTAACATCACATAAAACTTCTTTCTCGAGATTCCTCAGTTCATCTGTTTCTAGATCTATTTCCAGGTAAATGTAGTTCCTCTTCTTTTTGATTTAATTTCTATAGTAAATTTAACTATTCAATAATAAAGAAAGGTAACTTTAACTCTTCAACTTTATAATAGTCCTGAAGAAATTTTGCAGGACTTCTTCAATATAAGGCTGTCAAAGTATGAGGAAAGAAACGTGATTTATCGTGGCAATGAGTCATCTTTATGTTTTTATATATGAATTGAATTTTTATATATGAATTGAAATGGAACTTGATGATGCAGGTAAATGAGTTGTGCAAGAAAACGCGTAAATTAGATAAATTGAAGAACTTAAGAAGGTATGTGAATGAGGTTGTGCTTGGAGAGATTCGGTATGGCGGGGAAAATTGGATGGAAAATTTGGCACTGACGCTCAAGCAACAAAATTATAAACAGATATTGGAAGTAGAAGATGAACCTCATGTCGGGGAGAAGCCCAGTATGGTTACACTTATCTGATTGCCTTGAATCCGTTTTATCTTAATAAGGAATATATTCAGAAGCTAACAGATAAAATCAAGACATTGAGACAAGAACGTAGGAGGTTGATAAAATTAACTGCAGAAGAAATGTGGATGGCCGACATAGTTAAATTAGAAATGTACTAAAGTAGAAAATAAATAATACATAAATTCCTAACTTAAATGCTATTTGTATTATCTCTAAATTATTCTTTTTTGCAAGTTTTAGGCGATTGGTCAAACCTTGGTGATTTTTGAAGAGGCTTGTCCAACCCTAGATCTTTGTATGGTTGGACAGACCTCTTCAAAAATCACCAAGGTTTGACCAACAGCCTAAAACTTGCAAAAAAAGAAAAATTAAGAGATAATACAAATAACATTTAAGTTAGGAATTTACGTATTATATATTTCCTACTTTAGTACCTTTCTAATTTAACTATGTCGGTCATCCACATTTCTTCCGCTCTTAATTTTTTAAACCCTCTACATTCTTGTCTCAGTGCCTTGATTTTATCTGTTAGCTTCTGAATATATTCCTTTTTAAGATAAAAAAGATTCAAGTTTTCCCAACATGAGGTTCATCTTCTGTTTCCAATATCTGTTTATAATTTTGTTGCTTGAGCGTCAGTGCCAAGTTTTCCATCCAATTTTCCCCGCTATACCGAATCTCTCCAAACACAACCTCATTTACATACCTTCTTAAGTTCTTCAAATTCTCTAATTTATGTTTTTTCTTACACAGCTCATTTACCTGCATCATCAAGTTCCATTTCAATTCATATCTAGAAAACATAAAGATGACTCATTGCCACAATAAATCACCTTTCTTTCCTCATACTTTGGCAGCCTTATGTTGAAGAAGTCCTTCAAAATTTCTTCAGGATTATTATAAAGTTGAAGAGTCCCTCTAATGAAATTAAATTGTGTACTATAGAAATCAATAACAATAAAATAGAAATTTGAGATCTCTCTCTTAAATTCTTACTTTCTCTCTCACTAATTGCACGACCTGTTCCAACATTCTCCAAAACTGAAACATATTTAAAACACAAATCATAAATCAAACAAGTCTGTATGGATAATAAATATTAGTGCCTATAGTATTGATTGAGATACACAAACAATCAGTGTTGGAACATTTACGAACACACTGACGAACATGGACAAAATAGGTTGAGTCGCGGACAAGGTCGCTCTCTTTAAGACGTTTTGCGGCTCTCCTAGCGCTGTCATCCCCAAGAAGACCACCAAACTCACACCCCCTACTCTTTATTTGACTGCTCGAAATTCTAGTTCTTTTCTCACAATGAGAACTATATTTTCTTCACTAGCTCAAAAACAAAAAACTCACACCATGAAAAAACAATTTCTTTTGAAGTTTTTTGTTCTTGATCGTATGTACATTACACACCCACACTTGGTTTTTGTTTTATAATAAAACCCATAAACCATACCGTTGAAAGCTCATAAATATTGGAATAACATTTCAATTAAAACGTATGAAGAAATAATAATCCTTCTGTTTAATCTCTCAAACGGTTATTCAAAGCTAAAAATGAGTTAATACAAGGAATCAAAAGCTGTTAAAAAGTAAAACATAAGGTACATAAAGCATCATTAGATAAAATATTCGTTGATGCAAAAAACAATAACCGAAAGAAAATCGAAGAGCAATTATAAGCTTGATAAATTATCCACTTTACTCTTATGCATAATAAAACGTTTCCTCATAATACTTCCTAAGAACAAAACGTCCATATCCCTTTAACTGATCAAAAAAATAGTAATAACTGATAAAAAAAAAAAGACATGCATCAAAGCTTAATAAATTGACAATAATAATTAATTAAAAAAATGTTTTCAAACTTAGAATCCATAGATTTAAAATTTGGTTCTAAATCATAGTTATTATATTATTTTTAAATTTTAAATAAAACACAAAATATAACAATCAGCGTTGCAAAAATTGATAGGGGAAAACAAATCAATTACAATAATAGGCAGTGGCACCAAAAAAATAAAAGATTACCTTAACATTGACCAGAGAGTTTTGTTTTCCTAAATGAAATGAAAAATCTCAGATTGTTGACCTGTGTTGATTCAAAGAAGCATTTTCTTTTGTCTTCAAAAACTTTCACAAGAAATACAAAGAATAATCTCTATTGGATTTTTGCTAATTTTTACTTTGTTATACTCGCAGGCTGTAGTAGTAACTGATGGAGGGTGCAAGTAGTAAAGCCCAAGCTTCACACTTGCTCCAAATTGTGTCTCACTTAGTCGCCAAACACTTATTTTTGTTGGGTCATGCGCGCTCGACCCGTTGGAAAATGGATACACGCGGTTGTTTCGACCACGTATATTACACTTCTATTACTCTTTTCTCTTCTCGTAAACCCAAGAACCCTTCTTCTTTCTTCTTGTTTCTCCCGCCTCTCTCTCTCTCTCTACGAAACCCTAGACACCGCTGCTCTCACCGGCGATTCTTTGGTGATGGAAGCTTTGGTTCTTGCCGGTTTCTTGCCTATGATGATCGTGGATGATGATGAAACAAAACCCCTCTGGTTTTGTTCTGAATCCTGATGATCTGAGGCTTTGATTTAGTCTTCTCACCTTCGCGATGAGTTGAAACCCTAATCTGCTTTACGAAGGGTTTGATTCTCCTAATCAAACCTTCGAACTCTTATTAAGGTAATAACCCTCTTTCTTACGACCTTGATGCTTGATTTGTTGAATTCCAGAAACCCTAATTTCTGGAATGTTGATTTCTTGCAGTGCACAGATACAAATTGGTTTCTCAAGACTTAAGAGAGGTATAATCTCACACCTTCTTGTGCTCTTGATTTCCTTTACATTAATCAAAACAAACCCTAACTTTTGTATCTGTATTGTTGCATGAATCTTCAAATGTGTTCTTGAGATGAACACAACCTTTTCCTTGCCTGCATTCTCTCTCGTAATTGTTTAAGGTATTTTCTTCTCTTCACTCTCTGTATACTTTTGGTTTACGGTTTAAGCCACCACGAACCTCACACTAATCACTCCCTTTCACTTGTTTGCAAGGTACAACCCTGCTGCGACTTGACAAACCTAAACCGAGTTCTTGATGTGAACCTTGAGTGTAACAGACTTTAGAGAAGAAGATGCTTGTAATTGGAGATAGAAAAATGCAGTAACACTTTTATTGAATTTTTCTATGTATGTAAAACTGTATATTATTTACACTTTGCTATCTATATATATACACTTAGATAGAAAACGGACATGTTAGTTAGTTAGGTCATTAGGTAGAGCTAACGGCCTCTAACTAAATAAACCGTTAGGCTAAGTTTAAACAAACTTTTAAATTCTGTTTGTGAATGTGTGTGGCTGATTTTTTTTATTGTAACGGCTATATTTTTTATAAGCCTTACTAAGGGAAGATTAGACTTAGGGTTTTTGAAAGATTAGGAACTTCCAACACCCCCCCTTAATCTAGAAAGCCCTAAGTTAGTTTAGTGAAACCACTTAGAGCTAGCTTAGGTTAGAGAGAACTAAACATCCAGAACAAGCCTCTGGGATAGCCACTAGAAATAGACACCTTAGAACAAGCCTCTAAGGAATAGCTTTTAGTTGCTGCCTTCATAGTTTAGAAGGCAACAAGTCCTATCTCTCTTCTAAGCTTTACAAAGGTTTCTCCTTTGAGGGCCTTTGTAAAAATATCAGCCAAATTATTCTGTGTTGGACAGTATTCAACACTTAGCCTACCATTGTTAACTTGCTCTCTTAGATAGTGGTATCTAGCTTCAATATGCTTGGTCCTTCCATGAGCACCAGGATTCTTTGCTAGGTTTAATGCTGATTTGTTGTCTATCATTAGAGTAGGAGGTTGAGTTAGGTCCACTTTAAGCTCCTTGAGTAGTGACTCCAGCCATGCTGCTTGAGTTGCTGCTCCACAACCTGCCACATACTCTGCCTCACAGGAGGACAGAGCCACAATACTTTGTTTCTTGGAGCTCCATGAAATAGGGGCTCCTTGAAACTTAAACAAAAAACCAGAAGTGCTTCTCCTATCCAATTGGTCACCACACCAATCAGAATCAGAGAAACCAAGGAGAATATTTTTCCCTAAGTTAGAACCCTTAGGACCCTTAGGAAAAAATATTCCATAGTTAGTAGAACCAGAAATATAACGTAGAATTCTCTTAGTGGCATTTAAGTGTACCTGTCTTGGGTCATTCATAAACCTGCTAGTCATACCAGTTGCAAACAGAATATCTGGGCGGCTATGGCATAGGTATCTTAAAGAGCCTATTAGCTGCCTGTATAGTGTAGCATCTACCTTAGCATCACCCTCACTTGGCTCTTTGCTAAGGTTACTTTCTGCAGGATTTGTTGCAGAATTGCAACCTAACAAATCAAACTTAGTTAGCACCTCAGTAGCATACTTAGCCTGATGTAGAATTATACCTTCAGGTACCCTTAGAAACTCAAGTCCCAGAAAATATGACAGTTTGCCTAAGTCTGTCATCTCAAACTCACTGTGCATAGCCACTTTGAATTTTTCCACTTCACTAGGATTACTCCCAGTGACCAACATATCATCAACATATAAACACACAATTAGTAAGTAGGTATCAGTACTTCCTTTAGTATAGACTCCAAACTCACTAGTGCATTTAGTGAACCCAATTTCCTTGAAAAAAGAGTCAATTCTCTTATTCCAAGCTCTAGGGGCTTGCTTTAGCCCATAGAGAGCTTTATGTAATAGGTAGACATACTCCTCTTTACCTTTTTTTCAAACCCAGGTGGTTGAGCAATATAGACTGTCTCCTCTAACAAACCATTAAGGAATGCTGACTTGACATCCATATGGAACAACTCCCACCCTTTATTCACGACCAAGGCAAGCATACTAAACGTATAGTCTCATGCACGCCACAGTGAAAAACACCTCTGTGTAATCCAACCCTTCTTTCTCATTGGAAGCCTCTTGCAACCAACCTAGCCTTGTATTTCACAATGTTGCCTTTAGGATCAAGTTTGAGCTTGAAAACCCACTTGACACTAATAGGTTTCTTACCTTTAGGTATCCAAACTAGAGACCAGTGTCTTATTCTTTTCAATAGACTTGAGCTCTTCCCGCATAGCCTTCTTCCAATGAACATCCTTGAGAGCCTCTAGGTAGTCCACGTGCTCAAAGATCACCAAAGATTACGTGTCTGCGTAGGTCTCCTTCTTCATTTACTTCTAAATCAAGAACTAACTCATAATCGCCACCCTCCTAGGTAGATTTCTAACCCTTGACCCCTAGCAACCTGTTGAATAGGAGTAGGATTAGGAGTTTCAGGCTCCTCATCTTGAGGAGGTTGATCTGCTTGCTGTTGCATGTTGTCTTGGTCACTGTCAGAGGTGTCTTCATCATCTTGATGAAGTACTTCTTGTGTAGTACTAGCCTTTTCAAAGTCATTGGGATGTTCTGAGTTCTGTTGCTCAGAATCATTCCAATTCCAACCCTCATCCTCTAGAACTGTCACATCTCTAGAAACCTCTACCTTGTTGTTTTTTGGATTAAACAACCTGTAAGCTCCTGTAGGGTGATAGCCAACCAGTATAAGGGGTTTAGACTTGTCTTCTAATTTTTTTCTTTTCTGGTCTGGGATATGTGAGTAACATAGGGAACCAAAGATCCTTAGATGAGCCACACTTGGCTTGTCTCCACACCAAACTTCTTCTGGAACCTTTCCTTCTAGTCTCTTGGTAGGACACCTATTTAGGATGTAAGCTGCAGTTGAGACAGCTTCACCCCAAAAAGTGTTAGGAAGCCCTTTATGCTTGATCATGGATCTGGACATGTCAAGCAAGGTTCTGTTTCTCCTTTCTACAACTCCATTATGTTGAGGAGTGTAGGGTGAGGTAATCTCATGAATGATGCCTCTTGTAGTGCAAGAATCCTCTGAACTCATGTGAGGTATACTCACCACCACCATCATGCCCTTAGGATTTTTAGCTTTCTGTCACTTTGTCTCTCTGCCTGCTTTAGGAATTTCTTGAACACGTCCAAGGCTTCTCCTTTGGTCTTGATCAAGTACACCCATAGCCTCCTAGAGAACTCATCTACAAAGGACAGAAAATACCTCTTGTTACTAAATGATAGAACATCAAATGGACCACATATATCTGAGTAAACAACATGCAGTAAGTCATTAGCCCTACTAACAATTTCTGCCCTGAACTTCTTTCTAGGTTGTTTTCCCACAATACAAGTGGTACATACCCCATCAGGGGACTCAATCTTTGGTAGTCCCCTAACCAAACCTTTGGAACTTAGTTTAGTTAGGTCGCTAAAGTTTAAGTGGCCAAGTCTCTTATGCCAAAGCTCACTTTCAATACTAGTAGTAAGCACTAAAGCATTCTCGCTTTTACAAAGGCTTATACTAGTCTTGAAAGTCCTGCTTTTGGCTAAGGGACTTGTTAAAACCAGATTTATCCTTAGTATCAAAAATCTTCGCTTTTAGATCTTTCATAATGATTGAGAACCCTCTCTCAACCAATTGTCCTAGACTAATCAAGTTATGACTAATACCGTGAACATAATAGACATCATGAATTAATATTACCCGACCATCTTCTTTTGTAAACATCACATTACCCATACCTTCAGCTTCTAGTGTTAGGTTGTTAGCACACTTGATAGTTGTCCTTCTCTTAGGGTCAAAATCAACTAGCCAACCTTTGTTACCTGTTAGGTGATTTGAACATGCAGAGTCTAGATACCATAGTTCAGTGATGGTGCTACCATCACTGTTTGTTACCACTAGAGCTATAAAATTCTTATCCTTCTTTATATCTATAGCAGTTACATGCACATTAGGTCTAGTTTCTGTTTTAGTATCAACACTAATAGTACTAAAGGCTACTGCACCTTCAGAGTCAGTATCCTCTTCAGCCACATTGGCTTCGATGCAGGACTCTTTAGGCTTATTAGTATTCCTTGTGGGACACTCTGTGGCATAATGCCCCATTTTGTCACACCTATAGCACTGGACTTTTGACTTGTCCTTTTTCTTAGTGTTGTTACTATTTTTAGAAGAATTAGATGAATTAGACTTAGGTTTAGAAGTACCTGCCTTACCCTTAGGACCTCCTGCCTTCTTACCTTTATTGCCCTTCTTTGACTTACCCTTAGCCAACATAGCAGTATCTTCATCATCTGAGTCTTCCTCCAGGATTTCCATACGGATTTCCTTAGCCTCTAGCTTACCCTGTAGCTCCTCCAGCTTCAGGCCCACATTCTTGGTGGTTTCCTCTATAGTGTTTGTCACTGTGTACCACTTCTTTGGCATTGATCTCAGAATTTTCCTACACAGAGAGTTTTCCTCAAGTTTCTCTCCTTGTAGGGCCATTCCATTTTTGATCTTCTTCACTCTATTGAAGAAGTCAGTTACCTTTTCATCCTTTTTCATTTTAAGGCTTTCATACTGTGCTCTTAGAGCTTGCAGCTTCTCCTCCTTGATTGGAGCTGCACCACAGTAATAATGTTCTAGAGCATCCCATGCTGCCTTAGAGGATTCACAATCCCTTACCCTTTCAAAATCTTCCTCTCCACAAGCCCTGTGGATGAGTGACAGACCCTTGAAGTCTTTCATTTCTGCTTCAAGGAATTCTTTCTTTTCAGCAGGGGTAGCATTAGCTGCAGGTGCTGTGAGTCCCTCTTTAACCAAGTATAGGCACCCATGTGATCCTAGAATGGGCTTCATTTGAATAGCCCAAGTATCATAGTTGTTCCCATTGAGCTTAGGAACATAGCTGTCTTCTTTTCCCATTTCTGCAGATTTACACTTTAAACACACACAGAAAATTAGAACACAGTTACCTGCACAATTTCACACTGTGCAGGGTTTAAAGAAACTTAAAAGAAACTTTAAAGAACTTAAAAGAAACAGAGAGTAGAGTTAGAAAGTTGCCCTGGATCGTTTTACCAATGCTCTGATACCATATTGGATTTTTGCTAATTTTTACTTTGTTATACTCGCAGGCTGTAGTAGTAACTGATGGAGGGTGCAAGTAGTAAAGCCCAAGCTTCACACTTGCTCCAGCCCAGTGTCTCACTTAGCTGCCAAACACTTATTTTTGTTGGGTCATGCGCGCCCGGACCCGTTGGAAAATGGATACACGCGGGTTGTTTCTGACCCGACGTATATTACACTTCTATTACTCTTTTCTCTTCTCAGAAACCCAAGAACCCTTCTTCTTTCTTCTTGTTTCTCCGGCCTCTCTCTCTCTCTACGAAACCCTAGACACCGTTGCTCTCACCGGCGATTGCTGGTGATGGAAGCTTTGGTTCTTGCCGGTTTCTTGCCTATGATGATCGTGGATGATGATGAAACAAAACCCCTCTGGTTTTGTTCTGAATCCTGATGATCTGAGGCTTTGATTTAGTCTTCTCACCTTCGCGATGAGTTGAAACCCTAATCTGTTTCTGAAGGGTTTGATTCTCCTAATCAAACCTTCAGAACTCTTATTAAGGTAATAACCCTCTTTCTTACGACCTTGATGCTTGATTTGTTGAATTCCAGAAACCCTAATTTCTGGAATGTTGATTTCTTGCAGGTACAGGATACAAATTGGTTTCTCAGTACTTAAGAGAGGTATAATCTCACACCTTCTTGTGCTCTTGATTTCCTTTCTGTTAACTGAAACAAACCCTAACTTTTGTATCTGTATTGTTGCATGAATCTTCAAATGTGTTCTTGAGATGAACACAACCTTTTCCCTTGCCCAGAATTCTCTCTCAGAATTGTTTAAGGTATTTTCTTCTCTTCACTCTCTGTATACTTTTGGTTTACGGTTTCAGTCACAGAACCTCACACTAATCACTCCCTTTCACTTGTTTGCAAGGTACAACCCCTGTTGCAGCTTGACAAACCCAGAAACTGAGTTCTTGATGTGAACCTTGAGTGTAACAGACTTTAGAGAAGAAGATGCTTGTAATTGGAGATAGAAAAATGCAGTAACACTTTTATTGAATTTTTCTATGTATGTAAAACTGTATATTATTTACACTTTGCTATCTATATATATACACTTAGATAGAAAACGGACATGTTAGTTAGAGGCTGTTAGGTAGAGCTAACGGCCTCTAACTAAATAAACCGTTAGGCTAAGTTTAAACAAACTTTTAAATTCTGTTTGTGAATGTGTGTGGCTGATTTTTTTTATTGTAACGGCTATATTTTTTATAAGCCTTACTAAGGGAAGATTAGACTTAGGGTTTTTGAAAGATTAGGAACTTCCAACAATCTCCTGCAAAAAAAAATTGTGGCTGAAGACAGGGAAATGTGAATTGAAGAAGAAGATAAAATAGTGAACCAATCGCTCGCTTTAAATGGAAGAGCAAAAAGGAATTTGAGATAAACTAGCCGTTGAAAGATTCTTTCCGTTACACTATTTGGGCCCGAATTTGGTTTCTTGTTGGGCTTCAGGTTCTTCCCCCTTTTTTTGCGAACCACACCCCTCCTCTTTCTTTTTCCATATTTAGTAGTATTACTAGGCTAAAATGCACTTTTGGTTCTTTAAATTTATTTGTTTCATTTTGGTCATTTAAGTTTCTGTTCTAAGTTTGGTCCCTCAAGTACCAAAATCATTTCACGTAAGTCTTTTCCGTCCATCTGAGTTAACGGTTCATTTATGGAGGGAAGAGATTTTAGTTTGTCACCTGCTTCATGGTGGAATAATGCTCTTGCTTGTATAAACAACTTCTCATTCCACTTTGTATGTTTGGTTTTGAGCATACCTATTGCTCATTTCAATGAAATAATTGTTTATCGAAAAAAAAAACGGTCCATGACGTGTCAGTTAACTGATGACGTGGCACCTACTATCGTCGAATATATTTAATTATGTGAAATTTTTAATTTTTTGCCAAAAAATAAAAAATATAAAAAATGAGGTGGCAATTATTTTTTTTGTTTCGGTTTGGTTCTCTAAGTTTGTAATTAGTTTTAAGTTAGTTTCAAAAAGGTCCCTATTTTTTTTGTTGTGTTCACTCAATAACACCACACAAAGAACCAACATGAAACTAAATGACATAATTAAAGGACCAAATTGAAACGTGACATAAATCATAAAAGGAGCAATTAAATAACAAATTAATGAAACTAAAAAAACAAGAGAAATAGAAATAAAAAATGATTTGGTAAAAAAAGGAAATAAGAAACGAAAAGAGAGAATTAAATAAGAAATGACCTATACTTTCATGTCTGATCAGTAAAAGGTAATATTCATTTCATATCCTTTATGAATTGAAATAGTTCTATTTAGATCCCTTATGTTATGTTAGTGATTTCAAATTGCAAAAAGAGTGGTCATAAAAAGTCATCTTGCCCAACAACCCTACGACCCCCACCCCAATCAACCACAAGGACCCAACCTGAAACACCCCAAACTACCACTCATGTCGCACCCGAAGCTGCCACAACCCAAACTACCACAACTCAAACTACCACACATGTTGCACCAGCCACAACCCAAACTACCACCACTCAAACTACCACAACCCAAACATCACAACCCAAACCCAATCTTGCACGAAAAAACAACCCAAATCTGCATCACAACCAAAAGCTACTCGGCCAAAAACATTGGGTTCGTCAAGAGCATAAAAATCCAACTCCATTGCAGTAGGGACATTCACTTCAACTGGTGAAGTTACATTGGAGGCTAGAATTTTTAGGCCTAAAATGCCAACCCGGAGGAAAGAAGCCAACACTTAATATATAGGATCTTTTTTAAAGTTTGTAATTTGGAACAAATATGTTTTGTCCATGTTTTGGTCTTAGAATGTGGTTTTAGGCCTAACTCAACCCCACAAAACCGGCTTGTAAAGTGAAGGATGTCTCCCACTTATAAGTTCTTTAGAGACCATATCTCTAGTCAATGTGGGACTTGGGTTTTCCCAATACACCCCCTCACGCCCAGCAGTATTAGGCTTGGTGCGTGGATAATAATGGTGGGTGGCCCGAAGGATCTAGGATAGACTCTGATACCATCTTAGAATGTGGTTTTAGACCTAACTCAACCCCACAAAACCGGCTTGTAAGGTGAGGGATGCCTCCCACTTATAAGCTCTTTAGAGACCATATCTCTAGTCAATGTGAGACTTAGGTTTTTTCCAATATTTGGATCCCCCCGATCTGTTTTGAGCATGTTTTGGCAGGATATGCATGTTTATGAACACTTGTGTGACTTATATTACGGTTAAATTAGGTTCTTTTGTGTTTATGCTACAATTTCAATTAGATCCTTTATGTACGTCCTCTAGTTTCAAAATAGTCATTTAAGTATTTCATCAAGTTTCATTTTGGCTCGTTGTATGGTGTTATTAACTGAAGTCAATCCAAAAAATTCCAAAAGCAATAAAACATCATTTGAATTACGTAAATGAGATCACGTAATTAGCTTTACATCCAAAATGAAACGACTAAAAGTAGATAATCTGTTTTAATTCTTTAGACAAACTTAGAGGACCTATTTAAAACTAACTTAAAACTTAAGGGACTATTATACCCCAATTTTGTCCGACTAGTTTATCAAAAATAAAAATTGTATTTTGTGAACACCCAACTTTGATTACTTATTTTGCTTGCTTTCAAAAAAGGATCAAAAAATATGTGTCGTTGTACACGCGCATTATTCTTGACTCCGTACGCGCGCTAATTCTAATGATCTTGTACCGCTTCATTATCGTTGTGTCTGCGTGTCTTTTCTTTACCGTATACGATCGTGTGTGCGTGTTGCTCCTAATTAAGTGTGCGTGTTTGTTTTTAACGATGTCACACTGTTTTGTTCTCGTTGTCGACACGTGTTAGTTCTAATTAATTTTGTCTGACTAGTTAACTTTAGGCTAACTACACTAATTGATGTCGAGTGGATTCTCATGTACAAATTTGTGCTCATTTTTAACACAACTATTTTTAGGCTAACTACACTAATTGATCTATTTTTATACTATTTTTGTTTTCTTTTATTAGCTTTTAAGATTGCACATAAAGGGCTTTGCTTTTCCCACTCCCCTCCTACTCTTTCACACCCCATAACAAATTTTATTCCAAAAATAACCTTGCGTGAAACGCTGTGAGGACGTGTCGAACGACCTTGTTCGAACAGGTTCGCATGACCTCATGCGAACAGGTGAAAAACGCCCAAGAGGGTGTGAAGTCAAAATTTAACACACTCGAACGATGTCGTTCGAACGTGTTCGAACAAGCTCATGCGAACAGGTTCGTATGACCTCATGCGAACAGGTGAAAAACGCCCAAAATGGTGTGAAGTCAAAATGTAACACACTCGAACGATGTCATTCGAACCTGTTCGAAGGCCCGTGTTCGAACACGTGAAAATTCTTGAAAAAAAAAGACGTTTTGGCTAGTCTTTTGATCATTTCACACCCTTATAGAGTGTGTTTTGAGTAGGAGGGGGCGTGGGAAAAGCAACACCCGCACATAAATCATCACCACTCTCGATACCTACCCACGTTCTTTCTTTTTTCTAATTAAATATGATTTATTTGTTTATTATTATTTATTTATCAGAACTACTTTTAAGTCTTACACTTCCCTTTCATTATAACATCCCCTCTAGAAAGGCCCACATTTATTGGGCTGGTGAGCCTGAAACTAAAACTGGTTTACTGCTGGCTACACCCCTCTTGTTAATAATGTTTTTGTTCTATGCTGTGAGTTAGTATGCCACGTGGATGCCAAATCAATTAAAATGTCCATGTGGTGTGTCTAGTCATGATTTTTGTCAGCCCAGCCAGCAATAATTAACGTCAGAGACTAATAATGAAAACGACAAAATAAGATGGGAACCAAAACACTTATTTCTATAATGTAGGGACTAAACTTAGAAGAACCATATTTTGTAGGGACTAAAAACATATTTTATCTAATATAAAAACAGAGAAGCAATGAACACAAACCCAATCAAACCAGAACACAAAAATTGCAACCGAACACAAACCCAGAAAATAAACCAGAACACAAACCCAAAAGAAACGTACGTACCTATCCAAGAAGATGAACCGCGAACGAACGAAGAACTCAAGAGCCTTCTTGAGTCTTGAACGAACAAACGAAGAAGATAAAACGAATGAACGGAGAAGAGTAATTGAAGCGTGCGAGGAGAGGAACGATGGAAGAACAACACAGACGCAGAGGACGAAAGGAAGACCGAGAAAGAAGTTTCAGAGGAATTAAGGAACGTAATGGAAACTAATGATTTTTTTTGGCGCATTTAGGGATTAACACGGGAAAGCCAAAACACTGTCGTTTTAGGTTTTTTTTTTTTTTTTTTTTAAGATTTGAAATTTGTGGTAAACTCGGTGAAATCACTTCATACTCATGAGTTTGAACGATTTTGTACGATTCTATGTGAGTCTACCCGAGTTTATAGCAATTGTGATTCTACATGAAATTTGACTCTCATAGAACCGTATAGACTTGTACGAGTTAACTCGTGATTTTGACAACAATCCCTCTTTATAATAAGCATATCGACTTTATAGAGGGATTTTGGGGGGAAAAATTTTTTTATGGCAAAAATGTAAATAATGCAAACTTTATGTCCATTATTAATCTAGCAAACATTAATACCCCACTCATTGTTTTTTTTGTCCAACACTTTTTTTTTGAGTTTTTTGTACCCCGACTGTTTACCAATATACCCCCACTCTAAAAAAATTTATGGCATAATTGTAAATAATGCAAACTTTATGTCCATTATTAATCTAGCAAACATTAAGGCCCCACACATTGTTTTTTTTGTCCAACACTTTTTTTTTAAAATTTTTGGGTTTTTTTGCACCCCGACTGTTTACCAATATACACCCACTCTATATTTTTGGACGGACATACCCTTGACAAAAATTGAATCAATCTGATTTATGTTTGTAATAGGTAAATACCGTAGGTTAAGAATGTCTTAGAATGTGGTTTAGGCCTAACTCAACCCCAAAAAATCGGCTTGTAAGGTGAGGGATGTCTCCTACTTATAAACTCTTTTTTAGGTCATATCACATCCGATGTGGGAATCTTGGAGTAATTTATACGACACAATCACATGGCTCAAATGCCCAATCAACACAGCACTCTGACATTGTTTCAGCTCCAGCAACTGCTAGAGAACAACTTACTTTTTTTTTGGGTCAAGTGAATTGGAGTTGATTAAATTAACCCCACGATATTAAGAATCTCATGCTTCATCATTTTTATTCCCTCCTCTTTAGTATTTAATAAACTCACTCCTTTCATTATCACTAGGACGTACACCTGTGCGATGCACAGGACATAGTTATAAGGAATTCTGTAAAAAATGTTAAAAAATTATGTATTGCAAAGTTAGTGAATACGAATTGATAATTTACAACCAAACATAGAATGAAATTTTTATGTTAACAAGGTTGTGTTTATATATGATATATTTCCGAAGATACGTACCAATGCGGGGTGGTGATTTTGAATGTGAGAAACTTAATTCATAAAAACGTTGATAAAAAAACTCTTTAACAATAATGATGGCAATATAGTTCACAAAAAAATGGATGTGTGTACTATTGGTTAAAAAAAATGGCTGTAAAATTTCCTTATAGATATTAACTAACCAACGATTATGTTATATGGACTCAACCATTCTCATAAAAATAAAGGATTTTTTTGGTGCCCCACCATTTGACTCCATACCCCCCACGCATACGGTGAAAAGACTAAAATACCCCTAAAAAATTACAAATTTACAGAATATTGACCATTCTCACTTACATATGATTTGACCAGAAATATTTTAAATCTCATCGTATTTACCTTCCAGGAGATAGATACGATTTTCAGCACATTTCGCATCGTATTTATGTAGATACGATTTCCTCCCAGAAGCTTCAAAATAGTAAGTCATATTTATCTTCATATTTATAGGCCATAGCTTTAACAAATAACATATTGAAGAACTTAGTGTAAGAGAGCAAAATATATAACATAGATCAGAGTAACAAATTATTCACGCCGCCCCGTGCGTAGACACGGGTGTGTGTCCCAGTGAATGGAATAGTCATTGTTACAATTCAACAGCTAAAAAAAGGCAGAAACTTCCAGTCAAAAGAATTAATAAAAATTGTAAAAACTTGGTTTTTATTTCTTTCCAACTCAATGATAATCTCTTTCTTGCAACTTTCTTTGTTTGCTTTTTTTTTACTCGTTTTTCTTTTGCTATTATTATTATTATTATTATTATTATTATTATTATTTATTAACATGAGTACAAGACGTACTTCAACCCAAACAATTATAAGGGGCCTTATTAAAACTTTCAAAGGCTAAAATCTATTGGCCAAAACGTAATCTGATTTCTTGTTTTTTATTGTTCTTTCTTTACTCTTTCAATTTTTTCAACTTCAATTTAATCGCTTTTTGATGAAGGATGACCGCTACTATGCACACAAAGTTAACCGTTGAAAGCTTGACAACCTCAATATCATCAAGATCTGGTACAATTTACGAACAGGGAGAAATCAAAGGAAGAAGAGATGAAATGATCCAAATGAGTAAAAAAAAACTTAAAGTACACGGTATAAAGAAAATAACTTAAAGGATCCGAAACAATTTCATCTATATATATTATTATTATTACTATAAGAAACTAGCCTTGTTACCCGTGCGATGCACGTGGTGAGTTAATATCGATGAATATAAATTTATTAAATCAACTCATTAATGTTTCTAATATTCGTTGGTGTGAAATTTTTTGTCATGAATTTTTTTTTTTGATTTACATTAAGCTGGTTATTGAGGAATGAACTTCACGTATTTGAACATGTAATTTTTTTCAGAACTCTAAAACATTCCAAAATACACTGTCAGTATCCCACTTTAGGTATTTTGTCACAAACTTAGTACTTATTATTTTACCAAACCAATTATTTATGAAGAAAGTAACAAAAAAACTAAAAATTAAATTAATTGACTTACACGTAGCACTCTCTCCTTAGCACAACAAATGAAAGCAGATATAATATAGGGGAAACATGTGGCAATTGTAAGTATTCATTGGTTGGGGAAATATAAAAAACTACCGTAAAATATAAAAGCCAAAGAACAAAAAAAATTGGACAACCGAAAAAAAAAGTGAAGTTTGCGCGCGAAGATACAAGCCGCTTACATTTCTTAGATATTATATGTTACTCCATCGACTTTTTTTTCATAGACAAGTTACACATTAAGAGTATTATTCTCTTCGCCTAACTGTCTCTCTGTTGTAACCTTTGAATTCCAGGGATAACAATTAGTATAATTGTCATCATAAATCCTGCATGGTCCTGATTGATGTATTTCATAGACACATATCTTATGACATCTCTCACTATCTCTCTCTTGAACATACACATCAAAATACTTGGAATCACCACTCCAGTTAAATAAACACCAATAATCTACTATGTTCGCCAAAAAATTTGGCTTTAAAGTAAAACTGTAAGTTTGTCCAGGACTTAGTGTTTGAAATCCAAGATCATGATGCTTGTCTTTACAGTGAATGTCCAACTCAAGATTCCCTGATAATTTGTTGGTAAGGGAAACATGAACACGAGGAGGACCAAGATGAATGCTGTTACTACTCTTGAATTGCAGCAAATCAGTGAGTACAACTAGCATCATTGATAGGAAAATTTTGGAGAATAAAACCATCATGCTCAAAAAATTGATTGATACACTAAACATACTAGTTTCTTGTTATATACTAATATATTGTTGACATGATGTGGGGGAAAGAGGTAGGGATATCATTTTAAATAAACTAAAATATTTTTTAAGGGGAAACAACACCTATATATTATATATTATATCTAACATTACAAATTACCTTTTTTTTTTTTAAAAAAAAACATCATTTGATGACAAAATATTCTTTTCTACTCCAAAAGAATAGTTTTGAATTTTCTATTAAATTAATTTCAAAAACATTAATAAAAATGAGACGATCCTTTAAATAAAATGGCATAATTTTTAAACATAATAGATGCATTTTCTTAGTATTGAGTTTATTTTACAGTATAAAGAGGTTCTTAGATGTTTTGAAAATAATATGAGTGCCTCATTTCAAAATATATAATAAGAAATATACTAATTATTAAATAATATAATGCTACAATCTCAAATTAATGTAATTTTGCATAACATAGTTTGAGGAAAAATTAATGCTATTAATATACTATAGATAAAAAATATTATTTAATGCGATTAATTAATGTTATTAATACTACTTCATATCATCACTTGTTAAAAACTTAAAATTAATGCTAGTAACTAATATACTTTTGTTAAAATAATAGTTGCATCTCCATATAAAATAGGTATTTTAATTTATTTTATATAGTAAAGAGCTGTTTTTAGATGACTCATTTCATGTAAATAGTGTGACTAACCCATCCAATACACGAGCATACAAAAGAGGAAATATTATTTGTGCAGGACTATTTTTTTATTATATACTTGATCATGCAATGCATGCTTTAAAATTTAAACATTTCTTTGGTTGAATTAGACTAATTATTACATCAACAGCAAACAAAGATTTAATAGCTACATTGGTAAAAAAAGATTGAATAGTGTAGCGACCGAAAAATCCGGGAAAGGATTCTTCGAAGTTTGATTAATGAAGCCGCCACCAAATTTTAGTTTAAGGGCAAATTCGGGAAATCCCTTTAGGTTTTAGGACAATGCATTGTTAGGGTTCGGGAGTCGTTATGTGTGGGGAAGGTATTAGCACCCCACGACATCCATTGTCTGATTAATTAGGATTTATTAAATAATTACCCTTTTATTTATAGAAAAAGACTTATTTATATTTTTGGTTTTTAGTGCTTGACAAGAGTTTGAGTCTTGCTCCTACGTACCTCCGGATGCAATGAGAGGAATCAAAGCTACGTAGTTCTTCCTGAAAAAGTTTGGTTGGTTGGTGTTTTTTAGTGTAGGGGTTCTAGGATTCCTTGAACTGTACAGCTCACTGATTCCTAGGACGCTAACCAACCCGATTGTACAATCGACTTAGTCCCCTACTTTTTGAAAGTAATTTTAGAGTTTTTTGAAAGAAATTGGTTTGGTGTGAGGTGGGTCGGTTTTAGAATAAGTATTCTAGAACTCCTGAACTGTACAGCTCATTAGTTCTAGAACGCTGACTAACCCGGTTGTACAACCGACTTAATCCCCTATTTATGAAAAAAAATAATTTATTTATATTTTATTAAGTTTTTGTAGGATTACTGAACTGTACAGCTCATTGGTCCTAAAATGATGACTAACCCGGTTGTACAACCGACTTAGCCGTTTATTTTTAGAGAAAAATAGTTTTTTGTATTCATTAAGTTTGCAGGGTAACTGAACTGTACAACTCATTGGCCCTAAAATAATGATTAACCCGGTTGTACAACCGACTTAGCCGTTTATTTGATTTCGAGAGAAAAATTATTTATGTTTGAGTTGGAAAAGAATTAAAAAGAGAAACAGGGGGTGCAGATTGTAAATTGGGGTTTCATTAATCGCAGGGGATTGTGTAATTAATTGGAGGTGCAAAAAGGAACCCAGTTCGCATAGGAGAGCCCAGTATGCGAAACTGGGCTTAAGTGGAGAGAGGTGCGCGCATGAATTAAAGGGGGGTAACTAACAAATATTAAAAATAAAAAATAAAAAAACTAAGAAACTGAAACAGGGCTCCATAACCCTAAATTGAAAAAAAACCTAAAACATTTCCTTCTTCCCCCAATTTAAACTGCGCCGCGCAGCTTCTTAGCTGGAGAGAGAAAGGCCAGATTTCGGCCTAAATTCACGGCGGATATGGCGTCGGCGGGAGAAAATCTCGCCGGTTTCTGGAGAAGGAAAGAGGAAGCCGAAGCTTCCAAGGGTGGGTTCGAGCGACGGGTTCGAGAGGAGAGGGAGAGTTTGATAAGTCCATTTTTAGTTGTCTTTTTAGTACTTATTTTAAGTAAGTTGTTTGGTATTTTAGTTCAATTCTAGAGCTATTTTACTACCTTTTGTTTTGTTTTTATTTTCAGGACAAGTGTTGAGCAAAGTAAGGGAATTTAAGCTTCTAATGCATAGGAATGAAATCCCAAGCCAAAAGGAAGGAAAGAAATACCAAAAGAACCAAAAAGAGGCAAGAAAAGAGGGATTTTTATAGCCAGAAACAGACCATAACACGGCTGGCCGTGTTATAAAACATGGCCATGTTTCGCTAGAAAGTCAAGAGCCAAAATCTAATTTCAGCAAAAACACCGGCGGTGTAATAAAACATCGACAATTAATAAAAAACTACTGCCGCCAGTGTTATAAAACATGGCCGTGTTTTTCCAACTTCCTCCAATTGTTGTTACTTTTCCTCCTTCACTTCTTGTAACTGATTTTTAATCGATTTTATGACTCAAAGGCCTATAAATAAGCACGAAATTCTGAGTGCTAGGATGTCATTCTTACTTGTAAACTCACTCTAAAATATTTATCTAAGTTCTTGCATTTCTCTTAAGCTTTTGTTCTTTTATTTTCATGTTCTTTACCTTCTTGCACTTTTAATTTCTGTTCTTATTTTCAAAGAACTTTATATTCAATGTTTATCGCTTTCGCTTATTTTCTGTCATTTACATTACGCAAATTTAGAATTTCATCATTTACAATTCTTATTATTTATCCTTTATGTCTTTTTATTCTTCTTCTAAGTCCTTGTCTACAATGATCATGAGTGAGTAGATCCTTCTAGTCTTGGGATTGTGGGAATAATCCAATGATAGATCCCTAAACAATTTCAAGTCTAGACTCTATTTTATTGAAGTTTTTATATCTAATTTAACCTCATCGATTTCAAAGCTATAATTCAAATATCAAACGAGGTACCGAAAGGTGAAGTTTGATATTAGAACTATGAGGTTAAACAAGATGATCAAAACATGAGAATAGTTTTGAGAGTCTTGGGACAACAAGGTTTGTACTTAAGGGGTCTTGGCAATAATCAACCATGAGAATAGGTTTTGATTATTGTTTCGAGGCACACTCTTGTATTTCGAAAGGAAACATGAGTTACCATTGAATACCTTGTCCTTAGAAAAGACTTTAAATAAAATAGAGAATGGATGAGGGATTGTGAAATGTTTCTATCATTGATATGAAACCACAATCCTAGGACGTTTTTATAATTCTGAATTTAAAACCAACAATCATTCCATCTTCTAAAAATTATTCCTTTCAGCTAATCAAAACTAAAAATTAGATTGGTAATTGCTTAACTCCCTGTGGATCGATACATTTTTACTACGAGATAGAAGCCGTGCACTTGCGGCCTATCAAGTTTTTGGCGCCGTTGCCGGGGAGTTTGTGATATTAATCAACTTTTTGGTACCGGTTAGACTGAAATTTTTGTTTTCTTTTTAACTTTCTGAATTCTCTTTTTCTTGAATGCGAAGAACTCTTAGTCTTGGGGAAATTGTTCAACCAATTCCTGAAATTGAGAGATATTTTCATAGAAGAAGAAGAGAATTGCGCAATAACCAAGAAATGGCAAACTAATGCAAATCGTGCTCTCAAAGAGTACGCAACACCTACTACGAGCCACATGTCGTTATTGTGCATCCCGCCGTTGATGCTAATAATTTTGAAATTAAACCGTCTTTACTTTCTATGGTCCAAATAGAACCAATTTTCGTGTTCTCGCTATTGATGACCCAAATCTCCATCTCTCAATTTTTCTTGAATATTGTGGCACTCTGAAATTGAATGGAGTGACTCCTGTTATAAGGCTAAAACTTTTCCCTTTTTCATTAAGGGACAAAGCCGAGAGCTTGGTTTCACTCATTACCTAATGAATCATCACAACTTGGGATCAACTAAAGCAAGCATTCCTTGCTAAATTCTTTCCCCAAGCAAACTCAAGCTCAACCGAGGAATCAAATTACACGATTCACTCGTAATGATGGGGAGTCTCTTTATGATGCATGGGAGCGTTTCAAAGAAATGCTAAGGCTTTGCCCCATCATGGACTAGAGAAATGGTTGATCATCCACATTTTTTATAATGGTCTGTTGTATACCACAAAAATGACTGTTGATGCAGCTGCAGGTGGAGCTCTAATGAACAAAAATATAGAAGAAGCTTATTCTCTGATTGAAGCCATGGCTCAGAATCACTACCAATGGACAAGTGAGAGAGTCACACGCTTCTAGTCCCATCAAAGAAAGAGCTGTAAGTATGAAGTTTCGCTCTTGACCATTTAAATTCTAAGGTGGACGACTCTTTCAAAAATTTGAAAAACTCAATGTTAGTGCTATCTCACCTTCTTCTTCTTCTCCTTCCCCTACACCACCCTGTGAGGTATGTGGTGTTGTTGGCCACACTGGGGCTGAATGCCAATCCTCCATCCAACACCCCTTTTCAGAAGCAAATAAAACACCCCCTGGTTTCCAAAATTTCCAAAATCAAAAGGCATTCACTCCTCAAAAATCCAATTTGGAAACTTTATTGGAAAATTTTGTGGTAACACAAACAAAGCAAAATGAAGAGTTTAAAAACCAAAATGGATTTTTGAATGACACTCTCATAAAATTAACATCAAAAGTTGACTCTATTTCCACTCACAACAAAATGTTGGAAACACAAATAACTCAAGTGGCTCAACAAGTCGCCATCCTCTAGAACCACTGAACATTTCTGGACAACTGAACCAAATCCTAAAGCCCAAATAAATGTCACACATTAAGGAGTGGGAAACAATTAGAGGAACCTAAGGGTAGTGAAGAGAAAGAAAATAATGTGAGTGAAAAGAAAGTGAGGGGGTAGAAGAAGAGACAGAGAAAGAAAAACCATATGTCTTTCTTAAAAAAACAAAACTAGTTAATGACACTTGTTGAGTTTGCTTCTTTTAAATAAGCGAACGTTAAAAGCAAGCTATTCCTAGTCCTTTGAATTTTGAGCAAGCCTCACGATTTTTATTGTTTGAGTCTCTAACATTGGTTTTAGTCTAATCGGATCCATAAATATGAGGATAGAGAAGCATACTATTAACAACTTGTTCAATCGTAAATCAAAAAAGGGAACGTAAAAGTAATGTATTCTATGCATTATATTATGTGTACCAACCTAAACTCCACTTCTGTCTCCTTTTGATCGCTTCTGTGATCGCTATTCTCGCTATCGTATTCAAGTACCCTTGAATCAAGCATCGTTGCTTCTCTTCGCTCAAACCGTAAATTCAAAAGTGTGTTTAGTGGGTTAGGGTTTCGATGTGAAACTCTAATCCTAATTTTTGGGTGATTTTAGCAGTAGTTTTCTGCCTTGGTTTTTGTGTCTTTGACTGTTTATTGACTGCTTATTTATAGTTGAAAATTAGGTTAAAACATTAATGATTTTTGACCAGGCTTTGACCCTATTTCAGGTTGTAACCCAGGCCCAACAACAGCTCCAACAGCTTTTAGGAGATCAGCTGCAACCCTAATTTGCTATTTTAGATCCGGGAAAGGATTCTTCGAAGTTTGATTAATGAAGCCGCCACCAAATTTTAGTTTAAGGGCAAATTCGGGAAATCCCTTTAGGTTTTAGGACAAGGCATTGTTAGGGTTCGGGAGTCGTTATGTGTGGGGAAGGTATTAGCACCCCACGACATCCATTGTCTGATTAATTAGGATTTATTAAATAATTACCCTTTTATTTATAGAAAAAGACTTATTTATATTTTTGGTTTTTAGAGCTTGACAAGAGTTTGAGTCTTGCTCCTACGTACCTCCGGATGCAATGGAGGAATCAAAGCTACGTAGTTCTTCCTGAAAAAGTTTGGTTGGTTGGTGTTTTTTAGTGTAGGGGTTCTAGGATTCCTTGAACTGTACAGCTCACTGATTCCTAGGACGCTGACCAACCCGATTGTACAACCGACTTAGTCCCCTACTTTTTGAAAGTAATTTTAGAGTTTTTTGAAAGAAATTGGTTTGGTGTGAGGTGGGTCCGTTTTAGAATAGGTATTCTAGAACTCCTGAACTGTACAGCTCATTAGTTCTAGAACGCTGACTAACCCGGTTGTACAACCGACTTAATCCCCTATTTATGAAAAAAAATAATTTATTTATATTTTATTAAGTTTTTGTAGGATTACCGAATCTGCATGTACTCATTGGTCCGAAAATGATGACTAACCCGGTTGTACAACCGACTTAGCCGTTTATTTTTAGAGAAAAATAGTTTTTTGTATTCATTAAGTTTGCAGGGTTACTGAACTGTACAGCTCATTGGCCCTAAAATAATGATTAACCCGGTTGTACAACCGACTTAGCCGTTTATTTGATTTCGAGAGAAAAATTATTTATGTTTGAGTTGGAAAAGAATTAAAAAGAGAAACAGGGGGTGCAGATTGTAAATTGGGGTTTCATTAATCACAGGGGGTTGTGTAATTAATTGGAGGTGCAAAAAGGAAACCCAGTTCGCATAGGAGAGCCTAGTATGCGAAACTGGGCTTAAGTGGGAAGAGGTGCGCGCATGAATTAAAGGAGGGTAACTAACAAATATTAAAAATAAAAAATAAAAAAACTAAAAACTGAAACAGGGCTCCATAACCCTAAATTGAGAAAAAACCTAAAACATTTCCTTCTTCCCCCAATTCAAATCTGCGCAAGCAGCCTTCTTGCATTGGAGAGAAAGGCCAGATTTCGGCCTAAAATCACGGCGGATATGGCGTCGGCGGGCGAAAATCTCGCCGGTTTCTGGAGAAGCTTCCAAGGGTGGGTTCGAGCGACGGGTTCGAGAGGAGAGTGAGACATCACCGGAGGGAAAACAGGGAAGGGTGGTGTCGTCGCTTGGTGGCGACGTGGAGGTTCGTGGATCGCGTCCACCGGGTGGTGACGGTTTCAAAGTTCGACGGAGGCTCGGCGACTACCGTGTGTGGTGGTCGGAGATTCAAAGGCGGTGAGTCTCATTTTTTACAGTTTGTTTTTTAGTTCGGTTTGTTCTCCCCTTTTTTGACATCCTTATTTTCTCTCCTCTGATCTTCTTCATCCTTCTTGCTGGTTTTTGTTATTCATTCTATTAATCATGCTTTGATCTAAAAGAAACGAGACAACCAAATCTGTTCCTAATCTTTCTTAAAAAAAACAAAACTAGTTAATGTCACTTGTTGAGTTTGCTTCTTTTTAAATAAGCATAACGTTAAAAAGCAAGCTATTCCTAGTCCTTTGAATTTTGAGCAAGCCTCACGATTTTTATTGTTTGAATCTCTAACATTGGTTTTAGTCTAATCAGATCCATAAATATGAGGTTAGAGAAGCATACTATTAACAACTTGTTCAATCAGAAACTGAAAAAAAAGGGAACGTAAACAGAATGTATTCTATGCATTATATTATGTGTACCAACCTAAACTCCAGCTTCTGTCTCCTTTTGATCGCTCTGTGACTGCCTATTCTCGCTCTCGTGGTTCATACCCTTGAATCAAGCTCGTTGTTTTCTTCGCTCAAACCGTAAATTCGAAAGTGTGTTTAGTGGGTTAGGGTTTCATGTGAAACTCTAATCCTATTTTTTGGTGATTTTAGGCAGAGTTTTCGCCTTGATTTTTGTGTCTTTGACTGTTTATTGACTGCTTATTTATAGTTGAAAATTAGGTTAAAACATTAATGATTTTTGACCAGGCTTTGACCTATTTCAAAGTTGTAACCTGTGCCCAACAAAGAGCTCTCCAGCACTTTTAGGAGATCACCACAACCCTAATTTGCTATTTTAGATTGTATTTTCGGATCTGTATTTTTTTGTATTTTTAGCATTATTATTTTTTGTATTTTTGGACTTTTTGGACTATTAAGTGCTTTTAAATTGTCAATTAAACTAAATAGAATTTTTTTTGACATTTTTGGACATATTGGACTCTTAAACACATTTAAGTTGTAAATTAAACTAAATACAATTTTTTTGACATTTTTGGATTGTACATATGCTTAAATAAATTAAACAAAATGAGAATAAAAATGAAGAAAAAGGAGTCAGGCCAAATACAAAGACGAGGACGGGCCGGACTCGACAGATACGCTAAAACTAGACCAAAAATGGGCGTGTTAACTAAAAAACCCCAAAATTAACTCCTAATCGCATTATTAAGTCCGAATTTAAACCAAATTTTGAGAAAAATGACTTTAGGTGGACTCGTTCACGCATTTACTAAACTCGAATACGGATATTAAATTGAAGAACGCACGAAAAGATCGATCATTCACAAGACGTGCCTAATTTAAACAACGGCGTTTCGATTTAGCCGAACTGAGTGACTGGAATTGGTTTGGGTTGGTAACCGAGACTCTACACTAATAATTCTCGTAATCATGCGACTCCGAAACACGCCCTTACTAAAAATAAACGACTAAAGCGAGAAAAAGAAGACGGACAAAATTGGGGTATAACAAATAGCTACATATATTCAATTTCTATAATTTTTGGTATGCATTATCATTAAGATAATATAAAACTATTCAATAACTTGATCAAGAAAATTTAATGTCTACTAAGAGATATTAAGTGGGATAAATCTACAAGCGGGGCGATTTTAGGGCCCAGACTAGCAGGACACGCGCCTGCTCAACTTCTACTTTGTTTGTAAAGCCCCCAACCCAATAACTGATTTTTAGTCATAACCAGGGGCAAAAATAGTAAAATAGTGGGTGTGAAATAAAAAAAGAATGGTCCAATGAAATGTAAAAAAAAAGTAAAACCCAAAACTAAATGAACCCCAATTTCCTCTCTTCTCTCTCACGACACTCTCCCTCTCCTTTTCTCACTTTCTTCTCTTCTCTTCCACCATGCCCTCCTCCATTTTTCTTCTTCTTTTCACTTCAAGTAGTCCAATCCAAGCTTAAATCATTTACATTTGAGCTCTATTTTAAGGAAAACCAACTCATTCCTCTCTTTCTAGAGTATTTTGGAGTTAGGGTTTTTGCTCTAAAAAGAGGAAAAGTACCCACACATTCAATGTTACTCTTTGAAGTTATTTGAGGTATATTCCTAATCCCTACTCTTTATTCCAAATAAATTATTGAGACATTAGTTTGTGTTTGTGTAGAATTGTTGATTCTTTTTTAGTTTGTGTAAATTATTGTGTTGGACTCTTTGAAGTTATTGAGACATTAGTTTGTGTAGAATTGTTGATTCTTTTTTAGTTTCCTTATATGTTGATCATTATTTGTTTTTTACATAGTTTCTTTTTTTGGATCATAAAATTTGTTAGATGAGGAGGTTTTTGGTACCTAGAAGTTCTATTGAGAATGCGAATGTTGTGCAACCGGAAGCCGAAGTAGAAGAAACGCCCCCTAATGCGGCCAATGAGTTTAATCCAAATGACATTGTGCGTGATCCAGGATGTAGGAAACAAATTGATGAGTATGCTACGGAGATTCAAGACCAAGTGAGGAGGGCGTATATATTGAAGGGTCCAACGCAACCAAATTTGACAAATTTCCCTCGTACTCAATTTGGGAAGTATTCAAGAGCATTTTGTAGTTCATGGTATAAGAAAAGATCTTAAAGTTGTTAAAGTTGTTTGGTATCACAAATGATGTTAAAGTTTGCTTTCATTTTGAAATTGATGTTAAAGTTGTTTGGTATCACAAATGAGCTTTCAAAAATCTTGTAAAGAAAATATCTAAACATTGTGCTTGCTATGGAATTAGTTGATGATGTCAAATCTCGGTTGGCCACATTGAGAGATAGTGGTTGGGATAATTTATTTTTGTTGTCCAAGAATTTTGTGTTGCTAAAGGTATTCCGTGCAAATATGGATGAAGAAATACCAATTCGGGTCGTTCAAGAAAAGAAGGGGAGAACTATCATTAATCTTCACCATTATCGTGCGTAGATTTTTATGTTGCTATTGACAAAATATGTGTGGAGATGGATCACCGGTTTAGTGAAGGAAGTAACAATGTGCTGAATTGCTTCTCATGTCTTGACCCCAAGAACTCTTTCTCAAGGTTTGATATTGATAAACTTGCTCGCCTTGGCGATATTTATCATGCCGACTTTTCTCGATGATGATCGTGGAACAATAAGAGAGCAACTTGACAATTATGTACATCACATGAAAATGCATGCTTCCTTTACTTCTTGTGAAGATATTGAAAGTTTGGCTATGAAGATGGTTCAAACTCAGAAACATTTGGTATTTCCATTGGTCTACAAACTCATTGAGTTGGCTTTGTTTATTCTGTTTGTGTCGATAAAGATCCGTTGAAAGAGCTTTTTCAAAGAATGAAGATTATCAAGTCTAAATTACGCAACAAGATCAACGATGAGTGGTTCAATGACTTGATGATATGTTACACCGAGCGGGAGATATTCAAGTCACTTCAAGATGTTGATATTATGCGAACATTCACCCGAAAGAAGTCTCGAAAAGGGCATTTACCTCCTAATTTTATTTAGCACTCTATTGACAGGTTAGATTTCATCTCTCCTATTTAGCACACTTTATGATTATTTATATATTATGTTATATGTCAATTGGCGGGAAATTTTCTTGCCCAGACTCTAGAAAAATCCTGGCTTCGCCACTGTCTACAAGAGTTACTCTTTGAGTAAGTTAATCCTAATTCATTTGAATTTATTAGATATGAGATCTATCTATAGGATTACATAGAGTTTTTACAATTATAATAAACCTAATGTTAAGATTTGACTTAATAAAATCGATCATGGCATGGTTACGATTTTTTTATTTAAAGTAAGAACTAGTTTATTATGAAAATTAAACGCATAAAGGCAATAACCAAAAAAGATAAAAGATACATTTATATATTTTGAATATTGTTAGAAGAGCGACTAGTAAAAGAAGATAAAGAAACAAAAATCCAAGTACAAGGGTTCGAAAAAGTATGCCTATGTCTGCAGCTATAGAGTAGTTGTAGCTCTGTCTTATTTCAGAAATGAATTATGGTTTCTATGTTACATAGTACTTATAATAACTCGGTCCAGATTACAACAATACACATGAACCGTACCGCAGTGGGTTAATGTTGCGCAGAAAGGCGTGTGCAAGTATACACAGACTTTAACAAGTAATATAATAGAAAGTAGAGTGTCGAATCCACATGGATTGGATTAATTTCTAAGGTTTAAAATGGTAGTTAAACTAGTGAGAAACAAAGTAACAAAATAAAATATAATCAATGGTGTGAGAAAACTGAATTTAAAATAAGCTAAGTAAAGATAGAGTGTAATCAAGTTAGAAACATAGTTGGAATGCTCTTTACTAAGTAAATCACTTTTGATAGCATTATGTTATATATGATGCTCCTGCAATGATTGCACCTGCAATGGATGCTGTTATAATTAAATTGTGCTTTTCAGCACCTATCTTCAGGGTTTCGTTACAAGTCTTATGTCTAAGTCCTAAATAAGTTCACCCTTGTATTTTAAGCTCCAACAGTTTCACCCTATGGACTAAGCTAGCCTATGTCTAGGTTTTAGCATGGAGTTAACAAAGTTTCCTCTTATTAAAACACTTATCCATATTAGTTCTTGAGTTCCAATTATAAATCATGTCTGAATTTATAATTTTCATTCACTTTTAGATGGCCAATTCTAAATATGAATATGAAAGAGTTTATCATGCAAGAACTAAAATGCAAACATCAATACATAACATAATAACTTAATCAAAAGATCATTACAAAGTTAAAGCATCCCAACTAGAGAAGTTTAGCTCATGTTAGATATTACTAAGCACATACAAACAAAGATAACCATGTTCATATGTTTGATAATACAAAGGGAAGAAAATAAAGAAAGAATTACACAGTTGAAGTTCCCATGTAAAATCTGCATAGTAATGCTCCTATAATGCCTTACAAATGCTTGATGTGCCAGCAATCAAACACCAACACGAAATGGTGTAGAGGTAGAGAGAGAAGTTGTCACTTTCTCTCCCTCCTTCACACCTCTCACTTCTCTAACTTGGTGTATCTTGGTATCTCTTGGTATCTCACTTAGTATATCTTCAAATGAGGAGAAGAAGATGTATTTATAGGCTCCTTGAGAGAGCTTTCTTCAAGATTGGGTTTGCTTGGGCTGAAGTTACAAATTCAACTTGCACGAATTTGATTGATTTGATTACCCATCTACTACCAAAGAGGTCCTATTGCATAATGACAAGTGTCCCTATAAAGAAAAAGTTACAAGCTAAAAAGTAAAAGTGAGGTGCTGCACTTGCAACTTGACTTTGATGTCATCAATGACGTCAGCATGCTAGTGCATCTGTTGATGTGAACATTGTTGGTGCATTGGTTGCTGCCAATATTGCTAGTTCAATGGTTGCTGGTGCAATGCCTCTGCTGCTGGAATGACTATTGTAGGAGCAGTCATTGCTAATGACTGTTGTGCCAATTGCAGGGGCAATGATTGCTGCAACAATTGAACAAACACATCAAAATACCACAAGGGCACCAAAAGTGCCAAATGATCACATATCGCTTCCTAACCCTCTTTTCTCAGAAACAACACATATTAACTACTTTAACAACAATATTGCTTAGAAACTCACCTTGATTTAAGTCTAGAACATATAGATAACTCTATATAAATAAGAGTTATCACACCCCCAAACTTAAACCATTGATTGTCCTCAAGCAATGACACTTGAACAAGAAGAAATTAAACACACAAGGGTCTTTTAGTTCTCAGAAGAATAGATCAGCTATGCCCTTTTAAAACATGTTTTCAATGAGTGCACTTTAGGAACTTTCATCTCTTTAGTTTCCCACAAAGCTTGTAAACCATTGGTTTTTCTAACATTCAAAATTATTGGAGCTCTTTTATGTGAGTGTGTGACCTTACTGAACTTCAGATTGGTTCCTAGCTAATTTCAAAAAGTTCATGTAGCTTTTGATCAACACCAAAGATTTTTCAAAATAGAGTTTAGACTAACAAATTCATTTAAGTGTTGAGGGCTTTCAACATACAACAAAGGGTCTTTTGTAAAAAACTCAATTTGGCTAGTGTTTCTAATATTTGTGGTGGTGTCTACTTGCTGAAGCATTGAATTTCTTTGTATTGCAGGAACATTGCACTTGAGAGAAGATTAGCTACATTGTCCTCCTCGATGTTCCCCTTTTTGCATTTTTTTTTGACTTTTTGTTTTTGTTTTTCTTTTTTTTTTTCATGCAATTTTTGGAACGGATACAGCTTAATTGATTTGGATCAATGTAGCTATATTACATGATAATAAACTTTAAAGAACAAACACACTGACTTTCCTAAAATTGAGTTTCTTGGCCTTAGTATTCATTGATGCAACCCCAAACTTATTTTCTTAAGCTCTCCTCAATTTTTAGTAAAAATTTGGCTATTGATCTTGGTTCACTAGGACTACCTTTAAGCATCCACTTATTTTCTAGTTAACTAAGTTCCTTTCTTAGGTTCAGTGAGTTAAGTGTTGAAGCAAAAATAATTTTGATCATTATCCAAACTTAGGCTACAACACTTAATGTTTCACAAAGAAATTAGTTCCAAAAGAAATGCACTTGTTTTTCTTTTCAAAAAGGGTTTTAGCTGATCATGCTTCTCAAAATACTAACCAACATATTTAAAACTTGTTATAGACTAATATTAACTAACACATATAAAACACACATATATAGCATAAGTTCACAAGTAATCACAAAATATAAGCTAATCTCCCCCCAACTTAAAACTTAGTAGTGTCCTCACTGCTCATGCAAACTCTAATTGAAGAGGATTTCTAGAGCCTACATTACTGAAATTAAAAACATTTATGACAACAAAAATTTTAATTCCTACACAGCTGTTGGATGCTAACACTGATGCTACACATCTAGCAGATTTTATTTAAATAAAAGACAACACAAACAAATACAACACAAACATAAACAACACAAATAAATAAGAAAACACAAATGAAAACACAACAATTAACAACAACATAAACAACAGAACACTAACACACATAAAAGGGAAGAGTTTACTGATTGGTGAACACAACACAATTCTTCTTTGGCTCAGTTTCAGCTTTTGCAGCAATGGATGCTGCAGCATTGGATGCTGGTGCAGTATTATTGCTTGTTGTTGCTACAGCAATGGTTGCTTCAGCATCAACCTGTTGTTGTTCTAATGCCTTCTCAATGCTTTCTATTATAATTTCTCATTTTGCTCATTCTCTTGCTCTTTTCCTTACTCTGGCTCTTCTTGCAAGTCCTCCTCATAGTTAATGCTCACTTCACCTATGCAATTGAACATTCCTACAACATCAAAAAAGAAACAAAAACAACAAATATTAGATTTAAAACTCTGGGATGCCTCTCAGTAGCGCTTGGTTTAAGAGTCTTCAGCCAGACTAATCCACATGTTAGAGTCTTGGTAACTCTGTGGTGACTTTGTCTCTCTCCACATGTGCTCCATAATACTGCTTCACCCTTTTGCCATTGACTTTGAATGTGGAATTAGTGGCTTCATCAAACAATTCCACTGCCCCATTAGGATACACTCTCACCAATTTAAAAGGTCCTGACTGCTTAGATTTGAGCTTTTCAGGAAGTACTTTAAGCTTTGAGTTGGACAAAAGAATTTGTCTCCCTTTATTTGGCTCTTGTCTTTGAGTCTTCATGGCTACTGCAACAGTTGCTGCAGCATTCACTTGTTCCGCAGATGCTGTAGCAACAGATGCTACAACATTGTTCACTTCATTTTTGGTGTATTTTGGTGGTGGGGTGTCGATAGGTTGGTTGGGTGGTGTTTTGTTTGGTGTTGTGGTGGTTGATTGTGGAGCAGATTTTGGATTTTTGTGAGGTGGGGATTGGGGTGAGAGAGTTGGTTGTTTGTTGAGGGATTCTTTAGGGTATGGTTCAGGCTCAATCTCTTTAACACTCTCTTCTTTTTCTAGTTCATTTCTTCCTCCCTCACTCTCTTCAATGATGTGGAGTTGCTTTCAAAGACTCTCTAAAATTTGTTTGTCTTCATGAGCCTTTTTCAGCCTTTGAGGAAAAGGAGGAAGAGGGTACTCTTGGACAAACTTAGGTGATGGCACAGGTGCAACATTGGATGCTGGATCAACGAATGCTCCTGCATTGTTTGATACTGTTGCTGGAGCAATGGATGCTCCTACATTACTAGAATTTTTTCTTTTCTGCTTTTTTAATTTTTTTCTTTTTCTTCCTTACCCTCACCTTCTGTATCATATGGTTCTGTCAAATCTTTCCCACTCCTCAAATATATAGCATTTACCTGCTCTTTCCCAAGAGTTTGTGAAATTGAAGCTTTTGTGGTGGATGGTAATGATCCATTTGGTCTTTGGTAAAGAGTAGTGGCTAATTGTCCAACCTGATTCTCTAAGTTCCTAATGGCAGCAGTATGAGTTTGGATTGAAGTATTTATATCACTCATAAATTCTCTTGTTTCACTCATAAATGCTTTCATTAGAGATTCCAAGGAGTTTTCCATTTCTGGTGCAGATGGTCTTTGGACGTGTTGAGAATGGAATCCTGGTGGAGTAGATGGTGCAAAATGCATTTTGGTGCAAAGAACATTGTTACTCCCCCACCAGAAATCTGGGTGATTGTTCCAATTTGGATTGTAAGTGTTTGGGTAAGGGTTGTTATTGTTGTTGTACCCTTCATAGTTGACAGAGATAGGGTTGTTGGGACATTCTTCATACAAGTGTTCTTCTCCACAGTATACACAACTAGTGGTTCCTGGAAAGGCTTTCTCTATTGCAAAGCGATTGAACCGACATTGCTCCAAAGAATGGATGTTGGTGCATTGTTGGAGTTGAGATTCTTTATCATGTTGGTGAGTGTTGCAACTTGAGCTGACAAAGCTGATACTTCACTGATTTCATGAACCCTAGCTACCTTCTTTTGAGTATTGACTCTTTCTATGGGCCATTGGTAGCTGTTGGTTGCCATTTTTTCAATCAACTCGGAAGCTTCATTGTATGATAAGTTCAGTAGCACTCCTCCAGATGAAGCATCCAACATGAGTCTGGTTTGTGGATTTAAACCACTGTAGAAAGTTTCCATCTGGATGATGACAGGTATTCCATGGTGTGGACACTTTCTCTACAATTCCTTCCATCTTTCCCATGCTTCAAACAAAGACTCAAATTCTTTTTGTTTAAAAGAAATAATATAAATTCTCATTCTGGCATTTTTAATAGGTGGGAAATATTTTGCTAAAACATTTTCTGCTAATTTATTCCAAGTAGTGATAGAGTTATGCTCTAAAGAATTTAACCAAGCCTTAGCTCTATCCTTCAAGGAATATGTAAATAGCTTCAATCTAAAAGCATCTTCACTAACACCAGGAATGATAAAATTGCTACATACTTCTAAAAACTGTTTTAAGTGCAAATATGGATCCTCATGTGGAGAACCACTGAATTGGCCTATTGTTTGTAACATGTGAAACATTATAGGCTTAAATTCAAAGTGTGTGGCAGTGATTTCAGGCCTAACTATGCTAGTTTGCATAGTTTATGGGTCAACCATTGCATAATCCCTCATGGGCCTATTTCTATCATTAAGCATATACTTGTTGCTACCATGTTGATGAATTGTTGTCTCTACAAGCTCCTAATTCTCCTATCTATCTCAGGGTCTAACTGGAATTCTGGTGTGCTGAACTTGGGCTATTGCTGGAGGAACTGTTGTGTTATACCCCAATTTTGTCCATCTTCTTTTTCTTGCTTTAGTCGTCTTTTTATTAGCGGCGTGCTTCGGAGTCGCGTGATTATGGGAAATATTAGTGTAGAGTCTTGGTTACCAATCCAAACCAAATCCAGTCACTCCGTTCAGCTAAACTCGAAATACCATTGTTTAAATTAGGCATGTGCGCGAATGATCGATCTTCTCGTGCGTTCTTCAATTTAATTATCTGTATTTGAGTTTAGTCGTATGTGAGCAGGTCCACCTAAAGTTATTTTTCTCAAAATTTGGTGGCGGCTTCCTAACGAACCATTTCGAAGAATCCTTTCCTGATTTTTCTGGTCATTCAAACCGACTCCATTTGGGGACTTATTTATTTTTAGAGAGTCAAAACCTAGTCTAGTTAATTTAGGATTAATTCAATTTTTACCCTTTTATTTATTTATTTGCTTTTGCATAATTATGTTATTTATCCGTGTAAACCTAGGGGTAGAAGACGATAATTGTATATATGTTTGTTTGTCTGTTTGCTGACTTTTGGGTTGTTTTAAAATTGCTCCTACACACACTTCACTTCTACACTTCACACACGTGAGAAATGTCCTCTACCCGACTCGAGCATAAACCTAAGTTAGAACGAGATTGCGTAGTGATGGCTGCTGGGACGACGTCGTCGTTGGGTGGTCACGAAAATCTCACCTAGAGTTTGATCCCTTTTGAGGATGCTATCCCTTCTAATAGCTTGCCTATTCTTTGGGTCGATGTTCTTGACTGAGTCATTGGCTCTAGGGACCATGTGTAGGATTCTTTAGAACTATCCCTGTGAGGTTCACTATAAAAGAAACCTTAGACCCACTCTGTAAGATACATTTCTAGGGTCACAAAGGAGCTTTATACCCTCGCATTCAAACAAATATTTATGCATACCGTCTTCTAAAAAAAAAATCAAAAAACCAAAAATCATTTTTTTTTACTACTTTTTTAGAAAATATACCACATGCATACAACAAATAAACATCTACAGTTGCATGCACTTTTATGACCGTCAGGGAATTTAAATCTTTACCTTGGAGAGAAGCCGTGCACGCTGAAGTCAAAATTAAATTTTGTACTTTACTCTCCACTGAAAAGTTTATAATTCCCCGACATGACGAATAAAATCATATATTATCATTTCATACACATACATCACATTCGCATTTCACATACATTCATTCGTTCATTCGCATTCTCATTTCATGCGCATTCATTCATTTGCATACTTACATCATGCATTATAAAAACGAAAAAACATAATTTTGAGAGAAAGATTGTGATGAGAGGGGAGGCATTCTTGTGAGACAAATAATTCTTTTGAAAAAGTTTAGCCATACTTCGTTGCAAGCTCAAGGTGTTTCAAGGCACTCAATCTTTTCAAATTAAGCAAACTCGTTCACATTTTTTCAACAAAGCATTGCACCTCATCCACTCCATGATGAATGACCAAGTGGTCCACTAAAAATTTCTTTCATATTAAAACTGATGTTAACTCTCTACGAAGCAGTCGTGTGTGACATGTGTCTTCATTTTTTGTTTGAGTCAGTTAATGTCCCTACCTTGTCATCATCCCCCGTCCAAGTCTAATCCCACCCCGACCACCCTAAAGTACATTCTCCCCTACTTAGTCAACTTTTTGGTTTGTTCTCACCGATGAAATAACACTTGAGGCCCTCACACTGGGGGGCAATTTGTGATCTCTAAAATACCTTGTCGACGTTGTATCCCCTTGGTGCAAGTCCTTTACAAAAAATTCAAAAATGCCCGTTAGGTTGAAAACTCGTAAGAGCGGCCTAAGCAAAAAAATTAGGGCATAAAAAAATAAAGAAAAGAGCAAATATTTTGTAAATAAGTAAATTATTGTCCTTAAGTTAATTTTTGAGAAAACTAGCAATCATGTTCAAAATGAAGTTGAACCATCTTACCATATCCTCAAAAATCCTTTGCCACCCACCTTAAGCCAAAAATCCCAAAAATCTCTCAATCACCCTAGACAAGGATCAATTCCACATAAAAATGGTGTATCATTTTTATTAAGTCACTCACTGAAAGAAAGAAAAAAAGAAAAGAAAAATCAAAAAAAAAAAAAGCTGAAATCCAAAATGAGGATCGAAAAACCACGAAAAAGCAAAAGTGGTACAATTATGAGCTGATACTTCTTACCATTAAATGCATAAGAAATCCTTGTCTAAAATAAATCCTCAAACACTTCCTTTAACCTCAATATCCTCCATAAACCCTTAGCCACGTTAAAATCCTAAACAAGTCCATCCAACCATGAGGCACATCAATTACTCAATAAAATCATCAAACACCTCTTTGAGCCCAATTATCCTTTCCTTCATAAATCATTAACCACCGGCCACATTACAACCCTCTAGAGTTCATTCCGATCATTGACTGATTGCTTTTGTTTTCTCAAAGTTTTAATTTCAGGACAAGTAAGTTTATTTATTTATAATATGTTTGCTCAAAAAAAATATATCTCAAAAAAAAAAAAAAAAAAAAAAAAAAAAAACTCAAAGAAAAGAAAAATCAAAAGGCTTGCACCACAAGATTCATTCAAGTTACAGTTATACTAAGACAAGGTCTAGTGATCACCAAGTGTAGTTTTCATCATAGCAAACTCAAGATTATTGTAGTCTGAGAGTCATAACCAAAAGTTTATACTAGGATCGTCGCCTAGATCTTAAAGCGGGGCATCCCTTTCACCATATATTCCATTTGAACTTGGGGAAATTCGTACAGTGTCATGCCACACCCAGCCTATTGCCATACCAGACAAACTCCTTGCCCTAACTCCGTCACTTTCCACAACCTAACCAAAACAACCGTCTGAATTCCCGTTATCAAGTGGGGCAACCTCACACCCTTCACTCCACCTACAAATGGGGACATTCACCATACACCCATCTCATCCCCTTGTTATATCCACATCAACAAAACCATACCGGGGCAATTTCTCAACTCATTACCCTATATGTTGCTACTCTAGTCGGGGCAATCCTGTCCTTACCATAAATGGGGCAACACCAAACTCTACGGGTTGAGACAATATCTATTGCTGTCCACCTTTCATTCCAAAGCCAATGCATTCCCCATTCATCATTTTCTACACCTCTAGCTTGTTAGCACTAGACAGGGGCAAGTTATTCACTCACAATCATCAAATCTAAATTGGGGCAATCTCGGCTTGGAAAAACCTACCATTCATGACATTGACGAAGACCAGTCATTCATCCTTTCATGCGTCGCATTCGTCCATACCTCTTGAACCAAGTTAATCGACTCATTCATCTATGTTTGCACTACTATACATGTTTTCTTAACAATGCTTCGAGAGATAGAACACAAGTTGATAATGTGATACTGAAAATCCACTTATCATGGGGCATCAAAATGGAAGAGAAAATGAGCAAGTTAGCAAGTTCTTTTCACATCGTCGTCAGAAAATAACAACCTTGAGATTGCCGGTTTGAATCAAATCTAATCTTTCCAAAGAATTATCAATATTCATCTCCGCCTCTCGCATCCAAAGTCTCACATCTCATCATCACAAAAATGTTTCGCACTCAATCACCATTTCATATCATCACACCATAGCATTTGCATTCAAACATTTCATTTGCATCATATTAACATTCATACTTCATGCATCCATCAGATAAATAAATAAAAAGCAAGCAAAAAAAAAAGCAAAAAGCAAAAAACAAAAGAGAAAGGAATCACCTATTTCATCCATCACCCCACCAAAAATCACTTGTTGCATGTGCATGTATTGTTGGCGTTGTATGTCCATTACATGATGTACTGCCTCTGAATCGACTTCAAGTGTCGATACCCATATTTTGTTCCTCTAAGATCAAAGCTCTAAGCGTTGATCCCGTATCGCATCACAGATCACCGAGCCGATCCCGCACCCCGAGTGGTCCTTCGTGAGCACTCGCCTTCGCCCGGCCCTAAGTGGCCCAGTCGCAAACGCGTCGAGTCGAGCCCGGCGGACCTTCCGACTCCCGCGTGGTCCTTCGGACTAGTTGTGTCGGCCTAAGACACAGCATTATGTCGTCCTTCATGGTCAACATATCAGTTCTAGACCTGATCTTGACCCATCATGGCCGCTCCGAGTATAAAGGCCCCCTCAGACCGTTTAATTAGTACCGTAGCTAGTTGCGCTCCTTCAGACCACGATGGTCCTTCAATTGAGGCCTAGGCAGCCTTTCAGACCTTAAGTGGTCCTTCAGAGCCTTGTCGCTCCTTCAGACCCTGAGTGGTCCTTCAGAGCCTTAGTGCTCCTTCAGGTCCTTGTTGACCCTTCATTCAAATCTCGGTTAATCGCCAAGTATTAACCACTCCCTCTTATCTCTCAAACTTTCCACTTCCCTTAAAACGGACAAAATTAGCGTCTATCTTATCTTTATTCCTATTTCTACTACGAAAGTTCTAGAGCTCAGCACTTTCTAGTAAAATATTAATAAAGAGGGGCAGCTGTTATACCCCAATTTTGTCCATCTTCTTTTTCTTGCTTTAGTCGTCTTTTTATTAGCGGCGTGCTTTCTTCGCGTGATTATGGGAAATATTAGTGTAGAGTCTTGGTTACCAATCCAAACCAAATCCAATCACTCGCTTCTTAAACTCGAAATACCATTGTTTAAATTAGGCATGTGCGCGAATGATCGATCTTCTCGTGCGTTCTTCAATTTAATTATCTGTATTTGAGTTTAGTCGTATGTGAGCAGGTCCACCTAAAGTCATTTTTCTCAAAATTTGGTGGCGGCTTCCTAACGAACCATTTCGAAGAATCCTTTCCCGGATTTTTCGGTCGCTACATGTTGCAGGTGCAATTGTTGCTGGTGCAATGACTGCAGGTGCAATAACTGCTATACCACAAGGAACAAACAACCAAAGTAAAATTGCTCACTAAATTACTACTAAGTTAAACAATAAAAATTAATGACAATCCCCTGCAACGGCGCCAGTTAACGATCCAGATTACAACATTGCAGTTTAATAGTGTCACCCTAGACAAACGGCCAAAGTGAGGCAACCTCCAAGTTTTTGGAAAATCTTTTTGGAGCTTTGTTTGGAAGGAACTTGAAACAATGGGACCTCATTCTTCTTGCATAAGTTGAGTTCACTTGCAACAGCTCAACCAATCAAGTTATCGAGAAATACCCATTTGAAATGGTATATGGCTCACATCCCTACAACCCACTAGACTTCCTCCTCTAGAATTTGTCCTTATAGTGCATATGGTGAACAGAGATCAAAATAAATTGTTGTCGTCAAATTCTTTATCTTAGCTGATCGGCTAAAATCTTTAGCCTTTGATTTCCTCTGTCTTCAAACGATTACGCTGAGGAAGGAAATTTGTTCGTCAGTTATGGGGTCCCTAATTCCTACAAAGAGTCATTGAGTTAGGTGAGAGGGACGTGATTGGACTATCTAATGGCTAACATGCATAAACTAGGAAAACGTGTGAGTAAAGGAAAAGCAAATGACCGAAAAAATGTAGATGTTAGATTGATTGATGCTTGTTTTTTTACAAATGTACAGTCTATATATATATATATATATATATACATGGTCTTGGTTGGCCATTAGGACTAGCCTACACCTAACCATCGTTGGATCACTAAGATCAATGTACCATAACGTCCACTAGCACGTATAGTGGGGTGATCTTCCTTTGCTCATATTACCACGACGCTTCTCCAGTTCGCCCGGTAGCTCCAGCGTCCCCAACTTGGCCACGTGTATCGTATACTTTCTTCCCACACAAGCCCTTTTCCTCGGCCAAAATATCCTCAACTATAAAGTCTATTATGTCCTCAGCCACCGCTCCTTAGCCGAGTCATTATCTAGTCGATATTTCAGTCCTCAGCAAATGGAATTTGTCCCTTGGCACCTTAGTCCATGGATTGTACTTTAAGCATACTAGCCTCATAACCCGTGCGATGCACAGGGTTGGCTAGATTCCATCGTATAATCGAGTAATTAAATTTTCTCGAAAGACTAATATCTTATCATGCTTGAAAGCAAGTTTTTCATTGACCAACATTGAGCTTGTCAACTCTGAAAATCAAACTTAGGAGAACGCGGTCGACCCCCATGTCCCATGGTAGCCTATGCCATTGGGAAAATGAAGTTAGTTTGCAAAATATAAAATCTAATAACTGTGAATAAAAATTAAATTATAAATATATATAAATTGAATAAAAATATTATCAGTTTTAAAAGGAACATTAACAAAGACATTTAAATTGGACATCCTCCATAGATAAGAAAAGAAGAAAAAGTCTAAAGAATTTTAATAACAAATCTACATTCATCAAATGCAAATATAAAAAATTAACCCATAATTAGAAAGAAAAGAAGACAAGACAATTAAAAAGCGAAACACGCAAGCATCATGCATGGTTGAAGGAAAACCCATGATAAAATAGGAGCAGTTATACAAAGTTGAAAAAAATTATGGAGGTTTTATTGTAAATGTGACTGAAGTTTCCGTTTAAAGAAGATGGTGAAGGTTCTATATTATATGTATTGAAGTTCCCACCGGAGTCAATGCAGCAACATTGTATTCAGTGGCGGAGGCAGCGTATATTTTATTAGGGGGCTAAATTTAAAACTATTTTTAATATAGGCAAAATAGAATTAAAAGTTATATTCCATACAAAATATAATAAAAAACTTATATATATATATATATATATATATATATATATATATATATATATATATATATATATATATGGTTTAAATTTAGACCAAATATGTATACTTATTTTGCTTATAATTTGTTACCAATGGAGTAAGAGTTTAGATATTAACAATAATTAAGAAAAAGTTCGTTAAACATTATCTCTATACATTACAATATGCCACAATAGATGTTGACAAGCAGATAAAGATAAGCTTAAAACATAACCAAATTATTATAATTTAAAAAAACTATAACAAAATTATTATAAATTCAAATTTATGACATGAAATACTATTTTAGTGTACAACTTTAATTTAGATGAAAGATTAGTTACATAATAGAATATATAAGATATCAATAATTATATGTAGCAATAATTTATTATTATCACAAATTTCTACATTTTTATTTTTATTTTTATTAATGAAAGATAAAAATATAAACACATTCTCGAATATTAAAGAAATATAAAAATATAAACACCAATTAAAGAATTATTTTAGTACTCGTTGGTTCGAAATGACCAAAAAAAAGAAGAAAATAAAAATGAAAAAGTGAAACGCAGTATCATGCATGGTTGGATGAAAATTACCAATAAAATAGAAACACCTATAGAAAATTGAAAGCGTACGACTGAGGGATCTATTGTAAATGTGACTGAAATTTTCGTAAATAAAAATTAAATTACAACTATAAGTTAAATAAAAAGATTATAAAATTAAAATGAAAAGGTTATTAATGAATAAACTTCGCGTATTTGAACATCTAAAAAAATATACTTTTAGCATCGCACTTTGCGTATTTTTCCACAAACTTATTATTATTATTATTATTTACGGAAAAACTTTTGGTATTTGGAGAGTTAAAAAATTTTCAAATCCCAAAGTACCTCAAAACACACTGCTTAACATTTCAATATATGCATTTTGTTACAATTTTTTTCCACCATCAAGTACACTGAAGCATATTTTCTAGCATCTCATGTTACGTATGTTTCAACAAATCGATTATCGAAAAACAAAATCTGCATATTAAAACATCTAAGATTTTTCAATACCATAAAGTATACTCTTTAAAATATAAAAGAAAAAAAAACAAAACAAAAAATTGAAGAAAAAACAAAACAAAAAACCAAAAAACTGAAAGAAAAAAAAGTAAAAAAAAAATGAAAAAAAAAGCGGGCAATTCCCGCGCGGCATGACAAGCCGCACATACGTTAGTAGATATTATAGGCTTTTTCCACCAAGTCTTCTTGATATCAGCTATTTTTTGCCTTCTTTGGCAAACATTTCTTTATTGAGGCTCCTAGCTAACTTCATTGTAAATTAACTCCCCTCCTCATTGATAATCTTTCCCCAAGAGGATTCTCTTGTTTTAGCGCGTATTTTGCACACCTCGTCCTATGTGCACATGGAGGCCTTTGCCTCAACTAGGCCCTTCCTCGACCAACCTGTTGAGGCAAAATCCCCTGGATAAGTTTTGGTGGAAACAAATCTTTTTTATTATAGTGTTTAAGTTCTCTAATTCACTAGTGTTCTAATGGATCTTCTTGAGAGATATAAGTACATGAACTATTCAATTAAGTCTAAAAAATATAGTGTGCTAAGAAAGCACCACATTAGAAGACATAATTGATGTCTTAGAAGAAAAGAATGAAGGCTTTGAGGTCAGAAGAAGATAGAAGAATGAAGACACGTGTTATAGTGGCTTCACAAGTTAAGAAGAGTTTCCTCAAGAAGCCTCATAAAGAAAGATGGCTTATTGAATCCTTAGAAGATAAGAATGATGGTCAAGAAGTCGTAAGAGAAAGGATAACAAGATTTCCATGGTGGTTTCTTAAGATCCGGTTGTTTTTGGAAGAAGCCTCTCAAGAAGAGTTCATAATAGTAAGAAGCTTCTCAGATAAAAAAGACACAAGCTATATTGCCTCTCAATGAGACAAGATGCTCCTTCATGTTGCCTAGTAAGAAGGCATGGCAAGAGTAAGAAGTTTCTCAAGAGAAGACTCAATCCATATAGCCTCTCATGATAAGAAAAGCCAAGTCAAAATGTTTAAGCAACATTAAGAAGGCACAGATCATAATCTATCACAAGCAAAGAATACTATGAATGTAGCCTCAATCCATATAGCCTCTCCATGATTGAATTCAATAGATCATCATAAAAAACAAACAAGGAAAAAATTATGCTAGGATAGATGAATTATAAAAATAGAAAATAGGTACTATGAATAAAAATTAATTTATTACAGTTTGACATGATTGTCAATTCTTGTGAGTACATTTTCTTAATTAGAGTCTCATGTAGCATAGAAATTATTATTTTTTATTTTCTGAAAGCCTCCAAGCTAAAACCAGTATGTCTGCATGATAGGAGGCCCTGTCAAGACAAAATCAACAAATTAATTTAATAGTATTTAAGTTTTTTTTTTAAAAAAAAGATAATGATAAAAATTAATTTATTACAGTTTGACATGATTGTCAATTCTTGTGAGTACATTTTCTTAATTAGAGTCTCATGTAGCATAGAAATTATTATTTTTTATTTTCTGAAAGCCTCCAAGCTAAAACCAGTATGTCTGCATGATAGGAGGCCCTGTCAAGACAAAATCAACAAATTAATTTAATAGTATTTAAGTTTTTTTTAAAAAAAAAAAAGATAATGAAAATTGTTACAAAAGACTAGATATAAGATGAGAAGAAAATGAAAATATGGATACCATTGTTACTTAATGGAAATATATCCATGCAAAGCTCTCGACAATTAGCGATGCAAACATTGATTTTTTTGCTATTGTCCTTACATTGTTGGAAACACTTTTGCATACAATCATAGAAATAACTAGTAACAAGAACCTTAAAAGGTCTATTTGGCTCATCAACTTCTTGAGATTGATTGATATGAGTTTGTGTTACAACTAACACAATCATTAGCATGACAATACATTTTTTCACATCACTCAATACCATAACTCTTTTTTATTTTTATATTCTCAAATTTGTATTGATTTCTCAAGTTTGTGATGTCTTCTGTATACAATAGCTTTATTTATAGCAATGCACAACCAAATTCCTTTTTAAATGTTTTCTAAATACTTAATATAATGTATTAATAATAGAATTTAGAAATACTTGTTTAAAACATAAACAATATGTAATTATATATAACTTAATTATTTATTTAAATTAGCAAGTATAGGTGATTGTCTTTATATATTTGTGTGTGTGTGTGTGTGTCTGACTTTGTGATTAATTCCTATTGTGTTTGTGGTATGCAAATATTCTAAGACGTGTAATTTTATTAAAATTTCAAGAAAACACAAATTAGTGTACATTGTATAAAAATTAGATTTTAAGGAGATTATATATTGTTTTTCATAAACAACATAAATTGACTTCTCAAAATGATGAAAAAGATAATTATCTTTAAGAGGTTGAAAAGGCGTGCTAAAAATGTTTAAAAAAAACATATACTCTAAAAGTGAAACTAAAATCTGAAACTAATCCATTAATATATAGTTTAATTAATAGTTTAAGATGTTTATGGCTACTGCAAAGAGATAATAGGCTGCCATGATCAACATTCAGTTATAATGGCTTTAGACTATACAAATGGTTTAAGGCTAATTAATTTATTAATTAATTAATAGTTCAAGATGTTTGTGGCTATTGCAAGAGATAACGAGTTGCCAAGTCCATTCAATTATTTTTATTAATGGCTTTATGTGACACCCAAAAATAATATTTATTACTTAGATTGTTAAATGACTTATTTTGCAATTGATTTAGTGAATTTGAATTTTATTTTGACTATATATGTTTAGATAAAATACTCTTAAATGTTTGGTTGACTTAGTCGATACTGCACTACAACATTTTGACCCTACGGCAACGGTCGAAAACCATCTCCTAAAGCCAAAAAACCGTTGTTATAACCTTTGGCAATGGTTTTGAAACCGTTGTTCCTTCGGGCGTTGCCTAAACTAAAGGCAACGGGTTTTTGTACCCTAAGGCAATGCAGACGCAAAACCGTTGCCATTGACAGCTGTAAGGCAACAGTTTTTGTTTCCATGCTATGGCAACGGTCGCAAACCGTTTTCAGTTCTGACAACATTTAAGAACCGTTGTCAGGGATGGCAACACGTAAAAATTGTTGTCAGATATGGCAACACTGGAAAATCGTTGCCTTATATATTGAAACAAAAATTGTTGCCAAAGATGGCAACACTCTAAAACTGTTTTTATTGATAAAGTAAAACCATTGCTGTCATTGGCAACACGAAAAATTGTTCCTATTTATTTTAAGAATCCATTTCAACAACAACGCTATAAAACCGTTGCTATTACGGACAACCACAAATAACTACCCTATTATATATCATTCGCATCACTAACTTCTTAATGGAAACAATTTGTTACTAAAATGAAACAATTTAAAAGACATAATGATCCTTATATTGCTACTTCAAGGGCATAATTAATGTATCTTAAACAAAATAATTTGTTACTTCAAATAAGTACAAAAAAACACGCAAAAGTAACAAGCCATCATCCAAAAACACACTGCAAAAGTACAAAAAAAACACTCCAAAATAAAACTTCTGTCTTCAACACATGTTTTCAAACTCTTCATCATCCAAGCCATCAAGACCTTGATCTCCTTCATCATTCCTACAAAAGTAACAAAAATCGATTAATGCAATATACAATACTTTATTCAACAATGCTATTTAGACAAAAAAAAATTTGACAAATCGACAAATCACCAATCTACAACACCAATTAACCAAGTTTTTAGACAATTAGTTGTTGAAAACAATTAACCAAGTTTTTAATACACGCCTCCTCAGCGTGAAAAAGCAGGTTGGCTAATCGTCTAAAAAACTTGGTTAATTGGTGTTGTAGGTTGGTGATTTGTAGATTTGTCAAATTTTTTTTTGTCAAAATAGCATTTTTGTACTTTATTAGTATTTGAATTAATGCACAATTTGATTAATGCATATGGAAAAGTGTGGACAAACATATTCTAAAACTTAGACAATGAAATCTATCATCTTTTTGCCATCTCTTGACACGGTGCAAAGTGTGGAATAGCATCAAAGTGTGGACTAGTTGTCATTGTGTAATCATTGGTTATATTCTAGTAGTTCTTCTTGAGAGAAAGAATTGTAGTACCCAAAATGGTAACTAGCTTCTCTTTCATGAGTACAATTTCCTTTCACATCTTCTCTTCCTTAATTCCAAGTTCCATTCACCCCATGCAAACTCTACCAAACTTTACTGTTCAAGACTATAGTCGAATATACATGTAGGAAAATAATGGTGTAAACCAGGATAGTATATCAAACGCAAAATTTCTTCCAAACCAACAAATGTAGCAAGAATAATATTAAAGGACAAAATGCCAAATGTTAGAACATGAATCAGTAATTGTAAACAATACTTGGATATTTATCACCCTGATATTTTAGTCATTATGGAAACCATGACTCACCCCTCTAAACTTAATAATACTTTTGTTAGATTAGGTTTTGATGGATACCTATTTGCTGAAAACAGGGGTGTTTTGCAGGTGGCATTATAATCGCTTGGAAGACTCACATCGTGGAGTCACTGAAGTTGTCAACAGTTTCCAATTCCTTCATCTTCATGTCACTTATGTTGGTGGTAGGAGCTGGGTTTTTACTCATGTATACGCTAGCCCTGATGAAGACTTAAGGAAATCTCTCTGGAAGCATCTACAAATCATTTCCAGAAACATCACTGGAAGTTGGCTTTTAGCTGGTGATTTCAATGAAGTTGTTGCAGCCAATGAAAGAAAAAGAGGTCAGGAGACAGGGGTGAGGCAGACTATCAGGAGCATCACTATCAGTATCAGCAGCAGCCGCCTCAATATCAGGAGCAGCCCCAGTATTAGGGGAGACTATTATCATGGGGACTATTTGCAGCAGTCTCCGTATCAGGATCACTATCAGGGGGGCACTATCAGCATCAGAGCCCAGTTGACGAGTCTGAGATGGATATGTCGTCAGACGAGTCTATGTCTCCGCATTAGGAGCATCAGCCTCAAGAGGATCAGGGGCATCACCAGGGGATTTCGTATTTGTACTTTGATGTTTGTACTTATGTTACTTTATTATTATTATTAGTTCTTGCACTTTATTATTACTATTTTTCGGTTGTTATATTTTACGAGTTTCCATAAATTTTCGATTTCATTGATTCGATAAAACAAACTTACATAAGCGATAAAACTTAAACAACTAGAATAAAAATAGACAAATAAAAAGAAAATACAATAGAAACTACTGAGCTGGTGGAGTTAATCGACGAAAGATCTCAGCGACGGTCCTTCTGGTTTCGAGGTACAGATGAATATAACCCTTCTATTTAAACGTAATATGAATGGACATCATGGCTCGGAGGTCATCATCGTTGTTGACATCCAAGGTAGACCAGTACACACCTCCATCAGCCAATTCCGATTTCCGATAAACGATACGAGTTATATCATGCTCGTCGTTCTAAGGTTGAACCATCCACAGTAGTTTCTGCTTAAGAGCAGCAAATGATGTGCAATGTTTTAACCTATACTGCATAACATCTCTCCCATCGAAACCTACATCATCATCTTGTAAGATGATGCCATGATGATCAGTGAGCCCAGATTAGAATGAACGATAGTGAGGGAAGAAGGATCGTAGTATGCCATTAGGGAAGCCTGCATCATCTTGACTTGTGTTGTGTGAGAGAAGTTGAATTTTTTTGTGTGAAAATAGTGAGGGTGGGAGTGAGTATTTATAGATGTCGTCAAAGATTATCAACTGTTGATATTGTCGGTGCAATCTACACCGTTGATCAACTTTGAAAGTCAAATCCTAACTGTTAAATTTAATAAAAAAATATTAATGGGATCGTATATACCCCCACACCTAGGTATATACGATCCCTATTTATACACCATTGTATTTACGTGATATAAACGTATATACGATTGATATTTTTAACCCAATCATATTTATTTCATAGAAGCGTATATTGTTGCTTCGTGTTCTAGTTGCAATATCAGTGCAAGTATACATGTCGTACAAGTAATAAAGTGGATAAAAGTAAGAGATCGTTCCCACGAGGATTGGTTTACTTTCGAAGTTCAAGTTTTCAAAACACAAGTGAAGCAAGTAACAAATCGGCAATAAGAGTTGATATTAAGACTAAGAACATAAATAAAGCAAATAAACAAGAAGTGGGTGTGAATATGGATGAGTGTGAGCTGGATTGCTGCATGCAAGTAAATCCCCTCTAGTCAGACGTTATAACGTTTACGCGTTATGACGTACAAATGCTATTCTGTATAGACGTTATAACGTTTGAACGCTATTGCAAAAGAGCTGTGCTTTTCAGTCACAAAACGTCAGAGCTTCAAGTACTAGAAGTCCTATGTCTAGGTTTTAAGTAGGCTCACTCCTGTATTTTAAACACTCACATCAATGTCCTATGAACTATTATCTATTCTATGTCTAGACTTAGATAAAAATGCCTAAATGTCTTTAGTGCACCTTTTCGTTCATATAAAACTTTGAGTTATTTTCATAGACCATGTCTGCACCTATGAATCTACTTATTTTAAGTGGCCAGTTTCAAAACAAGTTTGGAAATATTATCATGCAAAGATTTTAAAACGCATAACATTAATACTTCATAACATTAAACTAGAGGTTCATTACATGCAAAACAACAATCCAACTACAAAATGTTTAGCTCATGCTGAGCATCTCTACAAGAGTATAAGGAAGTGAAATCAAAATATCATACATAGAGGAAAAGAAACTAAACGCAAAAGATACGCCTAAGTAGCCTTCCTGCATGCACGCTGTAGAGACGTTACAACGTCTGAGCTTCACAGTAGTGGTTGCGACTGGGAATGGAAAATGGAACTTGAGAAGAGTTGCAATAAAGAAGTCTGTGTCCAGAACTTCTTTAAGGAAACTTTCTCTGAAATGGAGGAAGGTAGATGATGGAGAGATTGATCTGATTTGGGGTGGTGTAAGCGTGTGTCCATGAGAGAGAGATGAGTCTTCATTATATAGTCGACTTGGTCACGTGTTGCTGATGTCATTTGCCCACCTACCAAGCCTGCTTGCATTTCTGAACTGACATTGTACAGTGCTACAGTGCGTCATCCTCGTTAGCTTTGAGGGGAGAGAAGATCTTCTGACTTTCTGAATCTTTGACCATCATTGCTAGCGCGCCATAACTGAGATATTTCACTCTTGATCTGCTGCCCTTCTACAGACGTGATGAGGGACGTGGCCACGTTCAACTCTTTACTGCACAAGCACAAGAAGCATCAAAACGCTCACAAAGGCACCAATTGGTGCCAAAATGCACAGATCTCGCAATTTAGCCCCTAGCTAACTAAGAAACAATAAACTAGCAGAAAACTAATAAAATCAACCTACTATTGCTAGAGAACTTGCATGATTTATCTTTGAATAAGTATAAATAACTCATATAAATAAGAGTTATCATATTACGATGCCCACATTTTATACCATCGTATATATGTTCAAGACATATAAACGATTGGGTTTTTTTAAAAAAAAAAAAACTTTTTACAGGGGTATTTTGGGATATTCAAATGTATGTGGGGGTAGGGGAAATACGTGGGGGTACAAAAAAAACCCTGAAAAATTTGGGTTTTGCTTTTTCCACTCCCTCTCCTACTCAAAACACATCCCATAAGGGTGTGAAAAGACCAAAATGCCATTAATGAAATGGCCAAAGCGTCTTTTTTTCAAAAATATTCACCGGTTCGAACACGGGCATTCGAACACGTTCGAACAGTCTCATTCGAGTGTGTTAAATATTGACACACACCCTCTTGTGCGTAATTTAACAGGTTCGAATGGCACCAATCACACCTGTTCGGATAGCCTTGTTCGAACGCCCATTCGTATGGTGTTAACTGAACCAGTGTTATAGGATCACGAATTTTAGACGCCTCAGATTCCACCGACAGTTTTAATCAATGGTTTACAATCAGTCAAATGTGTCAGATAAAGTAGTGGATGTCATTCCGTTGGGAAAATCTGCCTGATCGAATAGAATTTAAACGGCTCAGATTTGTGATCTAAAAATGAAATCAACGGCTCACATTTTACGACACCTATTATAAAAAGGGCTTCAGTTTCTTCACCACTTCCTCACAGCTTCTTCACCAAACCCTACTCTGCTTGTTCATCAAACCCTACTCTTCTTCTTCACAAATACAACCAACCTGAAATGGAAAGGCAGTTGTGCCCAACCCAGTACTTAAGCGACAAATTCCTAACCGCCCTTCATCACCGTGGAACTGTCACCACTGGGGAAGATGGTATTGTGTTTCGTTGTCCTAACCATATCTTTTAAGGCATCGTATATATCTAGGGTTTAGGATATATACGATGCCTAAAATTATTATTTTTTTAATTCCGTTTTTTTAAATTTTAACGGTTAGGATTTCACTTTCAATGTTGATCAACGGTGTAGATTGCACCGACAAAATCAACGATTGAGAATATTTTACGACATCTATAAATACTCACTCCTACCCTCGCTATTTTCACACCAAAAATTCAACTTCCTTCTCTCACACAATACAAGTCAAGATGATGCAGCCTTCTAATCTGGGGATCGCTGATCATCAGGGCATCATCTTACAAGATGATGGTGTAGGTTTCGATGGGAGAGATGTTATACAGTGTAGGTTAAAACACTGCATATCATTTGCTGCTCTTAAGCAGAAACTACTGCGGATGGTTCAACCTGAGAACGACGAGCATGAGATAATTTGTATCGTTTATCGGAAACCGGAATGGACTGATGGAGGTCTTTACTGGTCTACCATGGATGTCAACAACGAGGATGACCTCCGAGACATGATGTACAATCATATTGCGTTTAAATGGAAGAGTTATATTAATTTGTACGTCGAAACCAGAAGGACCATCACTGAGATCCTTCGTCGATTAACTCCACCAACTCAGTAGTTTCTATTGTATTTTATTTTTATCTATCTATTTTTATTCTAGTTGTTTATGTTTTATCGCTTGTGTAAGTTTGTTTTATCGAATCAATGAAATCAAAAATTTATGGAAACACGTAAAATATAACAACCCGAAACTAATAATAATAAGTGCAAGAACTAATAATAAAGTCACGAATACATCAAAGTACAAATACAAAATCCCTAACGTCCTCGCCTACGGGGTAACGGAAAGTCCAGTGGTGCCATCTCCACCATCTCATACAGTCTCGCAAACGTCTCAGTGCCATGATGGATCTCGCATCTACGAAGGCCGCGCTGACAAATGCCCACCAGCTCCTGTATCCACTCACGATCGTGCAGTGGTAGTGTGAAACTCATCCGGTGCATCTTGGTAGTCAGATCGTGGTGGTCTTTGGAGCCGAAATAGTGCGGGGATAGATCGCGCGGACGTGCGGTCCTAAATCTTGAGGTCCAACCTCATCCGGCTGCTGAGCATCCCAAGTAGTGCGTAGAACGCAGTCACACTAACCATGAAGGTGGAGATCTGAAAGATGCAGTCGGCATGGCTCAGACAACCTGCAAAAGGGTCACGTGGGATGAACTGATAGTACCCAACCGTCGCGAGCACTATCGGGCATGCATGTAGCGAACTCAAAGTCGCCACGGTGATGAAGCCCTCATGCAGGAGATCTGCTCAAAGGGTCTAGCAGCCCGGTGCTCCTCAAATAGTCGCCAGTAGACATCCTTTGGTCTCAGCTCATCAATCATCCTCCTATAATGGCTCAGCTTCAGCTCATCTGTCTTCTTCTTCCTAAAGCGCCCAGCCAGTGGCTCCGCAGTCTCTATATGACCAGCCCTCCTCTCCACCATCCGAGGGAAATACCACATAATCCAAGACTGAAATGCAAAAATAAACGACATGGTTAATTAAAAACTATTTACCCAAAGTCTGAATTAAGAAAAAAATTAAGTTAAAATTTGTACTTGAAATAAGCTGGCATACCCTCCTAACTGCATTGTGTCCCTCAAAGAGGCCCCGTTCAAGGACTCATACATGGCTGTTAGTGCACCTGCACCCCAGGCATACTATCCAAGAACATCTGCACTGAGATCATCAAGGTAAAGCAGCCACTTAGCCTCAGCCCTGTCTCTAGTCTTCGTAGTGAAGATGTTGTAGGTTAGAAGTAGAAGGAGAAAAGCTCTCACAGCAACAGTCATGTCACCCCCCTCCGCCATATTACGCCTAAAAATCTCTAGCAGCCAAGTGAAACTGTAATACGGACCCCCACGAGTGTTGTTACTAGCCTCAATGTGTGAAACACCCAGATACATCTATGCAAACTGTCTGGCAGTCTCCGAAGTGACCGGAAGGGTTGCAGCTCTGGTATAATTCCCCTAGATGGGAAGATTCAGCAAACAAGAGACATCATCCAGAGTGATCGTCATTTCACCAAATGGTCAGTGAAATGACGAAGTATCTGAGTGTCATCTCTCGATAAAAGCGGACAACAACTCATGGTCTACTGTTTTGTGGCCAGTGTAGACAAGTGGGGTCAGTCTGGAGTCCCTGAGCTGTGGGGAATGTTGAACTAGCTCCTGGTAGGGTCCATACAGCTTGCTCAGGATTTTGTTTCCATGAGCCCAAACTTTCACAACACGATGATAATCCTGAATTAAAAATAAATTAAGAAAATAAGGCAAGAAGTGCAGACTATGTGCGTTAAATAATAACCTATGTAACAATAAATTCAACTTACCGGGTCAGCGCGTATAGAAGTGCAGACATGATCTGCCAGATCAGTGAAGAGAGAGTGCTGAGGCTGAGGCTCCTCATGATGCCCCTGATCCTCCTGAGGCTGATGCTCCTGATGCTCAGACATAGACGCATCTGACGACATATCCGTCTGAGACTCATCATCCTGCTAATAGTCATGCTACTGATAGACATGTTGCTGAGGGTGCCTCCCCCGATAGTTATCCTCAAACTGAGCCTGCTGCAGAAAATCCCCATGATAATAGTCTCCACCACCCTGATACTGAGGAGGCTGCTGATGATATTGGGGTGGATGCGGCTGATACTGAGTTGGTTGCAGCTGATACTGTGGTGGATGATGTTGATACTTAGGCGCCTGCTCAGCCTGTCTCCTAGCCAAATCCCTGGTAGCCCTCGTCGAAGCATGCATCTGATTATGCCTGTGAGTCTGCGTACTAGGAGCAGTCGACGAAGACGATGCCTCACCTCTCCTGCTAGGAGATGCCTCACCTCTCCTGCTAGGAGATGCCTCCCCTCTCCTTCTCTGACCATGGTCCCTCTGACCACGATACCTACCAGACACTGCAAAAAAAAATTACAATCAGTAAAAAAAACCCATTGTATATACATAAAAAATAGGTATATACGATGCTTTCTTTTGTGGGGTCATATATACGTTAGGTGGCACGTATATATGATTGGGTTAAAATTGAATCGCTAGTATATACGTCTCAAAGGTATATACGATTGGCAAGTGGTCAAACGTATATATGTGAGAAATGATAAATTTTTGGGGATTTTGTAATGTTTTAGGGGTATTAATTTGGATTTTTTCATGGGGTCTGTGGGGTATAAGTGAAGAGGGTGGGGGTAAAAAAAAACCCTTTTTTAAATGTTGTGTTAAATGTTGATTTTATAAATTTGGATAGGCATAATCTTGACTCAAAAGTTGTAGGCAAAGGGTTCCCCATCTTACCAATAAAAAGAAATTCCAACATCAAGGTCTAGTGACATATAGGCAACGGATGAAAAAAGAAGAAACAGAAAAATAAGATAGCTAGGGGCATCATGAGGTCTAGTGACATGGGGTCTGTGGGCCATTTGGTCGGATTGGTTCAATTGTCCTTTGGGATGTTTGTCTTTGTTGTAATGTTCTCACGTTTGGTTTTTAAATACTTATATTCTGATAAGGGGAGAAACAGTTGGGTAGTTTGTGTTTTCCCACTGTTGTACATCTCTGTGCGAGGTATTCTTTTTTCTGCCTAGGTCTTTTTCCCAATGAGTTTTGGCCCAGGTAGATTTTGAGGAGGCTCTCCCCATTCCCTTCCTTTTCCATTGTAAGGGTTGGGCACCCTTTGTGCTCCGTTCAATGAAATTTTTGCTTATCTAAAAAAAATAGCTAGAATATGTCTCACTTTTATATTAACATCTAATCTAATAATTCAAAGAGATTAATTAACAAGGCGACTAAAACTTCAGTACAACAACTACATTATAATCCTTTCAGACAAAATTTTGTTTATAAAACAAAATTTTGTTTTCCAAATTAAGGAATTCAAACTTCATTTACATCATGTTGCAGTTGCAGTTGCAGTTGCAGTTTATCTCGAATTCTCCATCATCATCAATCACTTGATGTTTCTTCTCAAAAAACATTGAAGGTGCTGCAAATCGAACTGAGAATGAGCGAGAAACATTATCAGGATCAGTGGAAGAATACCCATCATCAAAGTTCTGTAAGTATGAGCTAGGATCATATTGGACATGAATATGGATGGTGAAGATTTGAAAAGTCTTCTCTTTTCTCTTTTGATTTTCCTCCACAGTTTAATATTCCAGCTACTACCCATCTTCATTCTGGTTACAGATTCATTGATACACCCAAAAGGGTGGTAGAAAAATCTCTCACAGTGCTGGGAATTTTCAAGGTTCATTGTGGTTAGAGCAGAGAATATAAAAAGCATAAAATGGTTTAGGAGCTGAGCAAGGTGTAGTGAGTGCATTAACTAATGTTAGTTTTATATATATATATATATATATATATATATATATATATATATATATATATATATATATATATATATATATATATATATATATATATATATATATCGATGGCGGATCTTGAGAAAAATATTGGAGGGAGCTAGTAATATATTAATATATTAAAAATTATATTTACAAGCCAAACTAAATTTAAAAAAGAAAATATTTTGCTTTGACGGTAAAGACTCAATTTATCTAATATCTATCTATTCAATTAAACCGTAACTGAACTACCTTTAATAGTCTCCATTACTAATTGCCATGTGTTATTTTACTTACATCCCTTAATTTTGTAGAAGGATAAAGTGATCATTTGAGTTTAATCATTGTTTAAAATTGACGGGACACTTCCACATTTTCCTAATTATACAGATTCACTTTTTCAAATTTTCAAAACTTTCCTCATGTTATCTCTCATACTCTCCATCTCTCTTTCTCATCTTCTCCACTCTCTTTAGTTTTTCTCTTTTCTCTCCTTCTTTTCCATCTGCCTTTACCCACACATAAATTGAACTAACCTTCTTCCATCTTCATCCTCCTTATTTTCTCTCCTTCCAACTTTATCCCAAAAACTAGATCATCTTCTATGGAGAGGGAGACCACAGACTCACAGAGAGGTGTCTAATGTGAAAGAGAGAGAGAGAGAGAGAGAGAGAGAGAGAGAGGCCGTGGTGAGGAGAGATTGGGTCACAGCAACGACAACAGTGACAATGCGGTGGGGATGGTGGTGGTGCGACACTAATAGAGGTAACAACTTTCTATTTGCAATTGTGTCTATGACCCAATCGATCCTTCCGTATTCAATGGTTTAGGGCTTCTTCCACAAGGTGTGTGTTATAGCAGAGTGTTTGTAATTTCTGGTTTTCAGTTTTGTTTTCTTTCCTACTTCACTGAAATGTGCCTTATCTTTTTGTCTTCATATGCTACTACGTTTGAGACTTCTGATAACAATCTAACGTTAAATTGGTTCAATGAGTTTTGGTTTTGTTGAAATAAAGATTGGGAGAAATTCCACCAAACATGTTAGTAATAGAATTGCTTGATTTTTTAAAATTTCATCCACTTCCCCTGCAGATCCTCAAATTTCTTCAGTTGTTATCACCTTTTAAGGGATTGACTTTGGTGGTTGGCAAAATGGAAGCAGTGGAAGATTGAGTAAGCGTTGAGTTTTTTAATGTTAAAAAAGATAATGAAACACCTTACTTTTTGTTTGTTTCATCTTCTTCAATTAATGTTTTGTTTGATTTTTAACTGTCAAAACAACTTTCATGTTTCAATAAAACTTATTGTTTTTTCTCCTTAGTTAGCATATCTTAGCAATATGGCATTTGTTTGGTAGATTATTCTTTGAAAAGAACTTGCCTAAATAAATATTCTGAACAACTTTGGTATGTTGTGGTGTTGATGGATAGAAATGTAAGTACTAACTATTGCTCTTTGAACAACAGATGAAAGATTAAAGATGTTGATTGTGCTTGGAAACCTTGATAAATACATGGTTTAAATCTCTTAGGAATAGTTTTATTTTGTGAACTCAAATTTTATTGATTTATAATGCAATGCTATTCATCAAGTCCTGCTTACAGTATATTATGATGCATTTGTTTTTGTGCCCATCTTAAAATGCAGGTTCACTTCCTTAAGAAATTTTAAAAGCACGAGGAAGATGTTGTTTTTAGGGTAATCGATGTTGATGACTTGGTTAATACAAGTAATGTCTTTTTCTCTGTTTTTACAATTTTTTGTTGGACAAATGACTATTTATTTCTCATAGATGTATTACCATTGACCGTTTAAATATTTTTCCACCTATATTTTATGTTTTAGTTATTCTAAGTGTTGGGGGTTTTGATTTTTATCACTTTAGTCTTTAAAAATAGGTTCAAGTTGAAGTGTGTCCAATAGTTAGAATATTCTAATGCAGTTTATTAGGTAGTCTTATAGTCTTATTTATAAGACTACAAGAACTAGATTTGTTAGTACTCCTTTGCCTGGTCAAATGCATTTGAAGGGACATGGGTTCTACTGTCAAATAGATTTTGAATTGGGTTTGTTGCTATATATTGCTGATTTTTTGCACCCTGCCTTCATAATAAAGGATTTCTTAAAATTTCTTACAATATTTATACTATTAACTATCGAGTCTCACAATATGGACTTATTGTTATTATCTACATCTGATGTAGTAGATGTAATAAATTTGTCAATATGCTCTGGTGTTGGTCATAAATTTGTCAAGTTGATCTTATCAAACAATTGGATAGCACAAATATGTTGAGAAGGCTCATGGTGGTGCGTGTTTGACTTGATAAATTTTGCCTTCGATAATTATTTGCCCTTCCCATGCATGATTCCAGGAAGTGGGTCTTGAAGTTGGGAAGATTCACATGCATTTCAGGACAGTGATTTATTGTATTTTAGGAAAAAAAAATTAAAGTTTCCTTTCTATACCTGATTGCCTGCCTCTTTATGCCATTAGTTTTTTTCTTCATACTTCATCTTCTTTTTTGTACTTGCTCTGTGGCTTAGGACAGTGATTTATTGTATTTTAGGGTTTTAAGTTGGATTAATTTGTATTACAGGAGAAGCAAGGAGAGGAGGAGGCAAGAAGAGTAACAAGAGAAAGAGGAGTGAAGTAGACAAGTGCTACGGTACAAAGTTAGGTTGATTTTTTAACTATAACAATGGGTTTAACTATAACAATGTTTCCTTGCTAAAATGAATTGCATGATTTTCTACATTTATCTATGTCACTATGCTTTGATTTATTTCCCACACCTTTCAGAATTTTTGAGAATAAGAATTTGATTTGAGCAGCAAATCATGAGTATACTTGAGCATTCCAACTTTATTGATGGCACATGGGGTTGTTAAGGGAAAGAGCAATTTAGTGTTAGAAACTTCTAATGGGTGAAACTAAAGTTTTCCGGGGAGTTTAGTTTTTTGTTTCTATGCCTTAAAATATAATTCTTGAAAGTTGACTGGTATATAAATTCTCTAACTTTAGCATATTTAATTGATGGTGTCTGTACAAAGAAATCACTATACTTTTTTTTTCTCTTTTCTTTTGTTTCCATCCTCTTTTTTTTCTTTGTAATATTAGTAGTATTGTAGTGGTTTGATGCACTTTATTAATTGGGATATGTTTGATGTTAATTGGTGTTTCCTTTATAAACTCATTAACTAATCTATTCCTTTTGAAATCTGCTTCATCATAATCTACCTAATTGGTCATTCATTCACTCTTTTTCTATCTTCTAATCTCATATTTTTTTCTTGGTTTTTTGCAAATATCGTGGTGAAGAAGTTCCTTTTCTTGATATTATCATTGATTTTCCTATGACAAAGAGAGAAAAATATACTGAGGGCATACAACTAAACTTTCATCCAACATGTGTTAGTCTCAGTACATAAAATTCATGGCACTCGCCCAACCAAGAAGGCATTAACACTGGATATTTTTCTTATTGATGATTGACATTGCAAGAGCGTTGTAACACTGAGGAGCAAATTGTATTTCGAAATACACCTTATTTGTACACCTTATGTTAAACTAATTCTTCCTTGAAGTGTGTCCTATTTACTGTTTATTACCTTAAAGAATTACACATTTGCTTCATTATTGTTTTCCTTATTGTAATTTTTGAATTTTCCCCATAGCAAACAGCAATTTCTGATCGAGTACTTTTCATACCACATAACGCAATCGTCCCGTGCGTATGCACGGGTATGTTACTAGTTTTGACTAAATATAGAAACTTAGTTAGTAAATTTAAATTTTGTTTTTTTTTTGTCAAAATAATATTGAAACATTTTATACAAAACTAACAACCAACATTTATTTATAAATTTGGTTAAAAAAAGAACATGCTGACAGATCGGCTTTTGCCACCATAACTATTTACACACGCTGCCAATACAATAATAACACAAGGAAAATTAAAAAAATACGTCAAAAGCCTTAAAAATAAAAAGGAGGGTTCACAAGCAAGGACTCGAACCTGCTACCTCAAGAAACCATCATTCGACTCCTTTCCGCTAAGCTAATGAGGTCGTCTATGATTAAGTTGCAAGCGTATGATATATGTAGTATGTATTTAGTAAAAAAAGTTATTATTAGTAGTATTTTTAAGAAAATTCTATTTTTTTTGACGGGTGTTGTGGCTCCTCCCGGCTCTTAAGAAGATCTGCCTCTGTATATAATGGCAAATGGCTTAATCTACCTAGGGTATGGGGTCGATCTGATACTCATGGGTTAGATTCCTGAAGTGGATAAACTCGATTTTGGCCGGTGCGAAATTTGATACTAAGCATAAATAGAGATTAGTTTTTTTTGAAAGCGTTGGGACACTCCGTAGGTAGTCAACAATAGTAAAAAAAAATCAAATCGTAACTTTATGATTATTTTTTTAACGAAATTCTTAGATGCTTTAATACTACGTACTGTAGTCACATGGGGCATCGCTTGTTCAATAGGTTTACTTTGGAAAAAGACAAACAATGAATAATAAGTTGTTTTCATACGTGCTTAAAAAAAGTTGTTTTCATACGTGGTTATATTTTGGGGATTCCAAAACAAAGGATAACTCAAAAAATACCCAACAATTTGAGGAGTTCTTTTACTTGTTTTTAGGAGCACAGTTATTTTGGTTCAGTGTAAGGATATCATATGAAGTTCATGAACGAACATTGGTCGGTGCTTAAGCGGGTGATTTTAGGACATAGTTTTAAATTTTTAAAAATCTTATTTAGCACTTCATTCATTGATCTTAAAGTCCTTTTGTTACGGCTTATTTTTTTTAAAAAAATTAATTTCTTTTTTAAAATAATTGATATGTTTTCCGTTTGTAACCAAAAAAAAAGTCATTTTGTTACGGATTATTTTTTAAATAAAAATCATTTTTTAAAAAATAATCGATATGTTTTCCGTTTGTTACATATTCTTAAAAAAATGAAAAACTGAAAATAATCTAAAAACTATTTCATATGAGAAGTTGTTTTAGCTTCTCATAAAAATCAGTTTTCGAAGAATGATTTTTTTTTTAAAATAAGTGATTTTCAGTATGTTACACAAACACAAAACAACTTCTAATTTTCTTAAAAAACTCTAAAAACTAATCTCTAAATTATTTAACAACAAGATCACTTATTTTTTAATCCGTAACAATTATACGGAAGTGGAAGAAGTCTTTGTAATGGAAGAATGAAGAAAATTACACGGGAGTGGAAGAAGTCTTTGTAATAGTGTATTAAATTTTAAGGATTGGAAATAATCCAATAATTTGAGGGGAGATTATTGTCAAGAGGAAACTAGAAGGGAGGTATGTGGCATTTAACTTGACTTCAGGGGAGGTGAGTGCAATTTCCCCAATAAACTAAAAAAAAAAATTAAGGGGAAACGACACCTACTATATCTAACATTACAAATTACTTTTAAAAAAACATCATTTGATGACACAATATTCTTTTCTACTCCAATAGAATAGTTTTGAATTTTCTATTAAATCAATTTCAAAAACATTAATAAAAATGAGATGATCCTTTAAATAAATCACATACTTTTTTTAAACATAATAGATGTATTTTCTTAGTATTTAGTTTAGGTTCTTAGATATTTTTAACATAATATAGGAGTGCCTCATTTCAAAATATTTATTTCAAAATAGTATATACTAATTATTAAATTATTAAATAATATAATGCTACAATCTCAAATTAGTACTATAATTTTGCATAAAATAGTTTGAGAGAAAATTAATGCTATTAATATACTATAGATAAACAAAAATATTATTCAATGCTATTAATTAATGTTATTAATGTCACCTCGTATCATCACATGTTAAAATTAATGTTACTAACTAATATACTTTTTTTAGATTAAACGCTAACTAATATACTTTTGTTAAAATAATAGTTGCATCTCCATATAAAACAGGTATTTTAGTTTAATTTATATAGTAAAGAGCTGTTTTTAGATGATTAAAATAAAATGAGTACCTCATTTCATGTAAATAGTGTGACTAGCCCATGCAATACATGAGTATACAATTACTTTTAGCACTCTTCAAAGAGGGAACATTGTTTGTGCACAACTATCTCTTTGATTGAATATTACTAACTAATATCATTTCTTTGATTGATCATACAACCGCTTTAAACCGTCAATTGACTCGGCGAGTTGAACCGACCAAAATGTATTTTATTTTTATTTTTTTAGGCTTAAATATATGTTACCCCTGCAAATATACTCATTATCCATTTACCCCCTGTAAAAATAAAATTATTAAAAAAGACCTTGCAAATATAAATCGTTTAGGGTTACCCATTTGCTATTAGATTATGTTGACAGCGTTAAGTGTAAATATATGTTACCCCTGCAAATATGCTCGTTATCCATTTACCCCCGCAAATAAGTGTAAAAAAGTATGTATATATATATATATATATATATATATATATATATATATATATATATATATATATATATATATATATATATATATATATATATATATATACACACACACACACACACACACACACACACACACACATAGTCTTTGTTTTCCATTACGAGTACCCTACAATAATGCGCCTTAGGATCAACGTGACAACAACGCACAATGCACCCTAAAATCTAAGAGACACGCTCCATAACGTCCACTAGACAAATAGTGGGGTAAATTTCCTTTGCTCCTATTTTCACGGTGCTTCTCCACATTTTCTTCAGCTGCTCCAGCGCCTTAACTTGTCCATGTGTATCGTATACTTTCTTCCCACGCAAGACCTTTGCCTCAGCCAAAATATCCTCAACTATAAACTCTATTATGTCCTCGGCCACTCGCTCCTTAGCCGAGTCATTATTTAGCCGATATTTCAGTCCTCAGCAAGTGCAATTTGTCCCTTGGCACCTTAGCCCATCGATTGTCTTTTAAGCATATATTATAGGATTTTTCCACCAAGTCTTCTAATTCATTAGTGTTCTAATGGATCTTCTTGATGGAAACAAACCTTTTCGATAAGTGTTTAAGTTCTCTAATTCATTAGTGTTCTAATGGATCTTCTTGAGTGATCTAACTACAAGAACTACTCTATCAAGTCTCAAAAAGATAGTGTGCTAAGAAAGCACCACATTAGAAGACATAATTGATGTCTTGGAAGAAAAGAATGAAGGCTTTGAGGTCAGAAGAAGATGGAAGAATGAAGACACGTGTTATAGTGGCTTCACAAGTTAAGAAGACTTTCCTCAAGAAACCTCATAAAGAAAAAAGGTTTAATGAAGCCTAGTAAGAAGACATGGCAAGAGTAAGAGGTTTCTCAAGATGAGAAGACTCAGTTCATATAGCCTCTTATGATAAGAAAAGCCAAGTCAAAATGTTTAGGCAAGATTAATAAGGCACAGGCCATAATGCATCACAAGTAAAGAATACATCAGAAGACTGCTTTAGAAGGTTCAAGGATATATCAAAAGATTGCTTCAGAAGGTTCAGGGAGGCATCAGAAGACTGCCTCAGAATCTTCAGAAGGTACAGTTTCAAAAGCTTCTCTGAAGATACATCAGAAGCTTCTCAAGCATAAAAGTCACATGGTCATATCTTCTCAACGTTTAGAATAAAATATGAAGGTTAACATTAGTCTACGAAGATATGGGATCATATTAAGAAGCTTTCAAAATGGTAAAAATCAAGTTCACACAGTCTAAAGAGAAGATGTCAAATGTGCGACAGAAAGTACAGAAATAGCTAAAAAGTGTTGCAGAATGCAGAAAAGTGCAGCAGAATTTTGGAAAAATGTCCCAATGGCTATAAACGACTACATTGACTATCAAGACCATTTACAACGACTCTTTGGAGCTAAAACCTCTATAAATACCTCATAGAAGACCTCATTCAAGGTGTGGGAGTTGGTGAGAATTTTGGGTCAATATTTCCTATCATATAGCTTCTAAGGAAGCTTCTCAAGTAGCTTCTAAACCATCTCTCTTCTCCCAACCATATTTTGTGCTTTTCAAAGTTTCTATGAGAATATTTCTAAGTATGTTCATAGCTTTGGAGATTATATTTTGTTAGAAATCATCTTTAACCCAAGCTATTGTATTCCCCAACAAAACTCAGACACTACCTTATCATTGTAACTTCTTAACACAACATATGTTTGCTTGAATGTTAAAGAAGCTTAAGTAGGTTCCTAGGGGAATGTACCTTCCTAACGTGGCATAGGTTTGCTTGATTGTTAGAGAAGATGCCTAAGATGTTTCTTAGGGGTATCACAGTAGCTAGATCTGTGCAAGAAAACCAGTGATACAATAGATAGAGTTGTAGAATAAAACTACCATGTACTTTAGGCCTAGGTTGGCTAGTAAAATGTAAGATATTTGGAAAAGTGGAAATACTCACTGATGTGGGGAGTGGATGTAACCATTGTTGATTAGGGTGAACCATTATACTTCTCTTGTGTTCTTTATTGTTTTCTCATAGCTTATTTCCCATAGCACTTTGATTTTAAAAGAAAACCTTTTCTACAGTACTATGGCAAGAAGACAACTTTGAAAGGCTTCTTATAATTTCAAGTTGAATCTTCTTGAACTATCTCTTCATAAAATAAAATAAATCACAGTATTTTACATCTTCTTGACCAAGCATTTACCTTACAAAACCATCATCACTAGTGTAAGAAGCTATAAACACACTTACACATCATTTATTAAAGTGTCTTCTTACATCACATCCAACTATTAAGAAGATACAAGATGTCGTAGTCTTCTAGATTTTACATCTTCATAGAAACAGTGACTTGCCTTCTACCAACTAATTTGGTTGGCCATGAAATAAACTTTAAAAAGGGTCACATTTCAAACCCCTATTCCTTGTGACTCCAGTTGACTTCATCGACCACTTAGCAGATTTTGGGTGTTGACAGTAATAAAATAGCTTCATAAGAAAATTTAGAAGCAAAACTAGAGATATAAGACTCAGCGAGACAAACACAAAAGATCACGGACTTTCAAGGAAGGACCCTTAGTATGCTTACTCTTGCAAAAAGATCGGTTCCTAATCAGGCGAAATACAAATTTTCTTCTAGAACTAAAATTGTGCAAAGAATCAATGACAACGCTTACAAAGTAGAATTTCCCAGAGCACATGGAGTTCTGCAACTTTTAATGTAGCTAATTTTCCTCCCTATTCGACAAAGAGGCCGAGTTTGACTCCACGACGAGTGGTTTCCAACTCAGGGAGGATGATCTTGGCCCAACCATCAATGACCCAAGCCTAACCATTGTCGGGTTCCATCCTTGACACCTTGCTTTGCCGCATGAGATGACCCATTGCTTTGTTGCTTGTGATGTAAGTGGAAGTTTGCATGAGCTAAAAGTAACTAGTGGTACTAGTCTTATTGTATCAACCAGAGCAATAGAAATTAAAGTGTGTTCTTTCCGGGGAGAGATTTTTTCTTTGGTTCTGATCCAAAAGGTGTACTTAAGCCATCTTATAATTACCAATTTACAATCCTAAACCTCACAATAGACATGGCCAACATAATAATAAAAACTGTGGGACATGTATATACATACTATGGAGATAACAACATTAAGAATAATCAATCAAGAGTGAGAATGAGAATGTTCATCTAATTGTGAAGCATGTTTGAAGTTCCTTATTATTATTTATTAATGAAATGTTCATGTTGATCTGGTTTCTAGGGAGGGGTAACACTACTTGTCTAGTTTCTGTGATATGGACCATAATTCACTATACATTTTAGAACATTCAAGAGAAAAATCTGACAATGCATTAAACAGCTCTGGCAAGTGATTTTTGAGACACCTAAAAGACTTTTGCCTCACCAATAAGCACTGCTTTTCATAGGCATATTTTTCCTCATCTAACCTCTTTTCAAGTTCAACCAAAACTCTCTTCTCCCTTACAACCTCATCAGAATCCTTATCACCTTCTACCCTATTTGGATCAAAATCATCTCTTTTCTTTTGCTTATACTTCCACATCCATTGTTCAAATTGCTTGCTTTTTCGCGAAAGCTCCTTTCCTAACTCTTCACATTTTCTCTTTAGAAATAACTCTTCTTCTTGTTGTTGGAAAATGGTTTCTACCACAGCAGCAAAGTTTGCTATGGCTGTCTTAGCAAGTTCATCATGAAGTTTCTCTAGATGATCATACCAAGCATGAAGAAGACATTGTATTGGAGGACTTTTAGGTTTCAATAGTGAAGACATGTTTTCATTTGTATCACTCTCAATAGGGATAAGATTCAGCTTTAACCAACTATATAGTGCTTTTATGTAACCCTTTTGATTGATCATTAGTTTCTCAAATTGTGAATGCCACTCTTGTATAACACTTAGTAATTGGTATGTTCTAGCATGATGGTGTTCACTTGTTTCAGTTGGAAATTGAGAATCCAAAGATTTCAATAACTTCACAATACCTAATTGTTGTTCATGGTGGAACTGCATGATTCCCCACATTGTTGCCATCCTGCATTGCATAAAAAAACACAAAACACCTTAGTGTTATATTCTTCTTCTGACTCACAAAACACTTGTGCATGTTTACAAGATTGGCCATATATAATTATAAGAAGAGTACTGGCACTCTATTGTTTTCAACATTCTCTCTACATGAAGTTGTAAAGTTCATATGGTTTTCTTGGCAATGATAAAACAAAATGTTGGAAATAGTGTACCGCGTGTTTGTATAGCCGACCTGGCCGGCCAAGGGGCGAGGAGAAACCCCCAAACACCGAGGAAGACCCTATAAGGACCAAACAAGACAATCTGAAGAACTCAAGAGGCACTTATTTATCTCTACACAAGACATTTGTACAAGTTAGGACGCGTCTGACTAGAAGACAAGGGAGGGGTAAGTGGCAGGCAGTCATTGACTCGTAGTGAGAGTAGTGTGCATTCCACTACTCTTGTTGGTAGAGAAGGGACGGACACTACTACGATGAAAAGGAGAACACCATGGAGACTCTAGACTAGTATAAATAATGCATGTTACTGATGTATTAAGAATCTTTTTCCACACTCTTGGGAGGACACCCTAAACAAGGTTGTCACCTTAAAGGATGTACCACCCACACTTTGTACACGAGAAGAAGAGATTGTTACAAAAATGTGTGCACCTAGTGTAAGACTTGTATGATTAAAAATACTACTTAATGAAATTATAACTTACCCATTAACAAGTTGAACAAGTTTTGAGTACAAGTGTTGGTCACGCAAACGGTTAATCTCTGAGATTGTTGACTCCAATGTTTGCATATCTACAATGTATATGGAATTCAAATGACCCAAGGATGCTTTGGCTTTCTCCAATGCTTCAGAGTTTGTACCTCGTTTGTTAAGCTTGTTGACAGTGACAACCTTTTTTTGGTACTCTGATTTCGTTAACTCAACAGCCTATGAAACAATATATTCAGCTGCAAAATTCAGAACAGAACACAAAAATTTGTTGACCAACTTAGTAATTAAACTCCTAATCTTATCATATTATAACTTGGATGAATTTAAACTTGCCTTGACTTGGTTATATAGTTTCTTTTCCCATGCTAGTAACTTGTCTAATACTGTAGCAAGTGTTTGATTCTGCTCAGAGTCAAAATCATCTTTCATGTCTTGCCTATTTGGTGTTTCTCTAAATGATCGGTTCCATGTAACAACTCTCATCACCCTTGCAGAGTAATCAATGTGTCCTGATCCTGAAAAAGAATTTCATTTTTCATTCCACAAAACACTTGTGCTATATATTTCAGCTAGTTAGTTAGTAACTGATTCAGTTAACAGTTATGTTAGTTATAATAATTGGTATTGTTAGTTTGTATTCAAGGTTATATTATATAAACCTTCTATTTACATATGAAACACCGACACAGACACAGATAACCGGACACAACGTTGATACATATGAAGGTTATATAAATCTTCATTTACATATGAAGCACCGACACACACTAATACCAGAGGCGATGTTGACACATAGATATTGACTACTAATAATAATTTGAAAAAATAATAATTTGAAAAAATGAAAATAATTATATCCGACACTAACGTGATACGTTTCGAACATCGAACATGTCTTCTATCAAGAGTGGTTGTGGTGCTACATAGTTATGTATCATTTCAACAATCATCAATTCAAAGAAGTTATTCACTAAATTTCTCTCTACAATACTAAAAAAAAATTAAATGGATTTAATTAATATGCAGCGAGAGTATAAAGATATTTTACAACATCAACTCATCAAAATTTGACACATCACAAAGATGTTTGACTTTTACTTGAAAGTCACCTCAACTATAATTTCTTATTGGTTGATAGTCTAAACTATCTTTACACTTTCTATGCATATCAATTAAGCTCTAATAAAATTCACCAAAAATTAATAGATTTTTCAGTAAACTTAAAATTGTTCTAAAAGAAAGAAGTGGCCATGCATTTTTTTCCATTACCTCTATCATCTGCAAAATTTGAATGAAACTGAAGCCGAGTAGCCTGAAGCAATTTTGAAACTTCACGAGTAGCTTCAGAAGCTATTAAAAAGTGATTATCCACGTCAGCCAAAACCTGAATCAGATTCAACTTCTTCTTATCCCGACCACGTCGTTCAACTTCTTCTTCTTCCTCCTCCTCTTCCTCTTCCACGACGGTTTCAACCGTATCAGATTCTTGTTGAATTTCCGGCAAAGTGATAGCACGGCGGAGAGCAGCAGGGAAATCAGGTAGCGGAGGAGGAGGCAAAGGAACATCGTAAGATGATTGAGTTACGACGGCGGGGAAGAACTCTTCGATTTGAATATAGGTTTGAGCGAAATCAGTTATGGCGGCGCCGGCGTTCTTGAGACACGTGGCGTAAGAAGAGTGAGCGGCGGCGAAAGCGTTACGGTAAGAAACAGCTTGTTTTATGAAATAGTGACGATCTTTACAGCGTGTTATGGCTTCTTCGTTTTCGAACTTTGAAACGTAACAACCCATGTTTGATAAGCAGAGAGAGAGAGAGAGAGAGAGAGAGAGAGAATGTGGAGTGTTTAAAAGCTTTATTGTTAAGGTAATGAGACGGTGTCGTTTTAGGGAATATTGTTGTATTTGGAGAGAAGGTGAGAATCTGACGAGAGTTTTTTGTAGGAGCATCAAACGAAAAGGCATAAGCAAGGTTGTAAAGGAAGGAACTAGAACTACGTCGACGTTAAGGCAACCAAACGATGGCGTTTTGAGTAAATTTAATATGTTTATATGAAGTTTTTCGTTGATTAAAAATTGAAAATTCTGTAAATTAGAATTTAATCTAAACTATATACACAGATTTTTTTGTTTTTGCTTCTTTTGCAGGATTCGAACCGGCTTCATAGTGAAACTCCATAGTTCAAACCAACCAACCATTGCAGAAACCGGCAAACTATATACATAGACTTGGGGCTAGTAACTAAGGGAAATCCATGGCTAATAGTATTTTTGTTACTAGAATTAGAATGCATGGCTCAACTATTTAGTATTGTATATTAGAGTTATTTTTCTTAATTACTTTGAATTAACATTGTAAGAATCGAATCCGGCCGGACGATTCAATCGAGAGCCGGCTAGTCCACCAATTGGGTCAACCCAAATCTAGACCATAGTCTGGGTGAATCATCCAAAACCGAGCTGAACCATCATCAATTCATTTGGGTTGAATCGCTCGAAATATTTTTTCTATACTTTTTTTTAATTTTTGTCCAAAATTCAACACTTTATTTATTTATTAGTCATCTTGTTCAACAATGGTTAAATCGAGTGAACCAGTTGAACCATGACCGGAGGTCTCCCTGGTTTGATATTTGGTCTAGTTTGAAAAACATTGCTTCTAATAATTATCTTAATTCTTATATAAAATATATTTAATATCTTAAAACATGAAAATTATTGCATTTAGATTATAATTCGGAAATTCATTTGTACACAGTGTTTTAAAATTCGACTCGGACCGGGCTAACCGGGAACCGGACCCCTGACCGGCTCGAGCTGGCTAGTGGATCGGACATGCAACAAACCCAATTGTGACCCAGAGAACCGGTGTTGACTCGGGGAAAACCGGTGGAAAACCGGCCAAACTGACCCATCATGAACCACGAGCGAACATGTGACTCCTAAAATATTGACAAAAATGGCTGGGGTGGGTATTGAACCCAAAACCTTGGCCATCAAACACGTTATGCCATGCCGCTGTGATATCAATGCTTTTAGGGTTGTTTTTTTCATACCCCCACCCCCTTCCTTCCCACCCCCACAAAATATGATATCCCCATAATACCCCTTTGAAATCTATTTTTTTAAAAAAATTAATCGTATATATGTATTTTGGACATATATACGATGGTACCATTTAACCCATCATATATATGTCCTAAAAACGTATATACGATTGGCTGCGTATGATGCAATCGTATATACGTTTTTAGGACATATATACGATGGGTTAAATCACTACAAAAAACATTGGGTTTAGCGAGAGAACTATCAGTGGCTACAAGGCCCATTTCGGTCGCTAATTGCCATTAGCGAGGGACCAGTTCGGTCGCTAATTCCCTCCTCGCTAATGGCAATTAGCGAGAGAAATAGTGACCATGTACATATGTCCAAAATACATATATACGATGGGTTGGTATATATTTTTTTTTGTTTTTTAAAATTTTAACGGTTAGGATTTCACTTTCAAAGTTGATCAACGGTGTAGATTGCACCGACAAAATCAACGGATGATAATCATTTACCTCAACTATAAATACTCACTCCCACCCTCACTATTTTCACACCAAAAATTCAACTTCCTTCTCTCACACAATACAAGTCAAGATGATGCAGGCTTCGCTAATGTCATACTACGAGCCTTCTTCCCTCGCTATTTTTCATTCTAATTTGGGGCTTATTGATCATCAGGGCATCATCTTACAAGATGATGGTGTAGGTTTCGATGGGAGAGTTGTTATGCAGTGTAGGTTAAAACACTGCATATCATTTGATGCTCTTCGGCAGAAACTACTGCGGATGGTTCAACCAGAGAACGACGAGCATGAGATAATTCGTATCGTTTATCGGAAACCGGAATGGACTGATGGAGGTCTTTACTGGTCTACCATGGATGTCAACAGCGAGGATGACCTCTGAGACATGATGTCCAATCATATTATTTTAAAATGGAAGAGTTATATTCATCTGTACGTCGAAAGTAGAAGGACCGTCGCTGAGATCCTTCGTTGATTAACTCCACCAACTCAATAGTTTCTATTGTATTTTCTTTTTATCTGTCTATTTTTATTCTAGTAGTTTATGTTTTATCGCTTGTGTAAGTTTGTTTTATCGAATCAATGAAATCGAAAATTTATGGAACTCGTAAAATATAACAACCGTAATAATAAAGTGCAACAGCTAAAAATAATAAAGTCATATCAGTACAAACATCAAAGTACGAATAGAGTCAGTACAAACATCAGCACAAAAATCCCCTAACGTCGCCTACGTGGTGGTGGTCATCGGTGGTGCCATCCCCACCACCCGATAGAGTCTCAAAACGTTCGAGTGCCATGACGATCTCGCCTCTAGTAAGCCCATGCCTACACAAGTCCACACCTCCCGCGTCCACTCGGGATCGTGGAATCGTAGCTCGCTCGGTGTCCAAACCGGTGGTGTTGGTGGAGCCGGTAATAGTGCGGGGAAAGATGCACCGACGCGTGCGGTCTAAATCTTGATCTGCGCCTCATCCGCCACCGAGCGGCCCGTAGTCTTGCGAGCGTCCACCACACACTAACCATTAAGTGGGTGATCCGGTAGACGCATCGGCATGACTCGACGACCTCAAGAGGTCACGTGGGATGACACTGAACGTTACCCAAACCGCCGCAGCACCTATCGACATGTAGCGAACTCGAAGTCGGCCCGGTGATGAAGCCTGCGTATAGGAGATCTCGCTCAAAGGTCTACCACCGGTGCTCCTCAAATGGTCGCCAGGCAGACATCCTCCGGTCTCGGCTCATCAATCATCTTCCCAGTAGTGGCTCGGCCGGTGATGATCTGTCTTCTTCCTAAAGCGCCCGGCCCGGTGGCTCATACCGCGTATATATGACCAGCCTCCTCTTCGCCATCCGAGGGAAATACCACATAATCCAAGACTCAAAATGCAAAAATAAACAACATGTTTAATTAAAACTATTTACCCAAAGTCATACTGAATTAAGAAAAAAATTAAGTTTAAATTTATACCTGGAATAGACTGTCATACCCTCCTAATTGTGTTGTGTCCTCAAAGAAGCAGTGTTCAAGGACTCATACATGGCATCTAGTGCACCTGCACCCCATGCATAGCCTCCAATAACATTTGCACTTAGATCATCAAGGTAGATCAGCCACTTAGCCTCGATCTTGTCTCCGGTCTTCGTAGTGAAGAAGAGGTCGTAGGTCGAAAGTAAAGCGGATAAGCCCTCACAGCGTCTGTCATGTCACCCCCTCCTCCTTATTACGCTCAAAAATGTCCAATAGCCAATCGAAACTATAATACGGACCCCACGAGTGTTGGTACTAGCCTCGGTGTGTGAAACACCCGAATCGTCTCTACAATTTGTGTGGCATACTCCGGCCCGATGAGAATGGCGGGAGGTGCCGCATAGTTCCCCGGATGGGAAGATCACGACAAACAAGAGACGTCATCGAGTGATCGTCATTTCACCAAATGGTAAGTGAAATGACGAAGTATCGAGTGTCATCTCTCGATAAAAGCGCATGACAAACTCATGGTCTCTCTCATAAGGGTGGCCAGGAGTCCCTGAGCTCTAGGGAACGCTGAACTAGGGCCTAATAGTGTACATGCAGCTTGGTATGGATTTTGTTGCCATGAGCCCAGACTTTCACAACACGCTGATAATCCTGAATTAAAAATAAATGATGTAAGCAAAAAGTGCAGACTATGTGCGTTAAATAATCTATGTAAGCAAAAAATTCAACTTACCGGGTTAGCGCGTATTGAAGTGCAGACATGATCTGCCAGATCAGTGAAGAGAGTAATGAGGCTGAGGCCGAGGCTCCTCCTGATGCCCCTGATTCTCCTAAGGCTGCTCTTCCTAATGCTCAGACATAGACTCATCTGACGAAGACATATTTGTCTGAGACTCCTCATGATCCTAATGCTGTTGATACTCGGGAGGCTGGGGATGGTACTGAGGCTGGGGATAGTACTGAGGAGGCTGGGGATGGTACTGAGGAGGCGGCCTCCCCCGATAGTAATCCTCATCCTGAGTCTATTGTAGGTAATCCCCGTGATAAAACTCTCCATCGTCCTGATACTGAGGAGGCTGCTGATACTGGGGAGGCTGGGAATGGTACTGACGAGGCTGCATCTCATACTGGGGTGGTTGGTGATGGTATTCATTTGGTTGCATATCATACCGGGTGGCTTTGGGCTGCATTGAGTGGGTCACTGTCTCTCCTAGCCAAGTCCTCGCATCCTCATTTGAAGCATGCAGCTCATTATGTCTCCTAGTCCTCGTACTCGAAGCAGCCGAAGAAGTGGATGCCTCCCCTCTCTCCGATAGGAGATACCTCCCATCTCCCTCTCTGACGATGGTCCATCTGACCGCGATGCCTACTGGACACTGCAAAGCAAAAAGAACACAATTAGCATTAAAAAAAAGGACAACATCGTATATACATGGGGAGGGGGTATATACGATGCACTCACTTTTTAACGTCGTCTATATCTGCCTTGGACGTAAATGCGAGTGATGAAATTTCTGGTTCAATCGTATATACGTTGGATGCACGTATATACGATGTTGAAAAAAACTAGGGTCGTATATATGGTGGTGGAGAGGTATATACGAGTGGGATGATTCTGGGCCACTCGTATATACGTTTGGCTGAGGTAAATTCGAGTGATACAAGGTCAATCGTAGATATGACCTGAATGGTAAAAAAAAGTGATTTAAAAAATTTTCAGGGGTATTTAGGTCATTTCCAGGGGTCTGTGGGGGTGGGAAGGAAGGGGGTGGGGGTAAAAAAATAAAATAACCATGCTTTTATTATCAATCAGCATATTGAAGGTATATATCTCATACTTTATTTTGAAAACATGAATGTCCATTATTCCTACCTGACCCAAGGAAATTAATTTCCCTCGTGGATTATTTATTTATTATTTTAATAAACCTTTCCTTTGTTTTAAACTACAATCTAATATTAGTTTTTTTTTGACAAATCTAATATTAGTTTTTTATAATACAAATTCTTTATCTTATGCATTTTTAACTTCTAATATAGTAAGTTTGTCAAAAAAAACTTCTAATATAGTAATTATAGCTTTTTAATGTTTTTTTATAGAAGGGCTTTTTTTAAAATTTTAGTAAATTAAGTTTTACAGGTATGAAATTTATAGGTCCTAAAAATTTGGGAATTTTTAATTGGGACCGCCGGGTCATGATCATGCGGTTCAACTGTTGACCCATCGGTCCGACCCTTAACCCAGTGACAAATCTCACCGAGTCGGCCATTGGTCCTAGTTTTAAAACATTGTTTGTACACATAGATGATAGATTGAAAGGGTAACTAAGTCACTAAGGGTGAATGCATAATCTAACATCATTACAAATTTACAACAATTGTTGTTGCTGTTGTGGCATATATAGTTACAAGTTGGTTAAGTTAGTTATCCAGTTTTTCCTCTAACAAACTTTCTGTTTTCCTTCTGCTTTGTGTATTCCTTTGTATATTGTTATATAAAGCTGTTGGAGGAATATGATAATTTACACTTAGCTTAGTTGAGAGAATAACATTCAAAGTGAGGGACTAGAATAGAGGTTTGGGTATAATTGGAGAAATATGTGCTTAGTCCCATAGATGCAGGCTTTAATTGGCCAAACTCTGTCCAACAATGTTGGTCAAGTGGCTTAATACATAAGGGTCGACTCGGAGCTCTCGGGTTCGATTCCAGTAGTGGACAAACTCGGTGTTGGCCAGTGCGAAATTTGATCCTAAGTACGAGCGGAAGTTAGTATTTCGTTGAAAACGTTGGGACACTCCCGTGGATAGCCAACAATTAATGTTCTAAACCAAAAATATTTGTTTACTCTTTGATTCTGTTATAGACTTATAGTTAACTGCATTCTATTACTTCTGGTTTTTCTGTTTTTTATAGTCTTACAGGGGGCATATACATAACAAATATATCTGCTTAAATAAATACATAAAAGAATAAGGAAACAATTCTGAGAATGTTGGTGAGATTGAGAACTTGTTTCTATCTATGATCTCCCTGTGAGAGCTTTAAGACGAGCTACGAAATCATCATAATCAGGTAGACTAAGCCACGCGCCACCCCGCGTTGTTGATCGAAGGAACTTGTTCTTGTATACTCTTTTGATGATGTTTCCTCTAAAGTTGTTGGTAAAGTAGGAAGAGATGCTCCTCTCACATGTGATGTTGTACGCCTTTTATTTTGTCCAGTTCTGTTTTGTCCAGTATGATATTCTAATTGTTGTTGAGAAGGATTATAAGTTTCAGAATCAGTTGTTTTCTTCATATTTTCTTCACTTTTGTTGGTTTTTTGTTTGAGATAAGGTGGTGGAATGAGCCAAAAAGAATTTGGCTTTTTAGTTTCAACTTCATCCTCAGATACACTTCCAAATGAACTATAACTACCCTTTCTTCCATGATTTGATGATGTGACTGTGCTTGTTTCATCTTCACTACTAAAATTATTTCTCAACAAGTCTTTGTTGAAATTGAAATCCTTCATTTCTCTTTCCTTTTCTTTGGATGCATTGTAGTCATTTCCTTCTGTGTGTTCTCCTCCAATAGTAACTAAGTTGTCTTTGTTATCAACCTTAGGCCTCTCCTGTTATTGAAACCATCTAATCAATTAGAGTCTATGAAACAAACGCACACGCATACATACACTGGCGATATGTAGACACCAATAATAATTTGACAGAATGAAAGTGATTGAATATAGCTGCATGTGTCTCTGTCGTGTCAGTGTAGACATCGAACATGCCTTCTATCTGAAGTGTCGGAAGTGTATCGTGTGTTGTCGCCATATTGTGTAGTCGTGCATTCGACAGATCTTGTCCGTCCAATTTTTATCGTACGGTCTAGATAATAACTTTATATTTTATATTTGCTTTTAATTAATATTAAAAATCTAGACCGTTTGATCGAGATTTAACGGTCCAAATCTGTTGAATGCATGACAACACAACTCTACCGACTACACACAATCCAGATCCCTAATGTGTCTATGCTACATATATATTAGAGAAATCTAATTATGTGTTAAGTTTGCAAATTTACTCACATCATTTAATGACATATGTGTATAAGGTCTTTGCTTGAGAGCCTTGGCATCCCACTCAATAGAGAACTCTTGTGCTATATCATATAATAACCTAATCTTCATTTCTCTTGGATGAGGATCTCTTCTCAACTTCTCAACAAGCTGAAGAACAACAATAATTATTCAAGTAATTAAGAGTTATAAACAAAGATATGAGCAAAACAAATAGGAGTAACCGAGTAATCAACAAGAAAGTATTATGAAATTTTAATTTTAATAAGAGCTATAAGTGAATCATTGGTTTACCTCTTTACTTATGTATGGTTCAAGTGAATTCCCAAATTTCTCTGTAAACAAACTTCTAAGGTCACGTAATTCTGGCAGATCAGAAATTCTTGCTGCAGCATACATCAATGATGCCACAGCTTCCTTGCATTCCTCAGGGCATTCACTAAATAATAAGATTTAAACTTTGTCAACAAAATCAAAAAATACATTATATATATATATATATATATATATAGAGAGAGAGAGAGAGAGAGAGAGAGAGAGAGAAAACACTGATACAGATCCTCTGTTGCGCACAACGTAGATTGTTCAATCTAGAGAGAGAACACTTCTCTCTAGATCGAATGGTCCATGTTGACGCAACAGCACGTGATGTGCGCGGCAGAGGATCCAAATCTAGAAAAAACAAACCTCTGCTTAGTTAAGTCTTCGAGATGATCTGATATACAACCAATGAAATTTTCAATGAGTTCATAGCATGATAACATATTTTGCTCGAAAATAAGCCCTTCAACCTACGTCAAGTACCAAAAAAACTCAAGTCACACATTGACATTGTGTCTGCTGCTAGTGCAACTCGCGGACCCAAAATAAAAGGAATCAAACTAAAAGACTTACAAAAAGTATACCATCAAATCAAATTAAATCTACAAAAATTAAAAAAACACAAAGAAAATATTACCCTTTTATATGCATCATAATCAACGCCTCTTCTAAGAAGCTCAGCAATATCATTCTTCATAAATTTCTCCACGGTTCGCTTCTTATTCTTTATCGTCTCGAGCCGTGTCTTTATACAGTTCGCGTAAGATATGCTGTTTTTTTTTTACAGAGTGAAATTCAAAACATAATTAGAAGAAGTAAGAACACAATATATGTTACAAATGAAGAAAAAGTTCTTCCACGTGAAGGGTTAGTGTTACCATATTGTACCATTTTGAATAGAATTTAGGCTTGAGCCAACGAAACATTGGTATATTTGAATTGACAAAAAAGGGAAATGGCATTTTGTGTTGAATAGAATATCTTAACAGGCTATGTATTTAATTGTATTATATTATATAGTTGAGTTTGTATATAGAATGAACATAAAGTTAAGGAAAGAATCAGCAATGAGGAGTCCTGAAAGAAAAGAAATGGAAGTCTCAGAAAGTGAGAAAACTCTCAGAATTATATAACTTCAGCAGAGTGAAGTAGAAGCTGTTGACAAGAGGCAAAAACCTGAAGGACAGGAAAAAATGACTTAAGTGTCACACAAATTGGCGACAGAACAAAAAAAGAGTATTACAGAATGGAGAAGAAAAAGGAAGATAATTTGAAAAAGGAAAAGAAAAGGGTGTTAGGTACTCTGAAATTAGCAACAAACAAAAACGAGTAAAATGCAGTGTACTAGTACTCGTTTCATATTAGTTGTCATTTTTTTAATGAAGCTTTCCTGTCGGTATTATCTTTAGGATCTTTCTGGAATTGTTTGTATTTGAGCTTGGAATGAAGAAGCAACAACTGTAGAATTTTTTGTAGATTAAAAAGGTATTTCTTATTTATAGTCTTAGTTATTTATTGTGGAGAGAGAGACAGAAATAAATGTAATGTCAAGAAATAAACAATCAATAGTATATAAGAAGAAAAAGACTAACAAATTTATAAATAAATTACAAAATTTATTGATTTCCTTTATTTTAAGGTAAAATGTTGGTTACCTTTTGAAATATGTGAGTACTTTACCCAATATGATGTTTGATCAATTACTCAATATGATGTGAAATAATTAAAATCAACCACTTCTTTTTTATTTCTTTTATTTATTTATTTTGACCAAACATAATAGATTATATAAAAGCCAATCGCAAACTCAACCCAAATACACATAAAATATCCAACTCAACAAAGGAGGAAAAGAAAAAAAATCGAAAAACAACTACTTCCTGGAAATACAATCAATAAGATCTACAAACCACTCATAGAATAACACTATGCCAGATTTTGAGAAAAATGGCGCCCTATTGGGCAGCGCTTCATATGAAAACGCTACTGAAGGCAAAAAACACAATAGGATAAGTAGCACTTTTCATGGAAACGCTACCTATGGACAAATAAGCTAGAGGGATAGGTAGCACTTTGGTTAGGAACGCTGCCCATTGGAAACACGCTAATAGGGATAGGTAGCGCTTTGGGAGGAAGCGCTTCCCATGGCTAAAGGCGCTAATGCTATCCACAACGGTTTTTATTTGAACGCTGCCCATTTGAAAACGCATAAAGTGTTCCGCAACGTTTTCTATTGGAGTGCTGCCCATTGGTTGTTAATTTTTTTTCTTCAGAATCCACGAACGCTATAGTTTCACGTTCTTCCATATTCCTCTCTCTCGCTGTTTCAGCACTACGTTAAAACTTCGGCCTTCGTGTGCTCCTATCTCACCGTTGTGAGCTCCTCTCTCGCCGTCGTGAGCTCCTCGTCATAAACGCTAGCTGCCTCTCACTGCCTCTCTCTGTTCATCGTAAACACATTCTCTCACTATCAGCTTCTCTCACGCTGCCTCTCCATTAACGGTTTTCTCTCTCGCCGACCTTCGTGAGCTCGACGTCGTCCTTAATGCTCCACTCTCTCTCTCTCGCCGTTTCAGAATATAGGTACTGCCGCTACCTATTTCCTGCATTGTCTTTTTTATTTCACTATTACATGCTTTGTGTAGGGAAAAGACGCAACTAGGCAGCAACAAAAATAGAATCTGCGAACACAGAAAACGTTAGAGGAATAACCGGAGGCGTTGGTAGCTGTCCTGAAGAATTTATCCGTCTCTACAGCGCAAATTCCCCGAGATACAATTGGTCCTTCTCAATCACAGTAGTGATGGAGGTATCGGAACTGGCAAGAAGTTTTGTGACAGGAGATGAACCCAGGAATATAAGTTTTATCAGAGAAAGTAATTTTCTGGATGTTGTCAACAGCTACTCGACTAGCTTTTTATAGGCTCTATGTAGGTGATATGAAGCACATGCTCTATCAGATGTTTGAAGCCAAAAAACTGTTAGTTTTGGTGAAACATAAAAGACCAAAGTGAACTTTTGCAGAAAAAAAAAACTTCATCTTCGTCTTCATCCCCACCACCACCCTCCTCTCACTTTTTCTCCACCGCACCACCATCACCATCATTATGACCTAACTCTCTCCTCATTGAGGATAAAGATGAAGTTTTTTTTGGTAAAAGTCCACTCTGGTCCTTTATGTTTCCCCCAAAATCTCAGTTTGGTCATTTATGTTTCTTTTCTTTGTCTTTTACTTCTCCATAATTCTTCATATGGTTCCTCGAGAGTTTCATCATTAGTAGATACTAATGGTTGTCTAGAAAAACAATCATGCTTCAACAGAAATATATTTTCAAAGAAATCAGCATTTTTTGTTTCCACAATAGTATTTTTATCTAGAACATCACTTTTCACAACAAGGAATCTATAAGAAGCACTATGTTCAACATATCCTAAACACAATCAGAGGTTTTGCAACCAATTTTCCTTTTCTTAGGATCAGGCAACATAACTTTTGCTAAACACCCCCACACTTTTAAATATTTCAAGTTAGGTTGATAACCTTTCCACCGTTCATAGGGGGTTTTACCAGTTTTCCTATGAGGAGTTCTATTTTGTATAAAACATGCAGTTAGAATAGCCTCACCCCACAAGTTATTAGGTGCACTAGAACTAATAAGCATGGCATTCATCATTTCTTTCAAAGTCCTATTTTTCCTTTCTGCTATGCCATTAGATTCAGGTGAATATGGGGGAGTTGTTTCATGCATAATACCTTCCTTTTCACAAAAATCATTAAAAGCTATATACTCTCCTCCACGATCGGATCTAACTCGTTTAATCTTTCTATCTAACTGATTTTTACTTTGGCTTTAAAAGAAAGAAAAGCTTCAAATGCTTCATCCTTTTGCCTTAATAAATAAACCTTAGTGTATCGCGAAAAATCATCTATAAACGTCAAATAATAGTGTTTACTGCCCCTAGTTGGAGTTTGTTTTAAATCTCCTAAGTCCGTATGAATTAAATTAAGCAACTCAGTTTCGCAATGTACGGAGGGACAAGATTTTTTTGTTGACTTGGATTCTACACACACATCACATTTACTATGTTGTTTATTGCTAATTGAAATCAAGCCAAGACGTTGCAATTTAAGAACATAAGGAAAATTAATATGTCCTAGTCTAGCATGTCACATATTATAAGAGTCAATCAAGTAAGCTGAAGTGGAAGCATTGTTATTAAAATCAAAAGTGATCAATACAAAAAGTCCATGATCATAATATCCTTTTCCAACAAAAGTGTTGTTCTTGGTAAGAACAATCTTATTAGATTCAAAGGTCACTTTGATTCCATGTTTTAGCATAACACCAACAGAAATCAGGTTTGCCCTTATGTTAGGCACATGGAGCACATTCGTGAGAGCCAAGGTCTTTCCTGATGTGAGCTTCAGAAGAACTTTTCCTTTCCCTACAACCAAGGCAGGATGTGAGTCACCCAAATAGATATGTTCTTCACTTTCCCCTACAGCAGTGTAGGAGGTAAAAGCCTCTCTATTAGCACACATGTGCTTGGTGGCTCCAGAATCTACCACCCACTTGTTCACATTAGTTGCCATATTGACCAAAGACGACAGCAGCAATGACATCATCGTCATCCTCATTATCATCTCCACCAGCATCAGCCAAGTTGGTGTTTGCCTTAGGATCGTTTCTCGCCCTATGCCTGCATTTAAGCGCATAGTGTCCTGGATTTCCACAAACAAAACAAAAACCTTTTTTCTTGAAGTCAGAGTTATGAACACCAGGATTATGATCATTGTTCTTTTTGCGATTCTTTTGATTATTAAATTTCTTGGAGTCATACCTTTTGTTTGAAGAAGAAGGTTTGCCTTTTTCATACCTTGAAGGATTGTTCATCACCATGTTAGCACGTCCATCCATTGATTTCGCCTTTCCTTTGTTACTCTCCTTTCGATTTGTATCCTCAATGATGATATGAGTCAGCAGCTTGTTTAGAGTCAGTTGCTTGTGTTTGTGCTTTAGTTGTTGCTTGTACTCCTTCCATGATTCTGGCAGCTTCATTCTCAATTAGAATCCCAGCAATGAACTTGTCTGGAAGAACAATCTTTCCAGCCTTCATTTCCTCCAGTAACTTGTGATACTGATTTATCTGAGTTTTGATTTCATCAGTTTCATTCATCACCCAATTGTAGTAGTTGTTGTTGACAAATTTTTGCTTGCTAGCATCTTCAGCAGTGTATTTGAGAATCATTGATTCTCAAATCTGATTAGCCTCCTTGTAGGTGCAGTAGATGTCAAACAATTCATTGGAGAGAGTGTTGAGAATTGTGTGACGGCACAGACTTCGATTTGTTTGGGAGTTTCAGAGTCCAACGGCTTGGTCTCAGTGAGAGCAGCAGCAACTCCGTGCATGTCAAGAAGAGAGCTTACACGCTCCTGCCATCTGCGAAAATTTTGGCCTGCGAAGACCTCAATTTTGGAGATGTCAGAGAAAGGTTTCGCGTAAGTGACAGGAACAGCAGTAGGAACGATAACAGTGTTGTTGTTATTGATGGGAGCACTGGTATCATTGTTGTTGTTGGTTGCGTCAGCCATAGGATAAATTCTTCAGATTGTAGGGAAAAGATGTAACTAGGCAACAACAAAAATAGAACCTGCGAACACAAAAAACGTTAGAGGAATAATCGGAGGCGCTGGTAGCTGTCCTGAAGAATTTATCCGCCTCTACAGCGCAAATTCCCCGAGATACAACCGGTCCTTCTCAATCACAGTAGTGATGGAGGTATCGGAACTGGCAAGAAGTTTTGTGACAGGAGATGAACCCAGGAATATAAGTTTTATCAGAGAAAGTAATTTTCTGGATGTTGTCAACAGCTACTCGACTAGCTTTTTATAGGCTCTATGTAGGTGACATGAAGCACATGCTCTATCAGATGTTTGAAGCCAAAAAAACTGATTTTAATTGTAATGAAAACATCAGTTATAAAATAATGAACCATAAAAATTCAGTTACAAAAAAAAATTAAAACGAAATCAGTTTAGGAATAAAGAAAAGGCTAATGCATTATCTGTTGGAAAATCAATTTTCTGTTATAAAATTGTTGATCTTTGATTTTCATTCACTAAATGCAAAGGTTACAATTGGGGATTTATGCTGACTTGAAGTCAGTATTTAAGCAGCTGGTATATCTTCTATACACCCACGTGGGTACATAATACATCCCCACGGGTGTATAATACATCCCCACGGGTGTATTTTACTTCTTAACTTTTGAAATATTTTGTTTTCCAATAAAACACAACACTTTGTTTCTTCTTCCTTTGTTTCTTCTTCTTGCTTATTTGATTTTTATTGTTTGGTTAATTTGTATACTAAACTTGTTTGATAAAATGCTGCAACCAGAGTGAGTGAAGAACTTGTAGGTTAGAATTATTTCATAGTAAAATGGGTCGGTTGGGTGGGACTGTGTGTCATGCTACAGCAGGGATGCCTTTGTTTTTAGTGTTGTGTGCTACTGTTTTAGTGCTATGCTACTGAGATAGCATTTCTCCGTCACATATTTCCCCTTCAAGTTATGTACTCAAAGCATAACATAAAAAACCCAGTTCCTTGTGCAATAGTTATCAAAAAAAATGGCACCTCAAGTAGAGCTTTCAAAGATTGGTTATGAGATAGAGAAATTCTTTGGGAGGCGCTTTTTTAGGAAGTGTTGCCTATCTGAGGACGTGTTTGACAATTGGTAGCGCTTTTTAGGGAGCGCTACCTATCTGAGGACGCATTTGGCAATGGGTGGCGCTTTTTAGGGAGCGCTGCCTATCTGAGGACGCGTTTGACAATGGGTGACGCTTTTTAGGGAGTGTTGTCCATTGTTGGAGTGGAATCAGCAGCTCTCAAAAATGCTGTCTATGGATGAAAAAAAGTGCTGCCTATCTACTATATTTGTTGTAGTGATTTAGTTATTAGTGTGTTAAATTAGTATGCATATTCATTCTTTAATGTCCACTTTATCACCTTGCTTAATTGCCAAGTATTCTCAGGTTGTTGCCAAATCATGAGGATGAGGCTCATAACCAATGCAAAGTTCAAAAGCGTGTGAACTTTTTGGCATGATTAGGTTCCCTTGTCATAAGGTATGAAGGTTCTGTTAATTAGCTGGACATTATGTGTGGCAAGAATACATGAATATTAACAGGACAGATTCTATCATAAGATGATCACACTTTGGACAAAAATCTTAGATGCCAATAAAGTTGAAGCAATCTTTTGCAAAGGAAACAATTCTTTGTCGGCCAAAAAAAGTGTTTCTCCATATAAAAAATAATAATCCTATGTGAGCTAGATAAGTTGAGAAGTTTGCTAATTTGCTCTTCTTGTGTTTATTTATAATTAATTTGATATTTTTCAAATGATTTTTTTGTTGTATGATTTAATTAACCTTTTTCTCATTAGAGGCCGATAGGTTGATTCGATCGTGGCCCAGGTGAAGTTCTTATCTTGGTGCTAGTTCATTTATGGTGTGGATACCAAGTCCTCTTTTATTTCATCTCAATAGTGGAATAACGCACTTTCATGTATAAATAACTTGTGAACTATCATTTGTAATTTGTGGTTTTGAGCACCACTAGTGCTCCTTTGATTGAATCATTGCTTATCGAAAGAAAAAAAACATCTTCAAATTCGTTAAAGTTAGTTCGGTCTTATTTTTAGATTATTATCCTTGTGGCCTCTATGAAGAGTAGTCGACATATTAAGGTGTGTTAGTGTTGGAGTATCAAGTGTGAGTAAGAAGTCTCACATTTATGGAAGAAGAGACGTTGAGCAATATATGCCAAAATGCAATTTTAGTCTTTTATCTTCACTAAAATGTTAGTTTCGTCTTTTACGTTTTTCTCCCCTCACTTTGATCTTTTCTATCCACTGACTTTAACAGACATCACGTTGGCCGTTAACAGGTGACATGACTTGCTTTGTTGGTATTAGTGACCGAGAAAAAACATAAAGCACTAACTACAATTTTGGTGAAACATAAAAGACCAAAGTGAACTTTTGCAGAAAAAAAAGTTCATCTTCGTCTTCATCCCCAATCTCCGCCACCACCCTCCTCTTACTTTTTCTCCACCGCACCACCATCACTATCATTATGACCTAACTCTCTCCTCATTGAGGATAAAGATGAAGTTTTTTTTTGGTAAAAGTCCACTCTGGTCCTTTATGTTTCCCCCAAAATCTCAGTTTGGTCATTTATGCTTTTTTGCCCAATTACTAATGCCAACTAAACAAATCATGTAACTCATAATACCATGACCAGTGTGGAGTCATTAAAGTCAGTGGTTGAAAATGTTACAAAAGGACCACTTCGACACACATATGAAACATAAAGAACCAAAGTGAAAGAAAAAAAGATAAAAGACCAAACTGAAATGTTGGTGAAACATAAAGGACTACAAGTGCATTTTGGTCACCAATATATAAGTAGAGGGACCCAAACACCTAATGCCTTAAGATTTTGGGTGAAGATGTGGTGTCCAAGTCTTTTCGTGATCTTGATCATTAGCTCATTGTTGCTTTTAGTGCTCTCTTAAACTCCCTGTATTAGAGTCGATGGTAAATGTTTTTAGCTCATTGTGTCGTAAGTCTACCTCACAAGGGGAGGTTGTTGGACTATGAAGTGAGTAAGAAGTCCAACATTAGGTGGAAATAGAGACATTGAGAGTCTGTTTAGGATAATGAGACAGAATATGATAAGTCTATCGTATTTTGTGTCAGTCCAGCGTTTGTTGAGCCGGCAGGATATGATAACTTAATCATGTGATTTATCTTATCCTGTCTCTGTATTTGAAATTTTATCCTGAGTTTGAGTTGGGTTAGAAACCATCAGGATAGGATAAGCAAATAGTTTATTCGTTTATCCTTCGAAAATATATTTTAAAATATAAAAAAATCTAATAAAAAATAAATATAAACTAAAAGTCAAAAATATAAATAAATTTTGATTTAAAATTTAAAATATTAATTCTTAATTTGAAAAAGAAAGTAGCATTTTATTATAAGGGTAATTTTTCATTTTATATAATCTAAAAATTACAAATCTATTGAAATTTAAAAAATTAAAATATGTGATTAAATATAAATTTATAATTAAAAAAATATAAAAATAGAAAATTATTTTAATTTAATTTTTCAACAAATGAAATATAATTGTCACATGAGTAGTGTTGTCATTAACATATAATATATTTCATATAATTATTTACTAGCTTAATTAAAATATTTAATAGAATTATTTAATTACTTGTAAACAAAATTATAATTTGAAATTTTTTATTTAATAGTGCCAATGATTTTTTTTTTAAAAAATTATAAAATTATTTCATTAGTATTTATTACTAATTTATGAATATTACTAGTTTTTTTGGCAAATAAATATTTCAAGTTAATTTTTGGAAAAAGATTGTTATGAAAGTAACCAAAATTATAGCAGGGAGAAGAACAAGAGAATGAGAGAAGGAGATAAGATTAAAGGCTTTGTTTATTATTCTCTTCACAATTGTCTTTCTACACATAGGGGTGGATCCTATTTATAGGTTGTGGATAGGCAAGTGAGTGGTCTATCATCAAAAGCCACTATACTATGAAGTAATGAGAGGAATGAAGAAAGGTAATCGACATCCACTAATATAAACATTCATAACACTCCTTATTGGATGTTTATCGAAGATATGCCTCATTAAAACCTTACTAAGAAAAAACTCGGTGGGAAAAAATCCTAGTGAAAGAAAAAGAGTATAATATATTTTCTATGTGAACTGCCTCGTTAAAAATCTTGCCAAGAAAACTCAATGGGACAAAACCATAGCGAAGGAAAAAAAAAGAGTGCAGTTTTCTCCCCATGTTTGAAGCATCACTTAAGAATATGAATTCCATACATCTGGAGTTTCTCTCCAATTTCATATGGAGCATTCGACTTCGCTCTATCAATTGTCTCCAATTTCATATGGAGCATTCGACTTCGCTCTATCAATTGTGATACATCATCTTTTAATGGAGCTTTGCGGTCAGTATTATCTTCAGGATCTTCATAGAATTGTTTGCATTTGAGCATGGAAGGAAGAAGCAACAACCGTAGATTATTTTGTAGACAAAGTCTCTTCGCGTTGCTACAGTGACTCTGATCTATAAATCCATTTCTCGGATGTAGTATAGACCAAATACATAAATTATTCAATGTACTAAAACTGCATGCATTGTCTCATATAAAGTGGACAGAAGGTACACGTCCATTTTATAAAAGACAACATTTTTTTTTATTTATTGAATAAGTGATGTACTATCTCTTAAAAAAATCACTAACCGTAGAGAATCCCATCTCATAAGCTGTTACTCCCTCTGGACTCATAAGCAACTAACAACTTTTTAGATTCATTGAAAAGGTAATGTATTTGGACTTACATTAAGTCAAAATACATCACATTTTCAATGAATCTAGAAAAGTGTTAGTTGCTTAAATATGAGTTCGGAGGGAGTAGGAAGTTGTAAATTTATTGAAAACATCAAAACATGTATAATGTCAAAAAAAACATAAAACTTTCGTTGATGAAATTCACAATGCATGTGGGTTGAACTTGTTGGGAAGGGAACACACCAATGAATGTGTCTATCGAAACGTCAAACATCTACGCTCAGGCAGCTATCCATGCCCTTCAACATCTATCATTGTGCATGTACATGCTACTACCACATGGACTGCCTCAAAAGGTACATACATTTTGGTAAATAAATTTTATTAGTCCAAAAGCTCATACATTTTGATGGGAATATGTCCTAATTAAACTTTATGATATCCAACTTCATTAGTACAACTAAGAAGAACATTGATCTCAAAAAATAAGGTCTCATATATTCGAGCCTCGTAAGTAGAAAAAATTGATCGGAGAAAATCGTTAACCCCTTATACGGGTTTATAAGTCTATCTAACTCGAACTATTCGAAAGTCCTTTGTAATGCTTGGACACTCAGCGTGCAAAACTATAAAAGAAATATATTCTCTGACTTTCTTCCACGAGCGTAAGAGTAGTAACTTTGGGTAAAAATATATTGCAGATGGTGAATCTAGGAAAAAGATTGTCTTTTGGTAGGAAAGGTAGAGTGACTTCAGACAAAATGTGAGACAATATGGTAATTTAGATTGAAGAGAGAAAGATGAAAGAGAAAGCAAATGAAGAGAAAGAAAGGTAGTAATATCAAAGTTAGACAATCCATGTCTATCTAAAAAAAAGTTAGAAAATCCATGCCTAAAGAGATTTAAGAGGGATGAAAGAACAAAAATACAAAGTTAAGGTAACTTTTGCCACTGAAAAAGGTTAGAGAATCTATTTCCAACTACCAGACGCACCTCAACATAGTGATGAGAAAATGGAAGAAATAGTTATCTCGGTGAAGAAACTAAACCGTGCATTTAATCGCTCCAAATTAAGATTGCGAGGTAGCAAATTGGCGTAGTAGAGAATGGTTGTGAGAGTGGCTGTAGGTTCACAAACCAGTGATGTTGCCAGCCTCACCAATGAACGTAGCATCAAAGGCATTAGGATCTGCAAAATGAAGTGACAATCACACATCAAATTCTAATAAATAAATGCTATATAAGCTAGCTTGAGAAGAAATACATGATATAATTAACAACATTTTGCTAATTCAAGACATAAACATGCACCAAATCACTATTAAAAAAAATTCTCAAAACCAACAAAAAATTTCCTAACTAATTAACCACTAACAATTGACTATAAAAAAAAAAGAGACAATATTCACCACATTTGATATCCATTATCCATAACTAGATATGCACCAAATTATCAACAAAGATTGATCTGAGGGGTAACACGGTTCGGATCTCACCTTAAGGTGTCGAGTTCGAATCTTGAGTGTGACAAAAATTCATTTGGGAGTGGAGTACCACAAAGACTGGCAAAACAGGCTATACGTGGTCAGCCAAATTTTCCGACGTAGATTTGTCACCGATAAAATCAGTAAAAATTGTGTACCAATAACATGATAACCAAAAATATATGCAAAAGATCATTAACATACCATGGTTTTAAGAAGGCAAAAGTCCTCTATTTCATGACCAAAGTAAATATAGAAGAAGAGGAAGAAAGGAAAGAGGGAGGAAAGGGGGTGTTAGAGAGCAAAAGATTGAAATGCAGCTGACTAGCTCAAACCTACCTTTCTTTATTATGGATACTTGCAAATGGTTAATGAATAATGAAATGAGAGTAACACACAACATATATGTAGTAGAAACAAATGGCCATGATACTCTGAATTCTGAGTTCTGAAATGTGTGCTAGAAACTATTGGGCATTGTACCTACCAACATCGGGCTTATCGACATTGGTTATCATCATCATCAACAAAGTACTAATCTTTCTCAATTATATACTCTGTCCGTTACACGAGATAAGTAAAAATAGGTCAACGAAAATTAATGTATTCAGTCTAAAATTTAAACTAGATACAATTTTTTTTTACCAACTTTTGCTAGTGTTTATTATCTATTTAAAATAAAAAAAGTAAAAAATTAACTTTCTTTGGACTGTTTATATTAAGAAGTGAAAAAAAAAAGTCAAAAAAAAAGTGAAAGTAACCGTTTAAAAAACTAATGATTCACTATTTTATTTTTAAAATTTGCCCTCGAAAACTCCGAGTCGAGCCATAGAATTGATGTCGCCACTTGTTTTTCTTCCATTTGTTTGTTTGTTGGCTACTCGGTGCTGGTAACTATGTACCCTGCGCCTTATTGTAAAAAAATTATGATTTTTTTTATATAAATTGGATATTCTTTGCACGCAACTGCAGAGACTAATCCCTCAAGTCGGAGAAGACAGTGGTAGATTCAGAAACTCTTAGTGTTGGGGGTAAAAAATAATCTGATTATCTCCTTAGAAGAAAAATATTGTAAATACTTATTCTCACGATAAAAAAGAGTATATACCCATATAGATACAAAAATTAACTTATTTAGTCCGTACGAAATGAAAAGTATCAATTTGGTCATCAAATATCGGTCAAATTAATTATTTTAAAATAAATTTAGGGACTTTTTAATATTCTTTAGAGACTAGTTTGACTGATATTTAATTTTTTAATGATTAAACTAATACTTTCCATTTTTTAGAAAGTAATAAAATTAGTACCAATTATTCTCACTTATATTTCTTATAATTTTTTGTAAAACATTTTTAAAAGTTAATAGTTTATGGGGGCAAAATCCTATTTTTTTATGGGGGCAAAGTATATTTTTACTAAGCATCACTAGTAAAATATTTTTACGGTGTGGGGGCAATTGCCCCCACACCTACACCTCTCTATGTGCATCCGCCCCTGGGGGAAGACCACACTGCTACGTGCCTAAGGCTGGATTCGAATTCATGACCTTGATTAAGTTGGAAGTATCTGATATATAATATTGAATAACGAATGTCTAATACATTATTATTCAATGAAACTAAAATTACAAAATTTTCTTATAATAGAAAAAATCAGAAACGGTATGTAAAAATAAAAGACAAAGTTTCCTTTAGGGTTTATGAATTGGCGAGCTAAGAATTGCAAGAAGGAGATCAATCCTAAATAACTAATCACTAACTTTTGACTATTAAAAAAGTGATTAAGTGTCATGTTTATTATTCGTACTTTTGTCGTAGGTTTTAAACTCCTAATTAACTAGGACTATTATGCAGCAACGTTTAATTGGGGGCATTTGCCCCTACCTAAAAAATTATTTTGCTCAGAAATATAGTCAATAATTTTTTTTGATTCCATAAGATAAATTTTAAAACTAAATGTAGAAATTTACAATAAATAAATAAAAAAGAGAAAAAATTAGTACTAATTTTACTTTTTTAGTTATAATTTAGAATTTTTCCATAACAAAATTATGTATTTTGTAAAAGTTTATAATATCTTTTTGAGAAAATATTATAAACTACTTTTTACTCCCACTGGTGAAAGATTCTGGATCTCATTGCTACTATGTGTTTTAGTGTTTACTATTTTTGAGTGATATTTAGTTATACTCCTACCAGAGAAAATTAAACTATGGGTGCATAGCACCACATTCATTGAAGACTTGAAAGGCCAAACAAATTGTTTATTCACAAATATTTCCCAAATAAAATATATAAAATACTTTGACCTATTTACAAAAATTTGTTTATTATCTAATTCTGAGATTAAAATTTGGACAATATATATCTTAAAAAGATGAGGAATGGTACCTGCATATTGCGCTTGAATCACGTTGGAATGATGTTGAAATTTTTGAATCACTGTCTTGAAAACAAATTTCAATGGACCTCCGGCACAACCCAAAATCTGGTTTGCTCCCCAAGAATTTCACAGAACCGTTTTCGGGTTCGTGCACTCGAGGCCGAAAATGTGTTAGAGCTTCACAAACAATTCATTACTAAAACATTAGCTATGAAAGCATATTTACTAATACTTGTTGTTTCTTTGGCCACAAGATATCAAATAAATTATTTGCGAAATTCTATCATTGAGAAATCAATTATCAATGAAAAGAATCAACGGTTATATATGTAATGAATAATTATAATTATTTGGATTGAAATCTTGAAATCTTGAAATAAATACATGTCATGAAATCTATCAAATCAATTGTTTTTTTTTTGAACGAAAAAAAACAGATTAAGAAATTGACGATCATATTTATATAAAACATTTATTATTTTAAGAACTAATATAATAAAAACACTGCCATTATTTTTACGAGTTTAATTTATATACACAATAGGTGTATGAGCCTTTTACACTATCTACCAATTAAATATTGACACATCACCAAAAATAAATTGGTCAATTGGTAACCACCAATTAGTCCATTGGTAACCAACCACTCCTTGAATTGTGATTGGTGGTGGTTGTAAAGTCTGATACGCATATGTGTATACAAATTAAACTCTTATTTTTACAATGGCCACTTCTAAGAAGTCTTTGTGTGTGTAATATTGGACAAAGTGTAGAATGAAATTGTACTTGGATTTGAAGTTAAAAAAATGGTACTTGGATTTATTTATTTTTGATACGCAATGTTAGTGAGGGTGGGAAATGTTAGTTTCCGGGCTTTGAACTCAGGACCTCTTTCTTGCACTATTTAAGCATTTGCGGATATAGTTAAGTTAGTTAGTCTTTTTTTATTATTTAACAAGGGCGAAGCCCCAAAGCAAAAAGAAACTAACGAGAAATAAGTCTAGAAACAAAATTTCCTACAACACTACCAATAGCCTTTATTGCATTGCAATAAGATTGTTTTCTTTCGTTAGGATTATTTCTCGAGTTATTATGGGTGGAGGGTGGTGGTGGTGGTGGTAGTGGTGGTGGTGGTGATAGTAAGCGAGAAGAGATAGGGGAGGTGAAATAATGAAAGTGGTGGGTGAGAAAAGAATGAGCAAAAACATTAAGGGTCATCCCACAAAGCTCTACACTAACCCACTAAAAAATTAAAAGTGTGGGTTGGGGCTAAAATAAGTCCACTCAATAAGGCGCTTTAAATTATTGGGGCTTACTAGAGGGCCTAGGGGGCTAGGTTTGGGGCCATGGGCTGCTTTGACAGCTCTACCTACACCTTTTCCATTTCGTTTCCCTTTTTTCACAGGGGTTTTCGCTAATTTTAAAGGTGGCTTACCCGCCGAAACTAGAACTAAGTCCTCTGAGGAATCAGAGGAGAGAGAGGAAAAAGATGGCTGAAGATTTCTCGACGGGAGATCAGCCGCACCTGGTAGTTGGAAAGATGGTCCTTTAGCATCCAAATAACCATTAGGAACACAAGGTTGAGAAATACTTCCCTTCCTATTTGGTAAGGAGCCCTCTAAAGATAATGAGTCAGAAGCAGCAACTACCTCAATAGATAAACTAGACCCACCAACTAACCCTTCCTCACACAACTGAGAACTATAGCCAAGACCCAAAATAACTGTATTGGATAAGGATGAGACTGCCAAAGAGTTAATAGGGCAAGTCTCTTTAACTAAAGAGACAAGGCTGGCCACTTCATCAAACTTAGACCCAATACTAGGCAAAAGGCCTAAATTATTATAAACCTAAGAAACTAGCTCAGCAGATTGAACAAGGCCCAAGATAGAGGCATGGCTCAATCCTGGCCAAACCAAAGAAGAGGGAAAACGAGGGGGCCCTTACTTCTTGCCCACCCCCTCCTACTCACCACACACCCCCAACCCACAATATTCTCAAAATACCCCTAATTAAAAAACCTAATGTATTCCCTTTCTCTCTCACAACTGAACCCTCCCTCTCTCACACTCTCTCCTATTCTCTCCCTCACCCAACTCCGGCCACCACAAGTCTGTTGCACCACCACATTGTTGCTTCCTCTCCTCCTCTTCCATCTCACACGCGTTTGGTAACCCCCATTTCCTCTTCCCTGTTTCAGCTTTCGTTTTTTTTAACAAGTTATAGTGGTTCGGTAGACTAGGTTCGAACCGGCTCGATGCTTAAAGTCTGAACCTGATTAGACCAAATTTAGGGGTGTCTCTGAAGATAACATACTCGGTGGTTATCCCCATAACTGGTTCGGTGTGTAACTACCGAACCATCATTATCCCAAAAAAAAACGAAACGCACACATTTCATTAAGGGTACTTTTGTCTTTTAACGCGTTTTGGGGGTGTGCACTGAGTAGCTGGGGAATGGTAAGAAGTATGGGCCAAACGAGGGATACCTGCTCCCAAAACCCTAGTGAGAGGACTCTCTAGCATACTAGCAACGGCACTGAACAAAGCCCAGCCACGTCGTTTTCGTTGGCCTGAAGCTCTGCGCAAAGAGCCTGACGCGATTCCATTTCACACCCAGCCGAAATCTCGCTTTCCTTCTGAGGGTATTTTTTTGGACCCCCACCCTTATACCAAATACCTCCACCAAAATTCGAATTCCAGTTTTACCCCTAAAAAAATTGTACTACTGATTTATTAAAGAAGGGACATAAGTCCGTTTTGGCTAAAAATGGCTGACAAATTTAACGTAATTTCGTGTGAAATTTTTTGTGGCCATCGCATTTATCTTTTAAACAGATAAATCCGTTGTTGAAAAATAAGACAACGGGTTTATCTGTTTAAAAGATAAATCCGACGGCCACAAAAAAGACTACAGATTCATCTGTTTTTTTGAGATAAATTCGTTAAAGAAAATGCCCAAATCTAACGGTCAGTATCCCACAGACAGTTTTAATCAACAGTCAGAATTACTAAGTACTATATAAACGTAAATATCCATTACTACCCATTATAAATAGGTTCTCACATTTCAATCAGTTTTACACAAACACTCTACCCTGCCCATATTTTTGCTTCATCTTCTCTACTTCTTCAAAAACATCCTCACCCCACCCGCTGAAATGGAATGATAGTTGTGCACAACCCAGTTCTCAAATGACAAATCACTACGCCAGCGTATTAGGATGGCTAGCGTTTTTTTTGGGCATTGGTAGCGTTTTAAAACGCTAGAGAAGCTGGCGCTACTAATGCGTACACCCCATTAGTAGCGTTTTAAAAAACGCTAGCCATTGACCCAGCGTGTTTTAGACATACGTAGCGTTTTATAGAAAACGCTAGCCATTGACCCAGCGTGTTTTAGACATACGTAGCGTTTTATATAAAACGCTAGCCATTGACCCAGCGCCTTTTTACAATTCCTAGGGATCCCATAGCTCTTTTTACTACCATTCCTAGCGTTTTAAATTAAAACGCTAGGGATACTATAGCCCTTTTACTACCATACCTAGCGTTTTATGTAAAACGCTAGGATGCTATAGCACCTTTTATTAGCATTCCTAGCGTTTTTAGTAAACGCTGGGATGCTATAGCACCTTTTTACTACCATTCCTAGCGTTTTTACATAAAACGCTAGGGATGCTATAGCACCTTTTATTAGCATTCCTAGCGCTTTTTTACGTAAACGCTAGGGATCCTCTAGCTCCTCTTTACAATTCCTAGCGTTTTATCTTTAAAACGCTAGGTATTGATCTAATTTTTTTAAATATTTTTTTATTTTGGTTTGTTCTCCATTTTAATTACAACCTATAAATTCATTCCTTCCAACAAAATTCAGAAAATACATTCCAATCCAATATCATTCAAACAAAATTCAAAACTTGCTACAAAAGCTATTATGAAAATACATTCCAATCCAATCCAATATCATTCAAAAAGCTACAAAGTAACAAAATTCGGAAAATACATTCCAATCCAATCCAATCCAATATCATTCCAATACAATATATACAACAACTAACTATTATGAAATTATCTCAAAACTTGCTACAAAAAGCTAGAAACAAAATCGCACTACTCCCCTTATCTGTAAGTTGTTCAAAGAGTAATTCGGATATTTTTAAAGTTTGGGAAAATACTGAAAAATAAAATGAAATAAAATTAGAATTAAAATGTTTATTAAATGTGAGTAAGTATTATATATAATATCAATATAAAAAGAAATCTAAGTAGTTACCTTGGTTGGGATTGTTACTTTGTCATGAGTGATAATCTCTTTCATAAACCTCATAACGTAGTACCCACAATCATTGTTGTTTGGTTGTTTAGGACACTACAAAGCAAAAGATCATTATAACTTAATTGTCACATTTTTATGACCAAAAATTCAATTAAAATTATAAGAATGATTCTTAAAAAGCTTACGATTATGGGTAGCCATCTTGTTTTACTCGTAGATAATCCCAAGTATTCTTTCAAAGCAACAGAACGTCATACATATATATATATATATAATGTTAAGTTGAACAAAATACATATATTAAATTATACAAATTAAAATGAGAGGGTTACACATACACACCTCTCAACCGATTCTCTGAAGTCTACGTAGACGTTGTAATGGCCTTGAAGTGAATCCAGATAGTAGACAACATTTTGCTTAGGGTTTATTGCAAAGAGTACCCAATGTTGCCTGCAAGTAAATGAATCACGAATGAGTACACATTAATTTACACTATAATACAATCCTCAAAATAATTAAACAAGTGATTGAAGACTAAATTTCTCACCCATTATTGAGTGGTGCCAAAAATAAAGAGTCGCCCTTCAAATGCTTGGCTTCCATGAAGCGTGAATGGATATAACTTTGTACTTCACTCTTAATAGCCATAATACGTTCCTCTGTATTACCTTGCTTAAACACAACGATACACGCCGGACACAAGAAGAAATACTTCTGTGTCCGTTGAGAAGGGACCAGAAGACGATTGTACAAAAACCTATAAATAATATATATACAACTTTCAGATCCTCATATATATACTCTAATATATACTCTAATATAAACAACTATTGTGTACAAATAATTTAATACATACCTATGGTATACTCTAATATCAGTGGCAGTGGCCCAATCCATCTCAACTATAGCTTTCATATCCTCGATGTTGATCATTACCAACTGTTCCAGGCCCACAATGTTATCGGGTGGTAAAAAAATTTGGTCGTCCTGGTTCATTTTTTGAATGTGGACCTTTAGAGAATCGATGTAGTTCTGGAATTCATCATTGGGAAATTGACCAACATGTTGGACTGGCTGTATAGAAGTAGATGGTCGGGAGAGTTTGGTAGTGGAAGGGGAAGGTCGGGACACTTTTATTGAAGGGGAAGGTCGGGACACTTGGGGTACCTAGTATATATTAAAAAAATGATTAATTAGTTAGTTAACACACATTATAGTCATCAACTTATTAACAAAAATATTGTCACTTACAACGACAAGTTGTTCAGGCCATGCCACAAAAGTACTAAGTGCTTGATCCACAGTAAATATATCCGCATTAGCAATTGGAACAGGCAATGGTGCAGACCCCTCTATTGAATAGTCTACCCTAACTCTCAAATGGTTTTCAGGCATGGCCTGATTGTGCAGTGTGGCACTCAATTGGTTACATATCAAACCCACGCAACCTTTCGATGTGGGTTTGCAATATATAGCTCACATTCACAGTTAATCCTAAATCAATTATAAAGAAAAATAAATATACATGATAATTTTATCAAATACATATGTACAAAAAACAGGTCGAGTTTTGTTAAATACCTGTGTTGAAGGGATGGTGCAGCTATCTCGGGCGCTATGGGGGGGGTGCAGCAGGCTCAATAGGTTCAAAGCAGGGGTGGTGCAAAGGGGATGGTGCACCAATCCTTTGTGCCAAGAGTCGCTTAAACATCTGTCTCTCTTCCATTAACACAAAGAACATTCTTGGATAGCTCGTCATACTTTGCCGCCATGACTTTACAATCCCCGCACCTTGCTTTGGCTCTTTGGCCCAAACACGGTTGTCGGAGGAATCCCATATCCATAACCTCTAATCCGACCACTGTCTCTCTTCCCTTCCCAAGGCACGAGCAAGGACATCTTGTTGACCATCACAATCTGTTAAATCTCCTTGTGATACAGATTGTGATATGCTTTCTTGATGCACAAACATAAATAACGGATAAAATTAATAAACAAGTGTCAAGAGAAATTTAATCGACAATAAAAATATGTCCACGTGTCAAAAAAATCGAGTAACGGATAAAAATAATAAACAAGTGTCAAAGAAATTTAATCGACAATAAAAATATGTTCACGTGTCAAAAAAATCGAGTAACGGATAAAAATAATAAACAAGTGTCAAAGAAATTTAATCGACAATAAAAATATATGTTCACGTGTCAAAAAAATCGAGTAACGGATAAAAATAACAAACAAGTGTCAAAGAAATTTAATCGACAATAAAAATATGTTCACGTGTCAAAAAAATCGAGTAACGGATAAAAATAATAAACAAGTGTCAAAGGGAATACTTACAATTTTGTCCTTGACCTCCTTAGTTTTCGGATCCACAATCTCCCCATCCTTGTTTTGTCGGGCCTCTAACTGCAGACGATTACAACGATCAAGGATTCTTGAGTTGGATCTTTCCCCTCTTGCAATAACTATTTAAGTTTAATAATTAATCAATCAGAAATTAAAAGATTCATTAAATCATAATAAATTAAACTAATTGTGTCTTACCAATCTTTCTTCAAGAATTTGATATCCACTTGAACCTCCTCTATAAGGGTACGGGATTAGAAGCTCTCACTTTATTGGCTTTGCTTTTTTTTCTATTTAAAAACATAAGTATACATTAATGAATGATATCTTGTTGTGAAATATATATATATATATATATATATATATATATATATATATATATATATATATATAACTTAAATAATTAATATACTAACCAGAAATCCGGATCAGAGTGCGTATATCTACAAATTTGGTCCAATCCTCCTTAGTTATAATTCCCAGCATACAAATCTTTGAGGCTCTCTGTCGATGGTCCCATCAGCCGTTTGAATACTTTTTCCCACATCGCTTCTATATGCCCGATGCAACCTTCCCGCTTCCTTGAGTATCCAATCTCTTCGGGCATCATCGACATCAAAGTGTTTCTACTTATACATAAAAATGGATTAAATAAATACAACTAAAAATTCACTAAATAAGATTATTAAAGAGGTCTAAAATTATATACGGACCAAAAATCATCTTTCAGTTTAGGCAAAATCAGATTATCTTTCTCATTCCAACTTTTTATTGAAATTGGAAAGATTTGTTTCACCTTAGTACCAATAAAGCTAATTAAATTTGTGCCGTTGTCTCCAATTGGAAAACCTTTAACACTCCATCGGACCTTAAATAATTAAATCATTAAATAATTAGATAACTTGGAAAGGTAGAGAACAACATTAATAATTAGTAATTAACTTACCTTATATTTCTCGTGTCCTTTACTTATCCGATGGACGATATTCTTTTTCGATGTAATTCCTCGGGAGTGAACTTCTTTGTGTTTCTATCACCCCCATCACCACCACGACTACTCTCGTGATCACTATGTGATGCCATCGACTTGCAATGACCCAAATGAAATAGACTCAGTGAGTTTTAGCTTTCTAATTGTTTAGAACCAACAAACACTTAACAAAATATAGAAGAAGCCATGCACTAAGTAACAGTGAAAGCCATGCACTAAGTAACCTAGAGTAAACATACATAGGAAAGACATGCACTAAGTATATAACCTAGAGTAAACATATATATGAAAGCCATGCACTAAACAGAGAAGCCATGCACTAAGTAACCTAGAGTAAACATACATAGGAAAGCCATGCACTAAGTATATAACCTAGAGTAAACAGAGAAAGCCATGCACTAGGAAAGCCATGCACTAAGTAACAGTGAAAGCCATGCACTAGGAAAGCCATGCACTAGTCAAGTTAATAATGCTATCTAAGCTAGACTAATCTAACAACTAATTAGATACAACATTGAGCTAAATAACAGAGAAAGCCATACAAAAGATACATAACAAACCATAAAAAAACCATAACAAATAGTCATTGCAGTGAGAGAGGTGGAGAGTATGCGTGAGTTCGAAATACCTTTTGAAGGGAGAGAGAGTGAAGAAAAAGGAGACAAATGGGAGGGTTTCTGGGTCGTAGCACCAAGGAGAGAGAGAGAGCTGAGTGCGGCGTGGAGATGAACGAAGATGAGCGAAGAGGGTTTCTGGGTCGTGGAGGTTCGCAGCGATGCGATGAGCGAAGAGGGTAGATGAACGAGACTTCTACGTGAGTGTGTTCTGGGTTTTTCTGGGTTCTGGTGTGGGTTGTTCTGGGTTCTGGGTTGTTCGTGGAGGGTTTCCTGGGTCGTGGAGAGAAGTTAGGTAGATGAAGAGACGTCTACGTGAGTGTGTGAGGAGATGAGAGAGCGCGCCTTGTAAAAATTTTAATAGCATCCCTAGCGTTTTTACATAAAACGCTAGGGATCATCTAGCGCGTGTTTACCATTCCTAGCGTTTTCTGTAAAACGCTAGGGATGCTATTAAAATTTTTACTACAATTCCTAGCGTTTTCTGTAAAACGCTAGGGATGCTATTAAAATTTTTACTACCATTCCTAGCGTTTTATGTAAAAACGCTAGGGATGCTATAAGCGCTTTTTACAATTCCTAGCGTTTTAGAAACGCTAGGGATGCTATAGCACCTTTTTACTAACATTCCTAGCGTTTTATGTAAAAACGCTGGGGATGCTGCTATAGCACCTTTTTTACTAACATTCCTAGCGTTTTATGTAAAAACGCTGCTAGGGATGCTTATAACACCTTTTTACTAACATTCCTAGCGTTTTATGTAAAAACGCTGGGGATGCTATAACACCTTTTTTACTACCATTCCTAGCGTTTTTACGTAAAACGCTAGGGATCCTCTAGCTCCTCTTTACAATTCCTAGCGTTTTATTTTTAAAACGCTAGGTATTGAATGAATTTTTAACTTTATTTCTAGCGTTTTCACTCTAAAACGCTACCTATTGATCTGAATTTTTTTAAATATTTTTTTATTTTGGTTTGTTCTCCATTTTAATTACAACCTATAAATTCATTCCTTCCAACAAAATTCAGAAAATACATTCCAACAAAATTCAATAATATATCATTACAAACCAATATATAGATACACACATATGTACATATCACCAAATTAAAAGACCATATTAAACTAACAATTACTTACAACATAATTAATATATATCCAAATCATACAACATAATAAGTAACTTAGATTATGAAACTCAAAAGTAGCTACAAATTAAAGCTAGAAACATATATAACAAAGACAACCTCAATGACTACTGTCTTGACCACTAGATCTCATGATCACTAAGTGATGCCATCGACTGCAATATAACATATATAATCCATGTTATTGTTAAATTTACAAAAACAATATAAATATTATCTATTAATAAAAAATAACGATATATCATTAAGTCTATATTACCCTTTCCTTTTCCTAGATAAAATTTTGTTTGCAATTAAGCGTCTTGGTATTTTTTTTTCCGATTTAATAATAATTCCATCATTATGATCTTTTCTAAAATATACAACATCCTCTATAGAAGTATTTTCCCTATTATTGGTTCTCGATGTTCTCAAGAAAGGGTCGTCCTCAACACCAACATCATCGGTGCTTCATCATCATCGTTGTTATACACAAATTTTTTTGTCGATCAATAGAACAATAGACCAATTGATATTAAGCGGATCGGTGACATAAAACACTTGTTGAGCTTGCGATGCTAAAATAAAAGGTTCATCTTTATATCCTAACTTGTTGAAATTCACCCGCATGAACCCTAATTCATCAATCAGAAACCAATGTTATTGTCAACCCATTCACATTTGAACACGGGCTCTGAAACATATTGTAATCCAACTCCCATATGTGTTCAATGAAGCCAAAGTAAGACATATTCGCATATATGGGATTTCTATCTTTGTAATTTGGATGCATGCATAGAATGAGCTACAAGAGTCACCCCACTATTTTGCATTTTACTCGATCATCTTGTTCTTTTGTATAGAAAGTGCACTTTCGTTCATTAGATAGTCATTGTAAGAGAAGACATGTATATTTGGACCTTTTGCTAACCATCTCAATCTTTTGAAATCAAGTAGGATTGAAACACACTCACCATCAATGTGATGTTTTAGCCACACTATGAAACTCCTATTGTGTTCTTTTGCTAACCAAACTTGCTTCTTTCCCGGAATTGACTCTTAAGAATCTCCTTGTGCTTGGCAACATATGAATCAACCTCACTATCATTGTGAAGAACGTCTGAAGTGTGCTTGCTCTAGTTCTTTCCTTGATACCATCACTAATTTAGTTCTGTCATCCCTTTACTAATCCTTCCCGCATGACGAGACCTTGGCGGTCCCACGAAATATTCAAGACTAGATAGATAGCGTGTGCAAACTCAATAGCCTCCTCAACTATGTAGCGCTCAACAATACAACCTCGTGTCGTGATCGATTTTTCACATATCCTTTTAATATCTTCATGTAACGCTCAAACGGATACATCCATCTCATGTAACATGGGCCACACAATTGTGTCTCTCTAACCAGATGAACTATTAGATGAATCATTATGTCGAAAAAGGAAGGTGGGAAATACATCTCAAGCTCACACAAAGTGACATAATTTCTCTTTGCAATGTTGGCAACTTTCGAGGTCAATCACTCTACTACAAATCGCCTTAAAGAATAAACAAAGTTTGGTTAAGGTCTCACGCACTTTCTTAGGCAAAATGGATCGTATACCAATGGGTAGCAAATTCTCCATGAGAACATGACAATCGTGGGACTTTAGAGACTTTAACTTGAGGTCTTTAATCGATACAAGAGTCGCCACATTTGAAGAGTATCCTCTGGAACTTTAACTCCATGAAGAAACTCACAAAAGACGATCTTCTCCTTTCTAGATAGAGTATGAGCCGGGAGGTAGATATGTGCGTGTACCCTTCTTTACTGGGACCCAATTCAGGTCTCAAACCCATACTAACCAAATCCAACCTTGAGTTGATGGTATCTTTAGTCTTACGGCATATTGAGTAAGGTACCAATGACACTTTCAAGACATTCTTTTCAACATGCATCACATCAATGAAATGCCTTACATATAATGACTTCCAATATGGCAACTCAAAGAAAATCGACTTTTCTTCCACCCCGTTTGGCAATCTCTCCTGCAAAAGGCTTCCCAAATTTAATGTTCAAATCTTCCACCTTTTCAAATACTGTTCGCCCGTCAAAGGCGGGGAGCTCTACGTGTTTTCTGTATTCCCATCAAATGCCTTTCTCCACAATCGATAGTGATGAGTTGATGGCAAAAATCTCGATGACCAAGATAGATATTCTTCTTACCATGTTCCAACCACATCCAATCTGTGTTATCTTCACATATAGGGCATGCACACGCCGCTTTGTTCTGCATGCCGGATAGATTGCCGTATGCGGGAAAGTCGTTAATTGTGCCAAAGATCATAGCCCTCGTGGTGAAACTTTCTTCTCTGAACCCATCATACACCTCTACCCCAATCTCCCACATTTGCTTCAAGTCTTCAATTAAAGGAGCCAAGTATACATCAATATCATTTCTCTGGTTGTTTGGGCCTGAAATTAACAAAGACAAGATCATATATTTGCGTTTCATGCAAAGCCACGATGAAGTTATAAATCGCCAAAATCACGGGCCATGTCTTTGTGGGAGCTACTCGATACCGTGCGGGTTAAATCCATCGTGAGACAATGCAAGGCGTAGGTTTCTCGGGTCATCCCCAAAATTAGGATACTCAATATTGATTTTTTTCCATTGCGGAGAATCTGCGTGTGTGTAAGTATACCATCTTTAATCCTTTCATCCTCATGCCATGTCAAGTGTTTTGCATCTTCCGAACTACAATACATGCGCCTAAATCGAGGAATTATAGGAAAATACCACAACACCTTTTGTGGAGCGGACTCTTTCTTCTTATACTGCGGTGCATTACATTTAGGACACGACTTTAACAACGCATGTTCATTCCAAAATAAAATGCAATCATTCGGACAAGCGTGTATCTTCTCATAGTTCAAGCCAATAGACCCCAACATTTGCTTTGCATCATACGTCCGAGAAGGAAGCACATTATCATTCGGCAACATTTCTTTCGTAAGTGAGAGTAAATCGGTAAAGCTCTTATCTCGTCCATCCGTGGCGAGTTTTCAAGTTATACAACTTGATCACAAACCAATAATTTTGTGAATTCATTACAACCCGCATACAATGGTGTCTCTCGCATCGCTTATCAACTTCTCAAACATTTCAGGACAATCATTAAGATCCTCTTCAACCACCTTTGCCATCTCTTCAAATTCGTTCGCATCAAATGAATGTGTTCCGGTGTCAACCGTGGCGCATATCTCTTACTAATATCATTCATATTTGAAGATTCACCTTTTTCTCACCGTGCATTATCCAACAAGTGTAACTTTGATCAATTCCATTCGCCTTTAAATGTCGTGTCAACTCCTCTGCAGTAGCTGATTTTACATAACAACACCTTAAACAAGGACATTTCATACCACTAGAAGTCCCTAAACGTTCACAAAGACAACTCACAAAATAATCCACTCGTAAGATACTCCTTGGGCGGACGATTGGCGGACATCCAATTTCTATCCATAATTGCCAAATATTTATAATAAAATCACGAGAAGAGAACTTTAACATATGACCCATCAAGCAATTCGAATATAATGAAGAATCAATTCATATAAAAAAACAAACAAAATTTCCTCTTTTAAATTTTTTTCAATTCCACTCCTTATTTTCCCAAGCTATATATCTATATCATATTCTATTTCTATTATCGGTCCTTTGGTCAAGACAAAGGAACCATATAGTCTAGTCTTCCAAACAATTAATTTATGTGTAACAAGAAGAGGCTAGTGGTGAAAAAAAAAAAGAGTCTAGTGTGCACAAGTGACAAAACTAATATATTTCTAAACTAGAACCCACAATTAATATCTAACAAGAAACAGAGAGAAAGGAAGAAAAACTCACCAATGTTGTGCAGAGTGAGAGAGATGATGTTCACTTTGAGAGAGATGATTTTCGTTGAGAGAGATGATGTTAATTTGAGTTAGGGTGTTAGGGTTTTATTTTACGGGTGAGTGATTTTGCGTTTACGGGTAAGAGTGTTAGGTGAAAGAGGTAAGTAGCTCAATGGGAAACAAAAAAATTATTTAACCATACCTAGCGTTTTATAAAAACGCTTAGGATCTATCTAGCGTGTTTTCTAAATACCTAGCGTTTTGAGTAAAAGCGCTAGTGATATGTCTAGAGTGTTTACTAAATACCTAGCGTTTTATAAAAACGCTAGGGATCTATCTAGCGTGTTTTCTAATTGGCTAGCGTTTTGAATAAAAGCACTAGGGATCCGCATCTAGCGTGTTTTCTAAATAGCTAGCGCTTTCTAAAAACGCTGGGATCTATCTAGCGTGTTTTCTAATTGGCTAGCGTTTTGAATAAAAGCGCTGCAGGATCTGTCTAGCGTGTTTTCTAATTTGCTAGCGTTTTGAGTAAAAGCGCTAGGATCTCCATCTAGCGTGTTACCTAATAGGTAGCGTTTTACTTTAAAACGCTACTAATGGTGTAGCGTGTTATTAAAATGGCTAGCGTTTTTTTATAAACGCTACTAAAGGTGGCGATCTCTTTTTACAATTCTGGCGTAGTGAATTCCTAACTGATATTCATCACCATGCAACTGTCACCAACAAGGACGATGGTGTTTGGTTTCATTCTCGTAGCTTTATCTTCTCGTAAATGAATAAGGACATAACATTCACCCTGTTGAAGGAAAAGGCGTAGAGAAAGGTTCGTCCAGAGGGAGAGTGGCGTAAAGATGTAAGTCGTTTACATTACCGTAAGCACAACTGTGGAGAGGACGACTCTATTAGTTATTCGGCTATGGCGATTCGTAGCAACGATGACATTCGCACCATGATTGAAGCACATGCTAACATTCCAGCAAGACACGGTGTCTTGGAGCTGTATGTGGACGCAATTCGTACTCCAAAAGAGGTCATTTATCTTCTGGAATAGGGACTTCCCAAATAATAGCTAGTTTCGTAGTTGTTTCCTTATGTTGCTTTTTACCGTTTTGATGTCTTTCGTGTTTGATGTACGATTACGCTTTGTAATAATAAACTTGTTGTTTAATTTAAATACCATAGAAATATAAATTACTAAGTACTAAATAAACATAAATATCCATACAAATTGGGTGTTCACAAACAAGAGTACAAAGATATACCAGTTTACAAAATTATTGAAACAAAGATATAACACTTTAAATTAAATACGGGTCACAACACTCCCATCATCACCATATAAATAATCGGCAAGAAATTCCCGGTAATCCCCTTAATATAATCCAGGGTCGACTTTTCAGCCACTTTCCCCCCAATCACCAACATGCATTTCTAGCCAATAACAAATTGCCACGTACACCTTTCTTTTCATCCTTTATCACCCACATGATTTTCCCACCAATAAAAAGGTGTCACATACACCTAAATCTTCAACAACAATCACCCACACCAATCCAACATCCCTTTCTAGCCAACCACATTGTGCCACATATTCCCTCAAACCGTATGGTCCCCACCCATCACTCCAATGCTTATACTCAGATGCTAATAGTTGGCAAATGTGGGTAAATATAATGTGTGTATCTTGACAATGTCACACACTGTTATCAAATATAATCAAAAATTGGTACACTCTAAATTTTTTTAAAAAAGTCGATGCAGTGGATTTTTCGAATAAATTGTCAAAGAAAAAAAGTTCCGAGTATTTTATAAGTTCGGGGAATATGAAAGGCGTCGTAAAAAATGAACTGATTTACCGTTCACGAAAAAAATTGGAATAATTGCGACCAACACGAATTTACCGACAAACCTCATCATTCCAGTTTATTTTCTTGTCACGGGAAAAATACTGATACCGTGTTTAAGATTTCTCAGTTATTTTTTATTTTCACTTTTCTTATTTTATATACTCTAAATTGGTTGAAATTTTTTTGATAACGTACTAAAGTCGTCGTCAAAAATGATCTGATTTACCTATCATGAAAAAATATTGGAATAATTATACGACCAATCACGGTTTTACCGACAAACCCGATCATCCCTGGGCTATTTTCTTGTCACGGAAAAAATACGATCTGTGTTTAAGATTTCCCAGTTATTTTGTATTTTCATTTTTCTTATTTTATATACTCTAAATTGGTTGAAATTTTTTGATAACGTCTTAAAGTCGCCGCCAAAATGATCCGATTTACCTATCACAAAAAATATTGGAATAATTACGACCAATACGGATTTACTGACAAACCCGATCATCCTCGGTCTATTTTTTCTTGTCACGGAAAAATATCGATACTCGTATTTAAGTTTTCCCAGTTATTTTGTATTTTCACTTTTCTTATTTTATATACTTTAAATTGCTTGAATTTTTTTATGACGTCTTAAAATCGTCGTAAAAAAAATGATCCGATTTACCTATCACGAGAAAAATATTAAAATAATTGCGAAAGAATACTGATTCTACCGACAAACCTGATCATCTCGGTCTATTTTCTTATCACGGCAAAATCTGTATTTTTTGAAAAATAAGTGTCGAAGTTAACTACTCTAATTTGAGAAAAATAATATAAGATGTAAATAAAGTGTGGTCATATCCCCTTTGTTTCCTTTCCACAATTGTTCCTTACAATTCACCTTGCATCAGCCAGCTAATACAGGTTCTACTTTCTGCTGCTTTCTGATAATAGCTAGCAGCTACTTTCTGCTCTAAGGCAGAAATTGCAGAAAAGCGGACAGAAGAGAGAGATTGAGATGAGAACAAAGAGAGAAATTGAGAAAACATTTCAAAAGAAAGAATGAAAGCAAACCAACAAAGCTCTAGACGAAGTAAGAAAACCGACACAATTGAGAAGAAAATGAACCAAGAAATCGAAGGGAGGAATAAAGGGGAGCTGTTAAAACGCAGAGATGAGAAGAAAAGCAAGGCATAAATCGAACATGATGAGACCGAAAAGAGCACCAAACTGAAACTCCCAAAGGCTTTTGAGGTCTGTTGTTTCCTTAATCTTTCGTTTTTCTTTTATCTTTTTCCCCCTTCAAATCAGCCTACTGTTCACTGTTTTGATGTTGGGGTTTCTTCCTTCATTCTTATTACGTTGATGCATGGTTGGGTTCCTAGGTGGATGCAATAGAGTTGCAGGATGGTGGAAACGGTTGAGAGAAGCGCTTGGTTATTGTAAATGGGGTATCCTCTTTACCTCCTTATTTCCTTTTATTTTTATCTCAGCTATTTCTCCTTCTCTCGAGTGCAATGAAGGTGTTTGATGAAATGTTTGAGAGGAATAGTGTTTTGGAATACTATTATTGATTCGTGTTCTGTTCGGTGTTTTTATGAAGCGGCCCTTGGTTTTTTCAAATACATGGTTGGGATCCCGGTGATTAGGCGGATTCGGCCATCACTGCAGTGTGTGGCAAAAATGGTTGAAGAAGAGGTTGATTTTCTTTTGTTCCCTAAAATCTTATATCTAAATGAGATTTAGTCGCATTGATAGTGATTTTGGTTTTTGTTTTGACATTTCCTAATCACTTTTATTGTCATTTAAACTGCTTGATAACTATAGCAGTAAGGGGAACATATTCTGTGTTGGTCTTCTTAGTTGCTATTTATATTTGATACCACTTTTTCTATTATCTCCATATGTGTGCACCAAAGAATAATCTCTCTTTGATATTTTTTAAGGATACTTATCTGGCCATTAACTGAGCTAGACATGAATTTTTTACCTTATACGTATCCCACTTCTTTTCCCCAAGCATCTCCATTAAATATGTTACTCATGGTTCAGTTTTAATCTCAGCAATTTTTACATTTTCCCTCTATCATTGATTGTGTTTGTTTGCTGCTGGGGTGTGTCTATAGACTATGGTGGTACCTGATGTGCTTTCTATTGTAGGCTACTATGGAAGCTTCTCATTTTCAAGTTTATTTTCTTACTACATCTGATATTTATAACCACCTGAAGTTCTCCAACCTTGGTTCTTATTATGTAAAATTTAAGTATAATGCAGTTGTTGTAGTTCATACGTGGTAGTAAAAGGTATGTTGCATGATGAATTTGACATACAAAATCTTCCATTGAAATGGCTTATGATAAGATATGGGTTTGGTTAATCAAGAACTAACATTATTTGCTACAACAAAAGCTAGAAGCATTTTATTTGGAAAAATGATGTCAATATTAATCATATCATACAAGCTGTCATGGTTTTAACTACATAAAATAGGGGCTTATGTGGCACTTTCTATAACTACAGTTATCTGAGAATTCATGTCAGTATTGATGAAAGGGCATTTAAATGCTTACATGTGAGACTAGACATGAGCATAAGGAACAAAGGTTAATATATTTGAAAAGGAAAACGTGCATGGGTTGGTAGTGGCATCTGAGCTCAATACTATAGCTAAATGTTTCATGCCATTCTTCCAGGAGATACAAATCCCATAAGGCGTGCCTTTGATAAATCAAATGTTCTCCAGAGGCTTCAGAAGCTCCCATTCAAGCCACGGATGGTTATATCAGTTTAACACTCAAGGTAACTTCTTCCTCCATTTCTTCATCAAATTTCTTGGTATTAGCTATGTGGACTTTAGAATTGGGTACAATTTCTATGACATGTGCATTTTTCCCATCAAACTGATTCTGTTTGGTTTTTCCATAACATTTGTGATTAATTCTTGATTGGAAATCGATTGAAATAAGTTATTGCACATTTTGGGAGTTGACTTTCAAAATTTTGTAGAAGTTTGATCGATGTGATTTGATACTGTAAACTCACAAGTGACTTTAAAACAGGACCCATTCTTAAGCTAATATCAAAACCCTCACAGTTATGAATCTTTCTACACTTTTTAGTAATTTCAACCAAACTAGGAATACAGTAATGTTTCTATTTGTCTGATTGAACATCCTTTAAAATTAGTGACCATTTGGGGGTGATTTGTGTAGTTTTTTTAGGGGGAAATGCTAGCTAATGTTTAAAATTCAAACTTAGGGTGGTGGCTTGCTTAATTTTTTAATCGTTTTAATTGTGATAGGTGTCGGAAATGAAGAGAAAGGCAAGTGCAAGTTTGAATTATCAGAGATAATCAGCTCAGCAAATGGATGGTGAAACCTAAGAAGATTGTGATAAGAAGCTTGCTCCTCAACTTGAAATCCATTGTCCCACTTATTGTGTGTGCTTGATAAGCTGCAGCAGTAACGGCTTTTCGTGTTGCTGCATCTTTTTTAAGACAAGAAATAGCAAGTTATGATTAATTATTTTGGCTACACCTTTTCATTTATGTTTATTTTAACAAATTAAATGGTTTTGTGTGCAGGGTATGATGTAGTATTAACACAAAGATCATAATGTATGTAAAAACTGACACTATCTTGAGGAGTAGAAGATAATGTAGTTGTTGTACTCATGTAAGCTGATTTACCATTCAATAAAAAAAACCAAACGAGATCGTTAAGGTTTAAAGAACACAATGGTAGTCAAAAAACATTTTTAACAAGTAACAAATCACTAACATTTTCGTATATCCACGCCGCTGATTCAACATTCTTGACCGCATACCTTTTCACTACATCACAAACGTGGTATGAGAAATAGGTGTCTTAATCGCATTTTCACTTAATAGATGAGTATTTATCTTCAACAAACTATCATAAACGAATCACGTGCAGATAAATTTCCATATGCGATAAGTATTGTTATTCAATGATTTAGATGCAATAAGCTATTGAGGAAGGATATCATTTGCATAAGTCGGGAGGATCTTTTTTATGACCACACTTTATATACACCAAACGTCAGCTGCTCCTCGTCCGGAGGACGGGAACTTTGTCTAGTGAAGACGGATATTAAAGATATTGGCCATTTGTGTACGGACAAATATACAGGGTAAGATCATGCACATAGTTGCTTGTTGCCACCCCTACTCCTATGCATCAGATTCTGAATTTCTGATTATGCAAGATTGAACCAAACCCAGAGTTAAAAAGAACGGTGGTCTCATTCCAGGAAACAAATCAGAACTTTATATTTCATCATTCGTCAAGGATTGAGATCCTCTCTAGTTACTGCACCCATTTTTTGTATACTTAAATTTTGAGTTGAATTTTTATTTTTGACAATTAATTTCGAGTTGAAATGAACTAAACAATTTCAGTTAATTCGACCTTTCTTAAAGATAACATAGTCGTAACTTACATAAAATGTGGCGCAAACTCAAACAAATCATCCATCAAGAATCGTTAATCAGAATACAATTGAACTCATAACAAATAACAATAATCTATTCAACCAAGTCACAACATATACGCAGATGCATAAATAAACAAGAATCCAAACACCTAGATTTGTTCATAATAAAGAGTATATTGAAAACACAAAGGAAACGAATCATAGCAAATGGCTAGAAATTGTTGAAACAAAAAGCATGTAATTTGCATGTAAACGGATACATCATGAGGATGATAACATACAAGTTGCATGCATTAGAAATTGACAAAATAGCTAAACTCCTGTCTTAGATTTAAAAAGAAAAAAAAAAGAAAAAGATCGAGGGAGAAATTTCTCTCACCCGCGCGTTCGCTTTGTCAAACAAAACGAGGGAGAACGAATGGGATCACGCCACGTGTCCTCAATGACCTCTCTCCCCCAATTGTCTGTTATCACAATGTAAGAAACGAGCAAGCTGCGTGGGGTTCACAATGCCGGAGAGGTGGGTCCCATCACCATTCAACAAGCGCGCCACTTCCATGTACCTTTCCCGCTCCTCCTTTACTTTCCGAAGACGGCGCCTCAATCGCTTCTCCTCCTTGCCGCCTCTCTTCCTCCGTCGGATCCTCTGCTTTTGGGTGGGGCCCATGGTCGCCCCATGAGGTTCCTTTGGTGAGGTACTCGTGAGCTGTGTAGATTCGCTAGGAGCTGATTGGACGACATCGACTTCGCGCCTCTATTGCTTGCAGTGGCTGTGGTGATTGGCTTTGAGCCGAGCCGATGAATCGACTTATCCTGCTTGAGTAATTTTGTAGTGGGCTTGGGCCTATCAAATGGGTCTTCTCTTTCTTTGCGCTTATTGGTTGTGTTGCTAGGTGTTGTCACTCGACGAGGGGGGAGACACATCATTTTTGTATTCATAGCGTTCTATCCGCATGCCACGTCACTACCAAACCACCCCAAAATAAAATAATAGTATTTCAAAAAAAAAGTTTCAGAAAAGAAAAAAAAATAAACCCAACCATAATTATCTCAAACTCTCATTTCTGCGGAATGAGTAAAAAATCAGGGAGGAACAAGGGGAAAATTGCAAAATTAAAAGGGCAAAATGGTAAATTGGGATAAAACCCTATGAGTCGTTCTATGAAGAAGATTGATGAAGATGTGAGAGGGATGAGAGAGAAATTGTGGCCGAAAACTGGCAAAATCTGAAGATAGATTTGAGAAAGAGATGAGATAGAAAGAGAAAGAGAGAGAGGGGGTGAGGAGGAAAAATGAGAAACTGACGAAAAATTGATGTAGGGAAGGCAACATCAACGGGTTTGGGGTATTGGTATTTATAATGGTGCTTCTGCTTAATTGCCCTTGTGAACTCGCAAAAATTACGTAAATGTCAACGAGTATGCGAAGTGACCAAATTACCCCTTTAATTTATTAGGTACGGAGGCAAACTTGGACCTTTTTCCCTTTTGAGCTTGCCATTTCGCACAAGTTACCACAGCTTGGATTCCGATAATCTAATATCTATCTAATATCTATATATACAAAAACATCACCATTGAACTTCCAAAATTAGCCTTCACCTTTAATTGACACATCTACTAACTAATACAAGGCCAAATGGTACTAATGTCATTTTATGGACCAAACTTTTAACTTTTTCCAACTTTTCACTTTTCCCAATTTCACTTTTCCCAACCCCTTCTCTCTCTTTCTCTTTCTCTTTCACTTTTCTCAATTTCATTTTTCTCAACTCCCTCACAAATCTATTATTATTATTATTATTATTATTATTAATTATCTAATCTAATATCTTCTAATATCTATTTATACTTAAAATTTCATCTTTAGCCTTTCACTTTATTTGACATTTAGATAGCTTAATTTAATGAGAAAAGATACAATGGTATCTAATATCTATTTATACAAACAAACAACTTACAAAATTACAATTTTAGACATCTTACTTTTTTGACACATCACCACTTTTATTTTATTTATCATTTTTTAATTCTACTTTCTCTTCCTTTCTCACTCACTCTCTTTCAATCTCACATTTCCCAATATTTCTTACTTCTTACACATCTATTATTAGTGGCCCCCACACCCTTTATTTAAAAATAAAATATTTGTTTTCCCAATTTTTTTAATCCACTATATAATCTAATATAATTAAATTAATATTAAATAATCTACAATTTACTCCTATTTACTATCTAACCTAATATCTATTTATCTATTTATACAAACAAGCCACATTTAAATTACTCAAACAAACCTCCATATTTACTTGACAATTCATGTAACTAAGGACAACATTGTAATTTACTATAATACTTTTATCAAATTTCTTCTCTCAATGCATTTTCTTCTCACTCCCACTTTTTTCCTACTTTCTCTTACTTTATTTTTTCAAAATTCAAATCAAACTCACCAACTTTCTTTACCCACTATCTACTAATCTAATCTAATATCTATTTATATAAACAAATCATACTTAAATTACTCAAACAAGTTTCCCTACTTATTTGACAACTCATCTAACTAAGGGCATCATTGTAATTTACTATCACATTCTTTTTCAAATTTCTTCTCTCAATGCACTTTCTTCTCACTCCCATTTTTTTAAACTTTCCCCTCTCTTTTTTTTTCTTTCAAATTTTGAAATTCAAATCAAATCTACTAATAAACTAAAATTAAATTAATATTAATCTAATATAATTAAATTAATATTAAATAATATACAATTTACTCCTATTTATCTATTTATACAAATAAACAACTTACAAAATTACAATTTTAGACATCTTACTTTTTTGACACATTATCACTTTTGTTTTATTTATCATTTTTTAATTCAACTTTCTCTTCCTTTCTCACTCACTCTCTTTCAATCTAACATTTCCCAATATTTTTTATTTCTTACACATCTATTATTAGTGGCCCCAACACCCTTTATTTAAAAATAAAAATATTTCTTTTCCCAATTTTTTAAACTCACTATATAATCTAATATAATTAATTTAATATTAAATAATCTACAATTTACTCCTATTTACTATCTAACCTAATATCTATTTATCTATTTATACAAACAAAATACACTTAATCTATTTATACAAACAAACCACATTTGAATTACTCAAACAAGCCTCCATATTTACTTGACAATTCATCTAAGAACAATATTGTAATCACTACAAGAAAATCGCTGATTTGCCACGGACATTTCCGTGGCAAATGCACAAATTTCCGTGGCAAAACAACATTTGCCACGGATTTGCCACGGACAAAAATTGGTGGCAAAAACGCTCGTCGCAAATCGTTTGCCACGGAATTTCCGTGGCAAATTTTTCCGTCGCAAATCCGTGGCAAATTTTTCCGTCGCAAATCCGTGGCAAATGTTCGTCGCAAGTCCGTGGCAAATTTTCGTCGCAAGTCCGTGGCAAATCCGTGGCAAATTTTTAAAAAAAAATTAAAAAAATAAATGGAGCAATAGAGTTTCCTACTACTCCAACTTCTTCACAAATTGGGTTATCTTTCAATTCTAACAAGAAGGATACAAAGTTATAATGTTCCATTACATCAAAAATATATAAACAATGGAATGAACTACTTAATTATAGACCAAACAATAAAATATCAGAACAAATGTAGATAATCATTCAATTAGACTAACACCATTGTTTCACGATATAATAAAATCCATGTGTTACAAAGTATAAAGCAATCGCTTCTTTCCATACAATTGGAACAAGTAAGAAATTCCATATATGAACAAAGATCTATCTAGAGTCCAGTATTATCTCGCAAAATATAATGCAAGGTCCTAAGTATACTTAAAATGAAAAATAGGTCACGCTGAAGGAAAATATTTCAAAATCAAAACCTTCTCCAATTGCATGAAGCAAATGAATTTTCATTTTGGAATAAAGATCCTATGTTATCCATGCATCTTTTCTTCCAATTTTCCACCTTCTCCACTTCGTATAAAATTAAATCTAGTTACGAGCAACTCAAGGCAACGGTATTCCAAGTTCCCGAATTTAAGCAAATAAATGTTAGTCCTATGCAAGTAAGGCAAAGTTGACATAAGGCAAACTATTCATACACCCGAAAATATACCTTGAGCGCAAAATTGATGACCAAGTTCGTTCAGTAGAACTTAGACCAAAAAATTTATGCACTTGCTCGATGCCCGATCAGTGCTAACTTTGCCGCTAGAACCTCGAGGTCGCATTAGTTTGGCCATCGCTTGTTGCAGAGCAAGCTTATTATCCTCACCGAGTCTCCCAATTTCACATCATGTACTTTTTCGTAAGCGCATGGAAGAGAATCATTCACAAAGATTCGCATCGTAAAAATTAAAACAAGCAATAACATTTTAGAGTAGAAGTGGCGAGCTTAATGATAATGTTCAATCTTGGTTAAGAACTATTGATGGTTGTTAAAATCTTTAACTATAAATATGATGTTAAAATCTACAAACACACCAATAGCATTTCGCTTTGATGCTATTTAAAAAAAAAATTTCTGTGTTAGATGATGGAAAACAGCTTAAGATAAAGGGTAGCAATAGTTGTACTAGCAATTGAAATGGAAATGATGTCGAAAAAAAACAAAGATCCCCATAATCGCTTATGAGATACTCGGTAACTAAGTGAGAAACAAAAACTCACCAAAAATAATAATCACAGGATTGCGTACATCTTCATGATCATCATCATCATCATCCTCGCTGCCGTCCTCATCATCATCGAAATGTCATCATCTTCAATAACCAATGCCTCATCAATATCAACAGGAGACATTTCCAAATCTTCATCCTACGACACGACAATGGAAAATAATTTCAATGGAGAAAAGAATAAGAAAAAAAGGTACCACTAGTGCTACAATACTTTGGTACTCAACAGATCCTGTCAACAAAATATATGCTTAACACACAATTAAAGACCTATCCACTCCATATAATTTGTGTTGGTACTCAACAGATCTCACAATAACTTTTAATAATATAAACCTAGCTAAATAACAAGTAGAATTGTAGGTAAACACTCATAATCTAGAAGGGGCTTATTAATGTCACAAAAAAACAGATCAATGATGGAAAAAAGCAATTGCTCAAATTAATCATCAAGGCTATGTTTAGGAGTTTGGAGGGGAAGGGAGGGTTGTTGCTAATAAACTATTAGTAATATGGATTAAAATGACCCTCCAAAATCCTCTTATGGTTCATTTGTTGAGTTCCCAAATTAGGGTGGTTAGTCTAATTTAGAACCCTCCAAAACCCAAGGCGATAGACTATCTTCCCTTCCACATTTCCGTTCTTGGTGAAAAAAATTTACCTTCCCATCACCCCCAAGATAAATAATTCAACAAAGCTGCAACAACACCACTACCAATGAATTCAAAAGTAGATACACCATCTCCTTTCACATGTCCGTGGCAAACCCGTGGCAAATACCAGCGGGAAATTTCGCACTCACATATTTTGCACTTGCCGTCGCAAATCCGTGGCAAATTACGACTTTAATAAGCTCCGTGGCAATCGCCGTGGCTAAAACAAGGTTTTCTTGTAGTGAATTTACTATCATACTTTTATCAAATTTCTTCTCTCAATGCATTTTCTTCTCACTCCCACTTTTTTCATACTTTCTATTACTTTTTTTTCTTTTCAAAATTCAAAATTTAAATCAAACTCACCAACTTTCTTTACCCACTATCTACTAATCTAATATCTATTTATATTAACAAATCATACTTAAATTACTCAAACAAGTTTCCTATTTATTTGACAACTTATCTAACTAAAAGCAACATTGTAATTTATTATCACTTTTTTTTTCAAGATTATTCTCCCAATGCACTTTATTCTCACTCCCATTTTTTTTAACTTTCCCCTCTTTTTTTTTCCTTTTCAAATTACGAAATTCAAATCAAATCAAATCTACTAATAAACTAAAATAATCAATCTAAACTACGAGATAACTACACTAATATATAAAAACACTAATAACTTCACCGATATATAAAAAACATGATATTAATATATCAAAAAAAGGGAAAACTTAATGACTATTTCAACTCATCGATTAATATTTAAAACACGGATAATCAGATCGATATATAAAAACATGGGATAATCGCACCGATATATATTTGATAATATACTATCTATCTTTTACTATCTATTATAATGTACTAATCAACTAAAATAATCAATTGAAACAATGAGATAACTGCACTGATATATAAAAAACATGGGATAACCATACTAATATGTAAAAAAACAACGAGATAACTGCAATGATATGTATAAAAACACGGGATATCTGTACTGATATATAAAAAAACACTTCACTGAAATATTTGATAATCTACCATCTATCAGTTACTAACTACTATAATCTATTATTCAACTAAAATAATCAATTGAAACTATGAGATAACTTCACTGATATTATTAAAAAACACGTGATAACTTTATTGAAATATAAAAAAAACACGGGATAATTGCAATGATGTATGTAAAAACATGAGATAGCTGCACTCATATATAAAAACACGAGAAAACAACACTGACACTAATATATAAAAGAACACGGGATAAATGCACAAATTGTTTTTAAATGATACTTTTACATTTTTAGATTTTAATATTTATCTAATTTTTTATTTGAGGCTCCTTTTTTAACTATTTTAAATTTGTCTTTTTTTTTTCACAAATTGTTGTCCAGACTATTTAAATTATGTCTAAGTTCGTTCATAAAAGAATATGACAACACCCGTGCGTATGCACGGGTATCCTACTAGTTGGACTAAAATTTAAATCTTTTTCACACATATCCATACTCACATGTTGGTACCACTTTCTTTCACATCCATATTTAATCTAAATATAAATATTTGTTCCATATATTTTTAATACTACTATAAATCTAAGCCAATTCGATATTCCCCGGAAATTTATTGTTCACCTCAAGCCTATTGTTATCTTTGGAGTTCTTCTACATTTCTTCATTGTTAAACCATTCTTCATATTCATATATTTTTAATACTACTATAAATCTATTATATAAAAAGCACAGGATTAATATTTGTCATTGATAAACCTACTGCCTATATTTTACTATCTACTATAATCTACTAATCAACTAAAATAATCAATTGAAACTATCCCATAACTGTAATGATATATAAGAAAACACGGGATAACTCTGCACTGATATATAAAAAAATACAAGATTTATATTTCTCATTGAAAATTATAATTTTTGAAGACTAATATAAACCTACTATCTAAAAAACAAGAAGATTTAATGAGAATTTAAACTACTGATTAGTATTTAAAACAAATATTTTTTATTGATAATCTACTATGTTTCTTTTACTATCTACTGTAATCTACTAATCAACTAAAATAATCAATTTAAACTACAAGATAGTAGCAATGATATATAAAAAAAACACGGGATAACTGCATTGTTATATAAAAAACACGGGATTAATATTTGTCATTGATAATTAAAGTTTTTGAATACTAATACAAACCTACTATCTAAATAACAAGAAGACTTATTACTATTTAAATTACTGATTAATATTTAAAACAAATATTTCTTATTGATAATCTACTATCTATCTTTTACTATCTACTATAATCTACTAATCAACAAAAATAATCAAATGAAACTACGAGATAACTGCACTGATATATAAAATAAACACGGGATAGCTGAACTGATATATAAAAACACGGGATTAATATTTGCCTTTGAAAATTATAAGGTTCGAAGACTACTATAAACCTACTATCCAAAAAAACAAGAAGACTTGATGACTATTTAAACTACTGAATAATATTTAAAACACACGTGACAAACATTTGTCACTAATATCTAAGAAAGGACAAATAATTGTCGTTGATATATAAAAAACACGAGATAAATATTATTTTTTATTTATAATCTACTATCTATTATAATATACTAATCAACTAAAATAATCAACTGAAACTATGAGATAACTGCACTGATATATAAAAAAACACAGGATAACTGCACTGATATATAAAAAATACGATATATATGCAATGATGCACCGATATATAAAAAACACGGGATAACAACACTGATATATTAAAAAACACGGGGTAACTGCACAGATTATTTTTAAATGATACTTTATATTTTATATTTTAATATTTATCTATTTTTTATTTGAGATTCCTTTTTTATTTCCTTAAATTTTTCTTTATTTTCACAGAGTAATGTTTGGACTATTTAAATTTTGTCTAAGTTCATTCATAAAATGAACACGGCAGCACTCGTGCATACGTACGCACGGGTATCCTACTAGTAAGATAAGATAGCAATTGCATAGCATAAAATTACTCCCTCCGTTGTCCCAGGAAGGTAGCTCAGTTGACGAGCTAAGGGACATAAAGTAGTGCAAGAAGGAGGTCTCAGGTTAAAGTCCCGGAAACTAACATTTCCCACCCCCACTAACAATTGTCTATCTAAAAAAAAAATTACTCCCTCCGTCTCATATCTTTTGATGTTTTGGCCTCTAAAATTTGTCCCAAATTTTTTGATGTTTTACAAACCCAATGCTATTTTAACTACTTTATTCCAACTTTACCCTTAATAAATCAATACTCCTATATTTATTAAGCACATATATCAAAACTAATTATCTCTCCTATATATATTTACATTTGAGTTTCCAAGAGAAAGCCCACTACCCTATATGATGCAATTATCTCAACACTTATCTATATAACTAACAATTGAGAATAACCTCATTAATTTTTTTAACACATGGCACTCTAATAGCATTTAGGCAATTAATGCTAGCTCCAAATAAATTATAAAATAATTTTTTAATATATTTCACTCAATAATTATTTTAAATGTGTAAAATTTCAAATTGTTTATGAGAATTAAATGAAAAAAAAACATTTTATTTTAAATTACAACTCTCCAAGAAAATATGGCTATAAATAGCCAAGGTTGGGTGATGGTTTGATTTACTCTCCACACCATCACCTCATCTTCAATAAACATGTTTTGTGTTTCATGGTTCTTTTCACTTTTCTTGGAGAGATCTTCTTAATCATTTGGATATTTCATGTTGAAGGAGGTGAATACCATTGCTATTAGGGGATATATGGGTTTTTCTATAATTTCATCTTATTGCTATTAGATTGTTATATGACATGTTGTCAATTAGGTTTTCCATATATAATATGTCTATTTTGTTCAATTAATTTTGCGTCTCATGGTAGGTAAATCACCATATCAAATGTAATGTAAATCCCCATTTGGAAATTTCATGTTGAAAGAGTTGAATTCTATTGTATGTGAACGTTGGGTGTTGGGTTGTGTAAATCCCCATTTGGAAAATTCATGTTGAAAGAGTTGAATTCTATTGCATGTGAACGAACCACATTGTTGATTTACAAGGTTCTTATAAGTGTTTTGAAAATTCAGATAAAGTGTATCAGTAAATTTGGTCGATTATTGTAAGTACATGTATGCTTTGTATAAGTAAAGTTAAAAACATAATTGCAATTTGATATCACACTAAACAAATCCCATTTTTGTTATCAACAATTACAAAATATACATAAATATAATAATATTCGATATATATATATATATATATATATATATATATATATATATATATATATATATATATATATATATATATATATATAGCTTACACATCTTATGAAGTAGCCAAATATTATTTGTCTCAATTAATTTGTGTATTATATTACTTGAGGTAAATGGTGTTTTCATTTAAATATGGATAACATTTTGTGAAATTAGTTTAACAAGTTTCATATGCAATCAACTTAAAAATTATATGTAATTTGATTTTATAAATAAAAGTTAAAAAAAATTAGTAGATTTAGTAGCATTTTTTTTTTCATATGTAATCAACTTAGAAATTATAGGTAATTTGGCTTTACTTGGAAATTGACACACTCCAATTTAGTCTCTAAAACTAAATCAAATCTTTACCTTTTTTTTAGTATTGTTGCAAACAATCAAATTAATTTTATATTAGAATTATAAGTTAGAAATATTTAAATTAATGTTTGATTTTTGGTAGAAGTAATAGTTAAATGATGAATAAAATCTTTTAAAATCCAAATTATTTTTATAAATCAAAAATAATTATAGTTTTAAAACGTCCTATCACCATAATTAATTAATAATTTATATTTTCAAAACGCCCTTGATTTAATAAATATAATTTATTTTTATATAACTATGACAAATACAATATATAGTCTTTAATATATCTAATAATTATTCTCACAAAAAATATATATCTAGTAATTATGATAATTAAAATATTTTATTCATCTGTTATCATTTTAATATTTAACCATCATCATACCAATTAAATTTTTAACGTAATTTAAAATAATAAAAGACATAACATTTTCATCGCTTTTGGTTTTTCTATTTAACATCACATTATACCAATTAAATGGTAATAAATCGACGTTATTATTCATCGATTTCTCTAAATGGTGCAATATGCTAATAGGTTTGATAGTTGACAATAATTCATTTACATATGAATATTTAATTATATGTTTTTAAATTAAATTAGGTATGAATATTTAATTATATCACATGTCATGTATTCTTTCAATTTAGTATGTTTTAGTATTTAATTTTTTTATTTTTAAGGGTATATTAAAATTATTGTTTAATTAATTATTAAGTGACTAAAGATCAAACCAAATAATATAATAATATAATCACGTTTATCACTAATATTGTATCAAGAAAAACAATATTAACGCTTATTTTGAACCAAATCATTTTGAACCATTGATTTGCGTGACTATTTTCTAATACCAATGGTCAACTCCATATCGCTTATAATACCAATACATAACTCAATATGATAAAATGTACTTTGATTTCAGTTTAAAAATGATTGGTTGAAACTCCTCTTCCTTTCTATGTTAGCCAATTTAATATGATTTGACAATTGTTATAAAGATTTGTTTATGTGTTGCCCATTTTGTTGGGTTTATGATACCCCCAATGTGTTTACAATAGTCCTGAACTAAACTCTGTTTTTTCTTATATATATATATATATATATATATATATATATATATATATATATATATATATATAGGGGTTACAAATATAAGTGGTCTCATTAAAACTTTTCTCACCTAAAATCTCATGAGAAAAAGATCCAAGGAGGAAACACCGATTCCCTTCAACTTTGTCATGATTGTAAATGTTTCAATCACAAGCCGTTATTTCAACCATTTATTAGTTTATTAAAAGTAAAATATTGTCCCTCTACTATTTTTTTTGCTTTATGATATCTTTTGTAACTGGAAATCTAAACAGATACACTTGCGAGAAGGGTAAAAGACCCACAAAAGGTGACCAAACAGCTAACTGGAGAGTTGTTGAACATAGAGAATAAGGACATTTTCTTCATTGCAATTCGTTTCACTAGGTGATATTTCAAGGTCTAAATATTCAATCAATCATGGCTTCTAATAGAAGGATACAAGTCCTAACACTTCCATGTTCCAACATTTGTCTCGATCTCTTCCAAGTTCATAAAAGCAAATTAATGTGTTCTTCTAATTGGAAACTATTGAATATTTTACAGCCTTGGGCTATGGTACTGCACAATATTAATTCTTTTAACTAAAAACATAGAATATTTTGCATACTACCAATTCTTCATTAAAATTTGCATCTATTCTGTATCAGCTTTATTATTATTTTTTTTGTATTCGCATGATCTATCTTGTGTTTAGTTACTAATTAATTAAAATTGATTTTTCATTCTTTACTGTCTAAACATTAATTAATGAGAAAGTATGATATCGATTGGAATCATGGCTCAAGCAATATATTGTTTACATTATGTAATTACTAAATTAGAGGTATTGGTCCTGTACTAGAGTTTTTTTTTTTTTTTTTTGAATTTTGTTTTACCAATTTTTTTGTTATTTCTTTATCATTCAATATATTATTCTTTTAATCATCGGTGTTATTTTTGAATTGGCAAGTCAAAGTACATTTTGTTTGATATATTGGTGTGTAGCTTTTGTCTTATATGTAAATGGAAGATATTGAGTCTCTTAATCAATCACACCTTGAATGTTATTTTATTATATTGTTTTTTTAGGTCTAGGTTTGGTTGTCTAGCTTGCATCAAATTTCAATGAAGATAAACAAGTGGAGTCAATTTCATTATTTTATAGAGTGGTATATATGTTATATAGGCCAATTTTATTTGACATATTATTTTGGCCAATTTCATATCTGTATATTTAGCATACTATAATTTTTTGGAGATATATTTGTTGAAAGCACGACTAACATCTATATTGGATATAAGGGTGATAATTTCTACCTACATGCATGCATGTGGGGATCCCCCGAGGGTATTCCCATTTGCGGTCCCGTGGGTGGAGAAATTTTCTCCATGGGGACAGGGAGAAAATTGCCCCGTAGTCAAAGTGGGGATGGGGACGAGGATCACACCCCCTCACCCCGCGGGGGACCCCGCCCCTCGGGGATCCCTAGGGATGTCAACCACTATGTGCCCAGTTTAATATAAATAGTACCCGTAGCCACCACATACTCACGCGGGTACCCGCGTACCGGGTTTCTCATGGGTACAATCTCCTCGCAGGTACCCACAGATACTTTCAATATTAATTGATATATATATATATATATTTATTTGAAAATAAAATTTGAAATACCACACAAAATTAACCTTTTGCACACCATCTTTTCTTTTCATTCATATAAAAAAGTAGGCATTTTATTATATATTTATTTTATTAATTATTGTTTAGCTTATTGTAGTTAACGAAAGAAGATAAATAACACTGAAATAAATGCTAATAGGAAAGTTATCAAATAAGTATATTTATTTTGGGTACGGTATCCGCGGACACGAGTATCTCAATATCCGGACCCACCCAATTTATTGACGGGTAGTCTAATTATCCGTATAGTAAACCTGCAGGTACCCGTTAAGCTATCCGCCCCGTACCCATCCAGATAATGCTCGCGGGTACCCACGTTTGCCTTCTTTTGCGATCCCAAGGGATCCCGCCTCGAATATATAACATAAATATTTTTATTATAGATATATATTATATTATAAGTATTAATTTTTTTAGTCTTTTATCTGTGTTTTTAATTTAAAATTTAAAATATTAAATTGTTTTAATTTTTATACTTTCTAAATATTAAAATATAAAAGTATGACTAATTTTTATTTATATTAAAATGTTAAAGTAAAATTGTCAAGAACAATATGTTAAATAAGGGTGTTTTAGTCTACATTTTATCTACTTATTATTTTCTTATTTCTTGTGCAAATACTAAAACATCAAAAGATATGGACGCAAGCAAGAATAACCATGCTTGCTGCATGTGAACAACAAAATGTTTAGCCATGCCAAGTCCGGATTAGGCTTGGAATTAGTGAAGTGATATTCACCCCATTTAACTAATATTATCTTGATCCATTATATAAGAGAAAAAACACTTTTAGGTTCATTCAATAAATGATGTATCACAACATTTATTGAATGAACCTAAAAAAGTGATTTTTCTCTTATATAATGGACCGAGAGAGTACTTTAGGACAAGGTTTGGGAAAAATAATGAGTTTATTTGGGTCTCATGACAAAAACATTTCACAAGTGATTGATTATAGGCTAAATTATCTGCTTTGGTCCTTTATCTTTGGCCTTGATTTCATTTTGGTCCTTTATCTTTTTTTTTTTTTTTCTCGTTTTGGTCCTTTATGTTTCAGCTTTGTGTCAATTTGGTCCTTTTTGTGTCAATTTGGTCCTTTTTTTTTGTGTCAATTTGTCCTTTTTTGTGTCATTTTGGACGGAAAACTACAAAAAGGACCAAATTGACACAAAATCAAAACATAAAGGACCAAAACGAAAAAAAAAAGATAAAGGACCAAAATGAAATCAAGGCCAAAGATAAAGGACCAAAACAAAGAATTTAGCCTTGATTATAATTTTAAAAGAAAGAATGATTGACTAATGACTATGATCAGAAACTCTAAGTGTGTTATTGTGGGACATCGGGTTTGGCCAGCTCAATTTTCACAATAGGATACTAAGGATTATGACAATTAAATTCCTTAGACCTGAACCCTCTAGTACTCTTTTCAGAATAGCATAAAACAACAAAATACCTACAAATGCGACACAACAAAAAGTCAACGGAGTAGCCATGCCTCCAGAACTGTAACTTTGAGGCCCTAGCCATTAGTTGAATCTCCAATAGGTCGAAGTTGATCTGCCGACCTGAACCAAACGAACACCGCAACAAGACGAAAAATCGAAAAATCAGAACAAAATGAGAAATCAAAAACGTCGCACCAAGACGATGAGCAACAATAACGCCACACCTAGTTAGAATCAGTAGTCAGAACTAGCGTCATCTTCCTCTTTTGGGGGCAATAATCTGGCCGATTAAAAAAAGTATTTTTCGCGAATTTTGGGTATTTATATGATTTTGATAAAAAAATAAATTTTTTTATGCGAAATTAGGTATTTATATGGATTTTGAAAAAAAAAAAAAAAAAAATTTGGCGGAATTTTGGGTATTTGCGCGATTTTGAAAAAAATTATTTTTAGCGGAAAAATCCGCCAAAAAGTCCAAAATTCTGCACGGAAAAGTACCGGGAAATCCGTCGCAAATTCCCGAAAATGACTTAAAATCCGTCGGAAATTCTCACGGAAATACGCTGCGACTCAAATTTTTTATCGGCGGATTGGGTGTTTTTTGGCGGAAAAATCCGCCAAAAAAACCCATTTTTCTTGTAGTGTACATTGCATATACCCTATGTATCAGTCATCACCTTTTCGGTTTGTGTGTTGACAAAAGCAGGAAAAATAAGATTGCCAACATCCGGAATTATGTGGGAAAGAAGAGGCAATGTGTTCCCTATCAGCTGATAAACATGTTGTGGAATTTGGATCCTCCCAGCATTTTGTTCGATGACGATTACGAATTCCATAGTTGCAAAACAAAATTTTGGTCAGTTGTCTATTATAAACCACCGTACAAGTAAGAAAAAAAAGTTATCTGAATTTTTTTCAACAGATTTATGTGAAAACAAATTAAATCCGTAGTTAATTTTTTTCTAAAAAGATTTATCTCAGAATCCGTTTTGAAAAAAATTAACTACAGTTTTAATTTTTTTTAACATAAATCTGTTGGGGCCTGCGAATGAAGTTAACGGATTTAAGATAAATCTGGTTTGAATATTTTTGACCCTTGTCGACCGTATAATCACTCAATTTGGTCCCCAACTTATATAACTTATTATCAATTTGATCCCTATGTTGACATTTTTTACTATTATTAGTTGTTGACGAATTGATATTTGTGAGAACTCAGACATTAAATCGAACATTTTTGAAAAGTCAGAAACTAAATTGGTATAACCTCACTTTGCTTTTGTCAAAAAAAAAAAAACCTCACTTTGCCGTACTTGCTTCAAAGGTTTCTGATTGAGTGAAACATTCTGAATCTTTGTTGATCTGGCAGCTGTTCCATTGCTTAGACTTGTGCAGAAGGTGTATTCAGAGCGAACCCTAATCTTACACCGCAACCATGTCGACCGAGCAAGGTACCGTGATTCTTCAATCTCCATCTTCTCAATCTCTTCTACACATCAAGTTCTTTCGTTTTGTTTTGCTATCCCTCAATATTTCATCCGCCATTCAATTTGTAACGCGAAGAACCTGAAATTCAGACCTCTTAATAAATATTAAGGATATTTGCTTTTTTGATTCTTTAGTTTGCTTAGTTTTTTCATCTTTTTGGGTTTTCAGGTGGAAAAGCTAAGCCTTTGGAGAAACCCAAGTCTGATAAAAAGGATTACAACGAGGTATTTTTATTTCATTAGTCTTTTTTGATATTAAGTGTTTATAATTGTTTGTATCGTATTTGTATTTGAATTGGTCTGGTGTAAGAATATAATAATTTTCAAGCTTGATTGGTCTGGTGTAAGAATATAGTAATTTTCTTTATATTTGATGTTTGAAGTACAACTGTTTTGTTTTATGATCATGTTGATGATAGTCAATCCCCAATTAAGTAGGTCAATGTTAGAAAGGTTAAGGGGCATTTGGGGTATATATGAATGATCAGAATGAAGGGATATGATATCATATCAATAGGAGAGGATAATTGGTGAGTTATGGTGTCTAAACGTGTTTGACTGCTAGTTAGGTAGGTTAGAAGCATCTGGAACCTTTTTGCTGAATGCGATTTCTAACGGTTATCGTTACTTCTGCTGTTAATTTTGCACTATAATTGCTATTTTCTTCGACGATCCTCTGCTAATAACATCTAGCATATGTTTAATTCTTTTACCTGAACCCAAAAATTTAACGATTCTGGTCAATGGAGCTGACGGTGATTTTGAAATTGTTTTGTAGGCGAATTCGGGGACTTTAGATGCCGCGATAGAGCAATTGCTGAACGTAGAGAAGCAGAGTAGGCTCGGTGGTGATGTGTCCGGTACCAGAAAAGCTGCCACCGACATTTTGCAACTTTGCTTTGAAGCGAAAGCCTGGAAAACCCTCAATGACCAGATTGTCGCTTTGTCCAAACGGGCGCGCCAGCTTAAGCAGGTACTCGCTTCAAACGATGGTGATTTATTTGCTTTTACTTAGCAGAACCCTAGCTTAGGTTAATTGCTTTGTAGATGTGTTTTATTTTTTGTAAGAACCAAGGAGGTTTAGGGTTTTGGTTTGTTAATGGATACTTTTAATTGATTTCTTTTATATAAACAAAAGTTAGTGGTTAATTTGTTAGGGGAAAAAGGAAATGTTAGTTTTCAAAATTGGATGATAAGTTTGGAAAAGGATTGGTGTATGAAAGAAAGAAAAAAAAAACAAAAAAGGGGTGCAGGGAACCAACCGTAGGTCATGATGCAGGGGAGAAAAGCTCCAATAACTAACTCATCATGAGTTAGTCGTGGGAGTGCGTTTTTGCTGAGGTGGCGGGGCGTGTGTGTGTGTGGAGAGAGAAAAGGTGGGAATCATATCTTCTTAATAGCAGAGTATCTGTTGGAGGGGGTAGCGAGCATTTTGTTGTGGAATTATTCCATTGGGAGAGTAGGCCTCTCGAAGAGCCATTTCAGTGTTCTTATCTTTTATTTGCTAGTTTCCATCATTGTAAGCAGTAGAATCACTCTGATTCTCTGCAAAATCACTCATATTATCAATATATCTACTTGAATCCAGCTCAATTCTAGGCTGGTTTGTTCATTTCTCGTTCTTACTAAATTGATCCTATCATTGGAACCCTACACTCCTTGCTTCAAACTCCTTTGTTGTCCCCTAGCTCAGCAACAAAGCTACCTAATTATTGCTTATTTACAAATGCTTAGTAAGCTTCAGGTGGATGTTGATGAAAAAAGTGTTTAGCTTCATTGTATGCACAGATAGCAAGAGTATAGGGTTTTGCTTTATTCTTCTCTTGTTCTGATTTCATCATTTCCAGTTTTCCTTTTAAGGACCTGTAGAATGTTGGTCATTTGCTGTGTAGAGTTGTATGCAAGTAGGCTATCTACAACACATGTACAATATCTGCATCTAATAACTTGTAATTTCACTTCCAGTAGTTCAGGTCAGATATTATCTACATGCCTTGTAAATGGCACAGGATGGAACATAGTGTAGTCTGGTATTAACGAGCCTATTGTATGCTTACAGGCTGTTACCGCTATGGTCCAGCAGGCCATGGAATATATTGATGAGACGTCAGATGTTGAAACCCGTGTAGAACTCATCAAAACTTTGAACAGTGTATCTGCAGGGAAGGTGAGCATGTTATGTTTGAACTCTAGGTTCTACTGTATAATATTCTGGCGTTGCATTCTCCATCTCACAAGATGTATGCTCTTTATGTTTGTATACTTGTTAGATATACGTTGAGATTGAGAGAGCTCGATTGATCAAGAAACTTGCAAAAATTAAGGAAGAACAAGGGCTCATTGCTGAGGCTGCTGATTTGATGCAAGAAATTGCGGTCAGTGAATGTGTCACATTTTCGCGCCTTTCATATTTGTTTTGTTTTTTTGGACGAAACTGATTGGTACAATCGTCTTTTGGTTTACTTTTGTAATGCGTAATCTTAACAGGTGGAAACTTTTGGTGCCATGGCAAAAACTGAGAAAATCGCATTCATTCTCGAACAAGTATGAGACATTTTCTTTATTTCAATGATGACACAATTATTGTGTTGCTATTCAGTTGCTGATCTGAGAATCTTCTATGTTAAATTGCGTAGGTTCGATTGTGCCTGGACCGCCAAGATTATGTCCGTGCACAAATACTTTCAAGAAAGATAAGTCCAAGAGTATTTGATGTTGATGCATCTAAGGAAAAGAAAAAACCCAAAGAAGGTGATAATGTTGTTGAAGAGGCTCCTGCAGATATACCATCTCTATTGGAGTTGAAACGGATTTATTATGAACTAATGATTCGGTAATTGAACTCCTACTTCCTGTTGCCATGTTCTTATTGGTCTATGTTCTTTTAGTTAGTAGTTACAAATACTGTGGTTTGACCTTGTATATTTAATGTCCCTTTTCATTTCATTTTATATGGACTGAACATCTAAGTAGATGCTCAAAATGATTTGGACTTTTGGACTTTTCTGTTTCATTAACTTTTGAGGATATGCTTTTGATGTCAGCCTATATGATGCAAAATCAAACAATGATGCATGTTGATCAAATACCGTGCATTTGCGTTTGGTCATTTTGTCTTGATCTCCTTGCTTGTATTTACCTAGGTCTGCGTTAATATATTTTGGATTTTGATTGCATCTAAAGCTTTCTGTCTCACCCTTTAATCTTATCAGTAGCACATAAGATTAAATACAGATTGGTGTACGTGTTTGCAGCTTTGTCTGCTACTGCTTAGTATTTGTTTATATTTTAATTCATGATTTGATGGTTTAAAGGAGAAGTACTTTGTTGATGAGTCTAAATATCAATTCTAAATGTAAGAAAGTTGGCATAAAGCACCAAATGATCAGACTACTTGAGGGGACTAATTTGTAAATGTATATGGATTGGTAGAGTTGAAGGTGGTTAAAAATTGCAAGAAGCATAATTTTTTTTTTCTTTTGGTACATCTCGTATTGAATTAGATTATTGTAAATGCTAGCAACAGGATGCTTTCGGTTTGGATCAAAAACACATCCAATTTTTCTGACAGATATTCTACATTTTAATCACTTGTTTTCTTTCAAAAAATAATCCAAATTTATCTTTTCATAACCTCCCTTGCGTTATATTTTTACCTGCTGCATCCCTTAACCATTTTGAAATGGAGCATATTGTTTGTCATCGTACCCTTTCTAAACAGTCTTAACATGATGCATAGTTTGTCTGCCATTTAGAATTGTATGAAAGGGGATTATTAAAAAGACATGATCTAGTTTTGCTATTGACACTGTTTCAAAAAATAGCAAATAATCAACTCTTTAAACATGTTCTTCAAAGTCGTCGCTGTATTTTTATAAACTTTGCAATTCCTATCTGGGTTCATAAATATTGTGCACCATGTATAGTTCTTCTTTTATCAATTGTTGTGTATGCCGCTTTTTCTTTGAGTCCTAGTTCATTTGAATTATATGTGAAGGGCATCCTGGTGCTAAAAGGTTCTGTCATGACAGAATCCAAAATGTTGAAACTTGAACCCCATTGTGACTACATTAGGCAGCCTTACTTCACACTTGCAAGTGATTTATTCCATAATTTAAATAATTTTCAAATAAGTAGTTGAATTTTAAGTGATTTGTAACACAACTATGATAAAGTATAGGAGTTTGTCGTAGAGGAGTAAATGTCCCACTGTTTTCTAAATTTTGTGCTATGCTTCTATACCACCTCATTAAATGTGGAATAGATATAAGATGAATGCGTGTTTATGGTATCTTCATGCTACATATTTTTCAAGTACCTAGTTAATGTTGCTTCTTTTTGATGCTGATCCTTAAATTAACTTTCTAATGCTGGTTTTTTTTGTGTTTAAAGATATTATTCCCACAACAATGATTATCTTGAAATTTGCCGTTGCTACAAGGCGATATATGAGATTCCATCTGTCCGAGATAACCCTGCTGAGTGGACTCCTGTAGGCTTTCTATTATTTATTTTTTTAAATTTTTGCCATCTCTTTTACTGTTAATATTCTGTTATAAATATTTTTTAATACAGATCCTGAGGAGAATATGTTGGTACTTGGTTCTAGCACCACATGATCCAATGCAGTCAAGCCTTCTCAATTCCACCTTAGAGGATAAGAATCTATCTGAGATTCCAAACTTTAAGTGTGTTATCCTATTTTTCATCTCACATTACATTTTTATAAATTTGTTTGGGATTTCCTTACGTGTTATATGTTTTGTCTAGGCTACTTTTAAAGCAGGTGGTCACAATGGAAGTCATCCAATGGACAACTCTTTGGGATACTTATAAGAACGAGTTTGAGAATGAGCTGGTGGTCTCTGGGAAATCTTTGGGTCAAAAAGCAGCACAAGATCTTAAACAGAGAATTATTGAACATGTAATTAACCGGTGCCATTAAAATGATGTAGCACGGACACCTCTGGTTGAAGACGTGTCCCGGTGCCCGACACTGATACTTCAATTACTTGTATTTTTCAAAAAAATTCAAAATAAAACCGGTGTCTGGGTGTCCGGGTCCGTGTCGTGTTCGGTGTCTGTGTCCTGTGCTTCATAGTTAAAATCTCACCCTATCAATTTGGGTTGTTGGTACCGTGGGGTATGCTTATTTATGTGAGCACTAACATGGAGTACTTTTGTTACCTTTCAGAATATTCTGGTTATATCAAAATACTATGAAAGGATTAATTTGAAGAGGCTTACTGAGCTTCTGTGTCTTAGTTTACAGGTATGTAACCTAACTTATTTCACTTGCATATTTTTATTTCTACTTTTACTGTGATATTCCTCTAATTACTTATCCTGACATAATTCAGGAAGCTGAGAAGCATCTCTCAGATATGGTTGTGTCTAAGGCTCTGGTGGCGAAAATTGATAGACCAATGGGAATAGTTTGCTTCCAAACAGTGAAGGATAGCAATGACATTCTTAACTCATGGGCAACAAACTTAGAGAAACTGCTAGATCTTGTGGAAAAGAGCTGTCATCAAATACACAAGGAAACTATGGTTCATAAAGCAGCTTTGAAGGTTTAAGAAGGTCCATATATCCGTAAAAAAGCACAATTTAGGAAAGTTAGCGTGAAAATAGGAAGGTCGACTATACTAGCACAAACTAACTCAACACACTGATCGTGCTGTTGACCACGAAACTACTTTTGTGGGAACCAGCATTTTCCTATTTGGAATCTCCGAAAAGGAGCGGTTGTGGAGATTTTTTTTTTGAATTGTGAGATTTTTCAATTTAAGTAAGCATTATTTCATAATTTTTTCGGAAGGATGTATTATTATGTAACTTTTCTAATTAATCACTATTTTTGTAAACGACTATCTCAATTGTATATAATGAAGTAACTCTCCGCACATTAACCTCATATCTTCAGTTAAGATTATTAATTTTAACTTTTCTACTTAAATTCTCATTAGCTTCAGCTAAGTTTGACTATGGTTCTCATTATTGGAATTACTTAACTTTGAGTACCAACGATAAAGGTGCTCTTAAAAGCATTATTGTCCATCATTGAAAGTTTACATTCCTTATCATTTAGAGCATCGCATATCATTAAAAGTTTACATTCCTTATCCTTTAGAGCATCTTTAGTAGGAGTAAACAAAATGAGTAAACTAAAGTGTTTTTGTGGGCTCAAACTGCGGCGTAGGATTTAAACAATTTTTAGTTGACTCAAGTGATTTTTGCTCTAATAGAGTTATTTATAAGGAACCACATATGAGCCCACTTGTTTATAGTTTTATTTGTATTTAGTTTTTTTGATTCAGTTTAATATTTATTTATTTTTTTGTATAAATTGGGTATCCTCTGCGCGCAACGGTAAAGATTAACCCCTTGAGCTGTGTAGAACCACAATGAGCGGTAAAACTCTCCCTAGCTCAAGAGATTTACCACCGCTGCATGCCTAAGACTGGATTTGAACCCAGAACATTTTTTAAGGATGAATCGAAGCGATAGTGGCCGAATCTAATTAATACTCATGAAAATATTTATTTAATTATTTTAAAGTAATACTCATAAAAATATTAAAATTTAAAAATAACAAAAAAAATAATACCCAAAAGAAAATTAATTCATTTCATTCAAGAAACTTGTCATAGTACAACTTGGAACATAGGTAAAAACCATGGAGCTAGCATAAAATCTAGCAGCCCTTGCCAGAGAATGGGCTACTTGATTGTCTCTGAATAAAGCTTATCCTATAGCTTGTTGTTCTGTTTAGAACTTCATTGCACTTGTCTATTATGCCACCAAATTCAGAATTGTTTCTGCGATCATTTGAGAGGGTGTCTATAACCATTTTGAAATCAACTTTTATGTCCACGTTGTTGTAGCCTTTGCCTCGAAGCCAATAAAGACCTTACAGTAGACTAAACACTTTGCCTTTTGTCGATGTTGGGAAACCTCTACTAAGTTTGGTCATGGCTTTGATGAAAGACCTGATTGCATCACGTAAAAAATACCCAGACCCAAAACAACCTTCATTAGTGAACAGCGATGCGTTAATGTTGCATTTAAGGCGTCCTTGTGGAGGTGGCTGCCACAATGGTATGTCCTGGTTGTGGTTATGTCGAATCTGACCATTCTCATCTTCCCTAGCTTGTTTCCATTTCTGCAAATATTCTATAGTGTGCCTAATAGCAATTTTGGAAAATTCACAACTGCTCTCCCAAAGTTTGTCATTCTGGCGACGCCAAATGGCTCAGAAGGTCATGAGAAAGTGCTGCCTCTTATCACTTTGCAGGCTATCCAAAATTGAAAACATTTATTTTGTGAACACGATTGTGGGATCCATGAGTGGGGTTATAGTTTGCAAAAGGCCACTTTCGCTCCAGCAGGCTCTGACTTGGATGCACCCGAAAAAATGTGCTGATTATCTTCTACGCCTTGATCACATTGTGGGCACAATTCGGTACAATCCACCCCTTTCGATTGTAAATTAAATCTACTAGGCAAGCAGTTCCTCATCGCTCTCCAAGCAAGCAGCTTAACACGACTTGAGACATTCGTGTTCCACATAGAATACCAATTTCCAGCAAAATCGGTGTGTTGGTTGTCCTTTTCCTTTCATCCATATATTTTGTGTGATTTTTTTTACCTATTTGTGTTTCTATTCTATTTAATTTTTCCTGTTATGTTTTTATATATTTTCATTTTATAATTTTTTACTAAAGTATCCCAACCTTGTCGTATTCTGATTTTCAAAATTTTCCTGTATCCCCGTATCCGTATTGTATCGTATCCAATATCGTATCCCGTATCCGGGCTTTATATCGTATCCAATATCGTATCCCCGTATCCGTATTGTATCGTATCCAATATCGTATCCCGTATCCGGGCTTTATAGATTATAGGGTGATACGCATATTTTGTTGGTCACAAATTGTTGAAATCTTATTTGAGATAGCGAATGAATTAAGTTGAGGTTTTTCTGTGTTGAACCACATAAATATTTGTGTATTTTATATTATTTTCTGTAGTGTATTTATGTATAATCCATCCATGAATAAGATGCTATTTGTTAAAAGAACCTGATGTTATTTACTTAGACTAAATAAGTATATTACATACATACTTGTGTATCCTACCACTTGAACCAAAACACCAACTAAGTATACTAGATTACCATTTTTAAAAAACAAGATGCTATTTACTTAGACTTTTTACACCTTTTAAATTGGATGACTATAAATAACTAGTATGCATTACCCGTGCGCTGCACGAGTATACATGTCATCGTAAGTAATACTCCCTCCGGACTTATTTATAAGCAAAAAATCACTTTTTAAGTGCATTGGAAAACTAATATATTTGGATTACATTATAGTCTAAATACATTTGTTTCTCAATGAATCTAAAAAGTGATTTTTTGCTTATAAATAGGTCCAGAGAGAGTAGTTTCCAATTTAGTCATTTAGGAAAAATAGTCAGTTTTAGGTTTTTGTCGTTTATATGATTAAAAAAGTATGACTCTCGTACATTTCCCATTAGAACTCAGTTATGTATTATAAATTATAACATATAGGTATGTCTATATATATATATAAACTTGCACCAGAGCGTTCCGACATGTCCAACCCTTTTATCAGAAAGAATGGTGGATATAAGTTAATAAATGAAATAAAATACTTCTGACACCTATAATTATCGTTAGTGGCTGATCTGACAGCATAACAGTGCTTTCAACCGTTGACTTACTATAATTGTTGTAAAATTGAGTTGGTTATTGGGGAATTAATTTTTTGTTACTACATTTGTCTTGTTTTTTGATAGCAACAGGGAAATACAATTTTTTTTACCAGGATAACCATTGTAAAATCACATTAACTATTTGATTAGAAATAGTTATTGATAAATTTCAATGCCAATAGATTAAAATCTATAAAGGAACTACCCGTGCTATGCACGGGATTATTTAGTTAGTGAATGCATTTTTTTGTTTATAAAATAATGTTAGTCATGTTGATTGTCCTCTCTATGCCTTTGTAATTGGTTTTGTTGCTGCATCTAAAATTTCTGACTTATTAATTATTATGACCGGTTTAGTTATATGCTTAGAGAGAGGTATATTTGCAAAATATGGAATTTAAGTTTTACAAATAAACATTTAATATGATTGGTAATTTATAGTATTCTTAGATGATTGGTAATTTATGGATAAAACATTGTATTTCATAGCATGTGTGCACGACGTATTCATAGTATTGCATTTTACGTAATTTTTCACAAAATTATTTTTTTCCACCAAACTGGTCATCGATGAACAAAGTTTGAGTATTTGTACGGTTAAATTTCTTGTGAACTCTAAAGTACATCAAAGCATACTCGTTGACATCTCATTTTACGCGTTCTCGTGACTAAATTACTATATTTTTCACCAAACCGTAATTGAGGACTAAAATATAATTTGTACATATGAGTAAAAAACAAAAGCCATGGTCTAATCAAATTGAGGGCTTTGAATTATGTAATGATCATCATTATAGGAATATAACATAATGAGTTGAAAAGTAATCACAAAGATACCCAAGTATCTACACATTATAGCACGGGTTTTGCTAAATTTCTTTGTGTAAATGACTAATAACTTTTTTACGCATTTATTAGGAAACCTCTTTATAAACACTCATGATCGGTTTCTTTTTTAAGTGTATATAGCTTGCCCACTGCGAGAATCGAACTCGGGAGTACTGAGTTGACCCCATGTCTCAGGGAGGCTTATGCCAATGGACCCTGTATCTCGGAGCATATGCATAAAATGAAAGAAAGCATAAATATCACTCAATATCATTCAACAAATTAAGTTAATATTCACTTAGGTTAGGTCTAATTGGAACAATCTTGCACTGAAGGATGCGAATGAGCAAAACTTCAACATAAAATTCCTCTCTTGATTAATGATGATCGGTGAAAATATGCTAAACATAATCAAAATCAAGTAAATTGTATTGTGAAAAAGTGCATTACAAAGTGAAAAATTAGAGACTTCCCATTATTCTCTTCTTCTACTCTACTTCAACATGTTTCCCTTTCTATTCTAAATATCTATCCTTCCATTTCATTGGCTTGCCAACACCTTTCCTCCAATGAAATCTCAACCCTTTCACATGCCTCTGCTTTCCAGTATACAATTATACCAAGGACAACTCTTGTATTATTTCATACATTTCAAGAGTACTAATAACTTTTCTAGGGACCTCATGCTTTTGCCTATTGCGTCTCCAAAGCTAAGTAGCATAGACACATTAATTGTAGTCATCTCAATAAATTGAAATCTGGAATAGCAAGGAAAACAATTAACTTTAGAAGATGATAAAGACACAATAAAAATGAGAAGCCAACCATAAAACAATAAAAAAACAAATAGATGCATACCTTAATTTTCAACATATTCACAGAATAAAAAGGATTTTAATTGCTCAACAATAAGTATTACAAAAGAAATTTGGATTCATTTATTACTACGCCAATTCATCATTCAAGATTCAACAACATAGCATCAAAATATGCACACAATTGTTTAACAACTTGAGGTTTGTTCTATCTAATCAAGATCATAATACGCTAATCTACTACTCAATATTCCTAGTATATATAACCCAAACATATCAATTATCAAAACAATTGAATACCAATAATAAATACCCATCTATTTGTCACACCCATATACTATCCAGAACAGAACAAAATATACATGATCATGAAGTATAATTCGGACTATTACAAAGAAATAAAGAAGGATTAATCAAAAGAGTAGGTTCTTACATTAATAGCTACAATATCGAGGTGTGCCCCGACATATCTGAATCGGTGAAATTTTCTCAGATAAGACTAATTGCTCTCTTGCACCATATGTCCTTCCTTCCCCGCCATCAACAACATAATTCAATATTGAAAAGAAAATAACCAACTTGAAACCATGAAATTTGTTCTTTTGAATGTATAAATAAAATTAAAATACACAATAGTGTTAGTTCTTTTATGTGCTAGAAATGAAGAGGTTTAGGACTCATAAGGGAAAGAAAAAAAATAAGAGATTGAAAAGTCAACAGATAAGAAATTCATGTTGTTTAGGTAGTAGTTTAATGGGACCAGTATCCAAAGGTTTTTGCAAAACCTTGCATCAAAGAATCACACATAAATTTCTAGTGTTTTAAACATTTATGCAGTTTGTTGGCAATATTGAACCATACAACCATATCCCAAAATAGCAATTCTATTGCCTTCTCTTAGAATTCTTCCTCTTCCTATCTATATAAGAAAATAAAAGAAAAAAAGTTCAATTTGGTTGCTTAACTATTTGACAAAATGTCTGTTAGATAGTTGCTAATGCCAACCTCAAGTGGGGTTCTTTTGTTATTGAGAAAAAAATTGGTTCTAACTCCACTGACCCTTACAAAATGTAAAGCAATTTGCTCTGTCACATATAGCTTATATTTGAGACGGGGGAGTTTTTCTTTACAACATCAGTGTCTTATATCATATTGAACTTGAACAGTCTAAAACTTACAATTCAGCAACAACTAAGCAGTTAAAATTGGTATGTATAAATTCGGAATGTTGGTAGCAGAACCTCTGATTATGCAAATGAGATCCATTTATGTTTCGGTGACTTGCAAATGAGATCCATATCACAATCATCAACAGATTTGTAACAATGAAACATAAAAATAAAAAAACGAAACAAAGGCATTAAATATACTCAAGGCAGGGGAAAGTTGAAATCTTAGAATGAACCACCAGCTAGAAAAAGGGAAAGGACAAAATGGGTGTGTTGATAACGCTCCCAAAGAGGATTGTCTCTTCTAGAATAATAACTTTGGTTATCTTTCCAAAAATCACAGAAATAAAAAGTGAATCAGACACAATAAAATATGAAATCAAAATAAAACTTCTTCCGAATCCTAGAACCCAACAAATACAAAGTAAACTTCCCCACACCCACAAAGTAAAAAAGCCATTAGTAGCTGACTAAAACAATAAGTATTATTTAGAAGAAATTTATGTGAGCAAAATTTGCAGCTTTCAACTAAGAAACCATCATGAAGCATGTATCAAATTTAGCAATCTAGAACAGCTACCCCAATAGTTTTAAGTTAACAGTTTCTATGACAGCCAAAATTGACAACATATCATACATAAATTTCTACCTAACAGTGGCTAAAATTAGATAATGATTGATGGCCAAAATAAACAGCATAGATGTTAAAATGTACAAAAAATGCAAGAAATCGGTGGCAGCTGCGGAATCAGCTATTGGGTTAGCCATTTTCGTTATAACTTTCCGAGTCCGAGGGACTATTGCTGTCGAATTTATTAATAGCATTCAAGGTTAAACATTACTCCTAGAGAATTACCAAAATACGTCGTAAAATCCCTAAAAACCTCTAAACTCAGATAGCTATATTCCCTTAAAAGGCAAAGTATTGTGATCCGTATTCCCACTTCCATGTCTTTTTTCCTAGTGGACATGTCATTTGAACATTTTACTAAATGTGTATAGTAAAGATTTCAAAACAAAATCTAAAACAAATTAGCATAATAATTAGAATTTGGTTTTTTAGGCAAGTTTTATTTCAAAGATTAAGGTTTATTTAATTTAATTGAAGACTAATTTGTACAAATAATAAATAACTAAATGTTTAAACTAATACTTTTTGATATCAAACAAATCAAAAGAAATAGAATCTGCATATAATCATTTGCATTAACCGTATAGTTAAATCAAATTAAACAAATTCAAATGTCATCTGTATAGTATGAATCAATTGCATCCTAATAAAGCTTAAAATAAGTAATAGAAAATCAAATACCACGTAACACTTGAAGCTATTTACCCTTCAATTTCTTTTTATCACCGTTGAAGACAAAGAACACCTCTTTAATTTCTTGGAGAAAATCTAAAGCATTGAAACATGGAAAATATACAAAAATTATTAGCGTCAAACAAATCAAAAGAGACAAAATCAAAATAAAAACTTGAAACCCATCAAGTCAGTTTTAGTCAATTTCTTACCTCCATCTAAGTTGGTCATTTTGTGGCTGGAATTAAGAATTTGACTATTTGATTTGTCACTATTTTATTTGTTGACTGTTGTTTACGGTGAATAATACAGTATAATAATGGAGAAAAAGATGTTCTGGTTTTGGAAAGGATTTGAATAAAATTCTGGAATTCTGGAATTTGACATCAGAAAATAATGAATAAAATAGAGCTATAAAATTGTAGAAGATGAGATATGATGAATAACATAGAGGTGATTCTGACCCAAAGTAGGACAAATGTTTTTTTTTTCTCCATTATAACATAGAGGTAATTTTCTGGAATTTGGAGAGAGTCATAATAAATTTTCTCCATTAGTAAAAAGGAAGAAGAGGGAAAAAATATGGGTTCTGGAAAGAAGAGAATTAGAAAGAGAAGAAGAAAGAAAATTATGTGGGAAGGAGATTCGAGTGGAAGAAGCTAATAGAGAGACGTGGGTTGAGAGAGAGAGAGAAAGAAATTTGAAGGTGCAAATGGAGAGATAAAACATGATAAATAGCATTTAATTGGAATTGATTTCCACTTATTGACCATGTTTTCTTGTCTTCATCACATTAAATGGATGTGATCTTAAAATTCGAAGAAAACGCAGCCGTTGATCATTTGAATACACGCGCGCATTGTATCTCTACTGTCGATGACACGCAATAGCCTTGAGTGACGTGGAAATGGCGTCATCGATTGCGTCATTGTTTTTGTCTGGTTACTCGTAAGTTATTCATGGTTATTATATATTAAGATTAAGATTAAGATTTTGATTTTTTGCATTTTGTAAATTTTAGAAATTTTTAGCTATTTAAAAGTGTCGGAGTATTATAATTTTTTTTATATTTAAAAAAATTAGATCCCGTTCGATACAACTTATTTTAAAACATAATCATTTTTATAATTTATTTTAGAAGCTTTCCACCTGCTTTTATTCTGACTTTTTAAAAAAATTAGAATCTAAAAATAATCCAAAAACTACTTCAAATGAGAATTTGTTTGAGTATAGTTTCTCATAAAAATTATTTTTTTAAGAATGATTTTTTTTAAAAAAAAAAAATAAGTGATTTTCAGTATGTTACACAAAAACAAAACAATTTCTCATTTTCTTAAAAATCTCTAAAAACTAATCTCTAAATTATTTAATAACAAAATCGCTTATTTTTTAATTCGTAGCAAGATGACCCTTAACATTTTAGTGCATGATTTGTGAGTAAAATAATTCAATTCGATATTGAATTGTTTTACATTGAATTTGAATTTTATCGCAAAAAGTGATTTTTTTTTTTAGATAAATAATTCTTCATTAAATGGAGCACTAGGGGGATGCTCAAGCTCAAACAACAAAACTACAAATTGTTTAGACAATGAAGAGGATCATTCCACCATGTGAAAATAGAGAAATTAGAATTACAACCGACTCTATAAACAAGTCAGCTCCAAGAAAGACTTTTGATGCGCAAAATAATGGCTTCAATGCTTGTCTCCTCCTGATTGAAAATAAGAATATTCTGAGCCAACTAAAGACACCAACAACGCTATCAACCAATTCAAATGTTTCGTTCTCTTTGATTTTCTCCCTGTGACTAACTTACCCGACCATTGAAAGTGCTGAAACAAAAAGTTTGGTGCCTATGTGTCTGTAACAATACACATCCAAGAGTAAATTTTAAGCCACACATCTTGAGCAAAACAATAATCCATAAATAAATGATGAGATAAAAGGTAGAAAATCTAAACCAACACAATTCAAGTAAATCAAATTGATTCGGTTAATAAATTTGGGCAAATTCGATTCAAATCAATCCATAAATACATTGACTAGATTGATTTTACTTTTTTTTTATGAGTAAATTTTTATGGGTGATTCTAAGGTGGAAGAGCAAATTAAATCTTTCACCGGTGAACCACTAAAATTGACCGTTGGATATTGTTTAAAATGCTATGAATGGTTAAGATTGAATCAACCAATATTAAATCTCAATCATTGATGAATTTTTAAACTACATCCAACAGTCAATTTTAGTGATTCACGTGAAAGATTTAATTTGCTTTTTACACCCTAGAATCACGTGAGTAAATATTTTAAAAATTATATATTGATTGAAAAAAGTGACGGTAGTTATGGTTTGGCACTATAAATAAACATATATATACGCTGAGAGAATAATAATAAGGTCGCGTGTTGCGTGCTGTTCTTTTCTCCGTCGTTTCTGTATTCAGAGCGAACCCTAATCTTTACACCGCAACCATGTCGACCAAGCAAGGTACCGTGATTCTTCAATCTCCATCTTCTCAATCTCTTGTTTCTCCTGATTCTATTCATTCTTCTACACATCAACTTCTTTCGTTTTGTTTTGTTTTGTTTTGTTATCCTCAATATTTCGTCCGTGGTTCAATTTGTAACGCGAAGAACCTGGAATTCAGATCTGTTAATAAATATTAAGCATATTTGCTTTTTTTTTTTATTCTTTAGTTTGCTTAATTTTTTATCTTTTTGTGTTTTCAGGTGGAAAAGCTAAGCCTTTGAAGAAACCAAAGTCTGATAAAAAGGATTACGACGAGGTATTTTTAATTCGTTAAATTCCTTTTTGTTATTAAGTTGTTTTTTTAATTGTTTGTATCGTATTTTAATTGGTCTGGTGAAAGAATATAACTTTCAAGTTTCAAGGTTGATTTCACTTTGGATTGAAGGGTAAGTTAGCCTTAGGGTTTGACTTGTATGAATTTTTGTGTGTTTTTGTTAAAAAAGTAAAAAATTTCGCAGGTTTAACACAAATTTCAGAAATCTATAATTTTTAATTTTTTAAAATATGATGATCTATGTTGTCATATATAGAATTCAGTGTTTGGGGTCACACCACTTTACTTTTGTCCCCTGTTTGCTTGGTTGGTTAGTTTTCCATTTGGGCTTGCCTTTTCTATTACATGGTCCTTTAGTTCATTTGTTTTAATGTTTCTCTGGTGCGTTATGCAGAAGCAAACATAATTAACAACTAGGTCACTCTAGTAATTACCCTTTCTGTGTAGGATTAGGGAGAAAAGAAAAATCTAGTTGTGTGATTTTGTCTTCTGTTGTCGACTTGTCGTGCATTTTCGTTATGTTAGGATTAGAGGGAAATTGGGGATAAATACCCCTTTCTGTTTGTAACTGTCCAGCTGAAAGTTGTGTCTGGGTTTGTCTAATAATTAGAATGACGGGATGGGATATTATCAGTAGGAAAGGAGTATATATGAATGATCAGAATGAAGGGATATGATATCATATTAGTAGAAGAGGAGTATATACAAATGTTGAGAATAAAGGACACAACTGAAACTCATTTATGGTCTATAGTCCAGAGTGTAGAGAGAGTCAGGATTCCTTTTGGAAGTTCTGAAGGAACATTCTTTAGTTTTTCTTCTGCTATGTAACCGTCCGGCTATCTCTCTGGTGACTGATTTCAATGCAAATATAATTAACTTTCATTCTTTTTCATTATTTTCTTCAATGTTAACTCACTCAAGATTGTACCATAACTGCAATAGGAGAGGTAGGGGATATTGAGGATTTGAGAGAAATGTGTGAAAACTCTGTGATGACCAGATTGTGGTTTTGAAATGTGACTATATGCCCACATGGCGGTTAGGCCATGGGGAGTTGGGATATATTGAGATCCTTTTTGGGTTGGAAGGTTGCAGAGACTGCTGGAGAACCTCTCTTATCTTTTTCTGTTTTGTTTTGGATTGTTTTGTTGAGTTTTCTGCTGCTCTTTTACACACAGTACAACATATGTCTACTTAATCTGGTTATGACCCTGCAATATATTTCTATCGTTATTTGCAGACTGACCTGGCTAACATCCAGAAGAAAAAGGATGAGGAGAAGGTAAGATATAATTTTTATATATTAATATTCAATTGATCTGTTTGAATGATGATCTTATTTATACCTGCTTCCCTTGTATTCACTGAACAGGCATTAAAGGAGTTGAAAGCCAAGGCACAACAGAAGGGATCATTTGGAGGATCTGGGCTCAAGAAAAGTGGAAAGAAATAGAGACTCTTTGCATGAATCTCATGATAGCATACATCTATTGTTGAGCTCTGTAACTACAATTGTGACCATGAGAACTTCTCTTATTGTGTGACCTGTTTTATTTCTGATGTTAGTACTGATCCGATGCATACCATGATGTAAGCGCAATAAGTTACTCCTTTGTAGCTTTATTGTATCTCACTCTGGGTTTCTTATAATGAACGTATGTCGTGTTTTGTCTAGTTTCTAGTTAACAGTACTATTACCTTCGGAGTTCGGTCTTAATTATAAGAAGGAAACATTCGGTTTAAACTAAAATAAATAAAATGTGTTCGATACCAAAGAGTGATTCTTTTTCCTAAATATAAGAAACAAGGGTTATTCTCAACTATTTTAATTGCTCGTTTATTTTCATGAAGAATGGTTGTCTAGCAGGAAATAAATCTTGCTCTCTCCCATATAAATATCAAAACTGCCTATGCTTATTCTATTTTTGGTTAAGAAACTGCCTATGCTTCTAAAGGGTTGAGATTTGAGATCCTCTCAATTTCTTGAAAGAAATGGAGAGGTCAATTATCTAAGTTTTGAATGTATTAATACACACATTTTTAAAATTATATATATATATATATATATATATATATATATATATATATATATATATATATATATATATATATATATATATATATATATATATATATATATATATATAAAATTTAGGTAATGAACCATCCATTTCTTTTGAGAAATGGAGAGGATCCCCACCCACTTAAGAACACCCAACATTGATTTGAGAGTTTGAGCCCGCTTACACGCTTCTCGCTTACCGCTATACCAACTTATGGTATTTGCAGCTCAGCTCTCTCTCCCTATCTCTTCTATATAGATTATCTCTATTTCTTTAAAGAAATGAATGGTCTATTACAAAACTTTAGCAATGTACATAAATGCTTAAATATGTCAACTATGAACCCTAGCCCCCAAATTGAAGATCCCTAGCTTGCATTAATCTAATTTGTGCGTGTGTTCGAGTGTCTTTTCACAAGTCAAAGTTCCATAATGTTTGATTATGAGAGCGCTCTTTTTGCGATTCAAAGTTTGGGCGTTCTCGGTGTTCTTCATAGTTCGCAAGAAAGATCTTCGTCCTCCATAGCTCCCAAATCACAACTCGTAGGTATTTCGCCATGGATCTTTCTTTAGGGTTTTCATGTAATTGCAATTCATATAAGAGTAACCAACTTGTTTGACAACTCCATTTAAAGTTACTTTAGATAAAACTAATTTGTTGCACTTTGTCAGCTAATACTATTTGATACCAATTTGATACCAATAAATACTATTTTATTGCTAGGATTTTGATTAAGATATTGTATAGCTTCAAAGTCCGCTTTTGCCTCAAATTGTCAAATAACCTCCATTTCCTACCAACCCTATTTCTTACAAAGCATGCATCTGCCTCCCTCCTTCAATATTGCAACAGTGGCAATCTCCCGCGCCTCACTCAACTGTGTCGAACTCTAGAGGCTAGCTAGGCCAAACATAAGTTAAGGATGCACCCTCACCCGAATTAAAATGGAAAAACAAAAAATAAAGGTCAAATGAGCAAAATAATTTTACTTCCAATAAAATTAATAGAAGTCTTGTTAAGTTTTAAACCAACATTTCTTAGTTTCGCAAAGCACCAGAGGTCAGCCTCTTTCAAATTCAGTATTCAATGTTATATTGTTACAATTATTGAACTTAATCATCAAAGCAATTTCTAGAATCGATTTATAATAAGGTTCACCTAATGGGTGGGCTTCAACTGTCAATTCACCATGAACACCACCACCCCAATCAACATCTAAGCTGCATCTTAAACTATAAACCAAGTTGGGGGAAAATTACTTCAATTTCACTACACTACCCAACCCAAATATTAATAAGAGGTAAATATATTTCTCCCTTTCCTTGATGAAAGCTCAAAATTCTAATTCATATGATGCTCTTACATTAAGTTTGGAAAGCAACTTTTGGTGACATATCAAGATAACTGGAAAAATCAAGACAAGTCATTAACTACACTAATATTCCTCTTCTGCTTCCTCTGCCTCTTCCTGTTCAGGATCTACCTCTTCCTCTCTGTTTTCTTCCTCTTCTTCATCCTCTTCAGGAGGAGGATCTGCAGGCATTGGAGGTGGCAATGGTGTCTTCATTGGACTAAATTGGGGAAATATATCTGGTCTCCTTCCTGGCCTAGGTTTTTCCCATTCCTGTCAGTATATATATATTCAACAATCCATCAGCTTGTGTATTGAATGGCCACAAGTTTAAGAAGCAAAAGTCTCACAAAAATCAAACATTACACAAACCCAAATTTGGAAATTACAATCGGGGTGACTAGATTATTGTAAAGATAAGAAAGGGTGGTGTGGCTAATTGTTTTGTCAGTCAAAATATCTTTGTACAGACAATCAAGCCAGGCCAGAACCAATCATAAAAAGGGAAAGGAGGGGATATGCTCGCTTTCAATGATTGAAACATCAATGATTTTTTGTTTTGGGTATGCATAAGGAAATCCTAGAAATTATCAAAGTAGCCCTAGCTCACCATAACTCATTTGTTATCTGCGAACATATAAACCCAACAAAACTAAGACTATGTTTGGATGGAAGGTTTTGGAGGGGAGGAAGGGCTTATTTTTGAATTCTAAATTGAGAAAGCTATAAAATATATTTAAACAAAAATGAAGTGTGATTAACAATATCATGTTAATCTTTCAACTTTTTAAAGTCTCCAATTGATATTAAAATATAGACCAAACCATCCCAAATCCCCCTCCCCAAACATACCCTAACATTACCGAGAACCCTAATCTCGATAGTACTATCAGAGCTACTAGAGTAAAAAATGAAACTAAGGGTGTGTTTGAGATTTTAGAGGGAGATCTTAGGACTAACACCGTAATTCATTTGTGATATGGAGAAAAATTATCCTCCATACTCCATACATAGTTTATCTTTTGAGTTTCCCTAAGACCATCAAATTTTGGGAAACCAACCACACACAGACAATGAATTAAGAGAGCGATTCTTAAGGAATCTGAGAAATAACTTTTCTCCCTGCCACTAATAAATTACTACTACTAAGCCTCTCTCCCTTGCTTGATTGGGAGCATTTTAACACAAGTAGAAGGATTTGGAGAAATTTGAAAACCCTCCAAATCCAAAACACTAATTTTTGAAGTACCCAAGATATGAGGGTTTTTAACATTCAATCCACTTTGAGACTACATCTAACTGAGGCAAAATTGAATTTAAAATTTAACTAGAAGCGTGGAAATTCATCAAACTAGTAATTACTAATTAACAAATTCACGAATTCCATCCATCCCTATTCTATTGAACCACGAAATACATGTAAATCATCGAATTGAGAAAATTATAATTGAATTAAAGAGAAGAGTTAAGGAAAGCTTACGACTGGGAAATCAAGAGGGGAACGGCGAGTCAACTTCTCTTCTTCGGGAGCCATACGAACGACGTGCCTTTGAAATCGACGAAGGGGAGAGACGGAGATTGTAAACGGTTGTCCATAGTTGCAAGAAAAAGAAAAGGGATTAGGTTTAGGAGAGGAAGAAGAAGAAGATAATAAAGGAGTGAGAGTGGAGTTAATGGTAAAGAAAGCCATGGCGGCCATTCCTCTCTTCCTCTTGCAGCGGCTGCACTGCACCAACAACACCTAATCCTAATCCAAATCCCTAGCTTTCGTTCTCAATTTTATTTTAATTTTTAAGTCGGTTTTTGTATGTTGCTTCGCTCCTCCTGTTAGCAAATTTGGACGGTAGATAGGTAGGTGAGTTTTTTTTGTTGACACATATTATAGGGTTTTAATTTTCATATCCCTCCTTAGCCTCCATACCCCCATAATACAATTTTATACCAAAATACCCCTGTCATTTTTACAAAAAATCAGATATGGTCTACCATTTCGTGGACTTTCCGGAATCATCACAAAGGAAGTAAATCCGTAGTGTTTTTTTTTTTGAATTTTTCCCGGATTGATGTGTTTTGATGATTCCGTAGGTATTTTGTTGAACTTGTTTCCGGATTTACGTTAACAACATAATTCCGTAGTGTTAAATTACACTACGGATTTATGTGGTTAACATAAATCCGGAGTTATGTTTCAAAAGGCGTACGGATTTATCTGTCCTAGATAAATCCGGAGTCATTTTTTATTTTTTTTATTTAATTAGTTATTTAATTAAGTTAGCTATGGTTAATATCGTACAGATATGACTATGCCGGATGGGACGCTTCCCAATTGCATTGATCTATCGGAAGCATTTACAACAAATGAGGTGGGTATTTATCATTAATTATTTTAAATAGTATTTAGAATTTAGTCTATGTAGCGACCGAAAAATCCAGGAAAGGATTCTTCGAAGTTCGAAAGGAAGCCGCCACCAAATTTTAGTTTAAGGGCAAATTCGGAAAATCCCTTTATGTTTAGGACAAGACAAGTTTAGGGTTCGGGAGTCGTTATGTGTGGGGAAGGTATTAGCACCCCACGACATCCTTGGTCTAATTAATTAGGATTTATTAATAATTACCCTTTTATTTATAGAGGAAAAGACTTATTTAAATTTTTAGTTTTTAGTGCTTGACAAGAGTGGACTCTTGCTCCTACGTACCTCCAGATGCAATGGAGGAATCAAAGCTACGTAGTTCTTCCCGAAAAAGGTTTGTGGGTTGATGTTTTTTAGTGTAGGGGTCCTAGGATTCCATGAACTGCATAACTCATCGATTCTAGGACGCCGACTAACCCGATTGTACAACCGACTTAGTCCCCTACTTTTGAAAATATTGTTGAGGTTTTATGAAAGAGGTGAGGTGAGTTGGTTTTAGGACAGTATTCTAGAACTCCCGAATCTGCATGACTCATTAGTTCTAGAACGCCGACTAACCCGGTTGTACAACCCGACTTAGTCCCCTATTTTTAGGAAAAATGATTTATTTACAATTTTATAAATTTTTAGGATTATTGAATCAGCATGTACTCATTGGTCTAGGATGATGACTAACTTGGGTTGTACAACCGACTTAGCCGCTTATTTATGGAAAAATGATTTATTTATATTTTATTAAGTTTTTAGGATTACTGAACTGTACAGCTCATTGGTCCTAAAATGATGACTAACCCGGTTGTACAACCGACTTAGCCGTTTATTTGACTTCGAGAGAAAAATTATTTATGTTTGAGTTAGAAAAGAATTAAAAAGAAAATCAGAGGGTGAAAATTGTAAATTGAGGTTTTATTAGTCTCAGGGGGTTGTATAATTAATAGGAGGTGTAAAAAGAAGCCCAGTTCGCATATAATGGGAGCCCAAGTATGCTAAACCGTGCTTAAGTGAGGAGGGCGCGTGAGCGAAGAGGAGAAGTGCGAATAGCGTTCAATAATAAAAAAAAAATGCAAAACAAATGGACACTACATGAGGCCCAAACCCAAAACTAAAAAAACCTAAAGAATCTGATTCCCTCCTCCTTCCCTTTAGCGGCACCGTGAGAGAGGGGGAGCGATTTCAGCGAGATTCTCGCCGGATTCATCGCGGAGTGAGAGAGAGCCAAAAACGCGAAAGCCTCGCGCAGGAGAGAGGAAACGGCGGCGAAACCTTCGCGGGTCTTTGTGATGGGTCGGTTTCAGACAGTGGTAATCTTGCGAACGGAGGGAACTTCGCTAGCGGCTGGGAGTACAGCCAAAGGAGGTGGTCTTGCGGTGCTGGCTCGGTTTTGGGTGAAGTGGTGGCTATTTCGTGGTGGCTCACTTGCTTGGGGTTGTTGGTGGATCGTTTTGGATGGCCTCACCGGTTTTAGTTCGGATTTGAAGAACTTTGCCGAGCTCTCACGGAGAAGATGGTCGAGCTCCGTGATCGCTCACAAAGTTAGTTTCTTCACCTATTTCGTTCTCCTTTTGGTTCTGCTTTCGATTTTTCTCGTTCCTCTTGCTTTGGTTATTGTTGTTGTCTTAATGACTACACTATTTTTTTAAACACTCCAATCCTATGATCTCTGTTATTTTGAAAGAAACCTCTAGTCTTTGGTCACGATTGATTCATCAAAAAACACTAAGACATAACCTATTTTCATCTATTTAGAGCGCTAAAAGAAGTCCATTTTGCAACTTGCTCTTAATTCAAACGTGTGGACCGATCCAAAGCTTAGATCGCCTAGCTTTATTTTTAGAACATTACTCGATTTCAGCTTTCTTTTAAATTGGTTTGTATGGAGTAAAATATCTACTTGATAAAACTTAAACATAGGGACTTACCACTTAATCCACCTCAGCTTTGGCTCTGATTGCTTTTATTTGTGGATCGTGTGATTGCAATCGTGTTCTTTGTTTTCTTTGAATCGCTACTACTTCTTTCTTTAGATCATAGAAACCCCCAGAACCGTGTTTAGTGGATTAGGGTTTCGATGTGAAACTCTAATCCTATTTTTGGGTGATTTTTAGCAGTAGTTGTCTGCCTTGGTTTTTGTCCTTTGACCGCTTATTGATCGCTTTATTTATAGTAGAAAACTAGGTTAAGACATTTATGATTTTTGACCAGCTTTGAATAATTTTTCGTCCTGATCCAAGCCCAACAAAGATTCTGCTGAAGAAAGAAATGAATCTTTTGCTGCAAACCCTAGTTTTGCTCCTTGCATGCCCATTTTCGTATTCTATTTTTTTTATGTATTTTTAGTATTATTATTTTTTGTATTTTTGGACTTTTGGACTATTAAGTGCTTTTAAATTGTAAATTAAACTAAATAGAATTTTTTTTGACATTTTTAGACATATTAGACTTTTAAACACTTTTAAATTGTAAATTAAACTAATTAGAATTTTTGACATTTTTGACCGTGTATATATGTATCTCGCTCAAAATAAGGACGAAATAATAAAAGAAGTCGGATCGATAAGCCAACTTGCGAAAAACAACTCGAATAAGCCCGTCTGTAAGGAAACGACTCGGATGAACCCAACTAAAGTTCGACAAGGCCTAAATACAAATATTCAACTAAAGAATGTGCGAAAAGATCGATCATTCGCGCCCATTCTTAATTTAAATAACGACATTTCAACTTAGTTGAACAGGTTAGTTGAGATTGGCTTAAGTGAGACACCTTTTTAATAATTCTCGTAATTGCGCGACTTCAGAACAAATAATAAAATAAACGACTAAAACCAGAAAAAGAATACAGACAAAATTGGGGTATAATAAATGCCTTTCTCTTTATTGGTATTTCACTAGAAAGTGATGAGTTCTCGAACTTTCGTAGTAGAAATAGGAATAAAGATAAGATAGACGCTAATTTTGTCCGTTTAAGGGGGAAGTGGAAGGTTTGAGAGATAAGAGGGAGTGATTAATACTCAGTGCATTAACCGAGAGTTGAATGAAGGGTCAACAAGGACCTGAAGGAGCACTAAGGCTCTGAAGGACCACTCAGGGTCTGAAGGAGCGATAAAGCTCTGAAGGACCACTTAAGGTCTGGAAGGCTGCCTAGGCCTTAATTGAAGGACCATCGTGGTCTGAAGGAGCGCAATTAGCTACGGTACTAATTAAACGGCCCGAGGGGCCTTTATACTCGGCGCCATGATGGGTCAAGATCGTCTAGAATCGATATGTTGACCATGAAGGACGCCCACCGTGTCTTAGGGTGACACAACTAGTCCGAAGGACCACTCGGGTCTCGCGAAGGTCCGTCGGGCTCGACTCCGGCGTTGCGACCTGGGCCACTTAGGGCACTGCTCTGAAGGACCACTTGGGGTCTATAGGGATCAGCCTGGTGATCCGTGATATGATATGATATGAGATCAACGCTTAAAGTGCTGATATTAGAGGAACAAAACATAGGGAACGACACTTATCGTGTTTATCCGAGCACACCTAACAAATGCATCTTCCCGAGGAGGGAAAAGCTTTCTTCATTTGGCAATGCAATTAATGGTGCACGCGTGCGTGCAATGATTGGTATCCGTGGAATGATGATTTTTTCTTGTTTTTTTTTTGCTTTTTGCTTGTTACGTAATAAATGCATGAAATGCAAATGTGAATATGATGCAAATGAAATGCTTGAATGCAAATGCTATGGTGGATGGCGTGATGATATGAAATGATTGATTGGGTGTAGAAACATTTTTTGTGATGATGAGATGTGAGACCTTGGATGCGAGAGGCGGAGATGAATATTGATCCATTCTTTGGAAAGATTAGATTCGATTCAAAATTCGGCAATCTCAAGGTTGTTATTTATAGACACTGATGTGAAAAGAACTTGCTAACTCGCTCATTTTTCTCTTCCATTTTGATGCCCCATGATGACCGAAGTTTTGGTCCACACAGTCAAACTTGTGTTTTCTCTCTCTGAAGCATTGTTTAGTGAAGATGTATAGTAGTGCGAATACATATGAATGAGTCAATTAACTTTGGGTTCTAGAGATCTAGGGTGAGGACATTTGTTGTACACGAAGGACATGATTATTACCAAAGCCATGAAAGGTAGCTTTCTCCCTAACTCAAGAAATGCAGGACTGCCCCAATATAGACTTTCAATGATGATGAATCGATAGTTTGCCCCTATCTAGTGATGACAATAACTAGGAGATAGGGGAAATGATGAGTTGGGGATGCCCTAACTTTGGAATGAAAGGGAAAGCAAGGGACTTTGTCTCGACGTATGGGGTTTGGTGTTGCCCCAATTGTAGTAAGGACAAGGTTTCCCCGAGCAGCATAAAGGGTAATGAGTTGAGAAATTGCCCCAGTATAGTTTTGTTAATGTGGATATAGCAAGGGGATGAGATGGGTGTATGGTGAATGTCCCCAATTGTAGGTGGAGTGAGGAGTGATGTGGTTGCCCCACTCCGGAATGGTTGCTTCTAGTCAGATTGGGAAAGGTGGCAGAGTTGAGGTAGTGGCTTTTGGAATTGGTCCAATATGGCTATATGGATGGGATGGACAATAGACAAACTTCCCACAGTGGAAGGAACAGTGAAGGGAGTGCCCCACCTTGAAATCTAGGTGATGGTCCTAGTACAAACTTTTGGCTCTCTTTAAAATGGAATCCCGAACACTAATGATAGTCTTGAGCTTTTGATATGATGGAAACTTCGCTTGGTGATCACTAACCTTGTCTTAATTGTAACTTGAACGAATCTTGTAGTGCAAGCCTTTTGATTTTTTTTTTTTTATATATTTTTTGAGATTTCTTTGAGCAAACATATTGTAAATAAATAAACTTATTTGTCCTAAGATTAAAACTTTGAGAAAACAAAAGCAATCAGTCATTGATCGGAATGAACTCTGAGGTTGTAACGTGGCCGATGGTTTAGTGATTTATGAGGGAAATGATAATTGGGCTCAAAGTAGTGTTTGGGGATTGATGGGACGGATGATTTTTTATTGAGCGGTATGACTTGGCTAATGGTTAATGGTTTGTGGTTTGTGAAAGAAGGGGTTATTAGGCTCAATGAAGTGTTTGATGACTGATGGGACAAATGATTTGGTGATGTAACTTGGCTAATGGGTGATGATTTATGAGGGAAATGGTTGTTAGGCTCAAAGGAGTGTTTGAAGTTTTATTGAGACAGTAATTGATGTGTCTCATGGTAGGATGAAATTGTTTAGGATTGTAACGTGGCTAAGGGTTTATGGAGGATATTGAGGTTAAAGGAAGTGTTTGAGGGTTTATTTTAGACAATGATCTCTTATGCTTTAATGGTGTGAAGCAACAACTCACGACTTGTACTACTTTTGTCTTTGTTTTTTCTAATTTGTTTTTTTTTTTTGGGATTTTTTAATCCTCTTTTTTTGACTTCACTCTTTTGTGATTTTTGTTTCTCTTTCTTTTAAGCTGAGTGAGCAGATAAAAGTGATACACTATCTTTGATGTAGAATTGATCCTTGTCTAGGGTGATTGAAAGGTTTTTTGGATTGTTGGCTTAAGGTGGGTGGCAAAGGATTTTTGAGAGTATGGAAAGATGGTTCAACTTCATTTCACATCGTGATTGCTCGTTTTCTCAAAAATTAACTTAAGGACAATAATTTATTTATTTACAAAATATTTGCTCTTTTTCTTTATTTCTTTTTTCTTTTTTATGCCCTAATTTTTGCTTAGGCCGCTCTTACGAGTTTTCAACCTAACGGGCCTTTTTGAATTTTTTGTAAAGGACTTGCACCAAGGGAATATAATGTTGACAATGTATTTTAGAGATCACAAATTTGCCCCAGTATGGAGGGCCTAAAGAGTTTTTTCATTAGTGAGAACAAACCAGAAAGTCGACTAGGTAGGGGAGTATGTACTTTAGGGTGGTCGGGGTGGGATTAGATTTGGACGGGGGATGATGATAAGGTACGGACATTAACTGACTCAAACAAGAATGAAGACACATGTTACACGCAAGTTACTATACAAATGCTTCGTAGAGAGTTAATATTAGTTAAAGCATGAAAGAAATTTTTGACAGACCATTTCGGTCATTCATCATGGGATGCAACACTTTGTTAGAAAAAATGTGAACGAGTTGCTAATTTAAAAAATTGAGTGCCTTGAAACACATTGACCTTGCAACTAAGTATGGCTAAACTTTTTCCAAAAGGAATGATTTATTTCACAAGAATGTCTCACCTCTCACCACTTTTTTCTTCTAAAATTATGCTAATTTTTTTATGCATGATGTAACTATGCAAATGAATGTGCATGAAATGTGAATGAAATGATAATGTATGTGCATGAGATGATAACATATGATTTTATTTATCGTGTCGGGGAATTATAAACTTTTCATTGGAGAGTAAAGTACAAAATTTAATTTTGACTTTAGCGTGCACGGCTTCTCTCCAAGGTAAAGATTTTAATTCTCTAACGGTCATAAAAGTACATGCAACAGTAGATGTTTATTTGCTGTATTTTTTGTAGTGCAAAGAAAGAGAAAAATGCATGTGGTATATTTTCTAAAAAAGTAGTAAATACTGATTTTTGTTTTTTTGATTTTTTTTGTTGATAAAAGACAGTATGCATAAATATTTGTTTGAATGCAAGGGTGTGAAGCTCCTTTGTGACCCTAGAAAGGTATCTTCACGGAGTGGGTCTAAGGTTTCTTTTATAGTGAGCCTCTCACAAGGGTAGTTCTAAAGAATCCTACACAAGGTTCCTAGAGCCAAGGACCCCACTCAGAATATCGACCCCAACAATAGGCAAGCTATTAGAAGGGATAGCATCCTCAAAAGGAATCAAACTCTAGGTGAGATTTTCGTGACCACCCAACGAGACGTCGTCCCATGAGCCATCACTACGCAATCTCGCTCTAACTTAGGTTTATGCTCGAGCCCTGGTAAAGGACTTTTTCTCACAAGTGTGTGATGTGTATAGGTGCAAGGTGTGTGTGTAGGAGCAATTTAAAAACAACCCAAAAGTCAAGCAAACAGACAAACAAACATATATACAAATACCGCTCTTCTATCCTAGGGTTTACACAAATAAATAACATAATTATGCAAAAGCAAATAAATAAATAAAAGGGTAAAAATTTAATTAATCCTAAGTTAATTAGACTAGGTTTTGACTCTCTAAAAATAAATAAATCCCCAGTGAAGTCGCCAGCTGTAGCGACCGAAAAATCCAGGAAAGGATTCTTCAAGTTCGAAAGGAAGCCGCCACCAAATTTTAGTTTAAGGGCAAATTCGGAAAATCCCTTTATGTTTAGGACAAGACAGGTTTAGGGTTGGGTCGTTATGTGTGGGGGAAGGTATTAGCACCCCACGACATCCTTGGTCTAATTAATTAGGATTTATTAATAATTACCCTTTTATTTATAGAGGAAAAGACTTATTTAAATTTTTAGTTTTTAGTGCTTGACAAGAGTGGACTCTTGCTCCTACGTACCACCAGATGCAATGGAGGAATCAAAGCTACGTAGTTCTTCCCGAAAAAGGTTTGTGGGTTGATGTTTTTTTAGTGTAGGGGTCCTAGGATTCCGTGAACCTGCATACCATCGATTCTGGGGACGCCGACTAACCCGACAGTACAACCGACTTAGTCCCCTACTTTTGAAAATATTGTTGAGGTTTTATGAAAGAGGTGAGGTGAGTTGGTTTTAGGACAGGTATTCTAGAACTCCTGAACTGTACAGCTCATTAGTTCTAGAACGCTGTAAATTGAGGTTTTATTAGTCTCAGGGGGTTGAATAATTAATAGGAGGTGTAAAAAGGAAGCCCAGTTCGCATATGGGAGCCCAGTATGCGAAACTGTGCTTAAGTGAGGGAGGGGCGCGCGCGTGAATAGGAGGGTGCGAATAGCGTTCTGAATAAAAAAAAATGCAAAACAAATGGACACTACATGAGGCCCAAACCCAAAACTAAAAAAACCTAAAGAATCTGATTCCCTCCTCCTTCCCTTTAGCGGCACCGTGAGAGAGGGGGAGCGATTTCAGCGCGAGATTCTCGCCGGATTCATCGCGGAGTGAGAGAGAGCCAAAAACGTGAAAGCTTCGCAGGGAGAGGGAACGAAGGCGGAACCTTCGCCGGTGCTGTGATGGGTCGGTTTCAGACAGTGGTAATCTTGCGAACGGAGGGAACTTCGCTAGCGGCTGGGAGAACAGCCAAAGGAGGTGGTCTTGCGGTGCTGGCTCGGTTTTGGGTGAAGTGGTGGCTATTTCGTGGTGGCTCGCCTGTTTTGGGTTGTTGGTGGATCGTTTTTGGATGGCCCTCACTGGTTTTAGTTCGGATTTGAAGAACTTTGCCGGAGCTCTCGCCGGAGAAGATGGTCGGAGCTCCGGCGAGTCGTTCACAGGTTAGTTTCTTCACCTATTTCGTTCTCCTTTTGGTTCTGTTTCGATTTTTCTGGTTCCCTTGCTGGTTATTGTTGTTGTCTTAATGACTACACTATTTTTTTTTAAACACTCCAATCCTATGATCTGTTATTTTGAAAGAAACCTCTAGTGCTGGTCACGATTGATTCATCATAAAAACACTAAGACATAACCTATTTTCATCTATTTAGAGCGCTAAAAGAAGTCCATTTTGCAACTTGCTCTTAATTCAAACGTGTGGACCGATCCAAAGCTTAGACTGCCTAGCTTTATTTTTAGAACATTACTCAGATTTCAGTTTCTTTTAAATTGGTTTGTATGGAGTAAAATATCTACTTGATAAAACTTAAACATAGGGACTTACCACTTAATCCAGATCCAGTTTGGCTCCTGATTGCTGCTATTTGTGACTGTGTGATTGCAACTGTTGCTGTGTTTCCTTTGAACTGCTACTACTTCTTTCTTTAGATCATAGAAACCCCCAGAACCGTGTTTAGTGGATTAGGGTTTCGATGTGAAACTCTAATCCTATTTTTGGGTGATTTTTAGCAGTAGTTGTCTGCCTTGGTTTTTGTCCTTTGACTGCTTATTGACTGTTTATTTATAGTAGAAAACTAGGTTAAGACATTTATGATTTTTGACCAGGCTTTGAATAATTTTTCAGGTCCTGATCCAAGCCCAACAAAGATTCTGCAAAGAAATTGAATCTTTGCAAAACCCTAGTTTTGCTCCTTGCATGCCCATTTTCGTATTCTATTTTTTTTATGTATTTTTAGTATTATTATTTTTTGTATTTTTGGACTTTTGGACTATTAAGTGCTTTTAAATTGTAAATTAAACTAAATAGAATTTTTTTTGACATTTTTAGACATATTAGACTTTTAAACACTTTTAAATTGTAAATTAAACTAATTAGAATTTTTGACATTTTTGGACTGTATATATGTATCTGCTCAAAATAAGGACGAAATAATAAAAGAAGTCGGACTGATAAGCCAACTTATGAAAAACAACTCGAATAAGCCCGTCTGTAAGGAAAAACGACTTCGGATGAACCCAACTAAAGTTCGACTAGGCCTAAATACAAATATTCAACTAAAGAATGTGCGAAAAGATCGATCATTCGCGCCCATTCTTAATTTAAATAACGACATTTCAACTTAGTTGAACAGGTTAGTTGAGATTGGCTTAAGTGAGACACCTTTTTAATAATTCTCGTAATTGCGCGACTTCAGAACAAATAATAAAATAATTGACTAAAACCAGAAAAAGAATACAGACAAAATTGGGGTATAACAGTCTAATCCGATAATTGTAAATTATTTGTAGATTTTTCATACCCGTGATGATCTCGTACGTTGGACTAGAGAGACTAGGAAAGCCAACGGAACAGTTGTTATCATCCGCAGATCCGATAAAGCAATTGGCAAAAGTGGGAGAAAAAATGTGATTGTTTTTGGTTGTGCGAAACATGGGAAACACACAGGAGTAGACGTGGATTGCTCTAAAGGTAGAAGGATATCTTCAAAGAAGTGTAATTGTCCATTCAAGCTAAAAGCTAAACCTCTGAATCCTCCAGTTGAGGATTGGAAGGTAGAGGTTAGGTATGGTGTACACAATCATAAGCCATCTCCATCATGTATCGGACTTCCAATATTTGGGCGATTCACAAAGGAAGAGAAAAGTATGTTGGATGAGCATACATTGTTAAATGTCAAAGCAGAGAAGAGTCTAAGTGCATTGAAGAAGAGACCTTCATCACTTGTGTACGCTCACTCAAAGGCTCAGAAGGACCTTCATAACTTGCACCTCCTCTACCTCTCCAATGGACGTCCCCTCTACGCATCAAACCACTGGACCATGGAGGAATCCTTCCTCCTATACGGCTGTGCGACACTGCAAAAAAAAAAACAAAAATCAGCAAAAATTAAAAACACTATGGATTTATCTCCCCAGGATAAATCTGTAATCTCTAGAAACAAATGCAGTAAATAATACTACGGATTCATCCTCCACCCATCAATTCGTAGTCAAAATTTAAACTACGGAAACATCTAAACAACATGAATCTGTAAATAATCCCAGTTTTGCGTTCAAACAAGCACCAACAGCAACTACGGATTCATTCTTAGAGGATGTTTCTGTAAAATTTCCCAGAAATCCTTCCAACTTGCATCATCAGAAACTACAGATTCATCTACGTTTGATGTTTCCGTAGGAATTCAACTACGTATTTATCATTTGGGTGATGTTTCCGTAAAATTTAGGAGAGAATCTTACTCTTTAACTACAGAATTATGAATTATGAGATGATTCAAACGGTTTTTATTTTTTAGTAAGGGCAAATTTGGAAGTTTTGCACAAAAGGGGGTATAGGGTTTAAGGAGAGGGGTACCAAGATCAAAAGCCCATATTATATAGTCCTTCGCATTTAATATATTTTAATTTAAACCCCAACATCTACAAACGAGTGTCATTCCGTCAACTATGTTAGTTAACAGTTTTGACCTAGCTAACATGGTAGTTAAGTGCCACGTGGCAAATGTTACTGACCAAGTTAAACCACATTAGTTTTCCACGTCACATCCCGCCCATATAATACAAGGTTGAAAATCAACATTATAAGCGGGAGATTACGTGATGAAAAAGATATTTCCATGCAAATTGGCGGAAACATGTACGGATTGGATGAAAATTGTGAAGGAAACCAAAGAAGCTATGGCTAACTGAGTGAATTTTCACTTTTTACGTACAACATTTTGTTGTAGTTTGGTTTTTAATATCACGTGACCCCCTATGAAAGAGAATAACTCAAGTGGGAGTCTCCCACTCTATTACCATCATGTGAAGTAAGGTGGAGTCATGTTCAATGAGAGAAAGTTGGGGAAAATCATGTGGGCCACTATGAATTTGGTCACGTGATGACTCAATGCAAACACCACAACAACTTGCGTGTAATTTGAGCTATTCAGTAGCCACAAAAGTAGGCTACTTCAACTACCTTGAGAAGTGCATCCTCTTCTTCTCTCTCATCCGCTCCTCTTCCTTGAGGAATTTTGCAGACACCAATTAGTCTTCTAAGTCTACAGAAACTATCCTTACTCAGTGCCTTTGTGAATATATCCGCGAGTTGCTCTTTAGTACCACAATGGATCATCTTGATACTTCCATTTTTCACAAGTTCTCTAAGGTAGTGAAATCTAACTTGAATATGTTTGCTTCTCCCATGAAGTATGGGATTTTGGGACAACTTAATAGCTGAACTATTATCACAGTAGAGAGTAGTGTTATCAGTTGAGCTTAACTTCAATTCATGTACAACTTGTTTTAATATAGGTTGTATTCGTGGGGACCAAATTGATGCTAAGTTATATAAGTCACGGACCTAACTGATATTTAGTAATAAAAACCAAGGACCAAATGTTGATATTCATAATTACAAAGTACCAAATATTGTATTAAATTTTCGTATTATTATTAATATTTTAAATTTTTATTGGGTTTATATAATAAGTATTTGTTTATGCAACAATTTTTCTCTATTCACTTTCATCATTCTTCAAATTCACACTCATCACAGTAGTTCAGGTCACTGAACTCCCATTAAGCATTCCATAGTTGTTCGGGAGAGTTTATTGATTGATCGTATGGTACTCAATTTGAAGTTTTCGTTTTAATGTAATATATGTAGGTTGAATGTAGAAAATAAAATCATAAACAGGTTGAATATTGAAATAATACCATATATGACTAAAAAAAGCAGCAACACTTTGGTCCCTGGTTTTTATTACTAAATATCAATCAGATCCTTGACACATATAACTTATTATTAATTGGTTCCCACGAATACAACCCATTTTTTTAATAAATAAAAAAGAGTATCAACTTAGTCCCCAACATTTTGGTGTTTCAATTTGGTCTCTGACATTTGTCACGTGGCAGTTAACTGTCATGTCAGCTCCATTAATAGATTTAACTAACGATGTTTGGCGAAAGGACTAAATTGACACTCGTTTGAAAATATTAGGGACTAAATTGAAATATTTAAAATGTCAAGGACCAAACTAAATATTTTTGAAATACTATCCCGAATTATTTTATGAATTATTTTATGAATCCTAGTGTACAGTACTATCCCGTGCTTATTATAACTACTCTAGTGTTGGTTGTACTTTTGACTACTATAATGTTTGATAACACAATATTACGTAAGATTGAAATGCTTTGATATTTATGCTCATATACTAATCTTAAAATTTTCAAAGCTTTTTTCAGATATGCATAATGAAAAAAAATGTTATGAATTTGTCGTGAATTAGTTACATAGCTTGAGAATAGTTTAAAGGTTAGAAAAGTAAATGAATGATGAAAAAATATTTCTGAGAAACCTAAGTCCTAAAAACGTGTCGGAAAAGTTTTTAAAAAAAATGGCTTAATTTTGAAGATGAGAAGTATGATGAAGATTTTGGAAATATATAAAGGGATCAATGTTACAATTATTTTTTGACTATTGATAAATTTTGCTATCTCTGTTATATTAAACCATGGATGTTACACCTATGCATCCACCTATCCCGTCACATCATTAAATATGTCACCTTCATTTTAATCCACGTCAGCTTCCAAGTCATCATGTTATTTCGAAATATATCACCAAAAAAGCAAAAGTTGGGGATCAAACCCACTCCCCCACCACCTCCTGACGCTGACCAGTTGAGCAACCATAATTTCGTGCTATTAAAGCGTATTACATAATGTTTGTCCTATTCTTTCTTTTATTGCAAAACCTTTTACCTACTTTTTATATCTATTTATTATTTATTTTGATACATATTTTTTTATTATATATTACATTTATATATTATATTTATTTGACATCTAATATTTTGTATTACATTTCATAGATTTTATTCTATATATTCACTAACTAGAATGTTATTAAATATGAGTAATTTTATTAATTTCAACTTTTTTTAATTCTCATCTTATAAATAATGTTATATATTAAAAATGTTTGTTACATATTTTTGTATTCAGCTTGATGCACATACAATTAGAATCAATATCCAACTTTGATCGATTAGTATATTTGTAGTTTACAACGTTTGTGCTTAATATTCTTCTATTTACTACGCTGCACTTAGAAAACAAGTAGAGAGAATAAAATACTATGACAGAGAACATTGATCCTGTGGTTGTCAACGTCAATCACCTTAGTCAAAAGCAAGCTAAATATCCTTATGCAAAGGTATATTTGTAAGTTACTATTTACTATTACTATTTTGGACCGTATAATACTTAATTAATTCCTGTTGTAATAACATATCAATATGAAATACCCCTGAAATTATATACCTTGCGGTTGTCACTACTAAATTTTAGAGTACTATTATGGCAAAAACATTGATCATGTGGGCCTCTCATAATATACTGTAGTACTCTTGCTATTTGGAATTTTGAACTTAGTGGTACAAAGGAAAAGACCCTCTTCTCCACTAGCACTCTTGCTATTTACATGTTAAAAGAGTGGTATCACAAAAAGCATAGATTTTGTATTCTTTAGAATCTCTCTTCTTTTACCATTTGTTCCCTTCCCCAATTTTTACTTTTGAATCTATTACAAACTACTAACATAACAATGTTTTTTTTGGCTTAATTGCACTTTTGGTCCCCCTATTATCACTCATCCATGATTTTAGTCCCCAAACTTTTTTTTTTGGCGATTTTGGTCCCCCTATTTTCTCAATTTCTAAAATGTTGGTCCCTCTGAAAATTGGTCAACTATGAGGGTGTTGTGGAGCTCATTTAAATGATGTGGCAAACCATGTTGGAATGCCACATCATCATTTTATTTTAAAAATATATTTTTAATTTGTTAAATAATTTTTTTAATAAACAAAATTAAAAAAAATCTTCCTCCTCTCCGTCACGCTACTTGCCGCCCCTCCGCTACAAGCTGCGCTACTCCTTCGATTAACTAAATCTCCAAATTCACAAATCCACAATACAAATTCATGATGTACCAAACCAGCACAATAGCGGTTCATGATGTATCAAATTCAAAAATCCCAAATTACAATCTCCGTTCAATCAAGAAATTCACAAATTAAAACTAGAACATCAAATTAGAACCAATTCGTTATGTGGCTATGTGGTTGCTGATTTCCATCTCAGAATGGATTTTCGTAAGCTTAGTTAGAGTATTTGGTGATGGAGAATAACAATAGATCTTGAGATAGTAGCGGCACAAATTTTAGGATAGAAGTGTGGCGAGTCGAGAGAGCGAGAGAGATCGCAGGAGGAGAGGAGCAACGGTGTCCGCTTTACGCTTCATGAGTTGTCACTTAACAAAGCCAGGCGGCGGCGGGCGGCGACGAGAGCGGTGGAACAGCGCGCAGCGGCTGAGCGGTGGAGAGGTGCTTGCAGTGTCGACGCGGTGGGAAGGCGTCGTTGTTGCTTCTAGATTTTTAAAATTTTTTTATTAAAAAATTATTCAACAAATTAAAAATGTATTTTTAAAATAAAATGATGATGCGGCATTCCAACATGGTTTTCCACATCATTTCAATGAGCTCCACATCACCCTTATAGTTGACCAATTTTTAAAGGGACCAACATTTTAAAAATTGAGAAAATAGGGGGACCAAAATCGCCAAAAAAAAAGTTAAGGGACTAAAATCGTGGATGAGTAATGATAGGGGGACCAAAAGTGCAATTAAGCCTTTTTTTTTTTGAATTTGTTTTTGTCCTCCAAGGTAATTTTCCATCTTTAGGTATAAATATTATTCCTTTGGGGTATGGTCATGTGCCAAAGTCAATGACACCTATGTTATTTGTCTCATGCATGATATGACTGAACCCAATTACACAATCTTATAAATATTTAATTAAATCATATGCAGTAAACAATTGTATTTTCTTTCGAAGCAGTAAGCAATTGTATTATTGGATAGCAGAGATCACTATATATAAACACTATTTTATGTTGTTGGCTTCCGTCTATAATTGAGAAATCGGACTACATGAATGTATTCTGTCCTACCATTTTTAATCTAAAGTATGCAACATGAGTCATTTTCGCAAAAAAATATACGATAATTCTTTTAAATTGCAACGCACATATTTCTTGCTAGATTTTTGGTGGATTCTTTTTTGATAGATTGTAAGCCATATATACAATGTAGTATAACCCTTTGAGGTATTGTATTGTGACTGATGGATTTTTTTTAATGAGCAAAGTTATATTATAGCGGGTATACAACATCTCTAAATTAACAAATCTCTCCTTGAAGGTGGTATTAACATCGAAGTCATGAATAGATAATACCTAATACCAGATCTCTCCTTGAAGCGTCTGTATACAACATCTCTAAATTTGCAGTAGCTCTTAATTCTGGGAAGTACCGTGCGTGAGGCACGAGTACAGGCTGAATTTGAAGTTGCAAGCTATCATTATTTTTGTTTTCCATGTGGGTCTTTTCTTCGAAAATCGAGTAATACAATTCGAGAAAACAATATATAGAAATTTAATATACAAATTTGTATAATTTTTTTAGAAATATATGTTGATAATACATTTTGCTAAAATTATTATACAACATAATAGCTAAATTTTAGATAGTGTCCAAAGTATTTAATATATCACACAATGCACTTTAAATATACAACTTGTATTTTTTTAATTCCTAAAAAATTGTCAATTTTTTAAGTTACAAGTGAATGTCGACCCGTACTGGCACGGGTGAATCATACTAGTATGATCTTAACCTAAAAAAGAATGATATATATAACAAGTTGAAGTCTTGGCTTATTATATATAGCCGACAAAAGGGTGGAGTCTTGAATTAGAGAACATCAGAAACAATACGCAAAATTGGATGACTTTAGCAACATCAGAAAACATCTATAATGCTGAGATTGCTAAGGATTTTTATGCCAATGCTTTGCAAGCTGGTGAGTAAAAAAACCTCAGCAAAATAATTAATGTCTTGAATTAGAGAACTCAGCTATCCCATTCACACAATAGATGCAATAAATAATCCAGGAACACTGGCACTGAATGCAAATCTTCATCGACTATGCAGCTTGGCCTGGAACACACACACACAACACACACACGCACGCACACGCGCACGCACACACAGATGCACAATCTATGTGTGTGTGTTTCATATATATATATATATATATATGTGTGTGTGTGTGTGTGTGCGCGCGCGCGCGTGTGTGTTTCATGAAGTTATCCTTTTAATCTATAAAATTGTGCACATAGTGTTAGATAAATTGTGTAATCTAGTTCAATTGAATAAATGTGCAATTGTGTTGTATTAATTTGATAGTAAAAGTGTAACAGATATATAGTGCAGTGTGTGCACTTAGTAGTAATTAGACTGATATGTAAAATAGTGATTAGTAGTTTGTATTAGTGCAGTCAACAAAATGCTATGTTGACTAGCATATAAATACTCGATGAACAGTGTAATAGTTAGTTAAGTGAAATAACAGAAGTTAGTTTTCAAACCGTTACCCTCTCCTCTCTGGTTTTTCTGTTTTCTTACATGGTATGCAGAGCAAGGACGATTCTTGAAGAAAAAGTGTGAAAATTGAGTGAAATTGGTGAGATTGAGTGAAGATCATCATCAATTGAGTGGTGTGAGGGAGTGAGAAACCCTGAATCAAGCCAAACACGAGTGACAGTGAGAATCATTTCAAGATGAGTTCTTCGAATGGTGGTGGAAATTTGCTCAACAATCTTCCGATCTTGGACGGGAAGAACTATGATCAGTGGTACATGAAGATGAAGGCGATCTTAGGCTATCAAGATGTGTGGGAGTTGGTGACGAATGGCCTCGATCCTCTTCCGGCGAACGCAACGGTGGCACAACAGAATGCATACAAAGAAGCGAAGAAGAAAGATTGCAAAGGTCTGTTCATTCTTCACTCTAGCGTATCGCAAGCAATTTTTGAGAAGATAGCAAGAACGGAGTCGTGTAAAGCCGCCTGGGACATTCTTGAAAGCGCATACTCTGGTGATGCAAAATTGAAGAAGGTAAGACTTCAAACTCTTAGGAGACAGTATGAATTGTTAGGAATGGAACCTAGTGATACGGTAGCAACCTATTTTACGAAGGTAGAGGCGTTAACGAATCAAATGAAAATGTTTGGTGAAAAATTGACTGATGAATCAATTGTGGAAAAGATACTCCGATCTATGACTGAGATTTGATAGCATCGTAGTGGCAATCGAACAATCAAAAGATACTGCCACGATGAGACTTGATGAATTGCAGAGTTCACTGGAAGCACATGAACAACGTCTCACCGAGAGGGATAATGCAAAGGCAACTGCGGAGAAGGCATTGATGGTTAGTACCTAGGTGAAAGGTAGTGATAAGCAGAAATCACAAAGAGGTAGAGGTAGAGGTGGCTTCCGAGGAGGTAGAGGAAGAGGAAATCAATATGGTAGAGGACATGGTGATCAGAAGTATAGTGGTGAATGAGGCTCTAATAGAGGGAGAGGTGGCTACGGTGGTCGTGGAAGAGGTGGTGTCAGGAAGAATTTTGACAAAAGTCAAGTTCAATGTCACAATTGTAAGAAGTATGGTCACTTCCAAGATGAGTGTTGGAGTAAACCTAATGGTGATGAAGCAAAATTGGCTAGAGAGGAAGGAGATAAGGAGGAAATTCTGCTGATGGTCACTTTGGACAATAAAAGTGTTAATGATGAGTCATGGTTCCTAGATACAGGTTGTTCCACTCATATGACTGGAAGGAAAGATTGGTTCGTAGAGTTTGATGTAAATGTGAGGAGTCAAATTAGATTTGCAGATGATAGAACCATGAAGGTTGAAGGAAGTGGTAAGATAATGATAAGAAGGAAAGATGGCAATCATATCTTCATTTCTGGTGTGTTGTATGTGCCAGGAATGAAGAGTAATCTACTGAGTATTGGACAGTTGCTGGAAAAGGGATACAAGATGGTGTTGGAGGAAAGAGCAATGAAGGTGTATGATGTGAAGAATATATTGCTAGTGACAGCAACTATGTCATCAAGCATGACATTCAAGGTGGATCTGAATATAGTGAAGCAAGAGTGCTTTGCCACCTCTGTTGACAGAGAAGAATGGTTGTGGCATCATAGATATGCACATTTGAATTTTAAAGACCTGAATCTATTGCAAAGGAAGAACATGGTGCAAGGATTACCTCATATCCACCTGCCAACTGAAGTGTGTGCAGACTGCTTGGAGAGCAAAATGCCAAGGATTTCCTTCAACCAGCAGCTGCCAACAAGGTCTACAAAGAAACTCCAGGTAATTTTTACCGATGTTTGTGGTCCTATACAGCATGAAACCCTAGGAAGAAACAAATATTTTGTAACATTTATAGATGATTACACTAGAAAATTTTGGATTTATTTGATCAAGAGGAAGAGTGATGTGTTTGAGGTGTTCAAAAAATTCAAAGTGATGGTTGAAAAACAGTGTGGTGAATCCATTCAGATACTTAGGAGTGATGGAGGGGGTGAGTATATGTCTGGAGAGTTCACCAAGTTATGTGAAAGTGAGGGTATTGTACATGAAGTGACACCACCCTATACACCACAACATAATGGTACAGCTGAAAGAAAGAATAGGACTTTGTTGAATATGGTGAGGAGTATGCTGAAAACCAAGAAATTACCAAAACATCTATGGGGTGAGGCAGTCTCTACTGCCACATATGTGTTGAATAGGAATCCATCAAAGAGATTGAATGGTATTACCCCAGAAGAAGCCTGGACTGGTCAGAAACCCAGTGTTGCACATCTTAGAGTATTTGGTTCTGTGTGTTATAGACACATACCAGATTAGGTGAGAAGTAAGTTGGATGACAAGAGTGAGCAGATGATTTTGTTAGGCTACCACTCCACAGGTGGCTACAAACTATTGAATCCAATTACTAATCAAGTTGTGGTGAGTAGAGATGTACTTGTTGATGAGAGCAAGTGTTGGAATTGGGAGGCTGCAACTAGTGAATCAGTGCAGAATCCAATTGTGGAGAATAATGAGGAACCTGCAGAAGTGACTGAAGTGCAGAATAATGATGATGAAGATAACAATGTGAGAAGCTCAGCAAGAGTGAGGCAACCTTCATAGAGACTAAGTGATTATGAGATAGTCTTTGATAGTGCAGTAACTGCAGAGGGAGATTTGGTTCATTTTGCCTTACTGGCAGAATCTGAACCAGTTACAACTGAGGAGGCCTTAAAGAATCCAAGGTGGATATAAGCTATGGAGGAAGAATTGAGAGCAATTGAAAAGAATAACACTTGGGAATTAGTAACATTTCCAAGTAATAAGAAACCTATTGATGTCAAATGGGTGTACAAGGTGAAATTGAATCAAATAGGTGAAGTAGTGAAGTATAAGGCAAGACTAGTAGCAAGGGGATTTTTGCAAAAGCAAGGAGTTGATTTTGATGAAGTATTTGCTCCTGTGGCACGATTAGAAACTGTGAGAACTGTTGTTGCATATGCTAGCATCAAAAACTGGCCTATGCATCAATTAGATGTTAAATCAGCTTTCTTGAAAGGTGAATTGGAGGAAGAAGTGTATGTCACACAACCACCTGGATTTATGAGAAAGAACAGTGAAGGAATAGTGTTTAGATTGAGAAATGCATTATATGGCCTCAAACAAGCTCCACGAGCTTGGAACAAAAAGATTGACAGCTCATTGATAAAGTTGGGCTTCAAGAAGTGTATTTCAGAACATGGTGTATATGTGAAGGGTGAAGACAGTGAATGTGCAGTAATAGTATGTCTCTATGTAGATGATCTACTAGTGACTGGAAATAAGGTGAGTGAAATTGAAGCTTTCAAGAAGATGATGATGAGAGAATTTGAGATGACTGACCTGGGAAATCTCTCCTACTTCCTGGGCATTGAATTTAGGAAAACCAGTGAAGGAATTGTAATGTGTCAAGAGAAATATGCTAAAGATTTGCTGGACAGATTTGGTCTGCAGAATTGCAATCCTGCAGACACACCAGTAGAAACAGGGGTGTGTTTGATGAGACAGGGTGATGAAGATAGTGTTGATTCCACGTATTTCAGACAGATTGTTGGTGGTTTGAGATACCTGTGTAACACTAGGCCTGATCTAGCCTATAGTGTTGGATTGATTAGTAGGTTTATGGATAAACCTAGAGTACCTCACCTCATGGCAGCAAAGAGGATCTTAAGATATTGTAATACCCTAATTTTGTCCGTCCTTTTTAACTTAAGCCAATTTCAGTTATCCAACTCAACTAAATCGAAATACCGTTGTTTAAATTAGGCAGGCATGCGAATGATCGATCTTTTCGTGCGTTCCTCAATTTAATCTTCGTATTTGGGTTCAGTCGTACATAAGTAGGTCTACCAAAAGTCATTTTTTCTAGAAATTTGGCTTGTCTCTTCAATTCAGGCTTAAGAATGCAATTCCAAATTAATTTTCAGTGTTTTTAGTTAATGAGCCCATTTCTTCTATTTGGGTCTCGTTTTAGTGTGTTTCTCTAGTCTGGCCTGTTCTCGTCTTTGTAGTCGGCCTGACTCCTTTTTTATTATTCTTATTTTGTGCAATTAAGTTATTTTGAGCATATATAATCCAAAAATGTCAAAAAAAATCTATTTAATTTCTATTACAACTTAGGAGAGTCCAAATGTCAGAAAAATACAAAAATAATAACACAAAATGTACAAAAATAATTAAATCCGAAAATTACATAAAAAAATAAATAATGAAGGCAAGAAGAAAGAAAAATGCGGGGTTCAAAGAAATGCTCTCCAAGTAGTGGGCACAGTCCGCTCCACTTCAAACCTAAAAAACAGTCAAAGCCCATTAAAAGGTAATTAATTGCTAAACCTAGAATATTAGTATAAATAAACAGTACAATCACAGTCAAAAGGGGGTCGGACACGAATTTCAAAAAACGACTGCACAGAAATTGGGGTCTCACTGTGAAACCCTAATTAGCCAAACAACACAGATCAGAAAAAGAGAAAAATAAGATACGTCCAAAATGTAGAGGGAGTCACCACCACTCACCATCCAAACAACCACCATCACCAACCCCAACAACCACCACTGTCACCTAACCCCCCACACTACCTTCGGCCTCCCTCTCAAAAACCACTCAAAATCACCACCACCTCATCCAACCACCGTCACCTAACCACCATCTCCACCCAAAAGCCAACACAGCCACCGTAAACCGAAACAACCCCCTCTCCCGGTGTTTGTGTCACCCAACCACCATGAACCGCCGCACAAACCGAGCCCCAACCCCCAGCCTCTCTCTCTCACCCATCGCAAATCAATCCCCACTCCAAAACCGTCGTCCCTCTCACACAGTTGCGTTCTCTACCTCTCTCTCTCTCTCACCAACAACAACCACCGCGGCTTCCCTCATCTCCCAAACCAAAAACAAATCAGAGATCCACAGAAGTAGAGAAGGAGAAAGAGGAACCGAAAAAACAGAGAGCCAAGAACGAAAGGTGGAAAGAAAAAACGAAGAAAAATACCTGGAGGTGTGTGGGTTACCGTTGGCGAAGCCTCCGCCGTTGGCTTCATCTTCTCCAGCGTCACGTCGCCGTCGGGCCACCGTGAGGTCCCCACTCTTCGCGTCGCCTCTCTCTCTCATTTCGCTACCTATCTCTCTCTCTCTCCGATCCATCTCTCTCCCGTGATAGCCGCCGGAAATTTCGCTCCCTTCCCTCCACTCTCTCTCAGCGGCGCCGTTTGTGCAAGAAAGGGGGAGGAGAAGATTAGGGTTGCGCGTATCAAGGAGAGCTTTCAAAGCCTCTCTTTTTCTTTCTTTTTTTTTAGTCACTTTAATTGTAGGTTTTATTTTATTTTTATTTTATTTTATTTTCATTCTGAACACTTCCTGCACCCCCCATTTTTTTAATTTCACTTAAGCCCAGTTTCGCATACTGGGCCCTCCTATGCGAACTGGGCTTACGTTTTACACCCCCTGTTTAGTTATGCCACTCCCCGTAACTAGTAACACCCCCATTTTGCAATTTTCACCTCTTTCTCGTTTTTTTTTAATTCTTTCTAACTCGAATACGTTTCAATAAATCAAACTTTGTTAGTGGTCTTGCGAAGCCTTTGCTGATCATTAACAATGAGGACCTAGTGATGATCACTTGGAGCCTTTGCTCAATTGATCATCATGAACGCCTAATCTAATTTTTCTAAAGAGTTTCAATAAATCAAACTTTGTTAGTGGTCTTGCGAAGCCTTTGCTTGCATGATCATTAACAATGAGGACCTAGTGATGATCACTTGGAGCCTTTGCTCAATTGATCATCATGAACGCCTAATCTAATTTTTCTAAAGACTTTCAATAAATCAAACTTTGTTAGTGGTCTTGCGAAGCCTTTGCTTGCATGATCATTAACAATGAGGACTAGTGATGATCACTTGGAGCCTTTGCTCAATTGATCATCACGAATGCTTAATTTGTCTAAAAAACTTTGTTAGTAGTCCTGCGAAGCCTTTGCTTGCTTGATTATTAACAATGGAGTGCTAATGGTGGTCACTTGGAGCCTACGCTCAATTGATCATCATGAAAGCTCAGTTTTCACAATTAAACAAGATAAAAAAAAAGCCTAGAACTACGTAGCTTTGAATTCTCCATCGCACCTGGAGATACGTAGGAGCGAATCCCCTCCGTCAATCACAACAAACCAAAAACATTTTCCCTTCCAAAAGACCAAAGCGACTAACTTTCGTCGAGCGCTGCAAATAAAAGTTCTCCTTAAGTCTATTTAATCGAGAGGCAAATTTAAGTACTTTTCAAATCAACACTTAAAACCACGTTTAATTAAAGGTTCCCTTTCAGTAGAAAGGAGATGTGGGGTGCTAATACCTTCCCCATGCCTAACCGACCCCCGAACCCAAATCTTCCGGTTTTCCAAAAGACCATCTGCCTTCCCAAAAAGGTTTTTCTTCAATATTTTCCTTATAAACAATATTGGTGGCGACTTCATTGTTTTAAAAGTTGTACACGAAGAAAAACCCCTCGGGGACTTTTTCGGGCGCAACAGATATGTGCAGGGAACAACTGAGTTTGGAATTCTGTTTCCAAACAAATTTGATGAATCAAAGGGACTGCTATTTGATTATACCGATGTTGATTGGTGTGGTGATAAGAATGATAGGAAAAGCACAGCTGGTTTTGTGTTTATGTGTGGTTCAAGCCCTGTTTCATGGAGTTCAAAGAAGGAGACAGTAGTAGCTTTATCCTCTGCGAAAGCGAGGCCATTCTTTGCTTCCATGAGTGTCCGCTCAAAGGTGTGGCTTGACAATCTGATGCAAGAATTGAAGATGAAGGACAGTGGTTCAGTTGAATTGTTTGTGGATAATAAATCGGCAATAAATCTTGCCAAGTATCCAATGGCACATGGAAGGTCTAAACACATCGAGACACGCTTCCACTATTTGAGAGATCAAGCAACAACAGAGAAGCTCAAGCTGAGCTACTGCAAAACAGAGTTGCAGATTGCTGATGTGATGACAAAGGCCTTGAAGGGAGAGAGGTTCAAGATGCTGAGACAGATGATGAATGTGGTTGATACAAAGGAACTAGCTTAAGGAGGAGTGTTAGATAAATTGTGTAATCTAGTTCAATTGAATAAATGTGCAATTGTGTTGTATTAATTTGATAGTAAAAGTGTAATGTATATATATAGTGCGGTGTGTGTGCACTTAGTAGTACTTAGAGTGATATGTAAAATAGTGATTAGTAGTTTGTATTAGTGCAGTCAACAAAATGCTGTGTTGACTAGCATATAAATACTTGATGAACAGTGTAATAGTTAGTTAAGTGAAATAACAGAAGTTAGTTTTCAAACCGTTACCCTCTCCTCTCTGGTTTTTCTGTTTTCTTACACATAGGTGATAAAAAAAGTCATTTTTAAGCCGAGCAAGGACTAAAAGAGCAAAAGAAGCAAAAAGGTGGAAATTAGTCTGGTCGTTTAGCAAAGTTTATGCTCGCTTAGTGAGTGTGACCTTGCTTCACTTGAAGGAAAAAACACGCAACAGCTTGGAAGGCAGTCAATAAAGCACTAGTCGCTTAGCGGCCTAAAATTTCGCTTAGCGAGCAAGACACGACATAGTCCGAGGTGGTAGTGTGACATCCGGGGCTGAGGAGGGCGGGGAGTGATCGCCGGTGCCCAAAAAGGTGGCATGGCAAAGAGCGGCTCCTGGCAGCTTCAAAGCGAAGGGGCGCGTGAATGAACCGAATACACACCGGAATGAGAGGATCCCGAGGTTTGTGCGGTATGGGGTATGCATATTGAAGGAAGGCTTAAAAGAATTGATTTGAACTACCTATACCAACAAGGTGCATCTTCTTTTGGGAGCTCATCCCATAAGAACTCCATAGTTAAGCGTGCTTGGCTTGGAGTAGTAGTGAGATGGGTGACCTTTGAAGTTTTCGGAAAGCATGCAAGTGAGGACAAAGCGTCTTTGAAAAGCTACGTGTTGGTTAAGTGCAAGGCGATCGGCGATTAGGCGATGCAGGATGTTACGGTGTAGCACAATTGTTGCTTTGTGACCTAAATATTCGCTTAGCAAACAACACAACAAGGTCAGAAGCGACAACATGCAACTAGTCGCTTAGCGAAAGGAATTGAAAGATCGAAGCTTGGGGCATCATCTTGAGGGATCAAGAGTGCAACGTCTTAAGGTTTTTCATCTATTTTATATTTTATATGATAGCTATCATGAAAATGGATAGTTGATTTCTCTTTTTTTAAGGTTATAAGGTATGTCCATGTATTGAACCTGATTTCATGTTTTGAACCTATATATATATATATATATATATATATATATATATATATATATATATATATATATATATATATATATATATATATATATATATATATATATATATATTATGAATTGATTTAGTGATTGAATTTTGTGCTTAATGTTTGTTATAGTTTGATAACCTATATTTGATCTCTGAAGACTAAAGTTGTATTGGAAAAAAAGATTTTGGTTGTGCCTTAAATTCAATTATCACCTATATTTGCAAATTAGTTCTTGATTTCACTTAGTCTAAGGGAATATTAGCTAAATTGGATGATATGTTGATGATGAATCAGTTAAATACATTGAAATAAGTTAATGAAATCGAATCTCAACATATTTTTATCAATTGTTAATTTCTTTTATCAAATTATCGTTTTTAGTTTCAAGTTCACAAAACAACTAACAACTTTATTTTCCTTACTTAAGAATTAAAAATACGATTGAACGGCCAATAATATAAGTTAGGCCTTCTTTATACTACTTTTTTTTTTTTGCAATTTTGGTCTCTAAATAGCGTTGGCTTTAAATATTTTATCATATTTTTTTGCGAAATCTGTTATTGCAAATCGAACTTACTATATTTGGACAATTAAATTATGATTTTTCAAAAATTGTAGTAACCTAAAGTACACTGACAAGCGTTGCGCTTTATATATTTTGTCACGAAATTAAATCTTTTTTTGTTTAACCGATTATTGGGAAATGAGTTCCGCGTTTTAAATTTCATAATACAACCTATTAAAATTTAACAAGCAGATAAAATAGTATTTACTTTTGTCAAAAAAATTAAATATTATTTAAGGTTATTTAAATGGTTGTAACAAACGTGGCATAGTTCATTTGGTTTGTAAGTGTGCAGTTTTTTACCAAAAAAAAAGTTGTAACACATAGACATAGCTATAAATAAAGTAGTATTGGGAGAAACTCAAGTGTCACATTAACTAAAGATAAAGTTTTAAAAGAGTATATGATGAAAATGTATCACTCACCTTACAATCCGGTTTTGTACTCAACCCACCTTCAAAGACACATCCACACATATTAATATCTATTTTTTATAATATGTTTCTTATCCAATAGTAAGCCGTATCATTTCCTCCAAAAAAAAAACAGTATCATTTTTTTTGGTTACAAAGGAGAAAAAAACAAAAACAAAGCCTAAGGCCTGACGAACGGAACTCCCTGCGTATCAGCCTGCAAGAGGTGAGACATCGCTATCGGGGTCGAATCTATATGAACCGGAGCCTGAGGAGCAGACATACCCAACTTGGCCAGAAAATCGGCGCACTGGTTGGCTTCACGGAAGACGTGTTGAAGCTTTACCTCCCAAGCACACCCTATGAGGCTTCTTACCAAAGCTACCTCGTTTCCATACACATGGAACACCTCCTCCGCATCCTCAATAAGTCGCAAAGTGTTAAGTGAATCCGAGTAGCAAACAACTCTCCTGAAACCAAGGTCCCAACACAGTTCTAACCCATGCAAAAGTGCATGTAACTCAGCGTACATTATATTTGAATTGCCCAAGAATCCATAAAACCCCCGAACAAACCGGCCATCACTATCACGAACAAAGCCTTCGAAGGACGCCGTAGGAGGATTCAGCAGCGCACTTACGTCCACATTCAGGGCCACCCAGCTAGGGGAGGGTGCCTGCCATGAAACTGCAAGACCAGATGTTCGTCTTGGATTTCTCACACCTGGCCCGAAAGCTGATATGGAGCCAGTCCATAAACAAAATGCCTGCGCAACAACATTATAAGGAGAGAAAGGCGTGTTCTTGAGGACATAAGCATTCCGAGCGCACCAAATTTTCCATAAAATGATTGCTGGAAAAGCATTAGAATGAAATACCAAATCATGAAGCCAATTTAGCAGGTTCATGTTGTTGTCAGGTACTGTGAAGCCTGACAGAAGACACAACCCCCACACCTCGGCAGCATTCTTGCACTTAAACAGGCAGTGAATATCTATTTCTTCATGCTCCTGGCAGAGCGCACAGACCCCGGTTGGCAACACATGTCGTTGTTGGAGACGAGCTTTAGTAGGGAGCGAATTTTGAGCCAATTGCCATACAAAAAATTGAACATTAGCAGGAATGTGCAACTGCCAAATCCAAGCCCAGCTAGCATTACCATGTGCAACTGCTGATAAGAATCGGTAGGCAGACTTGACGGTATATATCCCGGAGGAATCACCAGCCCACGTCCAGGCATCTTCTACCATGGGCGCTAACTTTGGCTGCAAAGAAACAATAGCCTCCCTCCAATCTTGAGGCAAATCCGTGTGCAGGATATCTAGATTCCACCTCCCTCCGGCGTATAAATCCTTGAGCTTCAAATTAATGTCATACATATGAACCGACGGCAGGTGAGGACCGATAGGAGTATGGAACAACCAACTATCGTTCCAAACGCTTGTGTTACCATTCCCAAACTTGAAAGTAAAGGCAGGGCCGAGGCACTCTCTAGCTTTTAGCATGGAGCTCCAAATGGGCGACCCGCGGGATGACGTTGCTCCTCAGAAAGAGCGGTGAGGGAAATATATATCCTTCATGATTTTCACCCAAAGCTTCTCCGGAGCGTTTGTGGTGTCCCAGATAAGTTTTCCCAGAAGAACTGTGTTGTTATTGCGAGTAATGCAAATGCCAAGCCCACCAAATCTCTTTGGCTGAGTAATTTTATCCCAACCAACCATGTGCATGCCCGAGGCATTATGACCTTGCCAAAGAAAATTTCGCACCGACTTGTCTACCTGAGAGCAAATCGATTGCGGAAACCATTGAAGCCACATACCATAAGAGGGTATGGAAGTGAGAACTGTAACGCCCAAAATAATTTAATTAAGTTATTTAGGTTTGCAACAATTAATTAAGTCAAATTAAATTAGTTGAGTTATTTTATCAAAAGTGAGTCTAATTTATTGAGTGGAATAATTAAGTGAGAGTTTAATTTATTTTTAGGGGGTAACTAAATAAGTAGAAAGGGTGGTGCTAATAAAGGGCCCAAGTCACTTAATGACCCAAGCCCAATTTCCTAAAACCCCTAAAACCCTAAAGAAGGTCTCATTACCCACAATTAGAAAGGAAGAAACGAAAGATTGAGAGGAAAAGGGGGGTGAAGCCGACGCAGCTTCAAGGTGAAGGAGGGAAGGATTTTCTTGCTCACTTTGACTCTAGGTAAGGAGAAATTAGTCTCAATCTTCCTTATTTCTTTTGCTTGTTCCTTGTGTATGAGTTCTTTGGTCTCATTTCCTTCCATTTGGTTGATTTTCCATTTTCCCCAAGGAGGAGGAGGTTTCGGTTTGCCCAGCTGAAAAAGGGGGTAGAAAATACTTCATTTTGTGGTTCTTGGTGTTTACTTGGAGGTTCTAACTTAATCAAGGTTAGGGGATTCTCATTTATGTCCATAATAACTTGTATGATATGTGTTGTGTATGGAATAGTCTAGGAATGGTTTGTTTGTAGGGATTTTGTGATTAACCATGTGTTTGTTGTTGCATGTGATGTTCAACTTGATGATATTATGATGCTTGTTGTTGGAATTAAATGTGTTGTGAACTAAGCATGCTATGTGTTTGATTTAATGCTTCAATGTAAATAAATATGAGAGTGTGTTGTTTAAACGATGTTGATTAAATGTTTAATTAAATGTTGTTGAATTGAATGTTGAAGTATTGGATCAAGATGTTGTTGGAGTGTGTGTGGTGTTGGAGAATTGTTGAAGGGTGTAGGAGAAGCCAAAAAGGGGGGGAAGGGCGCCAATTTCACAAGAAATGGCGCCTGGTGTTGTGCTCTGTTCGGTTTGGGTTGTTGCTTTGCAGGGGTCGCCATTTGCTAGGCAAAGTGGCGCCCGATCCATCGCTTTGTGGTTTGGCGGGTGCGGGCGCCAATTATCCATGAATCGGCGCTGGTGGAGTGGATCGGGAGTGTCACGGTGTGCGAGGCGGAGGCGCCAATTCTCCATGAATCTGGCGCCTGGTGTTTAGGCGTGAGTGTTGCGTGCGTGCCAGGGCTCGGTTTGTGCAAGGGGGCGCCAATTCCTTAGAATTTTGGCGCCTGTGTGCGTGTCTTAGTGTGGTTGTGTGCTGTAAGGGAGTGGAACGGTGAGGGGGCGCCAGTTTGCTAGAAACTTGGCGCCCAGTGAGCTGGTGTGTGCGTGTGTGTGTGGGAATGTGCACAGGGCGCCAGTTTGCTAGAAACTTGGCGCCTGTGGGTGTGCTGTGTGCGTGTGGCTGGTTGTGTCTCGGTATGGGGCGCCATTTTGGCTGCCCTTGGCGCCTAGTTGTGCCAAAAATGTCTAAGTGATGTTTTTAGTCCCTAAGAATTAATTTAATCCTTAGTGTGACAAAATAGTCCCTAAGTATTAAATTAATCCTTGGCGTGACAAAATAATCCCTTAGTGTCTAATTAGTCCTAATATGGCAATATAAGTTCCTAAGTACCAAATTAACCATAATGTGTCAAAATAGTCCTTAGGTACTAGATTAATCTTTGGTGTGTCAAAATGGTCCTTAGGTGTGGAAAAGGTCCTTATGGGGTGGTTTGGTCCTTAGGTGGGATTTAATTTAGTAAATGAGGCGTGGTGGTGAGGTGTTGATAATGAGGTGATGTGGGTTTCGGCCAAAGAGGTGGGTTAATAATTGATGTGGGCTTCGGCCAAAGAGGTGGGTTAATAATTGATGTGGGCTTCGGCCGAAGAGGTGGGTTAATAATTGATGTGATGTATTTATTGTGTTGTGATGCATTTGTCATGGTGTCACATAAATCATATGCATATAAACAAGGTGGTATGGCTTCGGCCAAAAGTGGTGGTATGGCTTCGGCCAAAAGTGGTGGGTGGCTTCGGCCAAAAGAGGTGGTTGCCCGACGGGGTTATTGAGGTGGTTATGGATCCACATGCATATTGCATACATGCATATACACATACCTACTTAGAGTTCTTGTTGATGCTTAATTAATTCATTATTGTTGTTTCTTGGATTATAACTGAATGATAAATGTATTAGTTGTTGTGGATTGATGTTGCTAGAGGCTCTTCTAATATAATGCTTATCTTACTTGTTATTATTTATGTAAAGAGACTCACCCTAGCGCTTTTATGTTGCCTGCTCTCGTGGCGACATGCAGGAGATTCTGAGTGAAGGTGCTATGCCTTCTCGAGACATTGAGTCAGCTCTGATTAGTAACACCAGGGACGGGGGGTTGTAGTGTCGTTGTTTTATTTTATGTATTAGACTGAATTGAACTATGTACTGAATATGTTGAACTGAGTTTATTTCCGCTGTGCTATGAAACTTCTTATGGATTCTCAGTAAACTTAAAACAGTTTTGAGGGTTCGTCCCCGCTTGGATATGACATGCATTTTACGCACTAGATGCGTTTGAATTTTAAATGCTATAGTTGTGATGTTTTTGTTAAATGTAGCACTCTCCTTGAGATGCGTGGAAAAGTTTTTTTTTGAAAACTCTGATTTATATTTAGTAAAATAGTAGTAAATAGAAGGGGGTGTTACATAAGTGGTATCAGAGCAGTTCGGTGCAATCCGCCAAGTCATGCATGTCATCATAATATCTATGACAATTAGGTAGTGTTAGCTTGTTTCTTAATTGATGTTAATGCTGCAGTGTTAGGTTGGAAATGGCTCGAAGGATTGATGCTGCTCTTGCTGAGGCTCTGCAAGCCATAGCTCAGGCTATGGGGGAACATAGAGGTGGTAGGGAGGATGCTGAGGACCGCAAGTTGGCTACGTTTCAACGGGAGAACCCACCCACTTTCAGGGGTAGGTATGATCCAGATGGAGCATTGACATGGCTGAGGGAGATAGAGCGAATCTTCCGTGTTATGGCGTGTACCCCAGCTCAAAAAGTGAAGTTTGGGACTCATATGCTAAAAGAAGAAGCTGATGATTGGTGGATGAGGAAGAAGCAGAGGCTAGAGGCTGCAGGTGAAGAGATCACCTGGGGTGTATTCAAGGAGGAGTTCACAAGGAAGTACTATCCTGAAGACGTGCGGGCCAAGAAAGAGGTGGAGTTTTTAGAGCTGAAACAGGGAAACAAGTCTGTAGCTGAATATGCAGCCAAGTTTGAGGAGTTAGTCAAATTCTGCCCTTATTATGACAACCAAGCCGATTCAGAATTTTCTAAGTGTGTCAAATTTGAGAATGGTCTGCAGCCAGAGATTAAGAAAGCAATTGGGTATCAAGAGATCCGAGATTTTGCTAAGTTGGTTGACAAGTGTAGGATTTATGAGGAAGATAGTACTGCTGCTTACAAGGTTGCGAGGGAAAAGAAGAATGCTCAGTTTCGGGGAAAGCCCTGTGATGTTGGTGGAGGTAAAGGAAAGTGGAAGGCAAGTGCTGGTAAAGGTTCAAGCGGGGGAGGTGAATCTGTAGGTGTTGTGTGTTTTGCTTGCAAGAAACCTGGTCATAGGAGTAGTGAGTGCACTGAGATCCGTTGCTACAAGTGTGGTCAGAGGGGACATAAGTCTACTAACTGTGAGAAGAAAGAAGTGGTTTGCTTCAACTGTGGTGAGACGGGACATGTTAGCACTAAATGTCCTAAGCCCAATAAGGAGAAGGTTAAAGGGAAGGTGTTTGCTTTGGCGGGGTCCGAGGATGCTAACGAGATTAGAGGTACTTGTTTTATTAACGGTACTCCTTTGATTGCTATAGTAGATACTGGTGCTACTCATTCTTTCATTGCTGCATTGTGTGCTGAGAAATTGGGTCTTGTATTGTCTACTATGAGAAGGGAGATGGTTATTGATACTCCAGCTAAGGGTTCAGTAACTACTTCCCTAATGTGTGCTAGGTGTCCTCTGTCGGCTTTCGGCAGAGAGTTTCTTGTTCATCTTATTTGTTTGCCATTGGGAGGTTTGGACATCATTCTGGGTATGGACTGGTTAGTTGATAACCATGTGCATATTAATTGTTCTAGTAGATCCGTGAGTTTCCCTTCTTCCAAGGGGGAAGAATCTGTTTTGTTGCATTCTGGTCAGTTGCATAGGGCCATGAAAGGAGAAGCTAAGCTGTTTACTTTGATGGCATCGTTGTCTGTTGGGAGCCAAGCCAAGATTGAAGAGTTGCCAATAGTTCGTGGATTTCCTGAAGTGTTTCCCGATGAAATTCCTGATGTGCCACCTGAAAGAGAAGTAGAGTTTGGTATTGATCTAGTGCCTGGCACTAGACCCGTGTCTATGGCACCCTATAGGATGTCTGCATCCGAATTATCTGAGTTGAAGAGCCAGCTAGAGGACTTGCTTGAGAAGAAGTTCATAAGGCCTAGTGTGTCGCCTTGGGGAGCGCCGGTGCTTTTGGTGAAGAAGAAAGATGGGAGTATGCGGCTTTGTATTGATTATAAACAGCTGAACAAGGTGACAATCAAGAACAAGTATCCACTTCCGAGAATTGATGATCTGATGGACCAGCTAGTAGGTGCTAAGGTGTTTAGCAAAATTGATTTGAGGTCAGGTTATCATCAGATTAAAGTGAAAGATGAGGATATTCAGAAGACAGCGTTCAGGACGAGATATGGGCATTATGAGTATTCTGTAATGCCGTTTGGTGTCACTAATGCACCAGGGGTGTTTATGGAGTACATGAACCGTATTTTCCATAGCTACTTGGATCGGTTTGTGGTGGTCTTTATAGACGATATTCTGGTGTACTCTAAGTCCGAGGAGGAGCATGCAAAACACTTGAGATTGGTGCTAGAGGTGTTGAAAGAGAAGAAGTTGTATGCTAAATTGTCAAAGTGTGACTTTTGGTTGAAGGAGGTGAGCTTTCTAGGTCATATTATTTCTGGTGATGGGATTGCGATGAGACCCATCTAAGGTTGATCTTGGTGATGCGATGGGAGACTCCTAAGTCGATTACGGAGATTAGAAGTTTTCTTGGATTGGTGGGTATTATAGAAGGTTTATTGAGGGTTTTCTAAGTTGGCACTCCCGCTTAACTCGCTTAACTTGTAAGGAAATGCATTTGTGTGGGATTCCGTTGTGAAGAAAGTTTCAAGAATTAAAGAGGAAGTTGACGACATCACTGCTTTGACATTGCCTAAATCTGGAGAGCCTTTTGTAGTATATTGTGATGCGTCCTAAGATGGGACTAGGAGGTGTCCCGATGCAAAATGGTAAAGTAGTGGCTTATGCCTCAAGACAGATTGAGGATCCATGAAAAGAATTACCCCACTCATGATTTGGAGCTAGCGGCAATTGTTTTTGCTTTGAAGATTTGGAGGCATTATTTGTATGGTTCTAAGTTTGAGGTGTTCAGTGATCACAAAGGGTTGCAGTATCTGTTTGACCAGAAAGAATTGAATATGAGGCAAATGAGATGGTTAGAATTGTTGAAAGACTATGACTTTAGCTTGAACTATCATCCGGGGAAGGCTAACGTTGTAGCCGATGCTTTGAGTAGGAAATCCTTACATGTGTCTGCAATGATGGTGAAAGAACTTGAATTGATTGAGCAGTTTCGAGATTTGAGTTTAGTCTGTGAGGTGACACCTAAGAGTGTTAGATTGGGTGTGTTGAAGATTCATAATGAGTTTTTGGATGTTATTCGGGAAGCTCAGAAGCGAGACATTAAGCTAGTTGAAGTTGCAGTTGGGATTGACCACTCCCAGAGTGAAGATTATGAGATAGATGCGCAAGATGTGTTAAGGTACCGTGGAAGGATTTGTGTTCCTAGTGAGGTGGAGATTAAAAAGGCAATTCTAGAAGAGGGTCATCGGAGTAAGTTGAGTATCCACCCGGGAGCTACTAAAATGTATCAAGATTTGAAGAAACTGTTTTGGTGGCCTGGTATGAAGCGTGATGTGGCTCAGTTTGTGTATGCTTGTTTGACGTGTCAGAAATCGAAGGTAGAACATCAGAAGCCAGCAGGATTGATGCAACCATTGGATATTTCGGAATGGAAATGGGATAGTATCTCTATGGATTTTGTGACTGGTTTGCCGACTACAGCTGTAACACCCCCTTATATTATACACTAATTAAGCTAATAAAAATCAGAGTTTTTCAAATTTGTCCACGCACCTCAAAGAGGGTGGTACATTTCAATAAAACAACATCAAAACATATTTAGAAATCCAAACGCATCAGGCGCGTAAAATGCATAACATGGTCACGTGGGTTAAAACCCTCAAAACAACCTGTTTTAGTGATTACAGTAATCCACCAAATAGTTTGCAACACAGCGGAAAATGAAACTGAGTTCACATACTCAATACATAGTTCAAAATCAGTTTAAGACATAACCATAATAAAATAATACTAAGATCCCATCCCCGGTGTTACTATCAGAGCTGACTCAACAAACCCAAGAGGCATGGCACCTTCACTCGGAATCACCTGTTGGTCGCCACGAGAGCAGGCAACACAAAAATGCTAGGGTGAGTCTCTTTACATAAATCATAACAAGTAAGATAAGCATTATGTTAGAAAGCATCTAGCCAATCACAACACACAATAATAGATGAATTAACCATCAACAATATTTTATGAAGGTATGAGTATATGCATGTGTGCAATATGCATGTGGATCCATAATCATCACCAAAAACCCCGTCGGGCAACCACCACATTTTTGGCCGAAGCCACCTCACCATCATCACCATCACGTAATGCATATGATTTATGTGACACTATGACAAATGCATCACCACAATCCATCACAACATGTATTAAATCACCTTGGTGGCCGAAGCCCGCGTCATTTATTAACTCACCACAATTGTCAATTATTGACCACCACCACCTCAATTATTAATCACCACTTCGTCAATTATTAGATTGATTCTCACCTAAGGACCAAACCACCTCATAAGGACCTTTTCTCCACTTAAGGACCATTTTGACACACCAAAATTAATTTAGGGATTTAGGTAATTATTTGACATTTGGGACTAATTAGACACTAAGGGATTATCTTGTCACTCCAAGGATTAATTTAATTCTTAGGGACTAAACCATCACTTAGACATATTTTGGGTACCTAGACACTAAGGGGCAGCCAACATGGCGCCCCATGACCAAACACCATCAGCCCACACATCACACACTAGCACGCAGCGCCAAGTTTCTAGCAACCGGCGCCCGCCACACTCTCGGCCAACCGAGAACAAAACACAACACAGTTCTCGGGCGCCACTTTGCCTAGCAAATGGCGCCTTGTCCAAAGACAACCCCATCCCAGCACTTAGACACTCCACCAGGCGCCACTTTCTCAGTGAAATGGCGCCCTGCACCTGTTCAACTCGCTGTCCAGCACCCTGGCGCCAAATTGCCCAGCAATTGGCGCCCCCTCCTTCACCTACACGCACGCACAAGGGCAAACAGCAACCTGGCGCCAGAATGCTAGGCATTTGGCGCCCCCTTCCAACATCCACCCTCAATATTTTACAACACCCAATTTCTTTTCAACAATTTAATCATCACCTCAACCATCATCCATCTAACATTAAATTAACACCATTAATTCATTATATTCACACACTCAATTTCATGGAATCATTTCATCAAATATCTATTATGCACAATTTCACAACTCATGCTCTTTCAACCACAACAACATGTTATGACCAACATCAAACATCTCAAATATCAATTAACATACAATCAACACAAAACACACAACAACACATCAATCCTAGAGCTAATCCAACTATAACACACATCCTACAAGTTATCATAAATGCAATAGAGTCCCCAACCTTTTATGAGTCAAAGCTTCAATCAACCACCAAGAAAACAACTAAATGAAGCCTCAAAAATCGATTTCCATTTCAAAACGAAATACCTCCTTGTTTGGTGAAAAGTAGAAATTTAAAATAGTGAGAATGAGCCTATGGAACTCATGGAAATAGAATATGGAAGGAAAACAAGGGTGTTTAGGACCAAAGCCTTCACTTACCAACACAAAACTTGAGAAAAGTTTCCTCCTTTCTCCTCCTCAATCTTTGAAAACGTGAGTTTCCCCCTCCTTTGGGTATCCATGGAAATTTCAAAATGTAGAAATGAGCTTAGGAACTCTTAGGAATGGAACAAGGAAGAGAAATGATGAAGATTAAGGCCAAGAATGTGACTTACCACCAAGAATCAAAGAAAAGCTTCCTCCTTCTCTCCTCCTCCTTAGCTTCGCCCTCTCTACTCTCCTCTCTACTTCTATTTTTCTTCTTTCTTTCAAAATGAGGGTTTTGGTTACTCTATCTTAGGACCCTAACCTTTATGACTACTATTGGGCCTAAGTAATGGCCCTTGGGCCTTATTCTCCACTCCCACTATTAATTCATCCCACCTCCTGTAAATAAAATAAATCCAACTTAGTAACTTATTTAAAATAAATTAGACCCCTTTTAGGAAAAATAAACCCAACTTAATTAATTAATTTAATTAAGTGTTGCAAGCCTTAAATAACTTAATTAATTAAATAATTAAATTATTTTGGGCGTTACAACTCTCCCCCACTAAAAGAATTTCGTCCTCGAAATTACCTGAATCGAACAACTCTGGATAAGCCTCCTTCATCTTGCTTTCCAACTCCCAAGTCATGCTTTCTCCCACAGCTCCTAGCCAAACTACCTTCACCAAATTGATCTCTTTGCCTCTTAAGACCTTCACCTCACGATCCGCAATCCTAACTGGCATAGTCTCCACCGTAAGGTTCTCCCTCACCTCTACATCATCCATCTGCACTACATGAGATGGGTCTGGCACATACTTCCGCAACTTACATGGAATACATCATGTAGATTAGCAAGATTAGGTGGCAAGGCCACCCGATAAGCAACTTTCCCAACTCTCTCGAAATGCGATGGTCCAATAAAACGCGGAGTTAACTTCTTAGACTTCAACGCACGACCTACACCTGTCGTTGGAGTAACTCTCAGAAATACATGATCACCAGCCTGAAACTCTAGATCCTTTCTCCTCTTATCATGGTAACTCTTCTGTCTACTCTGTGAGGCCTTCATTTTCTCTCTAATCATCTTCACTTTCTCTGTGGTCTCACGCACCAACTCAGGACCTAGCACCACACTTTCTCCGGTTCAGACCAACACAATGGAGTCCTACACCTCCTCCCGCACAATGCCTCAAAAGGCGCCATTCCGATACTCGAATGAAAATCATTATTGTAAGTGAATTCAATCGAGTGGCAAGTGTGAATCCCATGAACCTCCCCGCTCAAGAACACATGCTCTTAACAAATCCTCAAGTGATTGAATTGTCCTCTCTGCATGCCCCATGCATGCAGGGGATGATATCTTCAACTCAATCTCAATTTGGAACCCCAAAGCCTCTTGCAAACTTCTCCAAAACTCTAAGTGAACCTAGGATCCCTATCGGACACAATACTCGAGAGGCACACCATGCGACTTCACAATTGTCTTGACATAGATATCCGCTAACCTCGAATCGGATAAGTAATATTAATTGGTAGAAAGTGCGCAGATTTAGTCAACCTATCAACAACCACCCATATGGTATCAAACCCCTCGCCGTAGTGCCGGCAAACCAGTCACAAAATCCATGGAGATACTATCCCACTTCCATTCAGGAACATCCAATGGTTGCATCAATCCTGCTGGCTTTTGATGCTCTATCTTCGACTTCTGACAAGTCAGGCAAGCATACACAAACTGAGCCACATCACGCTTCATACCAGGCCACCAAAACAGCTTCTTCAAATCTTGGTACATTTTCGTGGCTCCCGGGTGAATACTCAACTTACTACGATGACCCTCTTCTAGAATTGCCTTCTTAATCTCATCATCATCAGGAATGCAGATCCTCCCACGGTACCTTAACACATCATGCTCATCTATCACATAATCTTCACTTTGAGAGTGGTCGATCCCAACTGCAATCTCAACCAACTTAATATCCTTCTTTTGAGCTTCCCGAATAACATTCAAAAAGTCATTGTGAATCCTCAACACACCCAACCTCACACTCTTAGGTGTCACCTCGCAGACTAGACTCAAATCTCGAAACTGTTCAATCAATTCAAGTTCTTTCACCATCATTGCGGATACATGCAAGGACTTCCTACTCAAAGCATCAACCACCACATTAGCTTTCCCCGGATGATAGTTCAAACTAAAGTCGTAGTCTTTCAGCAATTCCAACCATCTCCTTTGTCTCATATTTAATTCTTTCTGGTCAAACAGATACTGCAATCCCTTATGATCACTGAATACCTCAAACTTAGAACCATACAAGTAATGTCTCCAAATCTTCAAGGCAAAAACAATTGCCGCAAGCTCCAAATCATGGGTGGGGTAATTCTTTTCATGAGTTCTCAACTGTCTTGAGGCATACGCCACAACCTTACCATTTTGCATCAAAACACCTCCTAGCCCCATTTTAGACGCATCGCAATATACAACAAAAGGTTCTCCAGATTTGGGCAATGTCAAAACAGGTGATGTTGTCAACCTTCTTTTCAATTCTTGGAAACTTTCTTCACATTTGGAATCCCACACAAATGCCTTTCCTTTGCAAGTCAATTGAGTTAGCGGAAGTGCCAACTTTGAAAACCCCTCAATAAACCTTCTATAATATCCCGCCAATCCAAGGAAACTTCTAATCTCAGTGAATCGACTTAGGAGCCTCCCACCGCATTACACAAGATCAACTTTGGTCGGATCCACCGCAATCCCATCGCGAAATAATATGACCTAGAAAGCTCACTTCCTTCAACCAAAAGTCACACTTTGACATTTAGCATACAACTTTTTCTCTTTCAACACTTCTAGCACTAACTTCAAATGCTCGCATGATCTTCTTCTGGACTTGAGTACACCAAAATATCATCTATGAAAACCACCACAAATCGATCCAAGTAGTCATGGAAAATACGGTTCATGTACTCCATAAATACCCCTGGTGCATTAGTGACACCAAACGGCATTACAGAATACTCATAATGCCCATATCTCGTCCTGAATGCTGTCTTCTGAATATCCTCATCTTTCACTTTAATCTGATGATAGCCCGATCTCAAATCAATTTTGCTAAACACCTTAGAGGACCATTCAGTCATTAGAGGACTTGTTGAGAGCATGTGTTCTTGAGCAGGGAGGTTCATGGGATTCTCACTTGCCACTGATTGAATTCACCTATAATAATAGTTTTCATTCGAGTATTGGGATAGCGCCTTTTGAGGCATTGTATGGGAGGAGGTGTAGGACTCCGTTATGTTGGTATGAATCTGGAGAAAGTGTGGTACTAGGTCCCGAGCTTGTGCGTGATACCATAGAGAAGGTGAAGATGATACGGGAGAAGATGAAAGCTTCACAGAGTAGACAGAAGAGTTATCATGATAAGAGGAGGAAGGACCTGGAGTTTCAAGCCGGTGATCATGTATTCTTGAGAGTTACTCCAACGATGTGTAGTCGTGCATTGAAGTCTAAGAAGTTAACCCCACGTTTTATCGGACCATATCAGATTTCAGAGAGAGTTGGGAAGGTTGCTTATCGGGTGGCCTTGCCACCTAATCTTTCTAATTTGCATGATGTATTCCATGTGTCCCAGTTGCGGAAGTATGTTCCTGACCCGTCGCATGTAGTTCAGATGGATGATGTGGAGGTGAGAGAGAACCTTACGGTGGAGACTATGCCAGTTAGGATTGAAGGTCGGGAGGTGAAAGTCTTAAGAGGCAAAGAGATTAATTTGGTGAAAGGGGTTTGGTTGGGAGCGGTCGGTGAAAGCATCACTTGGGAGTTGGAAAGCAAGATGAGGGAAGCGTATCCAGAGTTATTCGATTCAGGTAATTTCGAGGACGAAATTCTTTAAGTGGAGGAGAGTTGTAACGCCCAAAATAATTTAATTATTTATTTAATTAAGTTATTTAGGTTTGCAACAATTAATTAAGTCAAATTAAATTAGTTGAGTTATTTTATCAAAAGTGAGTCTAATTTATTGAGTGGAATAATTAAGTGAGAGTTTAATTTATTTTCAGGGGGTAACTAAATAAGTAGAAAGGGTGGTGCTAATAAAGGGCCCAAGTCACTTAATGACCCAAGCCCAATTTCCTAAAACCCCTAAAACCCTAAAGAAGGTCTCATTACCCACAATTAGAAAGGAAGAAACGAAAGATTGAGAGGAAAAGGGGGGTGAAGCCGACGCAGACTTCAAAGGTGAAGGAGGGAAGGATTTTCTTGCTCACTTTGACTCTAGGTAAGGAGAAATTAGTCTCAATCTTCCTTATTTCTTTTGCTTGTTCCTTGTGTATGAGTTCTTTGGTCTCATTTCCTTCCATTTGGTTGATTTTCCATTTTCCCCAAGGAGGAGGAGGTTTCGGTTTGCCCAGCTGAAAAAGGGGGTAGAAAATACTTCATTTTGTGGTTCTTGGTGTTTACTTGGAGGTTCTAACTTAATCAAGGTTAGGGGATTCTCATTTATGTCCATAATAACTTGTATGATATGTGTTGTGTGTGGAATAGTCTAGGAATGGTTTGTTTGTAGGGATTTTGTGATTAACCATGTGTTTGTTGTTGCATGTGATGTTCAACTTGATGATATTATGATGCTTGTTGTTGGAATTAAATGTGTTGTGAACTAAGCATGCTATGTGTTTGATTTAATGCTTCAATGTAAATAAATATGAGAGTGTGTTGATTAAATGATGTTGATTAAATGTTTAATTAAATGTTGTTGAATTGAATGTTGAAGTATTGGATCAAGATGTTGTTGGAGTGTGTGTGGTGTTGGAGAATTGTTGAAGGGTGTAGGAGAAGCCAAAAGGGGGGGCGCCAATTTCACAAGAAATGGCGCCTGGTGTTGTGCTCTGTTCGGTTTGGGTTGTTGCTGCAGGGGGGGCGCCATTTGCTAGGCAAAGTGGCGCCTACCATCTGCTTTGTGGTTTAGCGAGGTGCGGGGCGCCAATTATCCATGAATCGGCGCTGGTGGAGTGATCGGGAGTGTCACGGTTTGCGTAGCGAGGAGGCGCCAATTCTCCATGAATCGGCGCTGGTGTTTAGCGTGCGTGCGTGGCTCTGGTTTGTGCAAGGCGCCAATTCCTTAGAATTTTGGCGCCTGTGTGCGTGTCTTAGTGTGGTTGTGTGCTGTAAGGGAGTGGCACGGTGAGGGGGCGCCAGTTTGCTAGAAACTTGGCGCCCAGTGAGCTAGTGTGTGCGTGTGTGCGTGGGAATGTGCAGGCGCCCGGTTGCTGTAAACTTGGCGCCTGTGGGTGTGCTGTGTGCGTGTGGCTGGTTGTGTCTCGGTATGGGGCGCCATTTTGGCTGCCCTTGGCGCCTAGTTGTGCCAAAAATGTCTAAGTGATGTTTTTAGTCCCTAAGAATTAATTTAATCCTTAGTGTGACAAAACAGTCCCTAAGTATTAAATTAATCCTTGGTGTGACAAAATAATCCATTAGTGTCTAATTAGTCCTAATATGGCAATATAAGTTCCTAAGTACCAAATTAACCATAATGTGTCAAAATAGTCCTTAGGTACTAGATTAATCTTTGGTGTGTCAAAATGGTCCTTAGGTGTGGAAAAGGTCCTTATGGGGTGGTTTGGTCCTTAGGTGGGATTTAATTTAGTAAATGAGGCGTGGTGGTGAGGTGTTGATAATGAGGTGATGTGGGCTTCGGCCAAAGAGGTGGGTTAATAATTGATGTGGGCTTCGGCCGAAGAGGTGGGTTAATAATTGATGTGATGTATTTATTGTGTTGTGATGCATTTGTCATGGTGTCACATAAATCATATGCATATAAACAAGGTGGTATGGCTTCGGCCAAAAGTGGTGGTATGGCTTCTACAAAAGTGGTGGGTGCTTCGGCCAAAAGAGGTGGTTGCCCGACGGGGTTATTGAGGTGGTTATGGATCCACATGCATATTGCATACATGCATATACACATACCTACTTAGAGTTCTTGTTGATGCTTAATTAATTCATTATTGTTGTTTCTTGGATTATAAGCCGAATGATAAATGTATTAGTTGTTGTGGATTGATGTTGCTAGAGGCTCTTCTAATATAATGCTTATCTTACTTGTTATTATTTATGTAAAGAGACTCACCCTAGCGCTTTTATGTTGCTGCTCGTGGCGACATGCAGGAGATTCTGAGTGAAGGTGCCATGCCTTCTCGAGACATTGAGTCAGCTCTGATTAGTAACACCAGGGACGGGGGGTTGTAGTGTCGTTGTTTTATTTTATGTATTAGACTAAATTGAACTATGTACTGAATATGTTGAACTGAGTTTATTTCCATTTGTCTTTGTGAAACTTCTTATGGATTACTGTAAACTTAAAACAGGTTTGAGGGTTCGTCCCGCTTGGATATGACATGCATTTTACGCACTAGATGCGTTTGAATTTTAAATGCTATAGTTGTGATGTTTTTGTTAAATGTAGCACTCTCCTTGAGGTGCGCGGAAAAGTTTTTTTTGAAAACTCTAATTTATATTTAGTAAAATAGTAGTAAATAGAAGGGGGTGTTACAAGAACCGAGTTGCATAGAGTCAACCTGCCTACCTTATTCAGAAGCTTACCTTTCCAGGATGTCAACTTAGAGTTAATACGATCCAAGATCCCATGAAAATCCTCTTTAACTATTCTCCCTTGGAAAATTTTGAAGCCCAAATATCTTCCAATAGAAGAAGTCAAACTAATATCCTGGATGCTTTTAATTTTCACTCTCTTGGTCGTTGGAACCCCCTTGGAAGCAAAAATAGCCAACTTCGAGAGGCTCACTTTTAACCCCGAGATAGAAGAGAAGAAATCTAGCACCCTCTTGATCAATTTTGCCTGAGCCACAATAGCCTTAGCAAATTTGTCTGCAAAAAACAAATGAGAAATACCTGGGCCATTACTCGTCAAGTCAAGAGGCTTCCACATATTCTGCTCAACTGCCGCGGAGATCAACTCACCAAACCTTTCCATGCACAACACAAACAGGTACTGTTCTAGAGTGGGCTCAAGGCCCAATGCAGTTCAGCATGGCCCAATAACTACTACTATAAATATGGCACGAATCTCAAGGAGTTAGGTACGTCATTTATTACTATTCACTATTCACTATTGATTGCTGACTTGGGCGTCGGAGTGTACTCGCAGGTACCACCCAGTGCGACCCAAACCGACACCAAGACGTTCAGAGACCGAGCTACAAGACTACATCAGAATCATACCTAGAGATCAGTACGGATCATTGGCGACCACAGTGGGAGCAACTGAACACTTCCACCATGCAACAAAAGAGGCACGCCACGCGAGCCTCATCGAGCCGACCTTCCGGAAGGAATGCAATCCTCAAAGAAACCCCGAGGCGTCCCACCGACCATTCACGAATCGCGGGACAACGCTGCGTCAAGAACCCTCCGTGCGGGGCGCGAGGCCAATCTTGGAGCGAATCGCACCGCTCAACAATGATCGCCGACCGAGCCGGTCGATCGATGCAGAATAGATGCCTCCGTGCGAGCATGTGACTCGGGCTTTCTGCGATTCTGCAAAACAAAAATCGATTATTGCCGACCGGGAAGCACTTCTTTCTCACTACGAAAGGGATCCATCCTCCTCGCCAGCGTGCGAATGGTGAGGACCCTCCGGACAAATGCGTCCTTCCAGTAAGCATGCTACTCCTCCTGAACGGAATGACCGACCTTTCCGGGCTGGCCCAGCACACCGATCACCAGCACGCAGGGTCAGGACTAGAAGGTCTCCCACTCGCAGGGGCGTGCGCAGTCGCCGCTCCAGTCACACGGCCAAGATTATGAAGACTCGTTACAATCCGAATCGGACATCTCGCCCACTAGGTATTCTTGGCCGAGTCGTCCGGTTCACGCAAGTCGAGGAGTCGGTCGTGGGATTCGTATGGTGAGTTGGACAACTACAAAGGCAGGGTCACATCCCACCGGTCGAAAAGAGATGTGCTCGAGCGAGAGAGAGGGCAATCGTTCCAGCCCCTCCTTGTATGCGGCCACATGACGGGCGCGCTACGAGTACCGTCAATGAGCTACATGCATTACAACCTTATGGATCGGGAGAGTTGGCGGCCGGGCATGGGCCGCTTCTCAAGAGAAATCGACGCGTTACCGCATCCCGGCAGATTTGAAAAGCCACCCAACATGAATAAGTTCGACGGTCGCGCGATCCGGATAAACACGTCCGTTATTTCAACAACTATCGCAGCTATAGAGAGCTAAGCCCGACGATGAAGTGCGGACTTTTTCCTCGATCGCTCGATGGGAGAGCGCTCGAATGGTGGGAATCATTGCGCCCAACACCATCACCTCTTGGGAAGGTTTGGTCGCAACCTTTTCAACCAATTACACCGCCAACCGTTGTCGGTACAAATATGAGGAACACCTTGACACGGCCGTTCGGGGAGAACGAATCACCGAGGCATTATATTGATCGCTTCAACACGAGGCGAGAGACTATCCGCGACTTGACCGACAAAGACAAACCGAAATATCTCAAGCGGGGAATACGAGCGGATCACAGATTTGCAGAGGAGTTCATCCTCAACCGTTACATGGATCTTGGGGTATTTTTGAGAAGGGCCAACGACCACATGGGCTACGAGGAGACGCTCGCAGCTAGGCAGGGCGCCCGTGTGCGACCCAAGGAAGAGCATGGTAGGTCGGCAAAAGAGCCAGAAGGGCGCAGGGAAGGTCGTTCGGATTTTCGTCAGAAAAAATTCGAGCACCGCACCAGGCTGAATACGCCCATCGCACAGATATATATGGACTGCCAGAATAACGAGTTTGCCGATGTCAAGCGTCCTGATCCACTCGTTCTTAAGAAAGGCGGCCGGTTTACGAAGAAGTATTGCAGGTACCATAAGAGCAAGGGCCACGATACTAACGAATGTATGGCCCTAAAAGATGACATAGAAAACCTCATTCAGAAAGGAAAGTTGACCAAGTATGTCAGGGAGGAAGGAAACGACCGATCGGAAGAAAAGACTGAGGGCCGAGATGGTCGTTCAAAAGAAAAAGTAACCACTCAAGCAATTGAGGTCGCTGGTAGAAAAGAAACTTCGGAGGAGGACGGCAGGCAGTCCAGAGGTCGCAGGGTCGTAATGGTCATCCACGGAGGGAACCCTTTAGATCGCTTGGATTCAAAGAAGGCGACCAAGAGAAAGTGGAACGAAATTCTAATGGTCGGTCTTCTTCAAAGACGACCGATCTCTAACAGACATCGATTTCGTTTGGTGACGAGGATTTGCTCGATGGGCGGGTTAACAGTTATGTTCCTCTGGTCATATCTGCGGTCATGGGAAACTCCGAAGTCAGGAGAATACTGGTCGATCAGGGAAGCTCGGCAGACATCATGTTCGAAGAATTGGTGGACAAATTGAACATCGACCGTAGCGAAATCATCCCTCAGAACGACCCAACCCCCTTGACCGGCTTTAACGGAGCAATTACTTACCCGCCGGTACCTTGGAGTTGTTGGTCACATTCGGCGACGATGCCAATGGGAGTACATCTTACAGACTGGTCGGAGGCGACGTTCTTAGTATTGCCAATCAAGTCATGCTATCATTGCATTATCGGTAGGCCCGACTTTGGGGAAACTTGAAGCAGTCGTGTCAACAGTCCACTTAAAGATGAAATTTTACGATAAAAATGGCCAGGTCGCTACCTTAGCGGCAGATATGGAAGCGGCCAAGAAGAGTCACTTTATTTATCAGGACATCTGTGACACTCAGGATTTTGGACCGCACGCTCACAATTCTGGGGAAGGACACCAAGTAAACCTAGCTGATCTGGATGCCCGCTATAACTCAGATAGCGACTCGGAGGAGGGAGATGATGATTTAGCCCGTGAGCTAAAGAAAAAACTCAAACGACCGGAACCCCATGGGCAATTTCTCGACGTTCAGTTGGGCGATGACCCAGCCAAAACTGTAAAGATTGGAAGCGACCTTCCAGAACATGTCAAGCAGGGATTAATCACTTGCCTCAGAAAATATGCCGATTTGTTCGCTTGGCAGGCATCAGATATGCCTGGAGTTCCCATGGAGGTCGCTTGCCATCAACTATCGGGCTGATGCACGGCAAGCGCGATCGCGTCGTGAAGAAGAGTCCGTAATGAAGAAAGGCGGGCGGCGAGCGCAAAGATGAACGACTGGTTAAAGCAAATTTCGTTGAGGAGATTAAGTACACAACTTGGCTTTCGAACGTCGTGCTAGTAAAAAAGAAGAACGGGAAATGGCGAATGTGCGTTGATTACACTGACCTAAATAGGGCGTGCCCTAAGGACGCTTTCCCTGTACCCAGTATTGACAAGTTGGTCGACGGCGCTTCGGGTTACAAGTTGCTTTCCTTCTTGGACGCATACTCAGGCTACAACCAAATCGCCATGCACCCGCCGGATCGTCACAAGACTGCTTTCATGACCGACCAGGGTAATTTTTGCTACAAAGTGATGCCTTTTGGATTAAAGAACGCTGGGGCGACGTACCAGCGTATGATGAGCAAGATATTTGAAAAGCAGATCGGCCGGGTGGCAGAGGTGTATCTCGATGACATGATCATAAAGAGCAAATCAGATGATGAGCACGTTAGCGACCTTAACGAAGTTTTTGAGGAGGCAAGGAAGAATTCTCTTAGGCTGAACCCTGAGAAGTGCACGTTTGGGGTGCGAGCTGGGAAATTCTTAGGTTTCCATTTAACGGAGAGAGGAATCGAAGCAAACCCTGACAAGTGTAGGGCGGTCGCTGAAATGAGACCGCCAACCACTAAGAAGGAAATCCAACAATTGAACGGCATGGTCGCCGCCCTCTCCAGATTCATACCTCAGTCTGCATGCAAGTCGCTCCCTTTGTTCAAGCTTACGAAAAGGACGCGATTTTGAATGGACCGATCGGTGCCGGCAGCGTTGGACGATCTTAAAGCGCCGACAAATCCGCCCGTCATGACCAAGCCGCTCCTGGGATACCACATCAGATCCAGATTTTAGCAATTACGGAGGAAGTCTTAAGTGCCGTCCTGGTCAAAGAAAGCGACACAAAGCAAAGTCCTATATACTTCATTAGCAAAGTTCTACAGGGACCAGAATCCCGTTATCAGAGGATCGAAAAGTTGGCGCCGCCTTCACGGTAGCCGCCCGCAGTTAAGGCCGTATTTTGTTGCGCATCAAATAGTGGTGAGAATCGATCAACCAATACGACAATTCTCCACAGCCGGACTTGGCGGGCGCATGATTAAATGGGCGATCGAACTAAGTGAGTTTGGAATAAAGTTTGAGCCAAGGTCGGCAGCTAAGGCGCAGATTTTGGCCGATTTCATAGCTGAGATGACCCCAGTTCAGGGCAGCCGCCCAATCACCACCTGGACTTTGCACGTCGATGGCTCGTCAAACTCCAAAGGAAGTGGGGCCGGGCTAATTTTGGAAAATTCTGCGAGTTTGGGTCGTAGAAGTGTCACTTACTTTCGCTTTCCACACTTCAAATAATCAGGCAGAGTACGAGGCTTGCATAGCAGGGTTATTGCTCGCCAAAGAATTCAACGTCGAACAAGTGGAATTGCACTCTGACTCTCTCTTGGTCGTTTCCCAGATCAAAGAGTTATATGATACCAAAGATGAAACATTGAAACACTACCTGGCTAAGGTAAGGGAGTTGCTCAGTAAATTCGACCAAGCAGAGGTGAAGCACGTCCCAAGAACGTAAAACGTCCGAAGCGGACATTCTCTCGGTCGGCTAGCACCAAAGTGCCCGGGAACCACCGAAGCTTGATACAAGAAACCCTTACACGACCGTCCGTGACGACCAAGATCGACAAACCTGCTTCATGTCTATGCATTGACCCTACAAAAGATTGGATCACTCCCATATTACAATATATCTTGAACGGTGCGGAGCCGGACGATCAAAAGGAGGCAAGACTTTTAAGGCAGCGGGCAACAAAGTATTCCGTCGTTCAAGGGAAGCTTTATCGAAGAGGTTTCTCCTCCCCACTGTTGAGGTGCTTAACGTCCGCCGAAGCGGACCATGTGTTAAGAGATATCCACGAAGGTTTATGTGCCAGTCACCAGGGAGGTCGCTCCGTAGCAAAACGGGCGTTAAGAGCGGGTTTCTATTGGCCAACCATGGAGGAGGACGCCAAAAACTTGGTTCAAAAGTGCAACAAGTGTCAAATTCACGCAGACGTCCACATCGCCCCTGCTTCCGAGCTTCAGAGCCTAGCGTCCCCTTGGCCGTTTGCCTGGTGGGGGATGGATCTCCTCGGGCCGTTCCCGCCTGCCCCAGGCCAATTTAAATTTCTGATTGTAGCAGTTGATTACTTCACCAAATGGATAGAGGCCGAGCCATTAGCGACCATCACAGCGGCCAAAGTGACCAAGTTTTTCACCGCAAATGTTTTAGCCCGTTTCGCGTTCCCCAACAATTGATAACAGATAACGGGGCGCGGTTTGCGGATTGTGAAATTCGGAGATCTTGCTTTGTGATTTGGGCATAAAGCGGCGCTTTACCTCGATCGAGCATCCACGGACCAACGGCCAAGTCGAAGGCGCCAGCGGTCATCTGCGAGGATCAAGAGAAGATTGGGCGAGGCCAAAGGTAATTGGGTAGAAGAGTTGCGATCGGTCCTTTGGGCGTGCCGAACGACCCCACATTCAACGACGGGTGAGTCGCGCTTTTCGAGTTAGTCTATGGTATGGGCGCCGTAATTCCAATCGAGATGGGCGAATTGAATTGGGGCGACCAACCCACCACCGCGGAAGAAAATGAGCGAGCCACTGCAGAAAGAGCTCGATCTAGTAGACGAAGTTTCTGAACCAAAGCTTCCTCAAAGAACGGCTAGTCAAGCGTAAGGTCGGCTGCAAGATATAATTCTCGCGTGCGAAAAAGGGAATTCTCAATTGGTCACTCGTTCTCGAGGCGCGGCGACGTGGGAAACAAGAACGCTTCGGCAAGGAAGCTCGCACCAAATTGGGAAGGACCTTATCGCATAATCAACAAAACAGGCAAGGGGAGCTTATGAGTTAGAGACTATGAATGGAGCGACCATCCCTAGAACATGGAACGCAGAAAAAGGCGAGGAAATACTATGTATAGATGCCAAGCATGTTTCAAACAATTCGAGAAATTAATGAAAAGCGGTAGCGCTCTTTTTCCCAGCGGGGTTTTTGACAGAGGCCCACCTTTTAAAAAAAAAAAAAAAAAACTGTTGTTTATCTCATGCACGATTGTATGGCCGGTCGCTCATCATGCAAGTAGCAATAGAGCGGCCGAGATGTCACCGAGTTGACTAATGCCATCGAATGGTAAAACGTGAGCCGCTCCGAGTAGCGGCCCAAAAATTATAAAATGCCATCGAATGGTAAAACGTGAGCCGCTCCGAGTAGCGGCCCATAAATTATAAAATGCCATCGAATGGTAACGTGTGAGCCGCTCCGGTAGCGGCCCAAAATTATAAAATGCCATTGAATGGTAAAACGCGTGAGCGCTCGAGTAGCGGCCCATAAATTATAAAATGCCATCGAATGGTAAAGCGTGAGCCGCTCGAGTAGCGGCCCATAAATTATAAAATGCCATCGAATGGTAAAACGTGAGCCGCTCCGAGTAGCGGCCCGAAAATTATAAAATGCCATCGAATGGTAAAATGCGAGCCGCTCCGAGTAGCGGCTCATAAATTATAAAGGGCCATCTAATGGTTAAAAGCGAGCCGCCCCGAGTAGCGGCCCATAAACTTGCAAAGTCGCCATCGCGTGGCCTAGAACGAGCCGCCGCGAATAGCGGCCTGCAAACTCGCGAATATTAAAGGTCGTAGCGAATATTGAAGGTCATAGAATGACCGACAGTTTAAACGAAGGAACGTGGACATTCATTAAACCGAGATTTCCAATCGAAGTTACAAGTTAAAATCAACCGCTCGTCGGCGGGCAAAGTGTTTCAAAATGATTCAAAATATTTAAAAGCCGCTCGCAGCAGCTAAAAAAAAAAGAAGTAAAACTACGTACTAAACACCGCTCGCAGGCAGGCCAAACAAAGGCAACTAAAGCTAAGGCTGATCAACAGGAAAAACAACGACCCGTTCACGGACGACTTTCCCTTTTTCGATTTTCTGAGGAAGAACGATCTCTTGACCGACCACGCAATGCTCATAGTTGACCACGGCCTCATCAACAAACAAAGATGGGTTTACAAGCTTTATCTGGTCAACCGCATTGGTAAATTGGTATTTGGCGCTCCCAAAGCCCTAGTGCGGGCCTCCTTGAAGAGATCCCTATACTTATCTTTCTCCTTCTCCACAGCGTCCAGACCGGTCTTCAAAGAAGTAATCTGATCAAACAATTCTTGTTCCTTCTCGCTCAGGCGCCCGACCTCCTCTTCAGCCTTAATTTTCTCCTCCTCGGCTTTAATTTTCTCGTGACGCTTTATCCTCGCAGCGATCGCATCGTCCCGAGCCGCCGCGGCGCGCCGGTTTGGCGATCACCAAGGCCGCCATCGAATTTTCGGCTTCACGAAGTTTCGCTCGAATGTAGCGACTGCTTTGGACCTTTGGTTCGACCTCTTGAGTTTCTGAGCAAACGATCCCTTTCTTCTCTCATTTCTGTCAAGGACAACAAAGCGGATTGCGCTTTAAGCGACTTATCCGGCGGATCGTCTTCAAGATAAGAAATTTTACTTAAGGCTCGCCTACCTTTCGAACGGTCGGCTTCCCCTCTTGATATTTTGCGAAGAGTTGGTCGGCCGCCTTCATCGCATCAGCCATCACCTTAAAAGGCTCTTCCTTGAAACGAGCACAGTCCTCGTCCCCAAGGCCAAGCAGATCAAGGTTAGACGACCGGCTGGAATGACCTTTGCTTCGGTGACTCTTGTGTTTTTTCTTCTCGCAGGGGGTCGCAATCATCTTGGCGCCTCCTTTTGGTCGATTTCTCGGTTGCAACAGGCCCGGGGGAAATGACGTTCCTGTCAGGGTTGGCCGCAGGGCTATCCAGATCAATCTGTAACGGCTCGTCAACGACCGCTTTTTGAGATGCGTCGGCCGTCCCCCGAGGGGGAGAGTTATCCCCATCCTCACCAGACCACTGGGAAAAGAAGTCAAAATCCTGAACGCCCGCCATTTCAAATTGCGAGAAAACAAGATGCGTTAGCAGTTACACAAACAATTTGAAGTGAGCAAATAAATCTTAAAACTTCTACCAATAGCTGCTTGGACCGCCTTTGTGCCGCGGGCGTCTACTATCTTATTGATTTTAATGCGACCACCTTGGACGCAAGAGGCGACCCGCCTGAGCCTGCGGATCGTATCAATGTCCCCAATGTTGAGCTCGATTTCTTTATAAGAATACGCCCCAGGTTTCTTTAAAAAATGGTCATATGACTGCATTTGGTGACACTAGGGCGTCCCAAAGATTTTCCCTGTGTACCAAAGTGGCTATCCCTTTCATCGCTTCCATCGTGTAAGGAACGGCCCAGAAGAAGTCGTTCTTCCACCCGCTTGGCAAAGACTCCATGTACGGCTTAAAAAAGTTGTATTGCGACCTGTTCTTCAGAGAGACGGCCTCTTTTCGGGCCCCTTTGGTACCAGGCTCATAAAGGTAGCTCATCTCCATAAGGGTAAAAAACAGCCTCAATGAAACCGGCCGTCCAAGCGCTGTTAGGACATCCTCGTAACCTTGAATGAACGCCCAAGCGTTCGGGTTTAATTGGGAAGGTGCGACCTTAAGGTGGCGAAGGACTTGTCTTTGAAATTTTGTAAAGGGAGGGACGATCCCCATCCGCTCAAAGACAACTCGATACATCGTAAATTTCAGCTCATCGTGCCAAGTCGCTATGTTCTCATCCTTTTCCATGCCCTCCACTCGCCAGCCGTCAACGTAAAACTGGGCGGTCAAGTCTTGTTCGTCCGACGAATGGCGGCGAACTTTACTCCTATGATTCCTCAAGATTTCAGAAACCCAGGACATATCTTGCTCGGTCGCCATGTCAGGATCAATCCGTTCTGGCCCTAAAGCCGCGTCTTGAACCGCGCCGGGCACGACTTGCAAGGGCACGGGATTCTCAACGGCCTGAACACCGACTGTAGTCTCGGAAAGAAAAGAGGTCGAGCATTCCGCAGTTTCCCCAGGGTTTGGAACCACCTCAGCTCGGTCAGACATTCGAGGGGACTCGGAAGACGACATCGAGATCGAACTCGAAGTTCGGGCGACCGGCTTTTGGATTTCAAGACGACTATCTCGACCGCGTGAATCATCTTTCGAAGGGGCGGCGACCTCATCGGAGGAGTGCTCGGTTGAGCCATTGCTTTAGCTATAGACACGGCCGGGCTCCGGAGATTCGGCGAGTTTGTTTTGTCCGGGCGAGTAAACTGCGAGAGAGGGAAGCGGTCAAGATCGAGCACACAGTTGGAGGGGGCGACCTGGTCGTCCCCCGACCTGCTACCCCCTCCGCTGGTTGGAATAAAAAAAAAAATATATGTATATAAGCGATCAAAGTTAAGGACGTTCGTGTTACCTGAAAGGCCTAAGATGAATCGGCGCGCGGGCACAGGCGAGCTGTTCCCGAGCGGCGGCGAGCGGTGGCGGCCAGCGGTGGTCGTTCGAAATTTCAAGCGAAGAATGAGGCGAGAGTAAAGGGTGATTTCCTCCAAAGTCCCACCACCTTATATAGTGGGCCAATGGGCACTTCAGGCCCAAAAGCGAAGAGACACGCCTTGAGGAAGCCAGGCGTCACCTTGGAATGCGTGAAAAATCACGGCAGAAATCACCGTCCCCTCGCACTCCACGGCCGGTGTCGTACGCAGCCATAGGCCGCTCATTGGTTACAAGCTGTCTTTAACATCATTCAAAGTCAAGAAATCAAGCCTTAGCCCGCTCTCGACCCAGGCTTGGGGCAACCGTTTCAGAAGTGGGCTCAAGGCCCAATGCAGTTCAGCATGGCCCAATAACTACTACTATAAATATGGCACGAATCTCAAGGAGTTAGGTACGTCATTTATTACTATTCACTATTCACTATTGATTGCTGACTTGGGCGTCGGAGTGTACTCGCAGGTACCACCCAGGTGCGACCCAAACTTCGACACCAAGACGTTCAGCGACCGAGCTACAAGACTACATCAGAATCATACCTAGAGATCAGTACGGATCAGGTACGAAGAGAGAGGATCGCCCTGACGGAGACCCCGCTTCGGGGAAAAACTCTCAGCCCGATTACCAGTCCAAAGTAACGAGATTTTGCCTGCGAGATACCAGTCATGATCAGCTGAATAATTCTTGCAGGAAAGCCGAACATCTGTAGAGTATCCTGGAGGAAGCGCCAGTCTACCCGATCATACGCTTTCTCCAAGTCTAGCTTCAAAATCATTTCTCCTTTTTTCCGTCGACGCTTGGTCATTTGGTGAACAAATTACAGCAAAATAATAGCATTCTCTCTCGTCCCCCTTCCTGGAATAAAGCTGCTCTGAAGAGGACTAACAATATGATCCAGATGAGGGCGCAAACGACTCACCAACACTTTGGAGACAAGCTTGTGGATAACATTGCACAAAGTAATAGGTCGGAACTCTTTGAAAGTGGTGGGGCGGTCCCCTTTGGGAATCAAGACCAAACATCATCACCTATAACCTCCCAATACATTTTAAAAAATATGGGTTGGAAGCCATCAGGCCCAGGTGCCTTGTAAGACTTCATAGACATGAGAGCCGAATAAACCTCCTCCTTTGTTACGGGCTCAAGGAGGGAATCATGGGCAACTTCCCCTAAGGGGTTCTGAATAGCACCAAAGTGGCTTGGTAGGACATTATATGTATTACAGAAGAGATTTTTGAAAAACTTTACTGCCTCTAATTGAAGTACTTGCTGATCAGAACACCAAGTGCCACAAGGGAGATGCAGGCCGTGGATTTTATTTCTCTTTCGCCTAACAATTGTCTACGCCAGATTTGTCAAAAAAGAACGCCCCTATAAGCAGCGCTTTAAGTAAAAACGCCACGGATGGCCAAAACAGCTAACCCATACCCAGCGCTTTTTAAAAAAATGCTGCCCATCGCCTTTAAACGCACTAGCCATACCAGTAGCTTTTTAAAAACGGCTGGTATGGCTTCACGCGTTCTCCCAATACCCAACGCTTTTTAAAAAACGCTGGGTATGGCTTCACACGTTCTCCCATTACCCAGCGCTTTTTAAAAAGCGTTGGGTATGGCTTCACGCGTTCTCCCAATACCCAGCGCTTTTTAAAAAATACTGGGTATTGGGTCACGCGTTCTCCCAATACCCAGCGCTTTTTAAAAAACGTTGAGTTTCTTTTTCTCTCTCACGGACCTTCTATCTTCCCTCACTTGTCTTCTCTCACACATCTTCGTCTTCCCCCTCTTACTCCGTATTCCCCCTCTCCCTCTCCCTCTCTTCCCCACTCTTCGCCTTCCCCCTCTTCGTCTTCCCCCTCTTACTCCGTCGCCACCGTCAACTCCTCCACTTCCCCCTCTCCCTCTCTTCGTCTTCTTTTAACACTCACAACCCTTATCTCTTAGATCTACTTTTTTCTCCACCCCCAATTTGAGAAACCCTCACGCCCAACTCACGCCCAACCACTATTAAGACGCCGCCCTCCACCGACGCGTCTGCTCTGACGAACCCTACTGCACTCCGATCGACCACCGCGTCTGCTCTGCTCCGACAAGCCGCTTCCTGCTCATTCTCGTAAGTTCTGTTTTAATTTTAGGTTTTACTCTTAGATTTTTGATTTCTGAAATTCTAAGATTCTGATTTTAGGTTTTAGTTTTAGATTTTTGCTTTCCTTCATTCTGATTTCTGAGATTGCTTTCCTTCACTTTTTCTTTTCTTTTCTTTTTTTCATTTCCTCTTTCAATTACAATGAACCAAAGATACATACATTTTCTCCTATCACAAAAAAAAAGGATATATTCTCCTTTGGTTAACAAGCTTGCACATTTTTTTCATTGTTTTAACTAGATACAAAATATGCTTAAATTGACAGTTATGATGTGTTTATTATAGGAGAATGATAATGCTGGAAATTTTGCTCAAGAAACTCAACTAAATGCTAGAAACTATGCTGAAGGAAGCCAACTGAATGTTGGAAATGTTGATGGAAACCAATATGCTCTGCCTCATACTGCTAGTTTTATGGAAAATCCAATGATGAATATGAGAATTGTAAGTATTGACTTATTTTAGTCGCCCTTAAATGTGTATGTATCAGATTTTATACATAGTGTAACTCACTTTCTTTTGTTAAATTCATATTAATAAAAACTTGGTATTCTTAATTATAAGTTTGTTAACTAATTTAATTGAACTAATGGAATCTCCTTTTTGTATACTTCATATAGAACCAAGTGGCAATGAACCAACAAAATGTTGGAAACCAAGTTGTTCTGCCTCATGCTACTGGTTTGATAAGAAATCCCATGCTGAATATGGAAAATGTAAGTAAATTTAAACATAGACAAACTCATTGTCTTTTTTGAATTCTATATGGTACAATGATAGTATTCGAACTCATTGATTTTTATATAGTTAATTTGGCTGATCAAATGGAAATGAAAAAAAGAAAAGAAAAGAAACAGTGAAATTCTAAGATTTCTGATTATAGGAGAAAATGTATGTATCTTTGGTTCATTGTAATTGAAAGAGGAAATGAAGAAAAGAAAAGAAAAGAAAATGCTTTCTGATTTCTGAAAACATGAGAAACAGACACAAAACCTCTTTTATATTTAGTGCAACTCAACCAGTGAAGTGAAAAAGATTAAGGGGTTTCTGTTATAAGGTATTTGTTATGTACTCGTTATTTTGAGCTAATAATGAGTATTTGTTATAACTTGTGCTAGCTAGCTGTTGTAATTTGTAATGTTTTTGAACTGAAACTATGACTACAATCAGGTGGTGGTTGTAACTCGTGCGTATGGAAATCGCTCTCAAGTTAGATACATGATTGGTGGTTTAAAAGTCTACTATAGTCTATAGTCCATGGACACCAAACCTCATCACTTTGTCATCATGCCCCTATGCATTCACTCAATGGTTTTGTTGATCTTGGAAGATTCACATGAACAAGGTCTTGAAGAAAAAATGGACTGCTTTTGGAGATATGGCGCCATTGAAGATTAGAAGTTGATTTTCTATTGAAGAAAAAATGGATTTCTTTGTTATTTTGGATGTATGATTTAATTTTTTGGATGTATTTTGGATGCATGATTTAATTTTTGGATGTATGATTTAATTTTTTGATGTATGGTTTAATTTTTTTTGGATGTATGATTTAATTCAGGTTTAAATACAACAAATTCATAGATATCACTATTAAAAAATATTTTGGATGTATGATTTAATTTTTTTGTTGCAAATATAAAAAGGAAAATACACAAAAATAGAAAAAAAAAATTAAAAAAAAAAAATTTAAACAATGGGCAGCGCTTTTAAGGAAGTGCTGCCTATAGGGGGACAAGTTTGGGCAATGGGCAGCGCTTTTAGGGAAGTGCTACCTAAAGGAGGACGCGTTGGGGCAATGGGCAGCGCTTTTTAGGAAGCGCTGCCCATCTGATGACGCGTTTGGCAATGGGTAGCGCTTTTTAGGAAGCGCTGCACATTTGATAACGCGTTTGGCAATGGGTGGCGCTTTTTAGGGAGCGCTGCCCATTGTTGGAGTGGAATCAAGAATATGACGTCAAAGAAAGACTCAAAAGTGCTGCCCATGGATGAAAAAAAGCGCTGCCTATCAACTAGATCTGTTGTAGTTATATGGAAGAATCTTGTATTTCTGCTTCCGAGTTTGACCCAATTTTCTCTAGATTTCTGGTACCAAAGAGATTCTTCCTGAAAAAAACAGTATCATTATTAATACTTAAAATTTATACTCACACAACATGTACATATATTTATAATAGCTAATAATTGGTATATATTTGTCAAAAAAATTGGTAATATAAACGATTTTGGTAATTTTATTTGTAATTTTGTTTAGATTGAAATCAGTATTATTATCAGCCGATTTTGGTAAATATCACAATATAATATACGTGATGCAATGTTTAACTATCGTAAACTAATAAATAATAATAATATTAGCAAATTTATATGCTAAATAAACTAAAGTAATAAGTAATAAAATGTAATTTTTTTTGTGTTTGTATAATAATGATTGCTGAATAGATTTTTGTAAAAAAAAAATATAGTTAAATAGATTAATAAAATGTAGGCAATATTTAATGAAATTGATAAATAATATACTAATAATTAAGGTTTTGTTTGGTAAGTCTCATCTGCTGACTGATAGTGAATTGACTACTGGATGATAAATAGACGTGTTTGGTAAGCACTAAAGTTTAACGTTTTTTCAAACGCTACTTGAAGTAGTGTTTTTTGAAACGCTGCTTACAGCGTATAGCGTCTAACTCTTTTTGTCATTTTTACGCACATTATTTTTCTTAAATTCATTCTCTATCCTCTTTAAATTAAACTAAATAATTTTAAATCCCTATTTTTTTAATGTAATTTTATATTTATCAGTTAATTTAATCGTTATTTTTATCAAACACATGATTTGGTATCTGCTAGTTTACCCGTTATACGTTATATGCTAGCCAATCTGTTATCTGCTATTGGCTCATCCATAGCAATTTATGGCTCTAACTTGGATTAACATATTGTAAAATACAAGGGTAGAAAAGTTGTCAACTTTTTGCACCTTACTTCACATCACTCTTATGGACTAATTAATATTCCAAACGGCTCTCTTCAAGTTTATAACGGCTATATTCGTCCTCCATGACTATTTAATTAAGGAGCTCATTCTGAAGTTTCAAAGTATGAGAGTTAATTGCAACCTACACAAAGTCAAGTTCCTCAAAGCAATCAACATTCTCATCCCACACTCAAAGCTTCTACAAGTTCAGATCTGGGATCTTTTTCTTGAGTGCGTGTTAGCTTGTTTAGCATCGTATAATACTTTGTATTCATCTGTATTCAAACTCTTAAACATCCCAACACCCATACCACTTATTGTAAACACTATATTGTAAACATCACATCAAACTACCTAGAGAGATGTGAGTGTTGTTGGTGATTCTACTTGATTAGGTGAAGGTGAACTTTTAGGAATTTAGAAGAGAGTTTTCTAGTAGGTGGAAACAGTTTGTGTTGTTGTGTAAGAGAATACTTGTCTTTTGTGTGTGATCAAAAGAAAGTGATGTTATTAATCTTTTGTGGTTGAGCAAAAGCAGGTGTAATAACTATTTGGATAGTAGTGGAAACACTCATGTGGACGTGGGGAGAGGAAGTAGTCAAGGTTTGGGTGAACCTCTATAAGTCTACTGTGTCATTTAGTTACATTCATATCACTTTCTTATTTCCTTAACACACATAGTACTGTTTTCAAACCGAAGAGAAGGTTAGATTCTTCAACCTTCTCAAAACTGTTTTTTAACTTAAGTCATAATCCTTTAATAGACTAAGGTTCTGTTTGAAACAATGTTATTAAAATCGACCCGGAGATCGACTCGGTCCAGGCACTGGGTCATTGGGTCAATGGTCGGACCGAAGGGTCACTAGTCAGCCCGCATGACCCGTGACACTAAAAACTATAAAATTAATAGGCATGACAAGTATAAATTTATACTTCACAAGCTGGCAATTTTTTTTACCATACTTTAAAAAACTCACACAAGCCGACAAGTATGTTTTTTGGTATAAACTGATTATAAAAGTTTTAAGAAGACATGTAAAAAAAAGACTGCATTGTGCCAAAAAGAATACATACTCCTCACGTCAAAAAAAAAACAAAGATTAATACATAATCCAATTTTGTAAGCCAATCAGGGACGGAGGCATGTGTATGCCTCCCATGGCTCAAGCCCCCCCCCCCCCCCACAATGTTTTTAATTAATGTAATAATAATAGTATTAGTATATGATATGTGCTTAAAAAATAGTATTAGTATATAATACTAAATGGATATTAGTAGATAATAATAGAAATAAATAATGATGGAAGGAAGATAATAGATATCACATTCTAATAATTAAGGTTATTGACTCTCAGTAAAAATAAATTTAATAAATCACAAATCTAAACCTCACTTACTCAATAGTTTCATATATTTTACAATTACTTTAACTCGACTAAAAGTACTCTATCTTGTTGTTATGAAAAATGTATCACAAATAAATACAAAAAAAAAAATTGATAGTAAATTCTAAGATATCCATGCAAAAAGGTGAGTGCCAATATGGTGCTACCAAATAAGTAAAGATAAAGTTAAAACTATTTTTTAAAACAATTTAATTAGTTTAAAGTAATAAAATCGATGTGACGTAAACTAAGTGTCTAAGTGTGTACGATCAGGACATTACTAAGGTACTAGAGTAGTTACATTTTTTTACATAATTTCAAGATTGATTTTAATATTTGTAGCTCGCCCCCGTACACATTCGATCCTGGCTCCGTCCCTGAAGCCAATACATCAAAGTCACAAGTGGTGCAGTAGTAAGTATAGTGCAAATGAGGTAGTGGTCAGGGGTTCGATTCCCTTGATTACCACTTTTGCTAACCATTTAAAATTACCAATGCTTTGACCCACGGGTTGCAAAATCGGTCCGGGTCATCGGTTCAATGTCGGGTCGTCCGGGTTTCACCGGGTCACAACGGTTCAACTGCATATGCGATCCAATTAGTAGCTCGGACCGTTCTTGTTATCGGGTCACGGTCCGACCGGCCGGATCGGTCCGGGTTTAATAACATTGGTTTGAAAACTACTTTTCTCTTACTAGCTAAAATCGTTCTAAATCATCATTTTTATTTCTCATTCATTATAGAGACGGTTATTGTTTTATTGTGAAACTCACTTCAACCAACCTTCTCATCTCCAAGCTAAGCTTGAGAATAATTTGTTGTGAAGGTTTCAGGTTTCAGAAATTAAAAATGGCACACAATTCAACCCCTCATTTCTTGTATAACTTAGTCACGTCAGAAAGACACTTTGGGCAAACACCTCACGCAAGCCCTAGCATAGCATACGGAGGGAAACAAAACTATATTCCATTCACCGTAAAAGGAATTATTATTATTAAGCAACATATATATAAAGCTTTTTATTTGAGTAAAAAGAAATATAGATTTTAAATAGAATGAATATGAAGTTTTATATTTAAAAGTTGAAACTACTAATAAATAATAAAAGTAATAAATACTAATAATAATAATAATAATAATAATAATAATAATGGTCAAAAAAAGTAATAATATTAAAATAGATAAATAAAATGTGGAAAATAACTATATAGGCCTATTTATAAAATAAAAAAATTAATAATATAATAATAATTATTTTATTTAAAACTAATATTGATTTTTAACAATTTAAAACTTTAACATAAAATATAAGAAGCTCTAAAATTATTAGTTACTTTTTGACCAAAATATTAATAGTTACTACAACCAATAATATTAAACATCCAAACACTGATGGATTCAGAAATTTTTAGTAGTATGGGAAAAAATAATATGATATGTTCTTTTTTTTTTTTTACAACAATATGATATTTTTTTAGAAAATATATAACTATATATCTATATATATGTATATATATAATTTCACAATAAAACGGAGTAGATACCTAAACTAGTATAAAATAATAACACTTATTTACTAAGTAAGAAATGGAAAGTAACAATTTAGTCCTCATATATCTGTCAAAATTAGTCATTTAAAATGATTTTAGAAATATTTTAGTCCTCTTAAGAGATTAGTTTGACTAATATTTGTTTTTAATGATTAAATGAATACTTTCCATATTTTAGAGAACAACAAAATTAGCACCAATTATTCTCACTTATATTTCTTAGGCTTAAATATCATTTTGGTCTCTCTGCAATTACAGTGAATATCCACTTTTTTCCCTGTAATTTATTTTAAGAAAAGGCCCTTGCAAACTTTTTTTCTTTTTAGTCTCTATTGTCATTTTTAAGCTGATGTGTCATAATTTTTGTTGACTGATGAGGTGGCACATTTAGATGTTGTTGGCAATGGTGACATGGATACTTTGCCCATATGGACTGCCACCTCATTAAGTCGATTAGTCACCGGCAAAATTAGTGGATACTACACATAAATAACACGGTAACAAAAAAATATTGTAGTTAGGGGTGTTCAGCGTGTCGGCAAATCCAAACTCACCCATAATCCAAACCAGACTGATATGTTTGGTTCGGATACTTTTCGTGTTCTGGTAAAAATTGAACAAATTCAAACCAACCCATAGTTGTTTTTTTATAAGCAAAGAATAATATTAAAAGAGAGTGCAAACGGGCACCCCAACTGGAACAAATGCAAGAGGCCTCATTAAAACCTCGGGTTTTTTTTTTGGTACCCCCACCCATTCCCCTAACACCCCCACCCACCGTGTGAAAATACCAAAATACCCCTGACTCTTTACAAAATCACAATTTCTTCACACAATTGGTCATACCTACGTTTGACCACCTTCACTCGCATATACGCCAGCTTCGACGTATATACGATCACCAAATCAACCAATCGTATATACCCCACCGACCCTATATACGATTTAACACTTTTTACTCACCGTATATACCCTATTCAGCGTATATACGATTAGCGTAAATTCATCCACTCGTAAATACGCCAAAGACCCTACATATACGACGAAGAAAAAGTAAGCATCGTATATACACTGCTTTTGATGTAAATACGATGAGCAATTTTTTTTTTACTAATTTTTTTTCTTCGCTTGCGGTGTCCGGTAGGCATAGAGGGAGACGTGAGGTCTCTCCGATCAGAGAGATAGGGGAGTCATCTACTGCTCCGAGTACGAGGACTCGGAGGCATAGAGCTCACCGACACCTCCCGAGATACGCTCACGACGATCGGGGACTGGATTAGGGAGCTTGTGAGGGCTTGTAGAGGATTCGTGTGACGGCGACATCGCGCATGGCGGTCCGGCGTGTCGGACAATCCATAGGATGGTGGGGATGGCAAAGACCGGATGACGTGGTGGGAGCTTAGACGACGGGGCGCGGGGCGAGGGGGACGCCGTTAGGGATTTTTATTTGTTTTTGATGTATTTGATATTATATTGGCACTTTATTATATTATTAACTTTTTTCGGATGTTTTATTTATTTTACGAGTTTCCATGAATTTTTGATTTCATTGATTCGATAAAACAAAGTTACACTGGCGATAAAACATAAACAACTTGAATAAAAATAGACAGATAAAATGAAAATACAATAGAAACTACCGAAAGCGTGTGGAGTTAATCGACGAATGATCTCAATGACGGTCTTACGGTTTCAACATACACATGAATGTAACTCTTCCATTTAAACATAATATGATTTGACATCATCCGCCGGAGGTCATCCTCGGTGTTGACATCCACGGCGAGAAAAGTGAAGACCTCCATCACCCATTCCGGTTTCCGATAAACGATACGAATTATCTCATGCTCGTGCGTTCTGCGGTTGAACAAACGCGATGATTTCGCTTAGAGCGAGAAAATGATATATCGTGTTTTAACCTACACGAAACAACATCTCTCCCATCGAAACTTATACCATCATCTTTCAAGATGATGCCACGATGATCAAGAAACCCCATATTAGAATGAACGATAGTGAGGAAGAAGGCTCGTAGTATGACATTAGCGAAGTCGCATGATGTTCACTTGTGATGTGTGAGAGAAGGAGGAAGTTGAATTTTTGGTGTGAAAATAGTGATGGTGGGAGTGAGTATTTATAGATGAGGTAAAAGATTATCAACCGTTGATTTTGGCGTGCAATCTACACCGTTGATCAACTTTGAAAGCGAAATCATGATCAAGTAAATTTTTTTACAATTTTAAAAAAAAAAAAATTTAAGGCGCATCGATATATATGTCATTTGGGACATATATACGATGTGTAGTTTTAACGCATCGTATATATGCCCCAAGAAGTATATACGATGCGTTAAAACTACACATCGTATATATGTCCCAAATGACATATATACGATGCGTCTTTTTAAAAAAAAAAAAATAGATTAGAAAGGGCATTTTGGGGATTTCAATTTGGGTGGGGGTGTTAGGGGAATGGGTGGGGGTACCAAAAAAAAAACCCTAAAACCTCCCTAGACCAAAATCCAAGGGAAAAAGACACTAGGCCTCATCCAACCCAACCCATAGTTGTTTGGTTTGGGCATCAGATATTAAAAAACAAATCCACGAACCCAAACCAAGACATATTGGTTTTGTAATTTTAGAAGTACAATATTTTATTTGCTTAAATTTTTTACCTTAATAATTTATGATTAAGTCGTAAAACTTCAATAGTATGAATGAGAATATATTAGTGCATTTGAGTTTGATTTGGTATGATTTTTAAATTCTAGAATTTTTTTAGCTATTTAGAAATGTTGAAATATTACAAAAAAGTGTTGTTTATTAATTTAAAAAAAATATATTAGTGAATGATCTGTGAGCCCAAATGGAACCAACACGTCCAATATCAGTTTGGTTTGGTTCGGATTTTGAAGAAAAAATGTAAAATCCAGACCAACTCAAACTGAATAATTATAATTGGTTCGGGAAACGAATTTAGTCAAATCCAATTCAAACCAACCCGCAAATACCACTAAATTGTAGCTAATAAATAATAATATTGTTAAGAAATTTATATGTTTGAGAGAATGTGTATGACGTTTTGTGTTTAAAGGGTAAAAAAAACTCAAAATAAACTAAAGTAAAAGGTAATATAATATTGCAAGAAATTATATTTGAACAAATTAGTAAAAGGTAGAAAATGATGATATTTAATTAATGAGATGAGATTTTGGTCAAAAAAAAATTAATGAGATTAATTATTTTAAAGTAATTATTACTGAGTAATATTCTCTAGGTCCCTATTATAAGAAAAAAATTTGCAGTTTTAAGTTTATTGAATAACGAATGTATCTAACCTATATTATAAGACATATACATTAGTTATTTAAAAAATCTAACACTACAAAAATTTCTTATAATAGGGACCGGATGGAGTACTACACTAATTTAGTAAAATAATAATATTTTTTTGACAAAATTAGTAAAATAATTATATTCAAATTGTTTATTGAAATGATGAGTTAATGACAGAATTTTTTTTTGACTGGAATTAATGAGAGAAAATGAATGCCTATAAATACCTTATGTAAGAATTTATTTTCACCCATAAAGAAATTATATGCACAAACATTTTACAGAGGTTTGTGCCTCATCGATCTTCTCCTTGAAGACCATCAAAGGTATCTATATATTTGTGATAATTCTCCACTTGACTTATTATTACTAGTGTGAGAGATCTTTTTCTTTCATCATTTCAATTTTCGTATACATTTTGAATTGTCGTTTCTTCTTTTTATAACCTTTATAATTTTTGTCATTTACAGCTTTGATTCTTATTGTTCTTTTTCTCTTTGGTAGATCTTATAATGTCAAATAGAATTCATAAACTCAACTTATTTTTACACCAATATTAGATTCCAACTTGTTAACTCAGTCAAAAAAAAAACCTTGAGTTTCTTACCTTATTTCAGCAAAACCCACAAAAAAAAACTCAGATTTGAATCATGTGCAGTCGCCGACTATTACAATTGTACAATCAACATATCTAGACCATCCAATCTTAACTGAATGACCTAGATTTTAACTTTATGTTTTATATTTTTAAAGTTAAAGATTTAGATCATCTGATTAGTATGGAATGACCCAGATGTGTTGATTGCGCAGTTGCACTTAGAACTACAAAGAATTGTGGTCCAAAAACTCTAGTAAAAATGCATTGTAAAAAATGTCTAAGTCTAACGGATTTATTTTCTTATAAGCAAATGTTAGTTGTTAGTAATTAAAAAGGACGTAGAGGAATATTAGTTTCTAAGATATAAACACTAGACCCTTTTCTTACAACTTTTTCATGTTTCTTAGCTAGCCAACAAAATCTAACTGATTTGTTCCCCATTTCTATCGAGCATATAGGTGATGTCACACTGTCTAACAAACCTACAACTTGCACCCTTTCCATAACAAAAATCAGCCACAACATGACACATAAAAACAAAATTTTGTGAATCCTACTCAACTTCCTCCTAGGCTCAAAAATCTTTTATAAAATCCCATCATTTCACTCACCTTACCATAAACAAAATTATCTTTGTCACCCACTAAGTCTTTTATTTTCTTGGGGCACTGAATCCAATTTCAAAACAACAATGTTATTTGGACAAAAAAATTAGACAAAAATAGAGAAAAACCAACTTACAATATCAATTAACTAAGTTTTTTAAGTCATTAACCAAGTGATCAATTAACCAAGTTTTTAATTAATGCCTCGAAAACTGTGAAAAAATAGGTTGGCTAATGGTCTAAAAAACCTGATTAGTTAGTATTGTAAGTTAATTTTTATCTATTTTTAACTGAAATTTTTGACTACGTAATGGTTTAATCAACTTCATAGCATTATTGATTTCAAAAACATTGGTGAACACACATTGGTGAACACAGTAGGCTGGTACATGAAGCAAGTTCACTCTATTGGGTCCATAATTGACCTCATAATTGACCTCATTCCACGTGGCTACCATGCATTGGTAATGTGGTTGTAAGATTGATTGATGGTTGGCATTTTCTTTACAACTTCAAAAAATAGCAAAACAAAATAGCCACCGGTGCCTTCTGTTTTTTCTTGTTTCTTATATATAAATATAAATAAAAAAAATTAAAATTGAGGTTCTCTTTCTATTTCCCTTTCTCTCTCTAAACCATTAAAAACTCTGATATCAAAATCTCAAAATTATTATTGATTGGAACTTAAAAAGGGTTGTTTTTCGTTTTGGGTTTGTAAAGCAAAGGAAAAAGAGTCAATTTTTAGGTAGATAAAAAATGCCCATGAATTATTTTTTTGATGAATAGTTGTTTTCTTCTATTTACAAGATTGTAGAGCAAAGAAATCAGAACCCAGAATTGAGAATTTTAAAAGGGTGTTTTTCTTTTGAGGAATGGTAGAAGGAGATAATGGATTTTTGGCCAGAATTTCTTGCAAGTAGTTCTGGTAGAGAGTTTGTAGCAGGTGGATTTGGAGGAATTGCTGGTATAATTTCTGGTTATCCACTTGATACACTTAGAATTAGACAACAAAGTTCAAAAAATGGTTCTGCTTTTAGCATCCTTAGAAACATGGTTTCTTCTGAAGGACCTGGTTCTTTGTATCGTGGCATGGCAGCACCATTAGCTTCTGTTACTTTTCAGGTTAGTTATGTTATTTTACTCTCTTTCTCTTTTATTGTTTCTGAGGTTAGAATTCAAGAGAATCAGATTTCATTAATTTTCAGATGTTGCATGTATTATGTGTTTTATGATCAACATGGTGTTGCATGACTAGATTGTTCATGATTTTTTTGAAGAAAAATATTCTTAAACTTCCTATCTTTTTCAGAATTTTGATTTGCCGTAGGATTCTAAATGTTTCTCTGATTCTCTGATAGAGGCAATTGGATAAAGAAAAAACATGCCCATTAAGAGAAATAAATTATTTTCATTTATTGGATTTATTTTTTTTCTTCTTTTGAATTAGTTTTATATTTAGAATATACTCATTGATGGGGTTGCTTGATTCCCTTTGAAAAATATCACTTTCCACTTCCAGTTTCCACGGCTTTTAATTTTATAATCATTGAATACCCTTTTTGGTCATTGTCTTTGAATTGTTTAGGAATAAGATTAGGATTAAATTAGGATCAGGATCACTGACTCATTAATACCTTTTTCCAACTTAAGCAATATTAAAATCAAAAGATTTGGTCATAGTACAAATTATAATCGTATTATTTAAATAACTAATGTACAAGGCATGTTAATCATTCAAGTACCTAAGAAAATTGTTGTTCCCACTGTTGATTGTATTGGCAATTTGAGAAACCCAAGTGTGGGCAGTGGTCTATGGGTGTATAGTGTTTATTTGTCATTTCGTCTAAAAAAACTTAAAAAAGTTGTGATTGTGACACCAAAATTGTGACTCAAAGCAGCAATAAATTTTCATTTCACATTATGTCAAATCAATAAGATACTTCAAAAAACATTTTTCTTCAAAATCATTGTCTAACATTAATTATTATTGTTGGCAGAATGCTGTGGTTTTCCAAACATATGCAGTTCTGTCAAGAGCATTTGACTCATCTGTTTCTGCTAAAGACCCTCCTTCATACAAAGGTGTTGCATTAGGAGGAATTGGCACAGGAATTCTTCAAAGTCTATTACTTTCCCCTGTAGAGCTTATTAAAATTCGTCTTCAACTGCAAAACACAGAATCTGCAAAAGGTCCTGCAAAAGTAGCAAAAAATATCTGGAAAAAGAGGGTATTCATGTATCTATAGAGGACTAGGAATAACTGTAATGAGAGAGATGCACCTGCTCATGGTGTTTACTTCTGGACATATGAATATGTTAGGGAAAAATTACATCCAGGTTGTAGAAAAAGTGGTGAAGAAAATTTGAATACTATGTTAATATCAGGTGGATTAGCTGGTGTAGCAAGCTGGAGTTGTTGCTACCCTTTTGATGTTGTAAAGACAAGATTACAGGGTCAGACAATTTCTTCTTTGAAATACAATGGTATTATTGATTGCTTCAAAAGAGTGTTAAGGAAGAAGGTTACCTTGTGTTATGGAGAGGTTTAGGAACTGCAGTTACTAGAGCTTTTGTGGTGAATGGTGCTATATTTGCTGCTTATGAGGTTTCATTAAGATTGTTGTTTAACAATGGTAATATTCCAATGCAGGAAACTATTTAGAAGAATCATCATTCAAGCAATTCATAAGAATAAAAAATTAGATGTTATATTTAATCAACATTTGTAATTGCTAAACAATTTATATTTGATGTTCATTATATAGTGATTGCCAAAAATTTCTTCTCATTCTTCTATTCATTGACTGTGATGCCTATGAGATTAAAATTTCATAGAGAATAGAATTGTGCAGATTCATTTGATACAGATTCATGTATTGTTATTGTTATTTGTATAACAGCAGAAAAGAGTGACAAAATGCAACTTATGAGCTTATATAAGATAACTGTTTAACAATTGTAACATTCCTATGAGACTACAGCAGTCACCAGAGCATTTGTGGTGAATGGTACCATATTTTCTGCTTATGAGATTACACTAAGATTTCTGTTTAACAATGGTAACATTCCAATGCAGGAAACAATTTAGGTACAACTGTACAAGTAACTTAAAACAATAAAAAATTTGCTGTTGTATTCAGTCAACATTACTATTGTAATTAACTAAGATGCCAACATGTAGCAATGGAGCCAATAATCAATAAATCAAAAACTTAAGGTTTTTTCAATTTTTTCCCATGTTCAATAATATACACAAACTAGTCCATATGCAACCAAGGTGATAATTTACTATATGTAGCAATGGAGCCAATATAATCAATGAATCAAAAACTTAAGGTTTTCAATTTTTTTCCCATGTTCAGTAATATACACATACTAGTCCATATATAACCAAGGTGAGAAGAGTCACATATTTGGGAAAAGTGAAAATGCTAAAAAGTTATCTTCCCTGATTTCAAATATACTATGAATTTAATTTATATGCATTTTAGACTGTCAACCAATCACAATTTGCGGCGTTATTAAAAATGATTCAATTTTCTCTCAACTATATTGAAAGCTATTTCTACCATATTGTAATTGACTGCATAACAATTAAACTCATATACTATTACTTCTTGCATCACTATCTTCACATTAGATACACTCACTCATTTCTGAAATATAAGCGAAAATGGATCAACAAAAGTGATGTATGATCTCATCCCAAATTTAAACCAAATACATCAACTTTGGTTGGCTCATTTTTGCTTATATTGTGTAATGGAAAGAGCAATCTTTAGTTAATGCATATACTAATACGTGCATCATATGAAGAATAGAAAATGCAAACAAATTGAAAACAAAGTAAATAGACCCTCAAATTTTACACAAATCACTAAACTAAGGAACCATTTTATTCTGAACTCCACACACAAAATACCAATTAAGGGCAATTCAGAGAAACCAGATGCAAGACAAAACCAATATTCAGAAAAATAGACTCATATCATACATAGACTTAATCACATACACAATCCTCAATGATACATATTCATATATTGTTATTCTATAACAACAACAACAACAGAAATGAGTGACAAAATGCAAATCAAAAAAGCTACACATTCTCAGAACCAAATGGTTCCATCTGAATCCTATCATCATCACCAAGATTAAGACCAGCCATAGATTCAGCCAATCCACAACTAGTTTCAACCAAAACATGAGGATCATTATAGTTTCTAACAGCTTGAACTATACCTCTAACACGTTTAAAAGCATCTTCATAACAAAAAATCTCTGGCCCCACAAACACACCGTGACACCCCAATTGCATCATCAACGCCGCATCGGCCGGAGTAACAATCCCGCCGGCAGCAAAATGCACCACCGGAAGTCTACCCATTTGCTTCGTTTGCGCCACTAGATCATAAGGCGCCTCAATTTTCTTAGCAAAAGTGAAAACTTCATCATCATCCATGTTACTCAGTATTCTCAATTCTTTCATCAAACACCTTACGTTCATCACAGTTTTCGCGACGTTACCGGAATTTGATAAATCGCCTTGAATTCTTATCATCGCCGCGCCTTCCCTGATTCTCCGGAGAGCCTCACCGAGGTTGCGGGCCCCACAAACAAAAGGGGAACGGAAATTGTGCTTGTTGATATAATTCTGATCATCGGCGAGAGAAAGAGCTTCGCTTTCATCGATGTAATCGACGCCGGTAGCTTCAAGGATCTGTGCTTCAACGAAATGACCGACGCGGGCGCGTGAGATGACGGGAATTGAAACAGCGCGTTTGATTTCTTTGATGAGGGAAGGGTCTGTCATGCGGGAAATGGTGGTGGCGCCGGTGAGGATAGGATCGGAAACAGTGACGGCGCATGCACCGGCTTGTTCGGCGATTTTGGCTTGGTGAGGATTTGAGACTTGGAAAATGGCTCCACCGCGGAGGGTTTGAGTGACTCCTAATTTGAATGAGAATGGATTTTGTTTTGGATCGGTGATTACGGTGGTGTTGTAGAGTGTTACGGCGCCGTCTTCCGCCATTGTAGTTGAAGTGTTTGTGAAAATGCGGAAATGAAAAAGAGGCTCGAAGTGTTTGTGAAAATGCGGAGGTGAAAAGTGAAATTGATGCGAAGGTGGAGTGTTAAGTGAAGTAAGTAAATTGAGTCTCAGAGAGAGGGATCTGGAAGTTTGAGTGGTTTCAAGAAAATTCGAGCAAGTATGATCTGTGTCGGTGGCAAGCGACACGAGTCGCGAGATGTAGAAAGTTCGATTCCGTTTCGGAGGGAATATTCAATTCAATATTACTAACGTACCTACCCCCGCTTTTGCTGAAAGAGAAGAAGAACCCTCTTGTTTGGGTTTCAATGAGGAGTGTTTTTGAATTTCTTTGGTTGGGAAAATATATTTAGATTTATGTTGTTAAAATCAATTCTCGTCACCGCAAAACCAAACATACACTTAATTGATGTCCTCTATAGATCTAGTGCACGTTGATTTTGTTTTAGATGGAGTTTAATTTGGTTTTTGTGATGGTTCTGACCCCTGCCAAGCTCTATGGATGAGCTCCGTCGTTGAATTTTATTCGACGTCGAGTCGACTTCTATAATGGTGGCAAACTATGCCGAATCACAAGACGATGTAAACACTGATAAAAGCTAAGTCTAGAGTTCGAGCATATACATGTGATTTCTTATATGGGCCAGCTCGGAACTGAGCTCCTAATATGTGTTAATTGACGTAGTCTCAACCCACGTCACGTCTTTGTAGGAAGTGGTTACCAAGGGATATTTCACCACAAAGTCTAGGCGTACTGCTTTCGAAAAATTATACACGATCTCCCACTTTCAGGGAGGTATTCTAGTTCAGCTCAACCGCAATACAACTATTATAAATACGGGGCATCTGAGTCCTTTAAGCCCTAAATCGACTTAGGCATTGGATTTGGAGTGTCATTTGCAGGCACACCATCTCTGTTGCAACTTGAAAGTGCTTTCCACAGTGTGTTGAGGGTATCCATCATTGTGCTCATCGCAACATTAATAATTTTGAATCAAAATCTCATCAGTTCCGAAGATAAAATTAGCATAACATTTGGTTTGGTTTAGATGGTTCCATAAGATAGTTTGAATCAATGCAATCTAAATAAATGCGATTTGGATTAGATCGAATAATTCATGTAACATCTTGATTCTCCAGTGTGTCTAAAAAGAGGGAATCGTATCTAGTAATCGAGTAGGTGTAATTAGTATATGGCTCTATATGAGAAAATGGGTTAAAACCTTCAAAACTTGAGTGCAAATTAGTTAGGAGGTATGTATATAAGTATGAGATTTTTTCTTTTGAGACTCCCCCTAGTCACTTGGAATTGCCAAAATATTTCTCATTTTTTTTACTCATGCCTCCTTCCCCACTCTTCCCTACTTCCTCTTCTCTTCACCTACCTCCTACCACAACTCTCCACCACCTTCACTACTTGTCATCAAATCATCAACCAATGTTGGTTTACACCCCTCCCCTCCACCATTAGTGTTTTAATAGTACCACAATCCTATTTTTTGCGTTTTCGTTCAGTATCTTAATAGCGATCAACTTCGATAATAAGATACTAGCCATGATATTTGCCAATAAGATATACACTTAGTATCAAGATACCAAATCTGATCGATATAAAGGTATTGAGTAGCAAAATGTAGAGGCCTCAAACCACATGTTCGGTACCTTGGTAGTGATTTTCATCGGTACTTGGTTACCAATTGTGTTATGTGAGGGCACGTTCCAATTACACAATAAATACAAAGGTGTCGATGACAATCAGTAACAAGGTACTGATCTCACTCAGTACCTTATCGAGCGTTTATCAGTTGCGAAAAAAAATGAAAACGACAAACAATACCTCTCAACAATGATGAACAACAGTGATAGTGTGGGGTGCGACTATGATGATATTGAGTGGTGAACTTCCATGTTACTAGTGGTGATGGGGAAGGTGAGTGATAAATGAGAGTGTGAGAGTAATGATGCCTACGTTGTTGTAGCCTTCATCTTGTAGCCAATAGAGTCCTTGCAGCAGACTAAACGCTTCAACCTATGCCGGTGAGGGGGTACCTTTACTGAGTTTGGTCATAGCTTTGATGAAAGACCCATTTGCATCACGTATGAAGCACCCAGAACCAAAACAGCCTTCTTGATTGAATAATGATGTGTCGATGTTGCACATGAGGCGACCTTGCGGTGGCGGCTGCCAAGGGGCATTGTCTCTATTGTGATCATCCTGATGTTGTCAGTTTTAAAGGACTTAAATGGGGAGTAATATACAAATACTTTTATAAGTGTTCAAAGAGCCTCGAGAGTTACTTCATTGATATATAATAGTACTTTTTCCCGCCATCTAATTGACTTGAGTGGAAAGCTCTTTGAAACTTCAACGAACAATCAATCTTTGAGATTCATTCAAGATGACAACTTTGACATTGCAGAAGATGAGCTTCGTGATACTGATATTGTGCCTTACAATATCTCTAGATAAAGATAACCAAAACAAACACAAAAACAACTTCACCATTATTCCCTTACATTCCTTTTCCAATCCCCCTATTTCTTTATCCATCAAGAACACATTTTTCTCTTCTTCTCCATCTTCTCTTGAATATGATTTCTACCGCAATTCTTGTCCACAAGCTGAACGTATTGTTCGTGATACAATTCACCGTCTTCACAGAACAAAGCCCTCTTTGATTCCCTCTCTTATAAATCTTGCTTTCCATGATTGCTTCATTCAGGTAATTCTTTCTTATTCCTTTTTTTTCCTGTTATTCAATTTAATTTCTTGAAGAATTTCTGTTGCAATGTTTGAGGAATAAAATTAGGGTTTAATGGGATTTATTTGTATCAGGGATGTGATGGTTCTATTTTGTTAGATGATGATGATTACATTGATTCAGAGAAAAAGGTACCTCCTAATGGAAATCTCAAAGGTTTTGATGTAATAGAAATCATCAAATCTAAGCTTGAACAAGCTTGCCCTAGGGTTGTTTCTTGTGCTGATATTCTTGTCCTTGCTGCAAGAGACTCTGTAGTTATGGTAATATTTGTTTTTTTTTTCTTCTCTATACTTTCTTTCTATCATCATTCACTACTAAAAAATTTCTATTTAGGGATGTATTTTAGTAACCGATTTAAGGACCGAAATCTCAAATCAGTTGCTAAATCGGCCTCTAAACATTCGCGATCCATGATTTAGCGACTTCTCAAAATCGGTTGCTAACTATTTTTGCGATTAATTTGGGGACGAATTTTGAAAATCAGTCCTAAATCGGTCGCTAACTTATTTAATGTGACCGATTTAGCAACTTTTTTTCGGTCTCTATATCTATCGCTAAAAAGAGATGTTTTAGTAAAGATTGTGTGCATAAGTTTAATTGACTGTTTGACCATAATTTAGCTTTGTGTATTTTATAGGCTGGTGGTCCATTTTATCCTTTATATACAGGAAGGAGGGATGGTTCTAACTCTTTTGCTGACATTGCAACATATGAACTTCCTTCACCCTATGCTGATTTATCCGAAACTATTGCATCCTTCAAATCAAGAGGATTTGATGAAAGAGAAATGGTCACTCTCTTAGGTTAATTTCTAGCTATTCTATCAAAAAAATTCTTTGTATTAATGTAAAGCAAAGCTTTTTTGTCTTCTATTTATTTGTATGTTTCCTTATTTTGAAGTTGCTGTGATGGGAATGCCCTAGTTCCCTCTAAATTCATCACAAAAACATGGTATACTTTCGGCCCAAATTTACAATGTTCTTTTTAGTGAGCTTATAAGTAATGGTGCGTGATCTTAGCCCAAATTTAAGGGTGGACTCGCTCTTGCTTGCTTATTGTTGGATTCAAGTGTGAGTGATTAGTTGCACATTGACTAGGAATAGGCTATACAAAAGAGAAGTGACTCTTATACCCAATGTCTTAAACTTTTGGATGAAAATTTGATGACATAGTCTTTTGGTGGTTCTGATTATTAGCTAATTGTTGCTTGCAATGTTCTCCGAACTCTCAACAATTGATATCAGAGCAGAATTACGGTTAAGCCTAATGGAGGAGTAAGTGTATATCTAGGTAGAGTCGGCCGGAGTGGTCCCCGGCCTCTTGGTGCTACTCATCATTAACCCATTGTCATTGTTTGCATATGTCTTTGGTTTCTCCTTGGGCTGCTTATTTGATTCTTGTGCAATTTTCCATTATCAATTGATGACTTAGTCTATCCATTTTTTCCCATCCAGGTGCCCACAGCATTGGAGTGATCCACTGCAATTTCTTCAAAAACCGTCTCTATAACTTCAGTGGAACTAATGAACCTGACCCTTCTTTAGATATTGAATTTCTAAATGAACTGAAATCAAAATGCAGTGACACTGATACGTTGTCTACTTCAGCATCAGGATATATGGACACTGAACAACCTCTTTCAGAATTTGGGATGTTATATTACCGCGGCCTATTGCAAGGTAAAGGAATCCTCTATGCTGATCAGCAGTTAATGGAAGGGGAAAAAACTAAGTATTGGGTTCAAGAATATGCATCTCATCCTACTTTGTTCCATCATGATTTTGCCTTGGCAATGATGAAACTTTCAGATCTCAAGGTCTTGACCCAGCCTATGGGACAGATTCGGGTCAAGTGTTCAAAGGTTGCATGACAATTGTTAAGAGAAGTGTTTCACTATGAAGCATCGATGCATTGATACATATACAAACACCAGACACGACACTGACACTGAGACATAGACACCGGTTTTAATTTGAAAAATGGAAGCAATTAAAGTGTCAGTGTCTGACACGATATATGCCAGGCACTATAGACGTCTTAAATTTGAAGTACCGGTGTTACAGAGGTGTCTCACAACATTCTCCCTCGCTCACAAAAAAAAAATTATGTGTGTATGCATTACATTCTACTTATCAATTGTAAATTTGTAGGAGTTAAGGATTTTGAATACATTCATGTTTTCTTACACTCTTATCAAGTAACTTAACAGAAGCTGAAAATTTGTTATGATCCATGTATCTTTGAGAAAGAAATTGAAGCTTTAGAAGTTTATAAAATGGGAAAATTGGCAAACAAGAAAGTTAGAGATCCATATAGTTTAAGAAAGCTCTAAACACTAGGAAATTGAGAAGAAACTAAACCAAACAGAGAAGATAGCTCTAACAATAGGAATTAAACCAAATAGAGAAATAAGCTCTAACAATAGGAATTATACCAAATAACAGTACAATAAAAGGAGAAAAGGAAAATAAGAGGCACAAAATTGTAAAATAGAACTGATTTCCACCCAAGAGTGCTTGAATGAGATAATTCAGATCTCTTCCAGCTTAACTAGAGGTTATGGGTTCGAATCCAGCTCTGATAATGCAAAGAAATAAAAAACTCTTGAGGGAGAGGTTTGCCGCCCATTATAGTCCTACTCGACTCGAGAGATTAGTGCCTGTAGTTGCACGCAGAAGATACTCAGTTTACACTGAAAAAATAACTGATTTCCTATACATTATTAGATGCTTTGCATAGTAGTTAAATGATTATCTTTTCGGTAACTGAATTGAGCCAAGTCTTTCCTTTGAGCCTTTGAAGCTGATAGAGGGTTGTGGAACACAAAACTCAGAGTTTATGTTCATGAAAAACTTGTCCACAATGTCTAAATAGACAGGACATTTAAGGCGAGAATAGTAGTAGAGTGCCTCTTCAATATCTAATACATGCTCAAGATCACTTGGATCCATCATATCCATTTCCTTCATCTTCTGTGCTAAAAAATGAGCTCCCTTATTCAAATCCTCTTCCTTTCTCAGTTGTGGATTCCCTTTGTTTTTCTTCTCTTCTGTTTGTGGACTTTGCTTTGCAAAACACATGAAACTTCCATTGCATGAAGAAGCTTCCATTGCTGACTCTTTTGAAATCATATTCATTTTGTTTAGATCAGATTGCATGAAATCATAGACCTCATTGTAAAATTGATCACTTTTGGAACTTCTTGTACTGATAGTTCTGCAAAGGAATGGATTGAAGTTGAAGGAATGAGGTTTGGGAAGTTTTTGGTACCCTTTAGAGAAAGAAGGCCTGAAATTTTGGAGGCTTTTGTGAAAGAAACTTTTGGTTTTTTGAGTGGTTTTTTTTAGCTGCAGCATTGTGGTTTTCTAGTGTGAAAGAGTGTGGCTTTATTATCCAAGTGGTTCTGTCTTTTAGAGGAGTCATAGATTTAATCTGATTTAGCTCTTGTGTAGTCTTTAATTTTGTCTAAATTTAGGTTCACAGATTAAGAAACCAGCACATGATAATTTGTTTATTAAGGTCATTTTTAGGAATTTGGATTAGGTGCGGTTGAAGTTGCATGCAGTCATGCGGTCGACGAGCTAGAAACCATCCAATCAAAATTAGACAGTCCAGATTTTAAGAATAGTTTTTAATTTTTGCTTAATACTAAATTTTGAATTTGAAGTTTGTGTTGAAAATTCAAGTGTGAGTGGTTAGTCTCACATTGGCTAGGTATGAGCTATATGAAGGATATATAAGAGAGGGGACCCATATACCTAACACCTTAAGATTTTGTGTGGAGGTGTGGTGTCTAGACCTCTCGGTGGTCCGGTTCATTGATAGCTCGGTGTTGCTCCTGGCGCTCCCTCGAACTCCCCAACAATTTGGACCGTTTGATTAAGGTTGAACGGCCTTGAGTTGTTGACTGCGCGACTGCATGGATTTTTTGACTGCTCACAAACCCGATCCTACCCTTTTATTTCCCTATGTGGTACCCTTTCTTTGTGTCCCTTTCAAACTCCCTCTCTCAAGCTTGTATAAGTTTGAGGACTTTGAAATCTAGAATTCTAGATTATCACGACATATTTTCTGTTTTGATAAATTGTTGTTGAAATGTCAAGTAGATTAAGATGGAAAGCTGATAAAAATAGGTGACTAAAACATAGTAAACAATAACTTGCAGTTAAGCCATCTTTTCTCTGTCATGCATTTTGATTTAACTCTTGTAATACAGTTATCAATTAATGCACCAGCAAAGCTGATTGAAGTCACTGCTTTTTGACAGAAAATTCAGTATATGTCCCTGAAAATAATTAATGACACACATGCTCAGAATTCCATAACCAGCTAAGAATTCCAAACACATAAGTTGTTGCATATTACTCACTTCATTACTTGAGTCTCTTAGAGCATCCACAATGGTATTTCTTATAGTGTTTTTTCCTTATTAAGGATCATCCTTAATAAAGAATACCATTGTGGGCAGAAAAAGTTTTATTCCTTATTTAGAGGAGTCCTTGTAAAAGGATTTTCTCTCTCTTAGCTTAAGCGGGTCCCATTTAAAAGTTTGTGAGTTATTTGTTGAAAAATAATGATGTGTAGTTATTTGTGGGACTCATTTAAGAATTTTTTTGAAGGTGTTGCATTGGGGGGATTGAGTGCTTATTAGGTATAGTATTAAAAATGTATAAAAGAGTGATGTATACACGTGGGGTCCATTTAAGGACTCAAATGGGGAGTCCTCCATTGTGGATACTCTTATAAAATACTACTCTAGTCTTTATTATAAGAAAAATTCGAAGTTTTAGGTTCATTGAATAATTGATGTATTTAGCTTATATTATTGGTTAGATATATTAGTTGTTTAATAAACCCAAATATAAGAAAAATATTAAAAGTCTCACATCCAATGTCATACGGTTTGAAAATAAGTTTATAAGTGGGAGGCATCCCTAAGTGGCAAAGTCTACCAACATGGTATAGTACAAGCGGTAGATACTTGAGTTTTTTAACCATTTGACAAAGGTTCGAATTCGATCTCTGACTAGTGCGTATGAAAAAATACCTCGCAGGGGATACCTTGGTTAACCCATAAAAGAATAGAGCTTAAAGGTGTATTTATTGCAAAAATATCACTTTTACCCTTATATATCCTATTTGTTTGGATTTAACGTATTATTTTGCATATTATATGCTACTTATTATATTTCAAGTGAGTTTTTATTTTTAATAATGTAAAGTAGTGAATTTTATGTTATTTTTTATGTTATTGTTGTTTGATATATTATTTTAAAACGTTTTTAAAAAAATCTCTTTTTGTAACAAAAAATATTATTTAATATATTTTCAATCCGACCTTAATTTGATCCGATCGGATTTTTGAACTTTGAAGAAGTACCTTATCCAGTTTAATAACCGGTCAAATTTTAACAATCTTGGCTTTACTAAGTTTACTCTTGTTTCGCCCCAATCCTATCTATCTCGTTTTTTATTTTCTAGTTTGTAATAGCGATTTGTCTCAAATTATTTTATAAAATGCCAATAATGTAAAATAGCGATTTATCTCAACTTAATTAGTCTTTTTATCTAACTTTAATTCTATTAAGTCAAAAAAACTTTATTTTACTTCAATAATGAGTATATTTGTATCAAATAAAATAAAGGAATGTACCTAATAATTTTCTTAAAACATCTACATTATCTTAAAAGGACAAATGAAACATCTATATCATTTTTATGCCTTTTCATCTAAACGGTTGTTGCTCACCCGACACGATCGTACGAGGTCACAATTCACCCAACACGATCATCCGGGGTGATCCTTTAATCACGAAGTCGCACCTAAACTCGAAGCGCTAGCCCTTTGACATAGATCTAGTTTATATTTCATCTTTTTTCTAGATTTCGTCGATTGTTGGGTCCAACGTTATTGTTGTTCATCGCCTTGGTGCAGTGTTTTTGATTTCTCGTCTTGTTGCAATGTTTTTGATTTCCCGTCTTGTTCCAGTGTTCATTTGGTTCAGATCGGTAGATCAACTTCAACCTATTGCAGATTCAACCAATGACCAGAGTCTCAAAGTTACAGATTCGAAGGCATGAGTACCCCAGTGACTTTTATTTTTGTCAAATCTGTAGACATTTTGTCGTTTTATACTATTAACTTAGGTGTTGTAACTTTGTTCGTAATCTTATTCTTTGTGTTTTTAGTGATTGGTGAATAAGAAATAGTGCATGGTCCTCATTGTATAGTGAGGTTGGCAGTGAAGGTCACTATTGGGCACTTATGCCAATGTTTCAATTCATCCACCCACCCAATGTCCTAAATGATGAAGTTAAAGCGACATCACTTGCACAATATTGCCAAATACTTATTGCTTTTCTTCAAAATGTGCCCTGTGAGGAAAGCTACTGAGCTCTGGCCACTGACGTAACTTTGGAAGCATGAACATGGATCATAAGGACCAAACCAAACAGTAATTTCATACGGAAAGAAGGAACAGTAATCCCAATTGGAGCATTTAGAACTCTTTCATTTTGAAATGTCTTAGAAATTTACAAAGTCTCTTTATGTCAAATTGACAATACACAATTCACTTTCAGTTGTAATAATCAGAATAAAAATTATAAAGCTTCATTCTCTATTTCTCCTACCCAAATGGGGGGCATCTTTATAAATGAATAAAATGGATGGGACTATTGGCAGCATGACTTTTTAAGTTTGAAAAATTGATGGAGCAACCTATGCACTTCGCCATAGTTTTTGTTAGAAGAAACAAGACTATCCTTTATCCACTTAGGGAGCTTGGTGACTGGGTGGGAAAAGCTCCTTTTTGAGGAATCAGATGCATATCTTGTGTCAACCAACAAAATAGCTGCATAGTCATTGATGTGACGAATTGCTCTACCTATAAGAATACAATAAACATACATTTATCAGTGAGAGGTCAGTGGAAAAACCTAGTAAGAATTTGATGGGAATGCGTGATAGGTACAACATGCACAACAAACAAGAAATACAGAAAGATGTCGAGCAGCGCAGAGGATATCCGATTTAAAAAAAAAAAAGATGTCAAGCAATCATATGTGAAAAAAAGTACAAGCAAACAATTGGTTTTCAGTGATGGGCAATTCAGTGAAGAGGTGAGTCTTCCAAGAGGTTAAACTCTCTCACTATGTAGCATCTTGACTATTAAGAATAAATCTTAGGTCCAATTATTTGGTAAAAAAAAATTCTGTTTTTACTTTCTAAGAATTTTGTGCAGTAAGCAATTGTAATAGACATAAGATAAAAGACTAGATAGTGAGAATGCATTTCTAAAATCAATATTGTTGAAATTTTCAAAAATTCTGAAAATACTTTTGACTAAATCATTTCCAGCAAAGTGCTTAACCTCTTGAGAGATTTGCACTCCACAGAATACCTTTCTGGGATTATTGTAAGCACGTACCTATTGATTGATTTACGGCTTTCATGCAGAGATTCTCGTAATACTCTTTTCCCCTGTGACCGCAACGTCTTAATATGTCAAAACCACCTTGTATATCTCCACCGTACACATTATAACTACCAGAAACTCTTTCGGGGAACTTTGAACTTAGAAAACCATCAATGTGCTTTAGCCTTTCTAACAACTCAATGTCAGATGGGCTAGCATATGGAAGTCCAACCATGACTATGCATCGACCCATACCATCACTCAAGTTAATCCCTTCAGATAACTTTGCACCAACAACAGCAAGCAGTACTGCACCACCATGAGATGTTTGGTTTACTTCTGAATTTGCACTTGATGGGGTATAAATGGTATCTTTATATTCCTTAAGAACAGATTCAACATCCATATTGTTTCTAGGCTCTCTAAAAACGCGCTTCCTCTTTGTAATCCTTCCAAGGATGCCAGAAGACTCCCAGTTTTCATAGACTCTACTTTCATAATCAAAAGAAGGGAAGAAGACTACAATTCCTTCAGGAACCACAGTCACCAAGTTGCATAACAAAAGGCCTAGTTCTCGTATCTATAAAGCACAAAATCCACCAAAACTAGTCATTTTCCACAATCAATATTTCAGATAACCTATATTGAAGAATGATATAAGAGAGCAATGATGTACTCACCATGTCTGCTGAGCTTCTGGAGCTGTAGCTAAAATCAAAGAAGCGGCCAGTAGGCCCACGGGCAACTGCAATTGGCATAATGCTGTCCGGAGGGACAATATGACCACACGAAAAGAATTGCAACTGATTCAGTGGTAACCATGGAAAGAGTCGCTCCCTTGTCTCTTCTATAGGTTGAAGTGTTCCCCCTACTAACACGACGGCATGTGCTTCATCTACAATCTATTAAAAAGTTCAAAGTTTTTTTTTTGTTCATTATTTGTATGGAAAAGAAACTTAACAATATAAAGTCCTTTGTAGTGAAGGGAAAACCTCAGAGAAAATCTTCTCTCCACTGAGCATAACATATTTGATATATCCTCCTTGTTTACGGATGCTTGTTGAACTAGACCTGGAAATTATTATCCTTCCATCACTGTTATTGTTTATCAGCGATAGCAAAATGTCCGCTAATGCTTGGAAAGCAGACAGACAGCTTCCAACTTCACCATGTTCCCCTGTTATATCTAGTGTCGATACCTTCTCCAAGGTATCCATCTTTTCTCCATAACTACTGACCTGAAAAGTCAAGTAAACTTTGACATCAAAATGACAATAGAAAATTCAGAAGCATCACGTAGTGTTCTGTCAGAATAAAATGTACATATTTAGTAGTAAGATTCACCTTGTGCATGATATTACTTTCCTTTATATACTTTAACAATTTGATCAAGTTGATATTGTCTATATTTAGTTCAAATATAAACTCATTGATGGCCATAGTGAAATCAGAGGCTCTACTTTCTTCAGAAGCCTGTCCTATATCACGACATGAATCTATTAGATTTCCATCTTTCTCGTTTAGTAGTACTCGGAGAAATGCTTGTGTGAGAATCATCAGAGTTTGAATATATCTTCTATTAGCAGGTCCCAAAAGGTTCCGGAATCTCAGAAAGTACCGCTCCACATGGCAATGCACATTCTGTAGCTGAACAAATAGAGAACAACTATCAAATAATGAATTGAAAAATCAAAACTTACCATCCAAAACATTGGTGTCTAAATCAAATAACGTGTGTGAAGTCTACCACTAAAGGTACACCAATTGCCTTTTGAAATTGATGTATCAAAATCATTAACGTCCCTTTGTTTCTAAGGCTTTTCAAACCGATCACCCCAAATGAAACCTTGGCGCAGCATAGGGAAGGCTAGGGAATACATGTTTGTGCAAATGGCAAGCCCATAGAAGCTTTTAAAAGACACTAGTGAAACTTTAAAAAGGTAGAGAAAGAAAAAATAAGCATACCTGTGATAGATTAATTTTGGAGTCATACATGCTGATGAGTGAATCAGCCAAATTATGAGCCTCATCTACTATAACAATGTTGGATTTCAAATTCAGACCAAGTGCTTGACGAGATGATTTTGAAAGAAGAGATTGATATGGAAGAACCACAAGATCAGCTCTACGAACCATGCTTCTAGAGCCATAGTATGGACAAGTTCCCATAGTTATTCCAAGGTTAGCAAGATCTTCAATATCCAAAGGCCCTTGTTGAGATGCCTCATTCCTGAATTCTTTTTGTAGTCTATGTTTTTTAAGCATTGGACAACCAGATGAGGCCTTTGTTCTGCGTACGCCTCCTGTACCTACTCTCATGTTCTGCAAGTCAGAACTAGCATTTCTCAAGAGACATTTGTGCTAGACTCTACTAACTTGTTTTCCAATTGCACAAGTGTTTGGTAACATTAGGTAGTGAGTACCGAGTAGGAGGATACAAAGTAGGTCAATTAGAAATTTAGCATTTAGTAATACCTATGGTTTGATTTTCAATTCTATATTCATAATAAATACTAAACAGAACTTCTTTTCCTTTTGGCTATTCAGCCATGCAATTGCAAACAGACCATCTTTATCAATTGCTGAACAAGTAAAAGCACCAGTACTGAAGGTTCATATATCCTCCCAGCACAGAGAAGTAAATGCAGGAATATAACTATGAACAATTAGACGTGTTTATGGAATTGGAAACATCATGCATCTGTTAAAAATTGAGCTCAATCTTCACATTCTTAATGGAGAAGACAAATGCAAATTCACATGTATATCATTAAAGACAAAGTCAAGCATAATGAAGGTAATAAAGCATTGCCAACATTAAGCTTCCTACATTGCTACTTCCAAAAGAACAACAATAAAACCTTTTGAACTAGCTTCTTGTATATGAAAGCTTCTCAATCAAAATAAGTATATCATTCTTCATTACAAAAAAGTATCGTACGCATATAATTTTCATAGTCAAATGAAAGAGCTTTTGAAAAAATTGAACTATCTAAGCTGATCTAAACATACATGAGAAGCCATCATTAAGAAAAAATTAAAATTCATAGCTACTACAACATTCTTTTAATATTTCTCTTTTCACAAGTGCATAAGAAATTTATCCAAACTGCCTCATATTCTAAATTCTCAAATCCAAAACCCCACGAACCTTAACTTTTGTAGCTTCATTTTTCTTTTTCTTCTGAAGTTCCAAGCATCGCTCATTCATGCGTGTCGAGTTTCCAAGTCTTAGTACTTCTGGAAAACACAAAACAAGGGCATGAGTACCCACATCAGCATCATCAATCAAGTAATCAAAAACAACTTCCAACTGAAGCAAAATTTCCAAACCTTGATTAATGCAAAGATTTTTCCTGGAGCCTAAACTCACAACACTCATCTCATTAGCAAAAATCGTCTTCCGCAACTCCTTTACAAACTGTGAAAGCTGCGAATGTGTCCTGCTACAAAAATATACCTTCAAAGTCTTCTCTTCTTCCCTCCTCTCCATCATCATCACCAGACTCATCTTCACTCGACGAAGTAAAATTGCTTTTACTCGCTTTCCTCTTCGACGCCACACTACCCTGACCTTCATCATCTTCACTTTCATATTCCTCTAGTAAAAACTCCTCTTCACTCTCATCATTCACTGCATCAACTTTCTTCTTTAACTTATCAACACTATTATTATTACAATCACTATCAGATTTTCCGAACACAGACAGATTTTTTTCCTTCTTATTCTTTACTTTATTATCTTTGAATTGATGATCCTTATTGTTGACAACAAAATCCCTCATCCAATCAGGCTCATCATCTGATCCTTGACCCTCCCCACCCACAGACGCTGCAGCATTTTCCTGTTGTTGTTGTTGTCGTCGCCGATCAAGCACCCATTGCAAAGCACTACAAATTACACTCATTGTCTTCCCAGTACCTTTTGGTTATAACACAATCTAAGTTTAATTTTTCCAATTTGAATGAAAAATATAACAGAAATATGATTTAATTCATATATATACACCATTAACCATTAATGTAAAGATTTTTTACACTATCACTCAACTGAGATCATCATATTATTAAAAATGTTTGACTTTTATCATAACTACTCTAAGATCACGCATATGATTAATTGTGATTGTTGACGGTGTAAAATTCTTTACACTCACAGTGTATAACAATTAACCTCAATGAAATATTAGGGCATGAGAATAAAAATGGAAGTGGAAGAATTGGGAGTAGGTTAGGGTTCGTACCGGTTGGGCTTTCTAACATGGAGATACCACCTTGGTTGAGGGATTGATAGAGTGCATTCATGAAATCGATTTGGATTGAGTAGGGTTTGAAAGGGAACGCTGTGAACTTTGGGTTCTCTTCTTTTGCATTATCCATTTTCGACGAATTAGGACGAAAAACACCTCTGCAGTCTCCACTCTACGCTCTTTTCTTGTTGGGTGCCGCTATTTCTCTTCTTTTTCAATCGAGTAGTATTCGCGCCACTCTCATGGCGGCAACACTTTTGATGGCAAATTACACTTTTTTTCTCGTTTTTGGTCTTTCATCTTTCATTTTTGTGTCATTTTAATTCTTTTTAGTATTTTTCATCCACTAACTTAACTGATGAGTCATCAGTGATGACACACTGAAAATTAACGACTGGCACTAATTATGGGAGTCTGGGAGAGAATGAGGGGGTGAAAAAAAAAACCTAAGTGATGTGGCACATGAGGACCAAATTGAAACTTTAAAAAAATATAGGGGACCAAATTGACATAAAAACAAAAAAACACTAAAATCTTCACATTCTTCCTCCAAACACCATCTCCATCTACTCTGGCGAGCTACCACCACCTTCAGAGAGCCATGTCCGTAAAACCCAAAAGAAAAACCCTCAGTCACTCACTCAGCCAAAGTGTTCTTGGAGGTGGTGATGGTGGATGAGGGGTTAAGAACTAAGTTTGAGAAATTGGAGATTTTGAATTTGAGGGAGAGAGGTTAGGGAGTAAGAGTTGATGAGTGATTGATTTGTGGTGGTGGTCGTGGTGGCTCACCGGAGGATTTGGATCCTGTGCATTCGGTTGTAGTGCGTTCGGAAACATGTGTCTATCTCTCTCCTCACATCTTTTATATTTAAAAATAATATAAAAATGTGAGGAGAGAGATAGACACATGTTTCCCGAATGCACCACGACCGAATGCACTGAATCTGAATCCCTCGCTGGAGGTGGTGGTGGTGGCTCGCCAGAGTAGATGGAGGTGGTGTTTGGAGGAAGAAGATGAAGATTTTAGTGTCATCTTTGCTTTGAGCCTCTTTTAAATTTTAAATGTATGCAAAAAAATCCTTGAAGTCTTATCAAATTCACGAAGTCCTGCAGAGTCCTCAAAGTTCTGCAGAGTCTTTATGATAAAATCCACTAATATCTTGAGTTAAAAATCTTGAAAGTCCTGCAGAATCCTAAAAGTCATGAAATTTCTGCAATAGCTTTTAAAATTCGTGGGACTTTTTTCATCTAAAAAAATCTTTTAAAATCTTAAACCAATACCCCCCCCCCCCCTAAAATTAAGATTATTAGGAATTCATGGGTTTGGAATAATGAGCATTCCCGTATTTGTTACAAGTTTTTTTAAAAAAATTGTTCCTAGGTATGAAGATTCTTAGGAGTGATTTAACTTTCAATAACTTCTATCATTCCCATGAAGACATGATTAAGTGAGATATAAAAATTATTTTAATTTCTATAACTACCTTATTATTGAGAATGTATAAAAACTTACCAAGCACTTTTCTTAGAAGATACCTAGAATGATTGTTGCTATCATTATGTTCCTATGAATGTTATTTCTGGGAGTTACTCTACATAACTTGAAACAAACACTTGGTCAAAAAAAAACTTGGAACAAACACCTCCTAAGATATATTAAGGAGTCATCTCATGGGTCCTACAACCAAATTGGCGCCAAACCTCCCCTACCTCCCATCCCCACCCCCCTTTTTTCTCAATCATGTTATAAGTCATGTATACCATATTGATTTCTTATTAGTTGATAGTGAATAAAAACTTTACACTCTCATCGGATATCATCAATTAAACTCTGATATACAATAGATAAATCCACCGATATAAATTTAATGTACAATAGATAAATCCGTATTTATATTAGATAAATTTGATGTACAATAGGTAAATCCGATTTGCAATAAGTAAATCAAATTTGCAAATTTTCAGGGGTAATATGGACCTTTCATAGGGGTAAACCAAAAAGGGAACCAAAATATAAATTCCGTCTCACAGTGAAGCAGCTACCGCAATTAGGGTTTGCGAAGAGCTACAATGGTATTGAATCTCTTCTTCACTCTCTCTATGACTGGATTCGAAAATCCACCATTTGTCTGATAAACTGTGATATCGTAATGATTGCAGGGTAAGGGAACTGGAAGTTTCGGTAAGAGAAGGAACAAGACTCACGTACTCTGTGTGAGGTGTGGCCGCCGCAGCTTCCATCTCCAGAAGAGTCGATGTTCCGCATGCGCTTATCCTGCTGCTCGCGTAAGGAAATGTAAGTTTCTTCTTTTTACTTTATGCATTTGAGAGAATGGATTTTGTGTGTGAAAATCCGATTTTGAATTAGGTTTTAATTTGATGAACGGTTGCAGATAACTGGAGTGAAAAGGCTATAAGGAGAAAGACCACTGGAACTGGTAGAATGAGGTACTTGCGTAACGTGCCTCGCAGATTCAAGAGTGGATTCAGAGAAGGTATTGTATTGTACTCTGTTTTATTAGCCCTGATTGGATAAACATTCTTAGAGCATGTATTGTATATTGTATGTATATTGTATGCTGTATGTATATGATAACTTGTAACTTATAAGTGCTTATCTGTAATCTGTAAGTTGTTTCAATAATTTGGGCCCGTTTGGATGGGTTTATTTGAGCTTATCTACTGACATAAGCTTGTTAAACTGTTTGGTAGAGTTTATGAAAACTGCTTATGAAATGTTCATAAGCTGTTTTAAGCTAATTTTCATAAGGTCCAAAGGACAGCTTATGACTTATAGAAAAAATAGTTTAACATTATTTCATCTTTTACTATATGAACGGCTTATGCATAAACGCTTATATGATAAGCGCTTATGCCATAAACACTTAATAAAACTGTTTACTCAAATGGGCCCTTTTTATAAAAGGGATATGATAGTCAATCTGATATTCATTTAAGCCAGAAGCCTATTTAAATAAAGCTGAAACACATTTCGCAAGTTCTCCAAATAACCCCACTAGTGTTTATGTTATAGTAGATAAGTTCAAATAAGCTCACACAAACAAACAAGCTCTTTGCTCTTTGTTTTATAGTATGTTTGGAAATATAGTGTGTTTGGAGCTGCAATGTGAATTCACTGACGTTTGGTGATCTTTAAGCTATAGCATCTTATTTAAGGGGGAGGAGGTTAATATTGATTCCACAGTAGCATCTCCATAGAATGCTTGTCTTGAAGTTGGTTTATTTATAGAGTGGGTAGTTGATCTAGCTATTCCATTTCTTTGTGGTGGAATAATGCTCTTCTATGTATTAGCAACATTTAATATCTCTATTTTTTGGGTTTGTGCACCCTAGTCCTTCATCAATGATTCATTGCTTATCAAAAAAAAGTTACAATGTTTAGCTTCTGCAATTGAAATACCGGGACACGGTTTTCCACTGTGGATTCATACAGTTTCTTAATTGTGTTGTTTTTCATGTGTTTTTGTCAATATTCTGATGTGATTATGGTTTTGAAATCAGGTACTGAAGCTGCACCCAGGAAGATTGGAGGAGCTGCTTCAGCCTAAGGAATTGAAAGATCTTTTTTTTGCTGGGCTAGTTTATCACAGGAAGGTTTTTGTGTTGGGGCATGACTGACTTTGTGAAACATTATTATATCTATCATTTTCATTTCCTTTTTAATATGTATTTGCTTTATATCTCAACATGAGGATTGTAAGACATTTTTTGTTGTTCAATGAGAGTTTTTGACTTGGATGATTTTGCTTATTGTTTTAGCCCCTCACTTGATGTTTTGATGTGTTGAGTCAACCAAGGTTTTAAGTTACAGTCATGATTAATTATATTTGCAGAAAATTGCCAAATATTGTTGATAAGCAAGACAATTTGAGTATCAAGAACCTTGATGATTCTGGCTACAATTGTAGTTGGAAATAGATTGTCTGCCTTAAATATTTGGTAAATTTGCAAACTTTAGTGTATTTTTGGCGAGTGAAGGTTGATTAAAATAATAGTATGTGATGAGAGAGAATGATGTGGCAAGCCTAGCTGCATATTTCTAGTCAATGTTGCATGGTCTCTGTGTTTTGTTATTGTGTTAGGCTCATTTATACTCGTACAGCATATCACTACTCTTTGGACATAAGATTTCTTAGAACATCTCTAATAGTGAAGTAATATTTGGTTCTTAAATAGGGTTCATTCCACATCATTTTTAACTATATTCAATATTTACTTCACTAGTGAATAACTCACTTTGGGTTCCACAACTTCATCCAATATTTTGCTTCAAATAAAGTTTACCTTTCTCTCTGTCTCTCCTCAAAAGAAAATAAAAAATATTTATTATGATAAGACTGGGTTCTTCAAGAAGAACTTGATGCTCACCTCTGTCCTGCAACTTGGCCAATTTCAATGGTGAATTAAAAAAAGTGAGTTCTTACGTCTATAAACCCAATAAAACCACCATTGGAGATGCTTTTATCCCATATAATTGATTGTCTCTCGTGCTTCATATTCATAGCTTGAATAATTGATTTTCTTCTGCACGAGACTTGGGAATTTTTTTTGGTAGAAAAGAGGGTGAATCCCAAGCAGACAAAGATAACTAATAGACAATACTACAAAGGTAGAAATTTCCAAACTATCAACAAGCAAAAAAGTCTCAACAGAAGGAGAACATTGCTCAAACAAAACTAAGGTCTCAACTTGAGAACAACGATATTAGCAAGAGCATCCGCACACAAATTAACTTCACAATACATATGCACAAAGCAAACCTCTCAAAGCAACTGAAGGAGCTTCTGGATCTCTCTAACAACATTCCTCCCACAACAGGCCCAACCACATTACTAGTAACAATACGAGAAAACTACTTCAGCATCAATATGAACCACCAGTCTGCCTTCCTAGGCACTCCACAACTCATCTTCAAAGACACTACAATTCCTAATCATTTTGGAGACACTACAAATCCATCGACCCCACTTTTTTCGAAGAAAACCACCACACCCAGCCAAACCAATGCTTGCCTTGCAAGCACTATCGGTGTTAACTGTGTTATCAATTTGAGGAGACTTGGGAATTTTTTTGAAGAGCCTTTCTGTGCATAACAATTTGAAGAACAAACGTCTGAAGTTTTTGCTCTATCAATTTCGAAGCAACTGAGCAATTTAGGCAGCTTAGAGTAAACGATTTAATTTTTGTTTGTTGGCAATGCTACGTTACCATTTTCGTGAGAATGGACAGTGTTGGTTTTATTTTATGTACTACAATAGTACATATTCTTCTGTATTGAAATGTAGAGATTCAGTGATATTAAGGAAAAAAGTAGACTGTTTTTATGTCTATCTTTTCCATATAATATATTCTTAATCATCTTATTTTATTTTTCTCTCATCTAATACTTTCACTGATTTAACTCTGATTAAATTAGTATATAGGTTAGTCGAGACACTGAGGTATTCTATTTTTATTGTTACATCACCTTTTTGTAAAATACATGCTTACTTTTAAAATGATGTATTTTGGTTCTGAGCTGAACAAAATCGAACAATTTCTAATTATCTTATGTATGAGTAGCCCCCTGTCGGGCACACGCAGTGGGGTGGCGCATGAATGAGTAGCCCCCAGTTGGGCACATCTGTCTCTAGACAAGAAAGCTGTTCGCTTGAAAAAACTTTGATCAAATAATCATCAAACAATTAATCTAAAAATTTACAAATGGTCGCGTCAAGATGCTGTAGACAAAAAAGTTGAACTGCCTTCGAGTCATCATCAATCAGAAAAGTTGGATCCGAACAAGAACGATGCTGGTTGCTGAGGCAAATGGAGCAACCGGAGACAATCACATAACAAAAATGAAACTTGGAAGGCACAGGGCATTCACTGCATTGTTTCTCCATACCTCAGCTGAAAATGGTAATATAATATTGTGTTTCGGACTTACCAAATTTATGCCTTTCTTCATGCATTTGCTCATAACATTTACAGTTGTTTCTAGGTCCCTTGGCTGAAAACGATAATATTTACTGTGTTTCGAACTCACCGATTTATGCTTTTCTTCATGCATTGTTTGCTGATAATACTCACAACATTGTTTCTTCGCACCTCAGCAGAAAATGATAATATTTACTCTGTTTTGAACTCACCAAATCTATGCTTTTCTTCATGCACCTGCTTGAATACATCATCAAGTTCTGGAAATGCTGACAAAAGCAGCAGCTCCAGGAGGTCAAAAGCCAGCTGCTTCAAGCAAACAGATGACTGCAAGAAGAAAATCAAGAAAAGTCTTTACGACCATGCTAAATTGAGGCCCAAAGATCATAAACTCACTACACTTGAGATTCCTAAATGATCATCCCAACAATAAGTTAGCATTCTAAAGGTTACAAATTCCAATCAATCATCTCTCCGTAGACTGAATAGCGGCGTCATCATGCTAGTGAGGTTTTCATTTTCCAATAAGAGGCATTTTTACAAAATTAATATAAGTAAATTTCTGCTGAGAATTCTTAAGTGAAACTAAGTTAACCTAAAACATAGAGAAATGGTGACATCTTTACACAAGCAGAGTGGAAAGATCTAACCAAAGTAATGCCTGTACCAATCATGCTCCAAGTGAAGGCAAGCAAATTTTAAATTGGAATGCAACGTTGATTATGTTACAACTAACGACACCACAAAGTAATTACTAGATAAATAAAATAAGCTTCATTGGACAACAATGTAAAATGGAAATTACCTGAAGAAAAAAGTAAAGATCCCTAGCACATTGTTCATACTCCTTCCTACCAACAAGACCTACAATTGCTGGCGGTGCTTGATCTACAAAAACGGGTGAGTGGCTTGAGTATAATACTTCTTTTCCAATAGAATTGATGATCATATGATACTGAATAGTCTCAATTCTAAAGATGAATGAGAACAGCATAACAGGTATTACCAATCATTAGCTCGTATACAAACTTGGCACGCCGATCTGCCTCCTGTTGCTGTTCATCATCCATCCTTGGAGAAGATACTGGTGTAGGCCGATGGCCATGAGGTGAACTGAGAGATGGACTGGTAGGTGGTGATGGTCGTCGATTTGGATGCTTGGTTAGGAAAATTCCATCAGGCCAGAGTATCTATTAAAGTTGCAACACAACACCTCATCAGTAGACTACACACACCATATACTTATCTAAGGGAAGTACAAAGTATTCTGTCCCATCATACTAATTAAACGGCACTCTGGCCTGGAAAGATTATCAGGAATGTATACAATGAATTGAAATACAGAATTTCATCAAAGTGGAAGAAATTTGAATGATGGGGGACAGTTTCAATACATCACAAATTTTAACAGAGGAGATCAGACGATTACTTGCTCAACTCGCCCCGACACCCGAAGCAATCACTGATCCCTTACGGAGAAGCTGAACTTTCTCTATCAACCAATCATCAAAGGCATCGCCCATTCCTAGTTGTAAAACTTGTTTAGCAACCCAAAAAGCCTTCCGCCTGAAATTTACACAGCGCAAGCAATTTAAGATAAGATCTTACTGGTGAAACTTCAAATCAAACAACTTATGTCTAAGCTCAAATAATTATGACTTTTCAAATTACCTAATCCATCCACCATCTTGAAGGTTGAAGATAACATCAACAAGATCCAATATGGGTACACTTAAATTTGGTGGCACCCACTGCATGGAATTATAATAATCAGAACCAAGATGCCGCGATGCGTATAATAATATAAAAGAATAATAAGCAGAGCCAAGTGCCACAATGCATATAATGATAGCAATATCCTAAACCAGATACAATCGTTCCAATTTAATAGCAGAAATGAACAACAAAAAATACACCATCTATAACAAAAGAACAATAATCCAGAACAAAAGATTTCATGCTTTCATAACCTCTGTTGGAATAGTGTCAGCAGTACCATGGTGCACATCAGAAACCTCATCTAAACTATCTCTTCCTTTCAGTGACTTCTGGAAGTTATTGGGAGAAGGTGCATTCTTCCGTGCTTGATTATCTGAATTGATTCCAGAATTGTCAAATGACTGTCTAGATTCTTGTGTATTCTTTTTTGTTGGTAGAGAAAGAGGCATGCCATTTACTTTTGGCCTCAACCCATCAGCCACAACATTATTTCTTGTTTGCAAAACAGCCACTTTACTTTCAGAACTACCATTTTCTCTCCGGAAGGCAAAAGGGTCACTTTCGGGTGCAGAAGCATTGGAACTGCTTTTAGTCTTGTCAGCTGGCTTAGCATCCAGGCCAACTAGAGTAATTTTATATAAACACAGAATCCAAGACATGTCAAAAGATGAGAGTACGAGATAATAAAATTGTGTTCAATATTCTTAGTCAACAGTGAGTTACCTGATAACGTTTCCATGATGGAAAAAGAATTTGAGAATATGTACGTCTGCAATATATAAAATATGAAAATATAGATAAGCCAGAATAAAATTTCTGACAACAGAAAAGAGGAAACTGTTGCACAAGAAATCAGACCTGGGAGTCAACACTCAGAAAGTCCCATACTTCAATGGATTCTGAAACTGTAGGTAGTTGCATAAGTTTCTGAGGGCCAATAAGCCATGCGACAACAAAATAATTTAGGAATCATTAAAAATTGTAAGCAGAGACAGAAAAATAATGCTGTGCAATAGACGCAAAAGGAGGCATCAAAGCAAAATAGAGGTGTGCTCATATCCAACATCTATCCTGTTGTTAACAAAGTGATGGTCATTACAGTTGTATCACAATAAAAAGTAAGATAATTTATTCCTCTACAAAATAAAAACATTTAAGAATAGAAGTTGACAATCATCAGCTTAAGGAAACAATTCACTAATAATGCAAACCTATTAATTAGCCAATGAAACAACTAGGTACCACTAAATGACATATCAAGCAATATGTAGACACCGAACAACATATCTAACTGTCCTAATGACACAGTATTGGGTAGCGGGAGGAAATAAGACTGTTTAAGCTAAAAAAGATTGAGTTAAGTTGACCTTCAAATATTTATCAAGCAATTCACACCGCTCTTGAATGACTTGTACATCTAAACCAGTTGACAGAAAATGTTTAGGTGGTAAATGAAGATTATACTCAGGGAACTCTTTCAGCCTTCGATGTAGCTCCTCAAAATGACGGAACCTTAGGAAATAAAAAAATTATTATGTCAAAAGCACATAAAGATATTATCAGATTGAGAACTGTTACTAGAAATATGAATGTAAGGAATAGCAGAAGCCTTAGCACCTTCTTTTAATTGACCAACTGTTATTATTTACATCTGTAACAGATATGCAGTAAACAGCAAATGTTCTTGACCCACTCTTCACAATATTTGCACCTAAGACCTGCAGCAGTGAATCAGCTTACACTTTTTCATAAACAGATATATTTGAGCATGAGTGCATCATTTTTGATTAAAGGAGCTGTTTGGCACCATCACAAATACCTCACATCTCAACTTGTAAAAGGAATCTACAGCAGGAGAACTTTTCAGAGGATTAACAGCCAAACTAAAAGATTCTGTTTTTGAAATAGAGTACGAAGAAGAAGAGGCAGCTGCTCCACTATAAGCTCTACCCAAACTTTCATTATCAGCATCATCACTGGACTCCTCAGAATTTACATGTGATTTTGTAGAACCAAGTATGTCTTGACCATCACCAGATAAAAAGCTTGATCTCTCAACTTCCTGCCACATGTGTATTTTGCGAGCACTTGACCTAGACCTTTTACTGCCAGATTGGGTTCTGGATAGTCCCGCATAGCGAGAACGGCTCTTATTCCTCTTCTTTGTACCGTGGTTATCAAAATTTTCAAGTGGGTGATGAACATAAGAAACAGCCTGTTTTCTATTACTTCTTCCATCCCAAACCTTAGTTCCAGGGGAATCAAGACCAGTGACAGCACCAGTTTCATCATCTTCAGAAGTATAAGATGTATTGCTCTCTGACTCACTCATATGCATACTCATTTGGTTCTTGTCATCATCTTTACTCGAGGTAACTGAAGAACAAGTTGATCCATTCTTGTCTGCATGAAAGGATGCATTTTCAACGGTGAATTGACTGCTGTATTCAGAATTACTTCGGCCTCCCTTAGAGGGATTAAGCTTCAAATTATTATATTTTTCTTTGGGTCCAGATATCGCCTTCATATTATCTACCTTTGATGATTTACCCATGGTGGGATGTCGTGGGACGTGCTCATTTGACTGGTTCTCGCCATCCCTTTTCTTGTAATTTTTCCCCTTTGCCCACACATTCTCAAAATGTTCTGGAGCAAGAGCTTGGGTCTTTCTTCGAGATATGACATCTAAAATATCCCCCCACTCTCCTCCCGAATGATGTCGTTGAACACCTTGGTCACCATTTGTTTGGGAGTTTTCTGGCATTGAGTTCCACGAACGGGAAGATCGAGTATCAATTGAAAGCAACGGGTCTTTAGCAACATTACTTTCTGCAGATGACCCTGCCTTTCTGGGTTGACCATTTTTTAGCTGCACAAGCTCAACTCCAGTGCTGGAAGGATCTAAACACTGGGAAAAATGGTCAGATGAAGTTTGTGACTCCTCTGCTTTTGTATGGGATACCTCTTGAGCTGCATCAACCCCCTTGTTAACCTTGGTCTTATTAATTACCACAGCTTCAATCCTTTCATTAATAAATCTGCAGCAAAATACAGGAAAAATGAGAACAAAAACATATGTCAAGCATGAAGCGAAATGGAAGAAAACAAATACCTTGGATTTGCTAAGTTTAGGACAGGTCGCATTACAGCACATGCAAGAAGCTCCCTGACAGTATATCGAAAGAAAGAACACTGTAAATCCTCAGACTTAAAAGTGACAGACATAAGACCATTCATCAGATGCTGCAAAACCTGAAAATTCAAATTACACACAGCATTATAACCCAAAAATTGGAACAAGAAACAAAAGCATGGCCCAGGATGAAGACTAAATTCCCAATTAATTGATTCATGCATGTATAACAAGAAATTGAAACAACCTTGTGCTCAGCTTCAGAAGAGAATAAAGCAGGATGCAATTTGTCCTCAGCAGCCAAGACAATTTTTAATTCCGCATCTCGACTTTCAATTGTTAATGAACCTGTGTGTTGTTTTTCAACCTTTGAGTGAGCAGCACGAAACAGCTCCAAGTGAGTGCAGATGAGACTAATAAGATCCCTGAACCATAAAAAGTTAACTCCACAATCAAACAAATTACAATTCAAAATAAAGATAAACATGGACAAAAGGTTTAACTAAGAACCTCATCAAAAAGTCAATCAGATTTATATTTCTCATGCGTCCGGAAATTTCCCCAAGAACACCATTGATTAGTTGCACCAACTCTTCGGGACCTTCTTTGTCTGGTGTTAAGCGAGAGTACCAAAGATCTGTTACCCACTCAGAAATCAGATGTCTGGTGAAGTGATCAATTGCATCCTCAACAACAGGAGAATTCACTTTTTCTCTCCACTCAAACTTTGCAACTACATTGGGATTTTCAATAAGCTTCTTTGAAGACTGAACGCTGGTGGAGCCTCCTTTACTGTTGTATGCTGCAGTTTTTCTCTTCATTTCATAATCCAGTGCTAAATAGCGGCAAACAATAATCAAGGAGGCTGCAGCTGGCAAGTTGATCCAAACTGAGGAGCTTGTCACTGAAATAAATGGAAAAGAAATTAAACCAAACACCAAGAACTAAAAAATAACAAAAAGCTATAAATTAGCAAGTGACAAACTGTAAATATATTGCTTTCCAAGTATTGGAGCGAGGCATTATCTTGGTTACATGAGTCAGCATCAACAAAATTTCTTGTTACCTAATGAACACAAAAGTAGGGTTGTTCAAGGAGCCAACCCAAGTTGATAAAGGTGATGAAAATGAACCAAACTGCAGTGCAGCTTTGGTTTCAGGCAGTTTCTACCGTGAGCAAGTATGATAGGTAGTACCAACGGCGGAGCTTTGTTAGAACACAAGGGAGAATGCCCCCCCTCCCCCCAAAATTGTCCTAAAAAATTCAACATTTCAATAGTGATAGTGGGAGGCCAAAGGAACAGAGATTAATATTTTTTGGAGGCTTCAACTTTGGGAGACTTGGCCATGGAAAATCAAACTCAGACCAGGAAGGAACAAAGGCAAAAATCATATAAATTGAAGCCTTGAGAGCACAACATTGAAGGCGGAACAAACCCACAAAACACAGTTAGCGAACACGACCAAATTGGTGCAGAATAGAAAGAGGAGAGGCCGATGAGTCAGATTAGACAGGTGGCGAGGTAAAGATCAACTGGACCGCGGTATGTGGCTCTCACGCGCATGTGAAGAACTTGCATTGCAACACTTAGGCGTGGGGGCATGCGGCGATTTCTCCAGCAACGCCACTCAAAAGGATGGGCCAAGCGACAATTCTTGAGATGAACACTTTTGTCTCCCTGGACACTTGTGACACCAAAAGTAGTTGTTCAGTGCAGACAGCAGCTAAACCCAAAAAACAAAGTCAATGAACAGAGAAATTATCTAACCAAAAATCTCTGGTACCAACCTGAATTATTATTTTACGAAGGGTTTATACAACTATATCTATGAGGGAGACTAATTGGTATCCTCAAGATTAGGAGCAAAATCAGTAATAGTTAAATTATCTATGGAAACAATATCAAATAATAAAGAAAAGAATAAATGATAACTATTTACAATGAATGGTAAGATTTAGGGTTTTCTCATACGATACAACTTTATTCACATTTTGGAAAAATGTCAAACCTTTGAATAAAGCCAAATATACTCATATGTTTCAAATCGTAAATAACAAATGCCAAATCCTAGAATACCTCAAACGCTAATTCAAACCTAACGTAGTTCAAGGATTATTATTTATTAAGCTTCCATTACTATCAAATACATCAAATACATAAACATAATAATTCCCTTTTCTTATTCTCTTAAACAAAATCAAGCATGAAATGTCCGGGAGGAGATAAACCAAGAAGCAGCCCATAAATTTCAGTGGACACGAAAGAAACAAACCATACAATTTAATGGATATGGTACTACACCGGTATATTCAAAGTCCAGAATAAGGGGAAAAACAATAAAGAGGGTCAAATATATGATACCTATTTTTGGAGGTTAATGTATTTTAGGTTTTTAATAATATTGATGCGATTGATTTTTAATAATATTGACGCGATTCTCATAATACCTATTTTAGGAGGTTAATGTATTTTAGGTTTTCTTAATTTATTTTCAAAATTACTAAGGTAACTATCATAGAATTAAATTCCTGTTATAACACTGATGGATTACGAACATTTTATAGTTTTCGCTCAAGTTTTTATCATGTCTATAAAAGAGTACATTATATTAAAACTTAAAACACAAGGTGCAACATACACTTTCATGTTTGAATATTATGAGAAGCAGTTCCTTTGGGTTGAAATAAATTTTCAAGTTTCTATCCAATGCATGTCAGGTCTATACTAGTAGCATAATTATTGCATTTAGGGTCAGTTCACCTAGTACCTTGTCGTTAGCAAGAACAAAGAATCAGCTTCGAAAGCGAAAGGAAAATAAAACAAAGCTGCTGCTACACTTTGATCATGAAAACTGTACAACGCACTAATTTTAAACATCAATTTTCTAAAGATAAAGCACACAAACCACTAGTTGAACACCCAATGTTTTTAACTTTGACGAAAATGACAACGACAACAACCAGATTTCTCTCACTAGGTAGATATACAACTAAATGAATCAAACAATGTCCTAGTACTCTGTAATGGACCACCATCTCTGTGGACAAACCATTTAAATCGTGATTGCTGCATATAGTTTTCTTTGGTTTCCTCCTGCCTCTAAGTGTTCGAATATTCTCCCTCTGGGTCTACTCTCTTTACCGGTGTTATTATAGGTCTTCACATATGTCCAAATCATCAAAGATGAAACTATATCATCTTTTTATTTTAGAAGCAATCTATATTGTCTACTTTCTTTATAATGATCTTATTCTCAATCCTATCTTATGTGACCACTTATCCATCAGAAGATTTTTTTATTTCTGCAACAGTGAACTTACTTTCTTATTGGCTTATCACCGCCTAACATTAAATTAAATCTCGCATGCTGGATCTTATAGTTGTGCACTTAAACTTTCCTTGAAGCTGTAGTGATACTTTTTCCTATCACAAACTACATCCAAAACATTCTTCTGTGTCATCACTCTGAGCTTGAATTCCTCTACTCAATATCTTCTCCTGTCTTCCCATTGTCATGTATAATTGGCCCTAAATCCGCATACACGGTGAGATTTGTCGATCTATATTTTGATTCCTAAGAGCAACAAGAGGATGATAATAGATTCAAGTTGAACGCTTTCAACTGAAAACCTTCCAACATAAAACCGTCCGGTCGAAAAGATTTCATCATTTCTTATGACCGACAGAGAAACGATCCCATGCATTAATTCCAACAGCATTATTAAACTGGTTCACCTAAATTAAGATGCAATACATGCTAAATGACATATCACTTGATCCTAACATTCTTTGCAAAGCTAGCAAGGCAGTAATAGCTAATAACTATGATGCTTTTTCAAAAACTAAACTATCAACATAAAAACACATATATGAAAAATGCTTTCAATTGAAAGATTGCATGAAAACGCTCTCAATCGCATAACATTCTTTGCACAGCTAGGAATGCAGTAATAATAGCTATGATGCTTTTCAAAAACTAAACAATCAACATAAAAACGCTATATGTAAAAGATGCTTTCAATTGAAAAATTACATAAAAACGCTTCCAATTGAAGTCAAACAACCAATTACTGAACCAAAAGAAGTAAAACAAAAGATAATGAATCATAGAAACTCACATGACATGAGATAGGAGAGTCCAACAACGCATACAACGAGGATGACAATCCGTTTCTTCGCTTCCTCAACAAGGTCTCTAACTGTAACCTGGTTCGGCTTCGGCATGCTCATCTCGAATTTCTTTGAATCACGCCGCTATTGTGAACAACGAAGCGCGATTCAAATCATTCAAATCAACAACGAAACACTCTATGATGCGATTAAATTGAAACGGAAATTCGATTGAGAACAACGGAAATTGAAGATGAGAGAATTGAGATTGAATCAACGAATGGTGAGACCGTTAGGTTGCGTGTGTGTTCTTCTTGATTTTCTCACTTTCTCTGTGTTAGTTTTCGCTTCTTCTCTGAATCTCTCTCCCTCTGCTGATATTGACGTTTTTTTTTCTACTGCGATTATTTCAATCTATGGCTATGCCATTGCTATGGTCACCTTCCCTGTTAACATTTTTTTTTTGCCTTTTTTCTTTCTTTGTGTTTTATTACTTGGAGAGACTTGTCACTTTTACTTGCGTTATTACAGTTTTGTTGTCTATTGTAATCTTCAAAAAAGTGTGATTTAATCATATTAATTATTAATTACTTAAATCATATTATATGCCTATTCTATGGACAAGGTGTTTTTGAAAAACTTGTTATGATTAGAAAACAACTTGAATCATATACCTATGATTGAAACAATACCTAAGTTTTATCCTTTTGAAAACTTGACAAGTTGGTTCAACTGTGAACACTCGACAATCTTGCTTCACCTCATATGAGATACAAATTGATTGAATCGTAGAAACTAGTTAAAATAAATCGAATCACTTCGTTTAACTACTAATCAACTAGGATACAAATTGTATAAAATAATTTATTTTTTTGATTTTATTTTTTTTTCCCAAAAATTTAGTGTTTTCCATTTGAGAAGTGTTATTTAGTGCGAAGTGGTTTCCACGAAATATCATAAATGCATACGTGTCTTCTACAAAGAATAGTTGTTGACTTTAACACGACAATTGGAACATATAGAATGTTCGCAATCCTTGCAACGCCATTCTTATAAGCTTTGTTTTTTGCTAAATGTTATTTCCCTTTCAATTCATATATGTATTTACTAGTTACCAGTTACTTGAATCAATGTGAGTTAAAACAAACGAATCATTTAAACTGTGATAAAAAGGTCTTTCTGATTCGACTTTTAAACTATTGCTCCAAATGTAAATCGGGAAAAGCTCTTCTGAGACTCATTTTAACGTGAAGCCTCACACCTCAAGGAAATGTTTGTTTGATGATTTCAAAATATATACTTGGTTTTTGGACTCTTGGAACATACAAGGAAAAACTCTACCAACCCTTTTTTTTTCATTCACTCAAACTCAACATCTTACCCAAGTGAGTGCTTGCTTGTGTTGGAACAAATTGACATTAGAGAGAAAGGAGAAACTCGGAGAATTTTGGTGAATCAGAAATATTGTTGATTCTGATATTTATTGCAACTGAAAAGGAATTACAGAAATAAAGGTTTATATACTTCAACCATTACACAACAACTTAGATCTACCGGTTACAACCGAAATAATAATAGAATTATAAAGGAAACTAACTGAAAATCAAGTATAAATGACCTACTAAGCTGGAGATTAAGTTACCTTCAACACACCTCCTTAAACTAATCTCCTAAAATAGAACAATTCTTCACTGGTTTAGTGAGAAGAACCGCAACCGCCTTCAACAAGGCAAAGATGAACTTGAGCACTCCATTGTTGATTTGCTCCTTTAAGAAGTGAAATCTTGTCTCGATATGTTTAGATCTTCCATGGGACACCGAAGTTCTCGCAAGATTTATTGATTTATTAACTATCAACAATAACATATGCTTCTCAACATCAAACTTCAATTCTATCAAAACTGGATCTATTCAGATTGCCTGACAGGTTGCATAGCTGCCAGCTCTTAGAATGTGGTTTTAGGCCTAACTCAACCCCACAAAACCGGCTTGTAAGGTGAGGGTTGCCTCTTCATTATAAACCCTCTAGAGACCTTATCACTAGTCAATGTGGGACTTGGGATTTTCCCTAATACACCCCCTCACGCGCAGCACCTTTTTATTTTTATTTTTGGGCTTGTAGCGTGTCTTTTTTTTTAATGGTAGGTGGCCCAATAGATCTATGATAGGCTCTGATACCATCTTAGAATGTGGTTTTAGGCCTAACTCAACCCCACAAACCGGCTTGTAAGGTGAGGTTGCCTCTTCATTATAAACCCTCTGAGACCTTATCACTAGTCAATGTGGGACTTGGGATTTTCCCTAATACCAACAATGTATTCTCGATTCGCATGAAGAAAGAACGACGACACGCTATGCTTTTAGAGCACCAAGAGATTGGTGCACCTAAAAACTTGAACATATATCCAAATGGTTCTTCTCCTTTTAACTTTATCTCCACACCAATCAAGATCATAGTATCTCGAACAGCTTTCTAGAACTTTGTTCAAGACTAGCAAGAAATAGAATTTCAAAATTCATAGTACCTTTGACATACGTCATGATCCTCATGATTACCAACATGTGAGATCTTTTAGGTTCACACATAAACCTACTCACAAGTCCCACAGAAAAACATATATCATGTCTTCTATTACACAAATATCTGAGGGAACCAACCATCTGCTTGAACACTATTGCATCCACTAGTGGGTGTTCGCAGCAGCGGCTTTGGTTCGGCTTTGAGATAAAAGTGAACCGAACCGCAAGGTAAAATTACATGCGGTTTGGTTTGGTTCGATTGGCTTCCTAAAATAAAACCGAACCAAACCAAACCAAACCAATGCGGTTTGGATTGGTTCGGTTGGTTCGGTTTTTTCCAAGACAAAATTAATTTAAAACGGAGTTAAAATTAACTAACATAAAAAAGGCTAACATAAATCATTAAGAAAAACCTACTCAAATATATGTAGTATATAAACCACTCTCTTTTAATTTTTTTCAAATAGCTAAGACAATGTTTAAAACAATTTGAATGAATAATTTTGTTGTAATTTTTAAATATAGCATAACAATATGGATTATTTGTAAGTGACTCAAAGAATTAATTGGATTTGAGCTAGTAAGTGAGTGAGAGTTGGGTTGTACTTGCAATTGGGTTAGTAAGTTAGTAAGGAAGGTTGTAATTCAACAAGCCTTAGTGTTACTTGCGGTTTGGTTTGGTTTGGTTTGGTTTTGGAAAACAAAACCGCGAACCGAACCAAACCGCGCGGTGCAATGAAAAAAAGAACCGAACAAAATCGATCAAAAGCGGTTTTTTGCGGTTTTCGGTTTGGTTTGGTTCGGTTTGCGGTTTTCCTATTGGTTTGGTTCGGTTTTGAACACCCCTAGCATCCACAGACTATTCATTTTCACTTTTCTCCAACGTCAAACTAGTTTATGCTGGTGTTATTGTTGAATTGCGGTCTTTCATGGTGAATCTCATCAATATTTCTTTGGCATACTTGTGTTGATGCATTATTAATCCCTTAGGTGAAGTGTGCAAATTAACTTTGGCATTGGGAAGGAAGTTGGAACCAAAAGGAATGTGAATTTCATGAAAAAACATGTTTTTAACTGTGCTGTGAAATGCACTCCAAAAGTGGCACGAACCGTGTGCCCAAGTGGCAAGGTTTGTGCGCCTATCTAATGCCACATTTCAATTTAGCCTTTTTCCTCTTCCTTTGGGTACCAACTCCTATCCAATGTTAATCATAATTCAACTAAAGTTATATGGTACATATTTAACATGATTAATTGATGGTTGGGCTGATACTTGAATGACCTTTATGGTTCCTATATCGATTGATTATTGTGTTATCGTTTTGGGTCAACGAGAGAGAACACAAAGATGAGTATAACAAATTGATGGTCTAAACATAAAACACATGTCACATCACAAGATTGATTAGCATATACACTTGGACTTGAGGTCATGTCTCCTGAGTTCAAGGTCCAGATTGTTGTAGTTAACGTTGAGTACGGGTTCTCCGCTGAAACTGATATTATTCATATTTCTTATGGATTATGCTAAAGAGGAAGAATGTAAAATAAATGATTACGAGATATATACGATGAGGTGTCATGGAAGAACTCACTGAGATTGTAATCTCACCCTTTTATTTATGTGGTGTTTTACAGATTAACAGGTAAAAAGGGTTGATGACAAAAGAAAGGTTAAGGCTCCTTGATTCTCTTATGTATGGAAGTTCAATTAGGAACTCATTGATGATGTATGGTGTACATATGAATGTAATGATATGAGAAACCCCTTAGGGGATACGTTTTGTTTTATGTAACTATTCCGGAGTGGGCTTGAGGCCTAATACAGTCCAAATAGGTCCAATATGGCCCAATACTGTAGCTATAAATGCGGCACGAATCCCAAGGAATCAGGTACGTCATTAATACACATCGTTAGGCCTGCCCGCTAGCTAGCACACCACCGACTGTAGCGTCGCAGTTGTTATTGCAGTACCACCACGAGCCACCAAGACTCAAAACCTCTGCAACCAAATGATCGAGCTAAAAGACTACATTGGTACTACATTTCTATTGGTCAGGTACGATCGGTAACATCTATTGATGGATTAGGAAATATGCTTCAACTAAGTTTGTATTAAGTGATGTAGTTTGACTAAAATAAATTTTGTATCATCTTTGATTGGTTCTTATGGACATGATGTGGAAGTTTATTCCTTTTACGGATAAGTGGAATTTTTATGAAGGTTGCTAATGAATAAATTAATCTAAACTTAAAGTTGTGTATCTCTGATTAGTTTCAAAATGTACTGGACTTTATTGACGTCTAAAATTTAGGATGTTGCATGAAACAATAAACTCCATTCCTAAGAAATAAGACAACTTGCCTAAGTCATTTCAAACTCTGCTTTCATCAATTTCTTGAAGTTCTAAACTTCTTTCAAGTTACTCCTTGTTACTAGGAGATCATGAACATATAAACGCAAATAACAACATATTTGAGTCACTCTCTCTTTTGGACGTAAAACACATACTCATTTGCACATCCGTGGTAATCGATTTTCTCACAAGAAGGTGTCTAATCTCTATTTCAGGCCCTAGGTGTCTGTTTAAGGCCATATAGAGCATTGGGAAGCTTGTATACCATTGATAACTCTATTTTATATAGAGTATTTCATATGTTTAAACTTAGTATTTGCTCTCTTTCAAGTAATAATAAAGAGTTTATATAGTATTTTATGTGATATATGATAACTTGAGTGATTTGAATGGTTATAGTTATTATTAGGCCATTTTGGATATATTTTGGTATGTTTGATGTTTTTTCAAGCAAATTCAATGCTAATCGCATCAATGCTCCCGTGACCGATCCTCAGATCAAAATCGCACTACTTGGTGAATAAGCAATCGTTTCATATGCATCCACCTTGCAATTGATGACCTCCCGCTTGGTTCTCTCGATGCCATCCAACCTTGTATAGTAGGCGCTACCATTCACACATAGCTATAGGCATAGCTTTGAAGAGTCACCAACATAGGACACATGTTCACACATCAATGAACCGCCCTATGTGATTAGTCAAAGATTTCAACATGGATAAACCTCTCTGAAAGCAACTACAAACTATGATCCACTCAAGATGACTTCAACATGAAGGAAGGAAGCACCTCACTTGAAGGCTATAAAAGGACCTCACATCTTCATTTGGAAATATATCACAATCCATAAGTTAGATCAAAATTTCAATATACATAGTTAGTTTTTATATTTTTAGAGGAAGAGGAAGGAATTCATAATTCCTCCTTTACTCGCTTTCATAGTGTTTGTATAGTGCTAAGGAGTAATGCTAGTGCATTGCTAGAAGATTTCATACAAAGGTTTTCAACATTTGTAACTTTACTCTTGTTGTTTCTCTTTTGTGATTTCTATATATATAAACATGGTCTATTCAGCTTTATATATATCTTGCAATGTCTCTTGTTAGCTAAACCTTTCTTAGTTGGAATGTTCTAATCATTTAATGAGCTTTTAAGTAAGTATGTTGCATGTATGTATGTTTGTACTTTAGTTCTTGCTTGAAAATATTTTCATTACTTATTTTGAACTTGATCACTTAGAATAAGTAAGAATTGTAAATGACCGTAAATGGCTTACAATTAAGAACTCAAGAACTAATATGGGTGAGTGTTTTACATAAAGAAAACTTTGTGAAAACCATGCTAAGTCCTAGACATAGGATAGTATAGTCCATAGGATAATAATGTGGGTACTTAAAATACAAGAGTGAATTTATTTAGCAAATTGGATAATTGACAAGGAGGCGAGAAAGGCACTAACACCCCTTTCTTTACTGCAAAGAAGCAAGGATCATAAGAGCTTGTAATGATACTATGAAGAAAGTGACCGAAAGGCACATAGCTAATGCAATAAAGATTCAAAGGCAAACAGCATCACATAACCGCATCATACACTTATAAGTAAATTACTTGATGAAAACATTCCAACTAGCTTTTCTCTTTTACACTATCAACATTTTTTACTTTGCTTTCTAACTTAGTTGTGATCATCAAACAAAATCCAAAATTATTTTGTTACTTAGTGACTTTACACTTTATTACTTTATATTTATTTTAAAAGTAAGTTTTTCAATCTCTCGTGGGTTCGATCTTTTACTACTTGTTTTTGGACAAGTGTATACTTGCACACAAGTGTATGTGATTTCCATGCATCAAGTTTTTGGCGCCGTTGTCGGGATTGAAGTAAATTCTTTTAAAATTCTGATATATAGTAATTTAGTGTTGTATATAAATTCTGGTATTTATAGTTTCACAACAAAAGTACATGGTACTTAGTATATGTACAGTAACTGTAAATGTAACACCGTAATATAGTTTAGATCCGTAAATAGAAAGAAAATTCGTGAGATTGCTAAGACTCCAAAAATGTAATCAACAAGCTTGCAACATGTCATTCAAAGAAGAACAAAGCTCAAGGCCACACTCAAAGGAGAGGAGGCCCCGTTCACAAAGATGCTATCAAGAAGAAGTTCATAGAGAAAATCTCATCCACATGGATCACATAGGTATGATTAATGATAGAGATAGACCTACATGAGGATTATGCTCACTTTGATCATCAAAACATGCAAACTAGTATAAATAGACCTCATATTGATGCCATGCATTTTGAATTTAAGCCTATGATGTTTCAAATGCTTCAAACTATTGGTCAATTTGGAGGATCTCCTCATGAAGATCCTCATTTGCATTTAAGGCAATTTCTAGAAGTATGTAGTAATTTTATTTTACCCGGTGTTAGTGAAAATGCATTTAGATTAAGGTTATTTCCATATTCTTTGAAAGATAGAGCTAAGGCTTGACTAAATTCTTTAGAGCCTAACTCTATTCATTCATGGAATGAAATGGTCAAAAATTTTAGAAAATATTTCCCACCTATCAAAAATGCCAAAGTTAAGAAATGATATTACATCTTTTAGACAAAAAGAGTTCGAGTCTTTATTTGAAGCATGGGAAAGATGGAAGGAACTTTTGAGAAAATGTCCTCATCATGGTTTACTCCGTTATTATTCAAATGGAAACATTTTATAATGGTTTAGAACCTCAAACCGTAATAATGCTTGATGCATCATCCGTGGAGTGTTATTAAATCATGGCATACAATGAAGCATGTGAATTAATTGATAGAATAACAACTAATAGCTCTAGTTGGCCTACCGAGAGGGTAAGTGCCCAAAAGAAACCATCGTGGGTACATGAAATCAATGATATATCCGCCTCTATCCGCTCAAGTAGCCACTCTAGCTAATTTGATGAAAAACTTCACTTCGCAATGCTATCAAGATCTAATGCAAACAAGATCACCGTAAAGCATTGTTGCAAAGAAGAGAACAAGTACCTCCCGCACACCTAGTTGTGTGTACCGTGGAGGAGGTCACTTGTATGAGGAGTGTTCTAGAAACCCTATCTCTCAGTAAATTATGTAGGTTATAATAGGAATAACAACCGCTTATTCCAACACTTATAATCCCGGTTGGAAAGATCACCCAAATTTTAGATGGAGCAACGATAGTGCACTCGCACTCTAGAACCGCCTCCAACTACACCAAACAACCCACCAGATTCCCACTTCAAAATAACCAAAGAAACTCTCAACCTACCACCGATAATTCTCTAGAAACCATGCTCAAAGCATTCATAGGTGAATCTAGAATCGCTAGACAAACCCAAGATGCTTCCATTAAGAACTTAGAGAATCAAGTTGGTCAATTAGCCACAACTCAGATCAAAGGCCACAAGGTGCCTTACCTTCAAATACAGGCTTATTCCTTCCCAAACCAAAGGAAAGGAGCAGTGTTAAGGCTATTTCATTAAGAAGTTGGTAAGGATTTGGTAGAGTTAATCAAAAGGAAAGTGTAGATAAGGAGAAAAAGCCAAAAATCAAAAGAAACCAATGCAGTAAAACTAGTGCTCCCGCATCACAAGAAGTTCAAAGGCCACTACCTAAGTTAGTGCCCAATACCCTCCTCCTCCTCCTTACCCTCAAAGACCAAAAAGCACATGAGGAGAAGCAGCTTTGGTAAATTCTAGAGGTACTAAAACAATTACACATCAATGTTCCTTTAGTAGAAGCCTCCAACAAATGCCAAACTATGCAAAATTCATGAAGGATGTGCTTACTAAGAGAAGAAGATTAGAGAGTAGGAAACAAATGCTTGCATGACAGAAAGATTGTAGTTTGCTTATGCAAAACAAGATTCCTAGGAAATTGAAGGATCCAGTAGTTTTACAATTCCATTTTCTATAGGAAAATCCTATACTAGTAAAGCTTTATGTGATTTAGGTGCAAGTATCAACTTGATGCCTAAATCTATTTTTGACCAGCTTAGAAATTGGAAATGCAAAACCAACCACCGTGACACTTCAATTAGTCGATGATCAATAGCCTATCCTCAAGGTATCATAGAAGACATCCTAGTCAAGGTAGATAAGTTTGTATTTCCTGAGATTTTGTTATCCTTGATTTTGATGCAGATAAGGAAGTGCCTATTATCCTAGGTAGACCATTTCTAGCAACCGTAAAACCATAATTGATGTGCGTAGCGTGAGCTCATCAGGAGAGTGAATGATCAAGAGATCAAATTTAATGTAATGAATGCTATGAAGTATCCTTCAGAGGATACGTAAGAGTGTTCATCCTTATTCTCTCTAGATCAATCGGTAGAAAACAATTTTACAAACAAGATGATCATTTAGCCAATGCAGATGCATTAGATGCAAATTGCATTGCTAGATGATGAAATACTAGAAAAAGAGAATCTACCAATAAAAACTCTTGTAAGGAAGTACGGGCTAGGACTTATGAACCACTCAACCTTGAGGATCCAATTCTCAAGAAGAACTTACCTCAATAGAACAACCTCCTAAGTTAGAATTAAAGATACTGTCTCGAACACCTTAAGTATGCATTCTTAGGAACAAATGAGACTTTACTCATTATCATTGCTTCGATTTAACATCAAAAGAGAGAGTTGATCTCATTAGTACTCTCAAGAAGCATACCAAAGCTATAGGTTGGCAAATGATGTATATCAAAGGAATTAGTCCTTCTATATGCATGCATAGAGTCATTTTGGAAGAAAATTCCAAAAACAAAGATAGAGAGTCAAAGAACACTAAATCCTATTATGAAAGAGGTCAGAAAAAGGAAATTATTGCTGGCTAGATGCTGAATCATATACCCCATATCGCATAAAGGTTGGGTAAGCCCCGTCCAATGTGTACCAAAGAAAGGGGGTGATGATTGTTACCTCAAAATTCGACAAGGGCATTAAATTAAGCTTTAAATGGTATTGATCGCACATTTAATAGTATCCCGTGGGCCGCAGTCAATGTTCAAGTCAATGTACCATAAATTCGACAAAGAAGTTGTGCAAGTGCCGATAATGCAAGCAAACTTCGGCAGCACTTGGTTCTTCAAGCTACGAAACAATGTCGTAAACCTTCGACAGAGAGAGGGCCCAAATGTTCGACAAAATCGAGTCCAATACTTCGCCAAATTCTTCGACAACAAGTCGGGTCGGGCGCAAGGAGCAAAGCAGCTAGTGGGCGGTTATTTCCGTTTTTAGGAAGTAGTTATCGCGCTTGCCCACGATTGTATCCGAGAGTATAAATACTCCTCAGAATAGGAAAACGAGGTCACCACATCTTTACAAAAACTCGAGAAACTCAACTTCCAAGTCAAAGCGAAACAAGAGTGAATCGCACCATATTGTACGTGTCGGTGGACCACCTTCTTCTTTCTATCATTTTAATGCAATTTTTACCGCTTTTACGCTTGTTACACTTCTTGCTTTTATTCTCGCTTTCAAACTATCTCTTCCTACTATTTTCTTGTTCTTACGCACGCTAAAAGACACAAAACTTAAAGGCAATTGTCAAAGAGATTTTCTAGTTTGATCTCACAAATTAATATTGAAAACTAGTGATTGTTTGCTAAAAACACCAATAACAAATTGGCACGCCCAAATGGGACCTTTGCCGCTTATTTTGTGTCGCTTCGCTGAGTGTATAAACTTGTATGCACTTGAGGAGCGGTAGAATGGTACGCACTAATTCTAACAACGCCTAGTTCTAACCCCGTGATATCACAAGGGCAAGGAACAACCAGTGATTCTCGCCAATGTCACGGTGGGAATGTTACAGGACTACGCCCCAAAGCGACATCAATAACCGCTCCTACGATGTCAATGACCAATGTTGGTTCGACATCGCTCTATGGCCTTGCCACAAAGCGTAGGACTTCCTTCTAGTCCTTATGTGGCAACAGGGAATAGTTTGGAAACACGCTTCCAAAACACGAGTCTACCACCATACCCTTTGGGGTATATGGCATGCCTCATCGAATGCCACATGTCTCGACCTTTTCCCCTTCACACGTATCTTCCGAGGGTATACTTGGTCGAAATCCTACCGCATTAACCAATGCGCCCTTGTTGGCGCGCAAGACAACAAGTGGACGAAAGCAATCATGATATGGTTAATATGTCGACTCAACAAATTGGTACCGTGTTCAACTTTTTGATTCGTAACACAAATACCGCTTATCGATGTTAGCGCACCAAATGGGTAGGATTGCAGATTTCTTCGGGGCTCCTACGGAAACAATAGGCGCTACCAAATCATGGAACAACATGCCTAACACCCCACGTAGATCGCTGGATCGCCGGCTCAAAGCAAGCATGGGCGAACAACAAATGGGAAATCACATCCCCGAGGTAGTTATGGTAAATCGAAACCAAAACGCCGATGAAGTTATTCGACAAGTGCAACGAAATAACGCTTGTGCTCAAGACAACATAGCCACTTTGGTCGAAACCATAATGGCGCAAAATGGCCTTAACATAGGCTCAGCATAGGCCTAATTTCATATCACCACCGTGGAATACGTGTCGCGCATGCACTGCCAAGAGGCCGGAAAATCCCTAAATTCACTAAGTTCGGGGGTGATACCAATGAGTCCACCGTCGAACACATTGCCCGTTACATGATCGAGGCAGGGACATAGCCCAAAAATGAGAATTTGAAGATGAAATATTTTCCAAATTCTCTAACTAAGAATGCCTTTACGTGGTTTACCACACTACCCCTCGTTCCATGTACACATGGGGGCAATTAGAAAAGGCTTTTCATGAGCAATTTACATGGGCTACCAAGATTAGCCTTAAAGAATTGGCTGTTTCGACGTAAAGTACCGAGGCTATTGGCGATTATTTGAATAGATTCAGTGTTATCAAGGCAAGGTGTTTTACACAAGTGCCCGAACATGAGCTTGTTAAATGGTCACAGTGGCCTCGACTATTCAATTCGAAAGAAATTGATACGCCTCATTCGAGAGACACGGCCCAACTAGTCGATAGAGTTCGACAAGTCGAAAGGCTTAAAGAGGAAAAGGCTAGAGTGAATAAGTACAATAAAAAGAAAACTCGTGGGTTTTCACAAGAAAGAAAAGATAGCCTATGTAGACGAACAATGCGACTTCGCATTCAAAGATGTCGAACTGAGGAAATAGACGTACAACTTAAGCCCGGTCCTCCTTATGCTTGTAAATTATTAAGGCCTCGCAAATGGGAATAATCCCGTAGAGCCTAAGAATGATAGATTTGTGCCTAAAACGTGACACTTTTGATGTCACTAAATGTGACGAGATCTTTGATTCATGCTAGTGACCGATGGCCAAATAATAGTGCCAAATGGCTCGAAAGTTCCTCCTCTCGAGCGCAGGAAGAAAAAGGGTTATTGTAAGTTTCATAATTTTTTGGGACATACAACCGACCGCTGTGTACTTTTCAGTGACATGGTTCGTAAAGCGATCAAGAAGGAAGGCTCAAATTTGGAGATAAAAAGAATAAAGCACCGATGCAAATTGATGTCGACCCACTCCATCAAGTGGAGGCGATGTATGCAGTAACCAATCGAGATGAGTATCAATATGGTAGACGCAAAAATGGTGGATTCTCCAAAGTCTACCAAACCTCCCGCAAAAAAATCAAAAGTGTTGTGGCAAAAGAGTAATGTTGTGCAACACGTTACTCGTGAAGAGTATGAGGAGAAGGTACATACCAGGTACCCCAAGGCCGAGGAAGATTTGATAGACTTCCCGAACCTGCAAATTGAGCTCGAGGTCATGTTATGTCCAAGGTGCAAGGTCATTGTGTTTGATAAAGAAGTTTACTAAAAGTGTCGAATGTCAGTGAAGTTCGACAACCCCTAAAGAGGAAATGGCCGATAAGAGGCCAAATTTCACTTTCAAGAGAGGGGACCTTCCTTACAAGGTAAAGAATTCGAGCAAGGCTTCGATAAGCAAGCCGCAGCTTGGTCGTAAGTGGTGTAGCCAAGAAGGAGTTTGTGCTATCCGCCGCTAAACCATTTTTTCCAAGAGCAGATCCATCCAATGAGAAGTGGATACATGCTGGATGCAGACACTATAAGAGTGCTGCTCAGCGGGCTGGAACGGTCAAGCCAATCACAGGTGAGGCCTCAAAGTATAATTATAAAAACAATTATAAAGGGAAGAATCCCATGACGAAGACCCAATGGCGCCGCTACTACTACAATAAAAAGAAGGCAACACCGTTGCTAACGAGCAACGCCAAAAACTAAGGCGGTGTGACTCCTAAAACCGTGGGGAACACAAAGATAAGTATAGGTGCTGCCAATCAAGTGAGGGTTGGAAATAAGGCTAAAGGGAAATCTATTGTGATAGAGGAACCAAGAAGGCCTGCTATGGAGAGGATTTTTCCTCCATTAACATCTTTAAAGAAGAAAAGTAATTCATTCGACATGGATGAAGATGTTACTTCGATTTCGACGACTCGAGGCTAGCTTCGACGCTATCCGCAATGTGGTGTCCATTCTCGCCGAGTGAGTACGATGTCGCATAGCCCCAAACGACGCCAAGAAGACTTCATCGGGGATATGGCTAACCACAAGCCGCATGCTACTATGTCATGAACAATGGTCAGCGTGGAAGAACAGATGGCCACTTTCGAGAGGCCGACGAGGGCATGCAACACCATCCGCCGCTGTACGCCCAAGCAAAGGTTAATGGCGAGGTATTAATAAGATAATCGGGTCGATGGAGGAGTCAGCTGTTAACTTAATGCCTCGTGCCATGTCAAGACAATAGGGTCGCTTGATACAGACCTTAGACCTCATAATATTATGTTAACCACCATGCAGGGAAATCGCCTTGGCCGTTGGGGTCACGTCGAAGTGGAAGTGGTGGTAGGAACCGCCGTAAGAACCACCACGCTCTTTGTCATAGCTTCAAAAGCAAGCTACAATCTACTCTCGGGAGAGTGGATACATGGCGTAGAGCCGCTCCTCAAGCCTACACCGTAAATTGGTAATGTGGAGGATGATGGTCCGTGGAGTACGTCGGCGCACTCAAAGTTATTTCCTTGCCGACGAAATAACGCCACCAGGAGAATTTCGAGAAACAATGGCGAATATTGCGCCATGTTCATCTTCTAGCCAAGCATATATCTCTTCGATAATGTGCTTTCCTCCATTCACTTATACCCAACACATGGTTTTGTGTGGGAAAGAGAGGAAATAGAAGGTGCAAATGTCTATCCCGATGGTGTGCTACCTCCAATGTGATGGGACACCGACTCTTAGAAGGTTTAGATGTCGCATCAAAGGCTTGGGATAGAATTACGCTTACATGGCCGAAAAATAAAATAAAACGGCTTTGGAAGCCGAGTTAAATCAACAAACAATGGTCGCCGGCCACAACTTCATCTCAAGAAAATGGTGAAGTCATAAATGACAAGTTCGATTGCATTTATGATGACGAACCATTGGGTTTTGAAAAAGACCCTAAAGATTCTACAAAGCGCATGCAAGCTCAAGATCCAAATAAGAGGTGGATTTGGGAGATGGCTTGATCAAAAGGCCAACATATATTAGTGCACATCTTGATGTCGCTTTCGTAACCCAAGTTATTTCACTTCAGCAGAGTTCAAAGATTGCTTTGCTTGGGAGTACAAATAAATGCCCGCTTTTGAGTCGAGAAGTTGGTGGAATTACAAATACCCATTCGACTGTGGAAGAAACCAAAGAAGCAAACGCCAAGAAGATTTGCTCCTCGATATTGGCTAAGATCAAGGAAGAAATAGAAAGGTCGCTCAAAAGCAAATTCATCGTAACCGCCAGTACGTTGATTGGTTAGCTAATATAGTTCCAAAGAATGAAGAAAAATGGAAAACTTAGAGTTTGCGTGAGACTTTAGGGATTTAAATAATGCAACACCTAAAGATGAATACGCTATGCCCGTGAGCGTAAATGCTAATAGATTCGGCAAACAGGATTTGATTATCTCGCTTTGCTAGATGGCTACTCGTGGTATAATCAAATCTTTATTGCCGAAGAGGATGTGTCGAAAACAAATTTTCGATGTCCAGGGGCATTAGGTGTTTATGAATGGGTGGTCATGCCTTTTGGTTTAAAAATGCCGTGCCACTTATCAAAGGGCAATGAATTCTATGTTTCACGATTTTATTGATGATTTTATGCAAGTATACATAGATGATGTGGTGGTTAAGTCATCCTCGTAAAGTGGTCATTTAGACCATCTTCGACGCTCTTTTGAACGAATGAGGAAATATGGATTGAAAATGAATCCAACCAAATGTGCTTTCGTGGTACGCAGCAGTGAATTCTCGGGTTTTGTAGTACACAAGAAAGGCATAGAGATCAACGAAAAATAAGACTAAAGCAATTATGGAAACGAAGGCTCCTTCGACCAAGAAAGAACTTCACCACTACTAGGGAAAATTAATTTCCTTCAAGATTCATCTCAAATCTAAGTGGCAAAACGCAAGTTTTTTCGCCATTAATGAGATTGAAGAAAGAAGATGAATTCAAGTGGGAGCAGTTCACCAAGACGCTTTCGACGCAATCAAGTCTTATTTGGTCAAGCCACCAATTTTATTGCTCGTTATTGGAAACAAATTGCTAAAATTGTATATAGCAAATTTTCCGATAACACAATAGGTAGCATGTTAGCGCAAGAGGATGATAAAGTGGTGTCGAAAGACCCATTTATTACCTTAGTAGGGTTTTGATCGATGTCAAACTAGGTATAGTCCAATTGAGAAACCGTGGTTTTTGCTTGTATTTTTCTTGTACAAAATTGAAGCAATATATAAAATCAAAGCAGATGTTTATGTTTATTCGCATTTTGATGTTATTAAACATATGTTGTCAAAACCAATGTTGCATAGTCGAATTGGTAAATGGGCTCTAGCTTTGCTAGAGTACAACTTAACTTACCAACCCTCAAATCAATTAAAGGACAAGTGGTTTCGATTTTATAGTAGACCATTCTCGTTGTCGAACGTGAAATACATTCGTTAGACATACGCCCTGAGATTATACTGATGGCTCAAGCCATAAAAATGGAGCAGTATTGGAATTTTGATTATCTCGCCGTAAAATACTCCAACGAAGTATAAATTTAAAATTCGAGACTCTTGCTCAAATAATGAAGTCAATATGAGGCTTTAATAGTAGGCCTTAAAATTTTACTCGAATTGGGGCAAGTTATGTTGAAATAAAAGGTGACTCTCAATTAGTGGTCAAACAACTCGACAAAAGAATACAAATGTATTAATGAACACCTTATTAAATATTTCGTTATTGCCAATACTTTGCTAAAAAGGTTTACATTCGCTCACCTAGAACATCTACCACGAATTGAAAACCACGTGGCAAATGAACCGCACAAATTGCTTCCTGCACAAAGTATCAAGCACAAACCTAGAAGAGTTAATCGAGATAAAAGATAAACTAATCTCGTAAGACTCTCTCTATAATACTCTCCTCGACGGCATTGTCAACACCAAAAATCGGGGGCAATAAATACAAATGAAGTACGCTACGAAAAACGCCACATTTTTGACTGTATTGACTTCTGGCGTAAATTTTTGCTATTGACAATATGGTTGATGATGATTGGCGAAAACCCATTGTAGAGTATTTACAAAATCCTACAGGGAACACTAATAAAAAGGTAAAATACAAAGCTCTAAGCTATGTGTTAATTGGAAACGAATTGTACAAACAAACTCCTGAAGGGGTACTACTAAAGTGTCTTAGTGAAAACGAGGCATATTTGGCAGTTTCTGATACACATAGTGGAGCATGTGGCTCACATCAAGTAGGCCACAAAATGAAATGGTTGTTATTTCGACAAGGAATGTATTGGCCAACTATGCTGAAAGATTGTATAGAATTTGCCAAAGGTTGCCAAGAATGCCAAAAACATGCCGAATACAACATGTGCCTCGCAAACGAGTTGCATTCTATAGTGAAACCTTGGCCATTCAGTGGGCCGGGCTCTAGATGTGATTGGAGAAATAAAACCAACCTCGCCGAAAGGCCACAAATACATTCTCGGTAGGGATTGATTACTTTACTAAATGGGTAGAGGCAATACCTTTAGCCAATGTAGATCAAGAAGCGTTGATAAGGTTTATTCAAAATCATATCATTTATAGATATGGAATTCCGTAAACCATTACTACGCACTGCAAGGTACTGCTTTCACCGGGTCGAAAATGGTAGATTTCACGCTGAAATTGGTTTCAAGTTATTGACTTCGACACCATACTACGCACAAGCCAATGGTCAAGTAGAGGCCGCCAATAAAATCATTATTAACTTGATTAAAAGCACGCTGGACGTAAGCCTAGAAGTTGGTACGCCTCTCTTGACCAAGTGTTATGGGCTTGTCGAACTTCACCTAAAGAGTCTATAAACACCACTCCCTACAAAGTTAACATTTGGGCATGATGCAGTTGTTACCTGTCGAGATTTGTTTACAATCAACAAGGACTCGTAAACAAGGTGAAATTCCTTTTGATCATTATTGGAATATGATGATTGATGAATTAGTTGATTTAGACGAAGAGAGGCTGTTAGCTTTAGAGATGCTTATTCGACAGAAAGAAAGAGTAGCTAAAGCCTACAATAAAAAGGTTAAGTTAAAAACCTTTGAGGAAGGGGGAGTTAGTGTGGAAAGTCCTATAACCTATGGATAAAAAGATAGAGTTTTAGGCAAATGGTCACCAGTGGTGGGAAGGCCCATTTCGCGTGTTGCGATGCTTTTTTCGAATGGCGCTTATGAAGTCGTAAGAGCTAGGTGACGAAAATAGAATCTTTAGAATAAATGGCAAGTATTTAAAGCGATACAAGCCAACGTTAACTGAGATAAAGATTGAGCAATTATAAGTAAACGAAAGTTGTTCATAAATGGCAATGTATAGAGAAATTGTTAAGGTTACACACCCATTTTTAGAATGCTAAACTATTACGCCTCGTTTCGACAAGGTAGCCTTATGCCTCCCATAATGCTAACACCGAGAGAAATAGAGGTGTCGAGAAGGTACAACTCTTTGTCGAGGTCGGAGAATAGCTTGATGCTTGTCAATCTTCTCCAAGTGCTCTATAGCCGCCAATGCTTTGGTGGTTTTGATGGACGGAAGCAAAGACTCATGCGCTCGACGATCGTGCCCTTCCGATGCTCAAGCGCTTGACATACTGAGTTGGAGTGTCTTTATCTCCTCGTCAATACGCCGCAATCTCTCGCATCCCATTCAGCGATTGCTTTCATCTTTAGTCGCTTGGGTTTCGAGAGCCTCGATGTCGCCTTGATCACCTTTTTAAGAGAGGCGAGTTCTACCTCGCAGAGTCGAGCCTCTTGAACCTCAAGCGCTGAGGTGGTCGACCGCTGGTTGATTAAAAGAGAAAGTTGCTCAAAAATAGGGCCAAATTCCATGAAGAACGAGAGGACGCTTTGAGGAGGGTCCAATTTGGTGATCTTCAATGAGGGATTTACCTCAAGATACACAGATGAGTCATTTTCAATGGTCGCCACCAAGTCCCCTTCTAACACCTTCGCCTTCAACCGCAAAGCAAAGCTTTCGACCGCCTCCGATTGATAGAACTTAGAGAGTTGTTCGAGGAACTGCAAATCAAGCTACTGACGAGCTCTTAAGACTCAACATGATCTTCAAGGTCGCCAAAGGATTCGCCTCTTCTTTAGCTCACCAATTCTTGATCGCTAACAAAGTCACGTTGATGACTCTTTGCGTACACTTTGATCCGCAGGTCCCCACTTTAGGTGCCTCTTGTTCTTGACCTGGCCATATTCTCTTCGTATTTCGACAGAGATACCCACTACTTCGGTCCTTCATTTGTTGGAATGTTAAGTTCGAACTTGAGCGCTTTCTCCAACAACACTCCTGGCTCGACTCTACCAAAGAATGGGATAGCCTCCTCCATAGCAGAGCATTCTCTTCGACGACCGCCTCTTGTTCGACATTTCCAAAGATTTGGAGCAAACTCCTCGAAAACAGGGATTTCGTGGTTATCCAACGCTTGGAAAATTTCTTCAAGCTACACTCGAGAGAGATGAAGGAAAAGGGAGCACGGACTCGATGAATCTAGATCACGCACCTCAACCATGGATCGAACTTCGTGTTTGTCCACGAGCACCCACCCACCTACACACAACAAGGTATATCATTTAAGTTAAGAATTAGAAAGGTGAGACCGAATAAGTCTAAACCAATGTCTAAAGGGAATTTACCTCTTGTACCTTAAGCCTCTTGATTGGAGGAGAAGAGGGTGATTCAGAGCCTCATCAATAATGATGCCTCGAGCTGCCTCTTTGAATCTCGTGAAGGTTTCTCTTCTTCGACCTCCGAGTGAGGGGGATGTTATCATCACCGCTGCTGTCCTCGCAAAAAGAATTTGGGTTATGACAAGAAAGTGAATGACAAAGGGAAGAGAAATTTCGACTGGATTAACAAGGCGAGAGTATAGTACCTCATCTTCGTGAAGGACCATTCTCTTTTTAGCTTTGGTCCACGAGGGGATTTTGCCTGGGTGTTTTCTAGAAAGAAGGTTTTCGACATAAGTAAAAGTCGTAATCAAAAATAACTTGAAGCTTAATAAATGGCGACATACCTTCTTTAGACAATGTCCGGAGTAGATCTCGCGACCACTGCTTTTCTTGGTTCACGGAGGAGATTTTGCCGTGGTAGCCTTGTTTGCTTTGATCTTCACTTTGGGGCAGGTGTTGACCGACGCCGAAAACATTGATAAGCAAACAGTAAATAAAACTAAGTTACGATGTTTAAGACTCGTAAAGATTCGCATCGCTAAGTAAATACCGGTTGTTTTCGCGGAAGGCCGCCACCAATTTCTCATAATATTTTCTCGCAAAGGTGTCACTAGCCTCCAAAGAAGAAGCGGTGTAGTAATCACCCACCATTCATGAAATTTCTTGGTGCATGAGAATCAGGGGTTGAATTTGAGAGGTTCAAATTCAAGGCCCTATATAGTGGAATTTCTTGAAGGCTTGTTTGTAGTCGCCATCGTGTCCGATTCAAAATTCTCGCCATGAAAACACACCGGCGCAGTCGAATCGACAAAGGCCGAATCGTCGCGTAATAACTTGGGAAGTATTTCTTAATTCCGGCTATTTTTAGTTTTGCCAGGTAAGTCCGTAGAAAGAATAGCAGAGAGAGAGGTAGGTTTGCCGATTGGGTAATCTCTCACTTGTTCGGATGTAAGAAGAAGGAAATGGTTGCCAAACCAAGTTGGACCGAAAGGCCTTTGCACAAAGGGGGAGCCATGGAGTCTACGAAACTTGTGCACTTCAGAACATGTCGAAGTGAATTTCAAAGACTCTTCCGGAGGAATATTTATCCGCTTGGTTTCAATCAAGCTAGTCGAATCCCTTCACCCTCCTAGACTTTAAGGTTGGTTGAGCGGCACTTAGGGATATACAAACCTAGTCGAGACTCAAAAGTGGCTAGCAGCCACAATTGCAATAGCCACAATGGGCCAGAGGCCAAGAACTTGTTGGTGGGTTCATCTTCTTTCGCTTCTAGAACAAAGATTATCAAGCTCCTCGATGAGAGAACCCAACAACAACTTGCTGGGCAAGACTAATGTTTTCTTTCTCGTGGAGTCATCGCTGCCGCGGGAATATAGGTTTTAGAAACCCGGAGTGAACGAGTACGTAAAACAAAAAGGATAACCAAAGGGTTAAAAAGGCTACGTGTTCTTTAGCGTATTAATCGTGGTCGCTGTCACGATTGTGGTGTTCTCGTGATGTAAGGAGCAAAAGTGGCATTGTTGAAAGTGAATGGGTATTCATAATCGATTAGCAGTGGTCAAAAGTCTCACCTAGGGTTTTAGACCGTGATGGCAAAGAACATCTAGTAAAGTGGGAGTCGCATGCCACATCTCAAGTGGAGGCTATGAGTGGCACAGCCCCAAAACCGCATAGCAACCAATATCAAGGTGTCACATACTTAGGCCCATACCTAGACAACCGGATAAGGTCAAAAATACCTTGTTTTTTCCAGATGTCGGCTTTTTAGCCTCTACCTTGTCGAGCAGCCGCCTATGTAAATGCTGGTCAAGCCTCAGAGCAGCACTCTAAAACCCCGGAAGGACTATTCAGAATTCTAAATGAAAAGGGGTCTTAGTGAAAATTCGGGTCAAGATGTATGATCGGGGAAAATTTCGTAAACTTCAAGTTTTTTCTAACAGATATCGTGAAGAGGACCTAGATATGCATGAGTATAAACCCTAGCAGAGGGAATCAATACCGGTTTGCCATTGAACCGCTCGATCGTCGTGGAATGTCGCTCATCAACGGCTTATCGGGCGGTTTTAGGTCCGTTGGATTCGCTGCTCTTCGCTGAACATTCAAAGAGCCAGATGAGGAAGCCATGAGAGATAAAAAGCAAATGCGAGACGAAATTCAAGCGTAGATTGAAGGAAAGGAATGAAAGTTTGAAACTTTAGTGATGTTGGGGATTTTTGCAAAACGCAGAGAATGAAGAATGCAGAGAGACTTCACAAAAGTTCAAACCGAGTAAGAGAGGAATACGGGCGGTCAGAGCCGCTTATATATGTCGGGAAGCTACGCTTATTGGCATCGCTCGCCATAACTCGCACGCTCGCGACGCTTGAGAGACGCGATGGCCCACCAACTATGCAACGTGTGCCAATAAGACGGCTTCGCTTTACCTGCAAGTAATGATGGTTGTCTTTTCGACCACCGTTGAAATGCAAAAGGCGTAGAAATGACCATTGCAGACAAGATTCAAAAATGCCTTTTCTTCCTCTCCATTCCTTATTCCGCCGAAAAGCATTTTTCGGGGGCAATCTGTTACCTCAAAATTCGACAAGGGCATTAAATTAAGCTTTAAATGGTATTGATCGCACATTTAATAGTATCCTCGTGGGCCGCAGTCAATGTTCAAGTCAATGTACCATAAATTCGACAGTAAAGTTGTGCAAGTGCTGACAATGCAAGCAAACTTCGACAGACTTGGTTCTTCAAGCTACGAAACAATGTCGAAACCTTCGACAGAGAGGGCCAAATGTTCGACAAAAATCGAGTCCAATACTTCGCCAAATTCTTCGACAACAAGTCGGGTCGGCGCAAGGAGCAGCAGTTAGTGGGCGGTTATTTCCCTGGTTTTTAGGAAGTAGTTATCGTGCTTGCCCACGATTGTATCTGAGAGTATAAATACTCCCTTGTAATAGGAAAACGGGGTCACCACATCTTTACAAAAACTCTGAGAAACTCAACTTCCAAGTCAAAGCGAAAACAAGAGTGAATCGCACTATATTGTACGCGCGGTTGGGACCACCTTCTTCTTTCTATCATTTTAATGCAATTTTTACCTGTTTTTACGTTTGTTACACTTCTTGCTTTTATTCTGCTTTCAAACTATCTCTTCCTACTATTTTCTTGTTCTTACGCACGCTAAAAGACACAAAACTTAAAGGCAATTGTCAAAGAGATTTTCTAGTTTGATCTCACAAATTAATATTGAAAACTAGTGATTGTTTGCTAAAAACACCAAATAACAACAAAGAATAGCCAATGAAAAGAATGAGTTGATACCAACTAGAATCACACAGGTGGTGGAGAATCAGTATGGATTACGTAAAACTCAACAAAGCTACCAAAAAGGATCACTTTCCTTTACCATTCATGTACCAAATGTTAGATAGATTAGCAGGGAAAGAATTTTATTGTTTCCTAGATGGCTATTCAGGCTATAATCAAATAGCCATTGAGCCTAAGGATCAACACAAAACCACCTTTACATGCCCTTATGGAACCTTTGCTTTTAGAAGGATGCCATTTGGCTTATGTAATGCACCTGCTACATTCCAAAGATGCATGATGTCTATATTCTCAGATTTTCATTGAGCAATCAATGGAAGTATTCATGGATGATTTCTCTATCTTTGGAGAGACATTTCAAGTTTGTTTAACAAACTTGGAACAAATTCTCAAGAGATGTGAAGAAACAAATTTAGTCTTAAACTGGGAAAAGTGCCATTTCATGGTACAAGAAGGCATTGTGCTAGGACATAGAATTTCAAAGAAAGGTCTAGAGGTAGACAAAGCTAAAGTTGATGTCATTGAGAATTTGCCACCACCAAATACAGTTAAAGGTATCAGGAGCTTCTTAGGCCATGCTGGTTTTTATAGAAGGTTTATCAAAGATTTTTCAAAAATCTCAAAACCATTATGTATGCTTCGCAACATGATGTAGAATTCAACTTTGATGAATCTTGTATGTAAGCTTTTGACAAGCTTAGAAAGGCATTGTGACAAAGACCAATTATAGTAACTCCAGTTCGGAGCAGCCATTTGAATTAATGTGTGATGCTAGTGACTTTGCAAAGAGGAGCAAATCCTAGGGCAAAGGTATGACAAGGTTTTTCATTCCATTTATTATGCTAGCAAGACATTAATCAAGCTCAAGTGAACTACACATTATGTAAAAGGAATTATTAGCTGTGGTATTTGCATTTGAAAAATTCAGATCATACTTAGTTGGCACTAAGATTATTGTCTATACTGATCACTCTCCCATTAAGTATCTAATTTCAAAGAAGGATGCAAAGCCAAGGTTGATAAGGTGGATTTTACTCCTACAAGAATTTGATTTAGAAATTAGAGACAAGAAAGGAGTAGAAAATCAAGTAGCAGACCATTTATCAAGGATTGAAGGAGAATCACTTGGTACACAAGGAGAAGAAATCAAGGAGAGTTTTCCAGATGAGAAACTATTGGCAATCACAGTCAATGCAAAACATGAAACTGCATTTGCTATAAGCAATGCAGGAGCATCAAATGCACCTGCACCATGGTTTGCTGATATTGTAAATTTCCTTGCAAGCAAAGTAGTACTAGTGAGTATGACATATCAACAAAGGAAAAAATTCTTCCACATGGTTAAACAATACTATTGGGATGATCCATTCCTTTACAAGATGTGCCCTGATCAATTAATGAGGAAATGCATACCTGAAGAGGAGCAACAAGCAGTGCTTCTGCATTGCCATTCTGCACCTTATGGAGGACACTTTGGAAGCACTAGAACAACAGCTAAGGTATTACAGTCTGGTTATTTTTGGCCTACTTTATTTAAAGATTCATATTTTTTGGTCTAATATTGTGATAAATGTCAAAGAGCAGGAAATATCTCTGATAAGCATGAAATGCCTAGAACAAATATTTTAGAAATTGAATTATTTGATGTTTGGGGCATGGATTTCATGGGACCTTTTCCACCCTATTTTGACAATTTATATATCTTAGTAGCTGTTGATTATGTATCCAAATGGGTAGAGGCAGCGGAGCATTACCTAATAATGATGCTAAATCAGTGAGTAAGTTTCTTCAAAGAAATATATTCACTAGATTTGGAACTCCTAAAGCTATCATTAATGATGAAGGTTCACACTTTTGCAATAAGATCATAGAAAACCTTCTAGCTAAATATGGAGTTAAGCATAAGATAGCTACAAAGATACTATCCTCAAACTAGTGGACAAGCTGCACTTATCCAATAGGGAAATTAAGAGAATGCTAGAAAAAATGGTTAGTCCAAATAGGAAAGATTGGTCTTTACATTTGGATGATGCTTTATGGGCATATAGAACAAAGATTCAAAACACCCTTAGGAATGTCCCCTTACAAATTAGTCTATGGAAAAGCATGCCATTTACCCTCAGAGAATTGGAAAACAATTTTATTGGGCTATCAAAAGCTCAATTTCAATTTAAACAACGCAGTAAAAAGAGAATGATAGAGCTTGATGAGCTAGAAGAAATTAGGCAAACCTCTTATGAGAATGCTGAAATCTACAAAGCTAAGACTAAGAAATGGCATGACAAGAAAATTCACGTAAGAGAATTGAAAGAAGGAGGACTAGTTCTCGCTATACAACTCTAGGTTGAAGCTATTTCCCTGAAAACTAAGGTCAAGGTGGTCAGACCATTTAAGTTGATAAAGGTTTATCCACATGGAGCAAGAGACTTATTTGATAAAGCCTCAAATACTGTCTTCAAAAGTGAATGGTCAAAGAGTTAAGATGTACTATGGTGAACATGTGGTGAGAGACAAAACCACCACCTATTTGCAAAATCTCTAAGCAAAAAGAGGTAGTCAGGCTGACAAGACTCTTAAAACAAGCGCTTAATGGGAGGCAACCCATTGTTTTTAATTATTTTTGTGCAATTTTATGTTTTTAGTTGTTTTGCAGAAATGCAGGAAACTAATGCAGCTGCATCAAATGCACCTGCATTGAAGGAAAATGTGCCCCAGATCGTAAATTTAAAAACTTGAAGAAATTTGGTTAAGTGTGAATCATAAGGCTTCAGGAAGGTTAAAGGAAGGTTAAGCAAGATTAATGACGCATTGGTAGCCAAAGCAAGACACATGGCATGATGCATGCGTAGCACGCAATGCTAACGGCTACCTAATAAATCCACTAACTTCCTTCTTCCTGAAATATAAAGCCTTTTGTTGTTACCGTTACCCCTTCATTCGCAATTTTCACAAATTTCTCTCATCTGAAACACAAAACCTCCCTTCACATTCTCATTTACAATTTCTCTCAATCACACAAAACAACCAAAAAAACCTAGAAATTCATAGCAATCACAATGGTGAAAAAGCAATCAAAGACAGAAATCATCGTGCAAGCAGCCAAAAATCTCCGTAAAGAAAAGAAGGTCATGCATGCATCATCATCATCAATCAAGAAAGGCAAAGCCAAGGAATCAACAAAGAAAAATGATGACAATGTTCATCTCCTCGAACATGCATCTATTGCTCGAGAGAGGTATGATTCAAGAAGGCTAGCCCATCATTTATGTCAACAGTGGCCAATAGGAGGAGCAATTATTTGATAAATGCATTAGGTAATTGGAAGCAATTATTTGATAAATGCATTAGGTAATTGGCATTTGTTCATAGCCACTTCAATTCTGCCTACATCACATACATATGCTATGACCAAAGAGAGATTGATCTTGCTAGATACAATTCTCTCTCGAGGAAATGTAGACATAGGTAGATTGATTGCTAGGGAAAATTCTTGCATGCTCAACAAAATCAAAGGGATTTCTGTTTTTCCCTTGTCTTATTACTGAATTATGCATGAAAAAAGGTGTCCCAATAGCTTCTAATGAACAAAGGAAATTTCCCCCTGGTAATTTGAGTGCTGAAGTGAAGGAGAAGTTGAGAATGTGAGAGGCCCCCGCACTGCAATGCAAGAGCATTACATGCAAGAAGCGGGCGATCCTGAAGTTTATGAATGACCAACATGATTGGCTTCAATTGGTCTTTGACAAGATCTTTGATCTTGTGGGCCAAGTGAATGCCCCCGAATTCCCAAGTCAGTACCCGAGATCCGGCGGTGAAGAAGAAGAGGAGAAAGAAGTAGAAGAAGAAGGGAAAGGTAAGGAGAAAGTAGAGGAGCCTAGTACCAAAAAAGAAGGTAGCTAGGAAGCAATCCAAAGGTAAGAAGAAGGTCAGTGGTAGAACTCACAGTGGAAGAAATGTATGACACAAAATCTGAGGATGAGGAACTAGAAAAAGAAATGGATAAGGAAATTGAAGAAGAAGAGGAGAAGAAGAAAGTGAGACCGAAATTGATGAAGAAGAGGAAGAGCAAGCTAGAGGAGTAATTTTAGAAGAAATTGCTAGCGTAAATATGCCAAACAAACCTCAAAGATCAACCCAACAACAAACCCCTATCACTTCACCGCTACCAAAACACCCATCATCTCACCTAACCAAGAATCCTCCTCCATTCCAAAATCACCATTACCCTCCTCAATGATCCACCAATCCTATCACCACCACAAACAACCCCTCCACCACCCTCTCCAACAAATGAACCACACAAAACAACTCACACAGAAGAACCAACCCTCGTTATGCCAACAGAAACAAGAAGTACCTTCTAGCCCAAGCAACATTATTTCTAATGTTATTTCTCGCTTGAGAAAGAGATTTTTCAGAAAGAGAAGAAGAAGGACTCAACAAAGAAGACAAAGAAGAAGAATCATCTCGCAAAGGAGATCAGAGCTCAATCTGCTGAAATGCAGAGTGATGCTCTCGCATCACTTGCGCAAAGATCACAACAGCAACAACAACTATGCATGATGAGGCAACAATTAAATTGGTTCTGGAACAAATGGCTAAACAGAAGAGGAAGCATTGCACAACACTCGAGAAGTTCTTCAAGCAACCTCGCAGGAAGGCAGCAAAATTAACCCCTAAAAGGAAGAAATCGATGTAATCGGACTGATGCACCTGCATCAGTTCAAGAACCAATTCCTGCAACTACACCAGAAGTAGGAGGTGCATCTGCACCTACAGAAGTAGGAGGTGAAACACACTCCTCCAAGCAGGCAAAGCACCAGAATCAGGAGTGGAGCAAAGAAATGAGTATCACTTTACAAGTTTTCACATAAACTGCTATAAACTTGTTTTGTTTCTATCTGACTATTTCCCTGGTTGTACTAATCCCTCTCCCCTATTTTGAACAAATGATTTGTATTTCTGAACAAATTTGCAGTGAGGGCACTGCAATCCCTTAAGTTTGGGGGGGGGGGGATTTGCATGTTAGGTTTAATTATGTTTATTTCTATCTAATATGTTGTGTGTTTAATTAATATGTTTTATATAGTAAATATATATTTTTTAAGTAATTTTTAGTTAGTTTAAATATTAGATGTACTTAACAAAGTAGTATCTAAATATTTTAGTAGAAAATATCAGTTTTTCAAAAATATGGTGAAAACCCTATGGATAGAATTTTTATGATGAAAAAGAGAAAAAGAAGCCTTATTTCTTAGAAAAACCAAAATTATTTTCACTTCAACACTTCAAAACTGAGTTTGTGAAAAGAACCTTGCTATTTAAAGATCAATCTGATGCAAGGGGAATTTTTGGTAAGCTTAGGTCAAAACAAAGCTTTACTAAAAAGAAAGAAGAGCTTAAAGAATTAAGTTTGGGGATGTTTTATGAAAACAAAGGCTGAATTTCAAAAGTATAAGAGTAAACAATGCACAAAAAGAATACAAAAAAGTGGACAAAGCCATATCCTGAATCTTTTGAAACTATACCGTGTTTGGTACATGAATGCATCCGAGGTCAAAGACTGCCATGCGCAGAATAAATGTATCCGAGGATAGTTCAAAATCGAACTCGTACAAAAGTGCATTTGCATCCGAGGTCGAGTGAGGAAGGTAATATGAGCTAGAAAAAGAAAAGCATCATCGGCAGCGTAGCATCAATGCAAATTGCAATCAAGAAAAAGCAAAATGCGTAAAAAAATCAATGCACAAATCACTTCAAAGAAGTATTGCATCCGCTCAAAAGATCCACACAAAAAAATAGAAAATGCATTGGCTCAAAAGCTTTGAAAGATTCAACTAAGCCCTTTGATTATTAGAACTCCCCAACACTTGAGAAAATTTTGTGAGTCTAATCTCTCTTTTGAAAAATATTTTGGTGTGACTAAAGATGAACCAACTTTTCAAAGGCTAGGAAGAAGTTTTTTCACTTAGTCTTGGAACCAATCTCAACTCAAAGGGTTCACACACACACAAAAGAGTTTGAATAACTTTGGTAGTTTTGAAGAAATAAAGGCACAAGAAAGATTGTTCGTAAATGAAGTTCATAGGAACTCCTCATGAAAATCCAAATATCAAGCTGATCTATCTTCTAGAATTTTAGTTTTTATAGTTTGTCTTTGTCATTACTTGCGACAAGCAATGGTTTAAGTTTGGGGTGTGATAACTCTATTTTATATAGAGTATTTCATATGTTTAAACTTAGTATTTGCTCTCTTTCAAGTAATAATAAAGAGTTTATATAGTATTTTATGTGATATATGATAACTTGAGTGATTTGAATGGTTATAGTTATGATTAGGCCATTTTGGATATATTTTGGTATGTTTGATGTTTTTTCAAAGGCATATCTCAATGCTAATCGCATCAATGCTCCTACACCGATCCTCGCATCAAAATCAGACTACTTGGTGAATAAGCAATCTGTTTCATATGCATCCACCTTGCAATTGATGACCTCCCGCTTGGTTCTCTCGATGCCATCCAACCTTGTATAGTAGGCGCTACCATTCACACATAGCTATAGGCATAGCTTTGAAGAGTCACCAACATAGGGACACATGTTCACACATCAATGAACCGCCCTATGTGATTAGTCAAAGATTTCAACATGGATAAACCTCTGGAAAGCAACTACAACTATGATCCACTCAAGATGACTTCAACATGAAGGAAGGAAGCACCTCACTTGAAGGCTATAAAAGGATCTCACATATTCATTTGGAAATATATCACAATCCATAAGTTAGATCAAAATTTCAATATACATAGTTAGTTTTTATATTTTTAGAGGAAGAGGAAGGAATTCATAATTCCTCCTTTACTCAAGCTTTCATAGTGTTTGTATAGTGCTAAGGAGTAATGCTAGTGCATTGCTAGAAGATTTCATACAAAGGTTTTCAACATTTGTAACTTTACTCTTGTTGTTTCTCTTTTGTGATTTCTATATATATAAACATGGTCTATTCAGTTTATATATATCTTGCAATGTCTCTTGTTAGCTAAACCTTTCTTAGTTGGAATGTTCTAATCATTTAATGAGCTTTTAAGTAAGTATGTTGCATGTATGTATGTTTGTACTTTAGTTCTTGCTTGATAATATTTTCATTACTTATTTTGAACTTGATCACTTAGAATAAGTAAGAATTGTAAATGACCGTAAATGGCTTACAATTAAGAACTCAAGAACTAATATGGGTGAGTGTTTTACATAAAGAAAACTTTGTGAAAACCATGCTAAGTCCTAGACATAGGATAGTATAGTCCATAGGATAATTGTGGGTACTTAAAATACAAGAGTGAATTTATTTAGCAAATTGGATAATTGACAAGGAGGCGAGAAATGCACTAACACCCCTTTCTTTATTTGCAGAAGCAAGGATCATAAGAGCTTGTAATGATACTCAAGAAAGTGACCGAAAGGCACGTAGCTAATGCAATAAAGATTCAAGCAAACCGCATCACATACTGCATCATACACTTATAAGTAAATTACTTGATGAAGACATTCCAACTAGCTTTTCTCTTTTACACTATCAACATTTTTTACTTTGCTTTCTAACTTAGTTGTGATCATCAAACAAAATCCAAAATTATTTTGTTACTTAGTGACTTTACACTTTATTACATTATATTTATTTTAAAAGTGAGTTTTTCAATCTCTGTGGGTTCGATCTTTTACTACTTGTTTTTGGACAAGATATACTTGCACACAAGTGTATGTGATTTCCATGCACCAACCATGCATTCCTTGGCCTCCAACACAAAGTCGGGAGGTTGTACAACATAAACCTCCTCTTCATGCATTCCATTCAAGAATACAGACTTAACATCAAGGTGAAACAGTGACCAATTACTTGAACAAGCCATGAAGATTACCATCCTCACAGTTTCCAATTGACTAATGGAGCATAGACTTCATAATAGTCTAGGCCTTGCTTTTGCATAAAACCTCTAGCAACTATCATTGGTTTATGTTTCTCCAATAGGTTTCAATTTAATCTTGAAAACCCAATTACATCTATTGCTTTCTTCTTTGATGGCAACTGTGTCTGGCTCCCTGTCTTATTCCTCTCAATGACTTGTAATTCTTCTTGCAATGCCTTCTTCCATACCTCTTGTTTAAGAGCATCATGGACGTTTAAAGGTTCTTAATCTGCCATTAAAGCAAAATGAACCATTTCTCCATCAGAATTAATCTCATTGTCCTGCATCACCTCAAAATCATAAAATCTTCTAGGTGTCTGTCTTTGTCTTGCTGGAATTCTTACAACTGCAACAGGTGCCTCTTGCACAATTCTCTACACAACTTCTGTAGAGTCTTCTTCACTGTCAGTGACTTCAACAATAGTCACTTCAAAACTTGTACCATTATTCTGCTATTTCCAGTTCCATTGTTCATCTTCACTGACCACAACATCTCTACTTATGCAAATTTTCTGCCCAACAGGATCATAGAGTCTATATACAGCGTATACAAAAATTATAAACTAAGAGATCAAATTAGAGTGTTAACAAATGATATTTTCCCGTCGGAATTGCTTAACAACAATGCTTTGTAGCAATAACAGAACATATTCATTTATATAAAATAAAGATATTATAAAGACAAAATATAAAAGATAATTGTAGCGGTAACAAAAATTATAAAAGAATAAAGTTTAGAGTGAGAAACGTTTATTTATGAATGAGGAAAAATAGTAAATCTAAATTAGTATAAAAATGATTTATAAATTAAGAGAGTTGATAAAATTATACAATAATAATGAATTTGTAACAATAACTCGACATATTCATTTATATAAAACAAATATATTATAAAGACAATATATAAAAGATAATTATAGTGATAACAAAAATTATAAAAGAAGAAAGTTTTGAGTGAGCAACATATATTTATATCGTCAAAAAAACATTTATATATATGTGTTACCTCAGAATTTCGACAGTACATTAAATGAAGCTTTAAATGATATTGACTTCACATTTAATATTGTTCTGTGGGCCATAGGTCAATATTCAAGTCAATGCACCATGAATTCGACAGGAAAGGTAGACAAGTGCAAGGAGTGCAAGTAAGCTTCGACCAGCTTAGCTCTCAAAGCGATGAAGCAAGTAATGCAAGAAACCTTCGACAAGAGAAGGCCCAACATTTCGACAGAGCTGGGTTCAACTTTTCGCTGCGGTTGACAACGTTAGTCGAAAGTGCAGAGCAAAGAGTCGTGCGGTTACTCTCCGTAGTTTTAGGAGGCGCTTACTCTTTCCCCACGATTGTTCCCACGAGTATAAATACCCTTTGTAATAGAAAATCGAGGTCACCACATTCTACAAGAACTCTGAGAAACTCAACTTCCAAGCCAAAGCGAAACACGAGTGAAACAGATACTTTGTACGTGTTGGTGAACCATTTTTCTTTCTTCGTTTAATGCAAATTTTTACTTTCTTTTTACCTTCGTTGCATTTATCGCTTTTATTTTACTTTCAACTGCTTTCTCTCTACTATTTATCGTTTCTTACGTGCGTGAAAAACACAAAACTCAATGGCAATCGCCAAAGAGATTTTCTAGTTTGATCTCACAAATTTCGATATTGAAAATTAGTGATTGTTTCTTAAAAACACCAAAGAAACAATATGAATATCAAAAATAAAGGAGAGAGAGAGAGTGGAGAAGAGAAAAAATAAAGGAGATAGGGAAAAGGTGAAAAAGAAAGTAGAAAAAAAATGCTGGAGGGAGAGAAAAGAGAGGGGATGGACATGAGAGTGCGAAAAAAATGTGAAAAAAAAAGATAAGAAAGAGAAAAAATAGATTTTTTTTGTCTTTTAGTCACTCATTTACATTTTTATCTTTAATTATTCTAGGTGTCACATTTCCCAAATGGGGTAGATAGGTATTTTCATTTTTTTTTTGAAGCAAATAGATTGGGTTAATAATAATAATAATAATAATAATAATAATAATAATAATAATAAATAGTAGATATTAGATAGATAGTAGATAAATCTATAGTAGATAAATGAAATCCTTAATTACTAACCTAGCAAGTAGTCAAATAAAATTGTCAAAAAAGTAGTCAAATAAAAAGTGTGGGCAGTTTGGGAAATAAAAGTGTGATTGGAGGAGCATCCATCGTGGTTGGCATTCGTTATTCCGTACTTGAGTTTTCAAAACTTTTTGTCGCGCAAATACCTCATCCACATCACTATTTTTCAGTTCCAATTTTCTTCCCAAAATATTTCATTTTTTCACCTATTTTCTCCATCCATGGCGTCACGCCGTCGCATGTTATTAAAAGTCATAATCCTCGGCGATAGCGGGTATACTTCTTCTTCCTCCTCTTTTTTTTTTCATCAATTTTGTTTCCTTTTGAATTTAATCAACAAAATTAGTGGATTAAAAAAAACCATAGATTACTTTTTTTATTGCAATTTTTTTGCTTACATCAAGAACATGAGATGTTAGATATTAGCAAAATTGGGAATTGATGAATTGCCGTGTTTAAATTCCTGATAATATGAAACTTTCTTGTAATTAAAATTAGGAAAAATTGCTATAGATTCAACAGATTTGCAATTTTCTAAAATTGAGTAGTTTCGTATCATGCCTATATCTGTAATTGAAAGCTTCTGATTCTATTTCAATGCAATTTTGTGTTAAGTTATTCATCAAAGTCTCTATGTTAATTGACAATTTTTTTTTTGGTCTTTTTTGCAGGGTTGGTAAAACATCACTGATGAATCAGTATGTTCAAATCACAGATTTTAATTTTTAATACTTTATGAAAATGTTTGATGATTGTTGATTTTTTTGTTTGATTTGTATCATCATGATCGTGATCATTATTTCTTATCCTTGTATTTAGGTATGTGAATCGTAAGTTTAGCAATCAGTATAAGGCTACAATTGGTGCGGATTTTCTCACCAAGGAAGTTCAATTTGAAGACAGGTTGTTCACACTGCAGGTGAGTGATTCAAGAACACAGTAGTACTTTTTATTTTGAATGAAAATATCTGTAGCCTTTTTCATATGTGCTCACTTGTGCAGTCCTTGTCTCTCTGCTTTGAACTAAGCTGTTTTGTTGATCAATTTCATCATCACATTGTATAGAATCTAAATCAGTTTTCACACATCTGATGAATGTATTGTTGCATCAGTTTTATAAAATAAAAAATCTTAGACACACTGAATGATGGAAGCCAGTGACAAGTAATTGAGTTTCTTTTTAAAGATTAATATTAATTAATATTCATAAGCTTATAATATAAACCTCTTCATTCCTTCTTCTTCCTATTCATATTTCTTTTCCTTGCAATTTTTTTTTTTTGACACTGCTACTACATCATGGATTTTCTTCTAATTGAATTTGACAGCTCCTTGGATTAAAATTTCTTTGCATTATCCTCCAATCTCACCTTGATGTGATTTTGTGACATCAGGCCTTCTGGTTGGTCAAGTGAATGATTATAAAAATTAAATTTGGAAAGAGAAGAAAGTGTCTTAGTTGTGTTGTAAAATTAATGTTTGTTATGTTGCATGAAATGATGGCCATTGTGCATGATACTTGATAACCGCTGGGGTTAGTTCACTTTCTACTGATGAAAGATTAATGTTTGGTTGTATCATTTGCCATGAAATTGGGTGAATGGTTTTGCATTCTTCCATCTGTTTGAACTTTTGAAGTATTTGGAAGAGATTAATTGATCATCTATGATGGAGATATTCTCACTATATATACATGCAGATTTGGGATACTGCTGGCCAAGAGCGGTTTCAGAGTCTTGGTGTGGCTTTCTACCGAGGTGCAGATTGTTGTGTTCTTGTTTATGATGTAAATGTCATGAAATCTTTTGATAACCTAAACCATTGGAGAGAAGAATTTCTCATTCAGGTAATTTTGTTTAATCATTCTTAGGCTTTGTCCTATCTCCATATATCCTTTACTAAACAACATTGGGAAACTCATGCATGAATTTGATTTGCAGGCTAGTCCATCTGATCCCGAAAACTTCCCATTTGTAGTCTTGGGAAACAAAATTGATGTCGATGGCGGGAATAGCCGAGTTGTAAGTTACATCTCTTCTAACGACATATATAATTGTGTATTTACTTTCTATGAAAATCAAGTTCAATTATTCACAGAATCCTGGTGAGTAGGCTTTCTGCTATAGCTATGAAATATGTGATATAAGCTACTATTTAGATGTTTTTGTCAAAAAAAAAGCTACTATTTAGATGTATATGTTCATTACTATCTCTTCTATTGCAGATTTCTGCGAAGAAAGCAAAGGCATGGTGTGCTTCAAAGGGAAACATACCATACTTTGAGACCTCTGCAAAAGAAGGATTTAATGTTGAAGCAGCTTTCCAGTGTATAGCAAAAAATGCACTCAAGAATGAACCTGAAGAAGAAACGTGAGTTTTCCTGAGCTGATTTTTCTTATGCTTTCATTAATGACATACGATACAATTTCTTACATTTAAAACTTCACATTTAATCATCACAATGTTTATTGTTCATATCAGGTATCTGCCCGACACAATCGATGTTGGCGGTGGTGGACGACAACAAAGATCTACTGGCTGTGAATGTTAATTTAGCGAGAATTTTGTGGACCAGGTTTACCTGCTTGTTTGATGCCAAACAGATAGAAGCTCCCTCAATGATTATGAGCAGCAACTAATTTATTAACAATGTAAAACCTCACTAGTGGGTTAGATGTCAATCTTGTTTATTTTTCTATTTATTTCTCTTTATTTCTAATGTTTGTCACAAATCAGAAAATGTATACTGAAATAAAGATGCAAAACACACCCCTAAGGGTGGGAAAAGACCAAAAGACCATTAATGAAACACGATTTTTCACCGATTCTGCAGGCAAGAATCAAAACTATTCGGTTAGGCACAAACCAAGGCAATTTTTTTTGACACACACCCCACTTTTCATTTTTTGTGTATTCTTGGTTGACCCCATTCGAATATATTTGAGTCGTAAGAACTGAATAGGTGTTATTTTGTTACACCCAAGGAAAGATACTTAACAAACTAAACTCGTGTTATTAACTTAAAAATTAAAGTCGAAACAACCGAAATATATATAGATAATTAAGTAAACATAAATGTCATACATAAGTCCACAAAATAAAATTCGCATAATACATTCACCAAATAGATAATTAAGTCCATAAATGTCATATAGTAAGAATTCATCGAGTGGTGCGTGCGGTTCCTCCTCCTACTATACACACAACCATACTTCCTAAGCCATGGTCACAGGTCTTTTGAACTAAGTGCCTCCATCGCCGCTTCCATATCATTTACCATCCGAACCACATCCGCATGGCCTCATGAAACAACCAATTTGAATTAAGTTACAAATTTTAATTAAGTAACAAATTTAAAAGGAATGTTTAAAAGACACGCACTGCCTTACAATCCGCTCGCCCTCCACCGCACATAATTAGCCTTGTCAATAAAAGGGTGTGAGACCCTCCTAAACCAATAGCGCACTCTCGGTATGGTGTCCGTGCACCCCGGGTAATATAGGCCCCCTCTCCACCAACCATCGGTCAAAATTGGCCCACCTCTCGTCACCAACTCTCTTGTAACTACGACTCTAGTTTTGGGTTTTGGGTCCTCTCGGTATCTCCCGGACATTGCCAAACTGTCTCATGACACGATCCGCATGTACGGTGCACCATACCGCCAAAGACTCATGCAGTGGCCTCTAAATAGGTGATGAGCTCAAACGCCTAGTATCTCTATGGGCAGTGTATGGCTGCCAGGTGACCTCATCAGGGTGCAGCCTATCCAGAGATACTCGAACATCATCCCTAGTAAGAGGGTGGTGGTATTAGCGACTCACCTCTTCGCACGTGGTGACTTTCATCATAAGTTGGGTCCACCGCCTTCAAGCCAAAGGATCCCTAAAAGTGTTCAAAGATCCATGCCTCAGAATCTAATAAATGAAATCATTTAGTAGAGCAATGCAAAAACAACAAAATTAACTTAAAAATTTAAATTTAATAGATACCGAATTAGAGCCGATAGCCACCCATCCGCTTGTTTTGGGCTTCACCGATTCCCCAAGTTGGTCGTATATACGGGCTAGCGCCATCCCTCCCCATGTGTAATCTCCAAAGAACCTCAAAGTCAACCAGAGCTCCCAACCACCCCAACTTTACCTTGTTTCTGACTTATCGTAGAATGGACCCCAACCCAACAAGTAGAGCGCAGATATGCCTAGCAAAGATCCTCCCGGCGCCTCCTCAGATAGCACTAGTGGTACACCGCCTCCTCTCACCACTCGAGGTCACGATAACCCCGGGCCGAAAGTCCGGGTCATGTGCGCCCCGGCGTGTCCGCACCCAATAACTCAATCAACAAAGCCTCTCTCCGAGATACTTGGTGTAGCCCGAAAATCATAAAATTTCCGTCACGGGATGTGGAGCAATGCAGAGATAGATGTGATGGTCATCTCACCTATAGGTAGTGAAATGATGATGTGTCCGAATGCCACCTCTCAACAAATGCATCGACCAAATCGCCAATGATTGTTGGGAATCCAATGTCCTTCAAGAGTAGCAATTTAGAAGTCCAGTAGGAATCGTAGAATGTTTGGACGAGGTCCCCTATCCGTGGGACTCCATGTGTAATAAGCCTCAACGGGTCACGATCCCGCAATATCGAATGCTATATTAAGTAAATGCTTACAAACAATTTAATGATTAAATTATTTACATAAAAACTAAGTTACTTACATTGCCATCCCATATGGCTCTAGCAATGTGAGCCCCGTAAAGTCAGAATAACATCGATCTATCCTCCGGCCACCAGAAAAGGAAATGTGGCACGAGGAGCGTAAGAACAACATCGAGTAGGCGGTAGAAGGATCACCGCACTCAAGTCCTCACAGACCAGGACCCGGCCAAGTCGATTGCGGGATGGTAAGCATCTCTCTCAATGTCTTGCCCAATGTCATCCTTCGCATAACCTGGGAACCGGGGTCGTGAAAATCGAGCACGCCTACACCTACCCCTCGCTCGCTAGCCCATCGCTGGCAAAGACGTGCGCCCTCCTTCCGCTTACTTTCGCTTGAAACCGCTCATGGGTGGCCTGATCGCCCGACTCCTCCGGCGTTGTGTCCGAGAATTACCACCTCTACACTTTGCCATAATCAAAAAAAATAACCACAACACATTATAAACAAATTTGGAAATTGAAATAAAACTATTTTAAAAATGACAAATCTATTCGGTTGACTCCAACCGAATAGTGCGATTCAATTTCAAATTCGCACTATTCGGTTGGCCTCATTCGAATGGATTCTATTATGCTCATTCGAATGGCTTCATATTGGCCTTCGTTCCGTGAGCATCTTGGTTGTCTCAACCGAATGCTTCGCGACTTGCGTAAAAACAAAATACGCTAAAAACACCAAAACAATCGAAATGCAAGTAAAAGAGGTTAGTAATCGTGTACCTTATGTTCCAAAAACGATTTTGGAAGTTGAAATCAAGATTGAAGCCGGTTTGGGAGAGGATTCAAGAGGTGAGGAGAGAGAAAGAGGTTTTGGTTGAGGTGAGAGGAGGAGGGGGTGTGAGGGGGAGGGAGGAAATGTGTTTTTAATTAAGGGTATTTTGAGGTTTAAAGGTTTTATGGGTGTGAAAGAGTAGGACGGGGTGTGGGAAAAGTAATGGCCTCTATTTATATCATTTAATTAAATGAATTCAATCTGTTAAAATTATAGGAGTTCTAACAAGTGTCCACGTCCATTTTAGAGTGGGGATTTTCTTCTCCTCGCTTTATGACTTTTTTGCAACCCCTCTCCCCCCCATTTGAAAAGACAATAATGTGTTTCTTTAGTTTTCCTAACATACTTCCTTTCCACTTCCATCTCTCTTCACCCACCCTTTCTTCTCTCGCCTCACCTCCACTTCTCGACATCGCTTTGCCTTATTTCCACCAACTAAGGGCTTTTGCACCCTCTTGTTGCAATATTTTGTGCAAAACTAGAAAAAAACAGGACATAGAACTACCTGCGACAAAAGTGATGGATGGAGGCGAGCATCTGGTCGAATGAGAGTTGATGAAGGGTGGGGAGAGGGATGAACTATTGGTACGAGGAGGGGGGTGTTGATACGATGAGAAGGATGTGTGAGAGGGAAGGGAGGAGGTGGGAGGGAAAGGGAGGTGAAATTGGTGGATTTAATTTGGGGGTACAAATGACTTTTCACAAGGGGAGAGAGAGAGAGAAAGTGGGAAAAGAATTAAATGAGAGGGGAGAAAGACAAACTCGCAAATCCGACCACTTGAACCAATTTTAAAATCATAAGATGTTATTTGCTAGCTTGGAGTTTTTACCTTTGTAATTTTGATTTAGTTGTAAGATTTTAATAGTTTATTAACGAGGTTGAGTTTAATTTGGTGTATTATCTAAATTTTAGAATTATTTGGCAATTTAAAAGTGTTAGAATAATACCAAATAAATTTAGTGTTTTATATTTAAATGTAGCCCGATCCAAATCAACCGTTCAATATTGAGTTGGTTTGGTTCGAATTTTTGTGAAAAAATCATAAAATCAAACCAACCTAACTCGAGTAAATGTAATAAGTTTGGAGAACATATTTGGACAAATATGATTCAAACCAACCCGTGAATACCCCTAAGTATGAGTGGGGAGGGGAAAGTGAAGGGAGCAATGTTTTAAAAATCGAACCAATCGAAGCGGTTGATCTGGTTGAACTATGACTCTGATAGCTTACACGAGCTCCTTCAACTCATCGTCGTCACCGGTTGAAAGCGGTTTTAATCGATTAAACCATAACACAGAGGTCCCACCAGTTTAATGTCCGGTTCGATTTTCAAAACATTGGGAGGGAGGGGAAGGGTCTGTTTTCATAAAAAAAATATAAGTGAGGGGGTGCCGGTAGAAGAAACATGGTGTGCAGGTAAAAGGTTCCAAAACTGTAAAGGAATCAACCCAATAGTTACGAAGCCCAGAAACATTCATAACCGCCTTTACCGTTACGGAAACTATTAGAACCAGATTGTGACTGATTGGTTAGGTTTCTTCAGAAAAGAAATCAAAATCAAAATTCCCATGGAGTCCACTGAAGAACAATCTGGTTTGCTACACCAGATCCTACCTCCGCGAATCGAAGACGCCGGCCTCGAAGATCCTGCTCTTCCACCAGAATTAATCCACGAAGCATTTCTCAAAGCCGCAGCCGCCGTGAAATCGAGCGCCGCCTCAATTTTCTCCGGCAAAGAAGACGACGATGATTGCCTCAACGATCCATGGCCTACTACCGAAGGTACCTCCGACGCCGTTGTCGGAATCGAACCGAAAATGATCCTGCCGGACCTTGCACCGTCGAGAAGGGAATCGAGACGGTTACGGACAAAGTCGGCGTTGGCGGTGACGACGATGAGTTGAAGGAGGTCGTGGATGAGTTGGTGGTGGGAGAAGAAGTGAAATTAGGGGAAGATGGAGAAGCGTGTGTTGATGGATTTCAGGGATTGGATATCAAAGAGAAAAAGGATGTGAAGAAAATCAAAGATGAAGAAGAAGAAGAAAAAGAAAAGAAACCTATCTTGGTTGAAGGTTATGTGTAAAAACTTTTATTAATGTATCTTTACGCTTCATGTATACTTCCACATACGTTTTATTGTACTTGTTGTTTCTATAATAGTGATGTACTAGTTCAGAGGAGATAATTAATCTTGTTCAGTTTTGAATGGAACCCTTAGATTGTTGTGTCAAACTTCTTTTCTTTTTGAGGGGTGGTGTGAAAGTTGTGTTTAGTAGAATTTGTTCAATTTTAGCTAATTATTTTTAACCACTTAATAGCAATTGCAAAGTTAACCTATGCAGGAATGGTGTTCCTTTGCCACTCTTGTCTAGAAACATTGGAGCATATCTTCATGGAACGCCCTTTTGTCAAGATGGCCCTTTTTGCTTCCTACTTGGGCTCCTCATAGTCCTGATAATATGGATGTAAAAATTGGATCCTCAGATGGTTAACTTGTGCTGATGGTTATGGTGCTCAACTTTTCACTATTCTTTTCTGGAAGTTTTGGAATGGTAGGAGTAGGAACTAGGAATGATGTTGTGTTCAACAGAAAACCTCCAAACCCTGCTAGTGTTATAACCTCTGCAGCCACTGACTTTGTCCATGAGTATACCCTGCCTCTCCTCCACACCAGGCTCTTGATTTCCATAGACAGTCCTGCTACTGATTTGCTTAGCCTACAAGCCCTCTGTTTTGTTGATGCAGAACAGTTATTACAGTGCATGTAAGAAGGAGTTCATCACAGTCGAACCTCTAATTGCTGAAGCACTAGGAGTTAGATGGGGTCTGCAGATGGCTACCAGCTTGGGGCTCTCTGATTTTCTGTTATCTCTGATGCCCTCTCAGTAACTAGTTGTCTTCAGAAGATCTTTGTGGTTGCTACATGCTTATTGTCCGAGACTGCTGGGATATCATGGTATCGCTCCCCACTTGCTTTGCTGCTCATGTCCCAAGGAGCTCAACATCAATACTCATGTTTTAGTTTCTGTTGCTAAGTTCTATGGTTGTAATCTATGGGAGGGTCCTCCCCATAGTTCTCTAGTTTGAAATTCTCATGCTGATGTATTTCCTGGCTGTAGCCCAGTGGTTGTTTACTTGTTCAATGAAATGCATATTTTCCTCAAAAACAAAACAATTGATCAGTAGAGTTGATTCTTGGGCATGCTGCATTCCTTTCTTCAATTGACTTTAGTGATTATAATATAAATGTCATCTTATCTTATTTGAAAGAAACGAGTGAACTCATACTGCTTTTACTTCTTCTCTGCGCGAGCTTCTTCTTCTTCACACGTATTTTGCTGATCCTTCTTCCATTCGCGAGTTGTCCTTCCATTCTTATTCTTGCCACGAGCCCAGCGACCCTGTTTCTTCTTCCATTCGCAACGACGACTTGGGGAGACACTTAATCTTCTTTCATTCACGATGCCTCAAGTGATTTTCGTTCTACACCTACAAGGTATTGCTTTTCTTTTTCCATTTACATCTGCTTCTTCTACCATTTCGCAAGTTGCTTGTTTTTTACCACTTCTCTTTATTGAGTAAGCTCTGCCTGTTCCCTAAGAGGCTGTTTGGGGGAGCTTATGGAATTAGCTTATGATATGTTCATAAGCTGTTTTCAGCTAATTTATAAAAGTATAGTTGAAAAAGTAAAACAATTAACTATATCTGTCATAAATGTAAGACTTTTAATATTAAAAGAAAGTGTAGTTTAAAAATATATAAAACAGAGTAACTCATACGTGTCCACAGGGTATTTTACTAGTTGTTTTAAAAAGTCGTTATGTTTGGTACAAAAGCCGTTTGTTTGTCCTTTTCGATGAATAGATAAACTTTTAGTGTAACAGAAATAGGCTTGATTAAGTATTGGTAAAATTTCTATTTTTTATTTCAATAAAATATCTAAGTTTAGTACACAATAAAATACCTATTGTCATTTTCTTTTAATTTCCGTCACTTGCCTATTTTTTCAAAAAATCATAAAACACGACCTGTAATCAGAAGACATCTAATTATAGCATACAGTTGAAAATTGACTACACCTCTGTAACTATATGAATATATACGGTTATAGTCTCAACTTATGACAAGAATGTTCTGTCTCTAAGCAGTTATTAAAATAAGCCACAAAGTCAAAACATCCTTATTTTTGGGTTACTTAGGATGTTGTTTCCTCTCTGGCCAAACATAAAATTTAGTTTTTTTTAGTTGTTAGTTGTTAACGTATGTTTGTTACATAACAACATCAAAGTATATGATCAAAAACTCTTTTATTCTCACATGGAAGCAAAAGTTTAAGACACTTAATATCTCTCTTTGGAAACTTGGTGTTGTGAACAAAATGAATATTAGTTTAAATGCAGAAGAGAGTTTATTCATTGCAGTTACAAGATTGCCAAAAAACGTCGTCAATGTTTGCTATATTACTCCACCCAATATTATTTCAGATGGCTTATGGGGTGACCATCAATATGGCAGAACGCCATTGAGATCTGCATTCCCAGTATATGAATTGCAAGTGCTTGTAATTTTTGCTATCACTCAAATCTGCCATTTCTTCCTAAAGCTCTTGGATTTCCCTGAATTTATCTCTCAAATGATGGTAACAACTCTTCTTTTTCATACAGTTTTTTATCTTTTGAGGTTGGTCATAAAAGTAGAGAACAAACTTCACTCAAATTTATAGTTGGATCATGGAGAATATTTGGCAAAATGGGTTAAGATGTTTTTTTTTTAAAATTCTTACATATATGAGTGGTCTCTACCATGTTATTGATGCGCCGTATCCAACAGCTTTGCATGGCGACTAATCTACGCTGGGAGCTTACGGCCATGTGTAACCCGACTTTGCCAATCTGGTGGTTCTCCCTCCCAATAGAGTTTTTGCCACACCCAATACTCAAACTTCAAATTTTGGGTCCAAACTCTACATCGCTTTCTGACCAACCCTTGTTGGTTAACTACTTTTGAATCTAGATTAATTATGTAAATTGTTGGTCTTTTTATTTGGGCATGCAACATTTTTCATATTAATTTGTAATACAGTGTACTTTTTGTATGTCTAGGTAAACCAACTTAATAAATCACCTTCATATATGAGCTTATCGAAATATAGTCAAATCGTTTTCATATGCTATCATTGAGAACTTATCGAAACAAGCTAAAAATAACTTATAGACATGTCTAATTGAGCTGTTTTCATAAGCTCTCTTCCTATTCCTCAAATAAGTTGTTCATAAGTCAAAGAAGCATACCATGAGTGTATTTTCTCTTGTAGCTTATGACTTATGCTTAGCTGTCATGCCCTCTTTAAATTCCAATAAAAGTTCCTTAATGTATTGAGAGCCTATGATATGCTCTATAGCACCGACACTAACACTTCAATTATTTGTGTTTTTAAAATCGGCATCTACATGTCTGTGTCCGTGTCGTGTTTAGTATTTGAGTCTCTGTCAAGCTTCATAGAAAATGGTATCTATTACATGTCCGTGTCCGTGTCGTGTCTAGTATATGTGTCTCAAGCCGATGCTTCATAGAAAGTGGTATCTATATCTGCAGGCTGGCCTAATTCTAGGTCCTTCTATTCAACTAGATTCAATGGACAAATACAAGAAAATGCTATTTCCATACGGAAGTCAAGATGTACTTACAACAATATCATCAATTGGTTATGCACTTTTCATCTTTATAACTGGAGTGCAAATGGATTTAAGCATGATAACAAGGACAGGAAACAAGGCTTGGACAATTGCCATCTTGGGATTGGCTGCACCTTTATTTTGTATTGTTCCAACTGCATCCTTCTTCTTGGAAGCAATATCTGCTACATTCAAAGCAAGTATATATGAGACTCCTCTTGTGGTAGTATCACAAAGTGTAGTTTCATTTACAGTTGTAGCTTCGCTTCTCAACGAACTTGGAATTCTCAACTCTGAACTTGGCAGATTAGCATTATCAGCAGGATTAGTAAGTGACATAGCAAGCATCAGTATTGCAGGTATTAATACTTTTTGGCTTAAATATATGTTTCGTTCTAGCAAATATACGTTTGATCTAGTTTAGTCCCTATAAAACTAAAATTTTGTGTTTCGTTTCTTGCAAATAAATATATGTTTTATCTAGTTTAGCTCCTACAAAAATAAAATTTCATTTTTTGTCTATGCAAATATACGCTTTATCCAGCTTATTCTGTAACATAAAATATTCTATTTTAGTCCCTACATTATGAGCGGCAAAAAGGACTAAACTCAAATATTTTACATAGTACAAAGACCAAACTGATAACACGTGTATTTGTAGTGACGAAAATCAAAATTTTACTTTTACAAAGACTAAACTAGATTAAACATATATTTGCAAGTACGAAACACAATTTTATTTTTACTGAGACTAAACTAGACCAAACACACATTTACTTAACATATATAAAATATTTAAACATACTTTTTTTTAGTCACTGAAATCTTATTAAAAACGGGAAACAAAATCATGTGGGACAAAACCAAAACCAGTGTTTTAAAACCCGGCTCGTGGAGGCCGGGTTCGACCGCCCAATCGAGAACCGACCCCTAACCGGTTCGAGCAAGCCAGTGGATCGAAAATGTCACTGACTCGGTGTGACATCAGCAAACCGGACATAACTTGGGTCGAACCGAAGGGAAATGAGTGAACCGGGCGGAAGTCTTGCCTTCTTATTTATTTAGTGCAAAATTGTAAAAACTGGGACTCGAACCCTGTCCACGTTGTTATGTAAAGGCAATATTACCAATGCACCATATATCCCATTTGATGTTTTACAACATATATTTTTAATATAATTCTTTCAATTTCATATAAGAAACGCTGCTGCACCAACTCAATGGTCTTGATAATTATCATATTTATTTGTTTATTTATACTATTTCTCACAATCAAGTCAACAACTCTCTCAACAAAAATAGTGAACAATTAAAGGAATTATTTTTTTTCATAATATATGTTTTTAATATAAGGAAAGCATTCTATCAATTCTTAGTACTCTCTTGGATTATCACACTTTTTTAATAAAAAAATACTATTTTTCTTACAAAGAGAAATTGAGTGTATTAATTTTTCATAAGTTTAATTTTCGTAAATTAAAATTTATACATATGAAATTTATAAGTCCTGAAAATTTGGAAATATTTTAAACGAGACCGGGTCAATAATCATGCGGTTCAACTGGTGTCCCCTAGGTCCGACTCTTGACCCAGTGACCCAATACCTTCACTGAGTCGATCAAAGGTCCAATTCTTAAATCACTGGCCAAAACCCATGCAAAAAAACAAAACTATAAAAAAGAGAAATCAAGCATATCTAAAGTTACGTTTTACGTTTTCTACAGGTATTAGTAGTTACATCCCGATGTTGAATACACAAAAATTGGACGAGGTGTTAATGCGTATGGCATCATTCGTTGCGCTTGGTATCTCTGTTCCATTGATTTCTAGGCCAGCAATGTTTTGGATAATCAAACATACTAAGGATGGAAGACCTGTGTCTGAGGGTTACATACATATTATCATTTTTATGGTCTTTGCTTTAGGATGGGTTGCAGTTAAAATAAACCAAGATTTCATCATAGGAGCTTTTATTTTGGGGTTGTCTGTCCCAGAGGGACCTCCATTAGGATCTGCATTGGTTAAGAAGCTTCAACTCTTTGGTAAATATTTCTTTTGCCTGTATATGTGACTTGTCGTCGATGAAGGCAGATTTTTCTTTGCCTTTAAGCCATCAATAATTCTTGGTATTAGTGCCTTAATTGGCTTAACCCACCTCATCAAAATAATAGCATGTCTTGTTCCTGCACTCCTTTGCAAGATCCCTTTGAAAGATTCCTTGGCTCTTGCCCTCATTATGAACACCAAAGGTGTAGTGGATGTTGGCTTATTTGCTGGCTTATATAATAAAAAGGTAATGTATTATTTTTATCCCTTAATCTATTTGCCTTTCAATAAAACCATGTATCATCCATTTAGTCCTTTACATTGTTTCACTACTAAAATATCTCTATTTAGAGACCGAAAAAACAGACGCTAGATTGGTCGCTAAATAAGTTAGCGACTGATTTTCAAAATTTGTCCTCAAATTGATCGCTAAATCACTGGTCGCTAAGCATCGCTAATGCTTAGCGACCAATTTAGCAATCGGTTTGAGATTTCGGTTTCTAAATCGGTTGCTAAATAGAGATTTTTTAGTAGTGATATAGTGTTGTCAGTTCAGTCCACGAAATTGACGGAATTGTAAAATGATTCTTGGATTGGAAAAATATTCTCAATCACATTAGCCTCTGTGAGACAATTTTATGGACTGAATTGACTAATCCAAATGGACTAATATGATCAAAAGGATTTTCAATTTCAATTACTATTTTAAAAGCTCCTTATATATTTCTGAAGGACTAAATTGGTGATTCACTGTAAGAGATAAGTGCTAGCAACACTCTTTTTTACACTTTTTCTAACATTCACTTTATGGTTGGTTAAAATTCACGTGGTCCAACTAAATTAATGGGTCTCATTTCCAAAGTGGTGGAACCCACATGAATTTTGACCAATCATAGAGCAAATGTTGGAAAGAGTTTGTAAAAGAGAGTATTGTTAGCATTTCTCTTCATTGTAGTATTTTAGTGTTTGAACTAGTCTTATAGATTAATGCAATTTAAAATTTCATTTATATATATATGCTTGCAGGTTA